>VBSM01003143.1:14422899-14440595 GCA_008086735.1 Cheirogaleus medius
ATTTTCCTGTTGTAGTGCATTCTGAAGTTCTTCTGTAGAAAACTGAACCCAACCGAAACTTTGTGAAAGCCAGTCTCTTTGTCAAAAGGTAGGAAGCACCTTCGTATATGGCCAAACTGTGCAAAGTGTTCTCTCACCTCACTCGACGCAGCGGTCCAAGGAATTTTTCTAACAAAAGCAACGGGCCGATTAATACTTGTACGCAGGGCCACGACACTTCTCGCTGCCAAGGCCACCATCTTTAGACTCGCGTCCCCCTGTTTCTTAGACGGTCCCACTCCACCGCTGGTGTCACCGGGTCTGGGCACCCTCCAGCTCCTGACTGGTAGCTGGCTTAGGTAGAGGCCCAGAATTCCAGCCCCAGGGCCACCCGTCATCTTGTCAGTCCTGAGAGCAGGTCTCCTGGTGTGTTTATTTTCACACAGCGTCCCCCTGGCCGCACACACATGCCCCCACTGCATGCAAGCAGAAAAGTGACAGGCAACCAAAAAAGGGTAGGAGGCCAAGAGGGAGGAATACCAAATCTGTGACATCTTCCCCCAAGGAAAGGCGGCCGTCTCCAATGTCTTGATAAAACGCGTTTTATCTCCTTTCGAGAGAAACACATGGCAGGGCCGCTTTATCTTGCTGACATCGTTCCGTCTGCACAGTGTTGTCCGTCTGACAGGGAAGTGGCCCCGCTCTCTGGCTTCAGAGGGAAAGGGAAGGAGAGCTTGAGCAGGAGCCTAGGAGATGACAGCCAGTGAGCCAGCAAGCGCTTGCTGAGTGCCTGGGCGGTGAAGCCCGTGCCGCCCGCAGCGTGGGGCAGGCAGGAGGAGGAGCTGCACGCCAACTGTGCAGAGATGAGAGACAATGGGACGCGGGTCACGCGTGGTTGGACGCAGTTAGGTGCTCCACTGTCTGACTCCAGCAGGGCTGGGGACTAGTGCCTGTGGTGGCAGGGAAGTTGGGGATGGCTGCAGCAGCTGCTTTCATGTCCCCGGGTCCCTTCACCATTCACCTCTGCCTGCCAAAGGCTGCTTACCACCGGGGCTCTGAATGCCAGAGTCAGTGCCCCTGGAAGCAGCCTTCCGTGACAGACAGGGAGCTGGTGGATCAATGTCCCAGCCTCCCCACCCTCGGTTGGGATATCCACGAGGTGTGTTCTGCACCATCTTCCGGAGTTCCCCAATAGGATTGAGCTCCAGTTGCCTCCTTCCCTTCCCTGCCTGACTTCCCTGCTACCCTAACGACATCCTGGGGTTTCCTCCCAGATAAAAAGCTTGCATTCAAATCCTTGTTTCTGGGTCTGCATGTGGGGCTGGTCTTTCTCAGTACTTCACTCGGACCTTGGCAGAAGCTGCTGACGTGGGTTACCATGCAGTCCACATATTTGCTCACATGCAATGGAAATTATCTTAATTAAGATCCCTTTAATGCAAGTGATAAAAATCCCCAGCTCCAACTAGTTTAAATAAAAAGGAGGATTATATCGTTTCATACAAGTGAAAAGTACCAGGTAGATGCTAGGTTCAGGAACAGCTACATCCAGCTGCTGAAATGATGTCAAAGGAATCTGTCCCTGACCATCTCCCAGCTCTGCTTTTGAGTCTTGCTCTGTTGCCTGGGCTGGAGTACCGTGGCATCAACCTAGCTCACAGCAACCTCAAACTCCCAGGTTCAAACAATCCCCTTGCCTCAGCCTCCCTAGTAGCTGGGACTATAGGCGAGCACCACCATGCCCAGCTAATTTTTTTCTATTTTTAATAGTTCCCAGCTAATTATTTCTATTTTTAGTAGAGATGGAGTCTTGCTCTTGCTGAGACTGGTCTTGAACTTTTGACCTCAAGCAATCCTCCCACCTTGGCCTCCCAGAGTGCTAGGATTACAGGCTTGAGCTACCACACCTGGCCAGCTCTGCTTTTCAATCATTCAAAAAGCTTTTATTGAGCATCTACCTTGTGCCAGGCACAGTTCCTTTCTCTCATTCATTTTCTTCTCAGGCAATGATAAAGTTGGCTCCTAGAAGCACCAGGCTTTCATCCTGCACCCTTAGCAACTGGGGGAGAAAGAAGTCTCAGGGCTGACCCTCATTGGCCTAGATTGGGCCTCCACCCATCCCTGAACCAATCACTGTGACTCTGGTTGACTAGGCTACATCACATGCCCACCCTTGTTGCCAGGGATGTGATTTTCTGTACTGACTGATACCACAAGAACTGAGAATGGAGGAGGCCTTCTCCAAAGGGAAATCAGGCAGACTGGGGCAACAGATGCCTGTTATAGATGTGGTGAGCCCCATTGGGTCACAAATGCTATTGCATCACAGAGAATGTGGTGAGTGCCCTAGGAACAGACAACGTGTTATGGATGTTCTGGAAAGAGAGACATTACTCCCAGCTCGGGCAATCAAGGAAGGCCTTCCGAAAAGGTGGCCTTGGCCCTGGACATTGATAGGCACAGAAGTCAGTGTGTAAGGCCTTGAATGTCAGACCAAGGAGTTCAGATTCTAAATTTCACAGACTGGACAAGGACTATGCATTGATGTATTTGTTATGATTAAATGTGGCCAACTTGGAAGAGGCTGCTGGGAAGGTCTTAGGGGCTGCCGTTTCCTGTAAGCCTTGCCCATACCTGTGGAGGGGTGTTCCAGACCGGCTGGCCGTGGCCCGTATGGCTGGAGGCTGTGTGTACCGAGAGGTCCGGAAACAGGCTGGGGCACGCTTCCCTTGGTGTGGGCTTGTGCCCGCCCTGGAAATAGCCACCACCTAAACTGAGAATAGGAATTCCTGCCCGGCTGGCAGGAGCGAATGCCGATTTCTCAAGGAGGGATGGGCCTGAAAACAAAACATAGTATGTGGGTTGGGCCCTACTTTGTGTGTATTTGCCAGGTCACTTGAGAGCCACACCCACGTCGGGGCGCTGATTCTGCCATTAGATCCAGACAAGGTGACCTGCCAAGTTGTTCATAGAACCCAAGATGGCAGCCTCCAGGGCTCCTCACCTACCAGAGAGGGCCTGGGCCCTCAGCCTCGGGCGCCTCCTGCCCCCCAGGAGAGGTGATCGCTCCCCTCTTGTTTCCTGACAGTGGGCACAGGTGGTGGCCGGCTAAGATGCTGAGAGCCAAGGGAGAGGGGAATGAGAATCAACCTCTCACGAGTACCTCTCTTCCAGGCAAGATCCTCTTCCGGAGAAGCCACATCCGGGACGTAGCTGTAAAGAGGCTGAAGCCCATCGACGAGTACTGCCGGGTAAGGGTGTGCCTGGGGCTGGGGAAGGGTCGAGGAGGGGGTGACCCAAATCCTGAGAGTCCGTCCATCTGGGAGGGAAGGCTGTCCGGACAAAACCCTCCTGAGGCCTGGCATTTCCTGGCCAGTGGGGTGGGCGTGAGGACATAGCCATATTTACAAAACGCTGTTCTCAATCACTTCCACCCTGCTGAAGGGATTCTTCTCTCTGTGGCATTTTGCTGGACATAGAAGAACTGTTTCTTTGAATTGCTTTTGGGATGTTGTTGGAATCAGTCCTGAGTTAAATAGCATGTGGAATACTCATTTGTTTATTCACATACATCTTGATAGCTATACATGTTCATGCACATATCTTTACTGATGCAAATGATTACACACGCACACACATGAACACAGCCAGTGCCCGAGAGCAGGCAGGAGAGGAATGGCAGTGCCAGGAGCCAGAGCCCGACTCTCCGTCTGCTTTGATCAGAGCCTAGGACCCCTGCAAGTGAGGGTGCGAGGCCGCCACCTCAGTGTCCTTGGCACACGGGCTCTGGACGGCCAGACTGCCTGGGTTCAAACTCCTGACTCGCTTTGTGAACTTGGACAAGTTACTTAACTTCCCTGAGCCTCAGTTTCCACATCTGTACAAAGGGGAGGAGAACGGCGCCCCCACAGAGCACAGTCAGCGGGGTGGAATGCGCTGGCGTGGTGTGGCACAGGCAGGGTGTCCGGCTCAGAGCAGGCATTCAGGAGATGCTTTTGCTATTATTACAAGGCCCAAACAATCTGCATTAAATAAACAAGCAAATGAAAAAGCTTTATGAAAAACAAACAAAAAGTAAAAAAGCAAGTGAAAAATAAAAACAAGCAAAGGAATAAAAAAGCAAACATTAAATAATTTAATGTTACTACTGGACACCACTAGCTTTAATAGAGAATTTCTTCAACAAAACCTGCCGTGGTGTCAAGGATTTCTAGGAGAGGCAAATGTAGTACAAAGTTTTGTCACAAGTGCTGGTATTCCCAGTGTCCACATACTAGCTGTGTGACCTTAGGCAAGTCACTTTACCTCTTTGAGCCCCAGTTGCCTCATCTGTAAAATGGGTATGAAAACAACTATCTCGCGGAGTAGAAGAATATATATTACAGTGTTTTATAACTCCTGAAGTGCTGTGTCCTTACACAGCGCTATTACCCGTAAGGTCCCTTTCTAATTTAATATTTTATAATTATGAATCATGATGCTTAGCAATAAAAATGTTTAATGTTTAGATAACAACTAAATTGCTAAATTTATCAACTGGTATTCCCAAGGCTATAGGAAGACAAGTGCTCCCATGTGCTCTCCATTAAACTGAAGT
Source organism: Cheirogaleus medius (assembly GCA_008086735.1). Taxonomy (NCBI): domain Eukaryota; kingdom Metazoa; phylum Chordata; class Mammalia; order Primates; family Cheirogaleidae; genus Cheirogaleus; species Cheirogaleus medius. Next base: position 14,427,476 of record VBSM01003143.1, read on the forward strand.
TTGAATCTGTGTGGCTGTGTGGCTGACACTTGGTCATGTGTTCTGCCTTATTCTAAAAGGATGCCCAGTGATGAATCCCCCTAAGCTAGAAGCTCCTCTTCTTCACATCAATATTCATTCTTTCTCTTTAAAGGGCATTTGCTGTTTCTGGTTAAACTGATGGCTACAGCCTGAGCTTTTCTCTTTATTCCTTTCCCAAGAAGTTAAGTAAATGGGCAGAGCTGATGGAGGAGGGGGCAGAGGGTGGGAAGAAGGCTTTTCCAGCTGGGATTTATGACTGAAATCAGCCTCCGAGCTGGTGGAGCCCGAGACATCTGCAGTTGGACTCCGTGGAAATGCTGCCTGTGGATCATCCAGAGGGGGACTGATAGCATCTTATCTCCTGGGATCAGGCTTTGAACAGGACTCCTGATTCAGGGGAGCTCTGGGTTTCCAGTGTGCAGCTGGTGGCTGGGCAGCCATTGAAGTGGAGTCTGCAAGAGGAAGGGCCTCCTAACCTGATTAGCACAGATGGAACTGCCCAGTGCCAGACAAGGAGCAGTGTCATGGGTTCACCAAGCAGACAGCCCTGTCACAGGCAGTGATTTACTCTGAGAATGACAATGGGGGTGGGGGGCAGGGCAGTGGAGAGTGACCTTTAATTCCGATGAACTAGAAGCTGGGATCTGTGGTCTGATTGTCTGAGAAACCCACTGACCTTGGAATGGTCATTAGGGATAAACCAGCAGTGAGTGGTCCTTGGCCACTGCCAGCCGGTGTTGCATTTAACAGCTCAGACACCGATAGTCTGATCTATGGTCACTCACCATCACTGCCAGCCATAGCCAACTTCACGGCCAGTGCCTTGGGAAGTTCACTCCATGCTCAGCCCTTCCCTCATCCATACCTGTCCTTGTTTACACACTGCCTACAGCCTCTGGAGTCTTTATGTATGGTTCCCTGCATATCCAGCCCTGCTTGGCTGGCCAACCTCTTCCTTAGATCTGCTAGACAATGTGGGCTCCGAGTCTGGGATTTGATGGGAATTCAAATGCACCCAACATTGGGAAGCTGGCTGTGCACCCGGAGCACCGGCTCCTCTGCAAGGACTCAGACGTGGAAAGTCTGACTGTGCAGGGGACCTCCCCAGGCTTCGGGCTCCCTGCCCTCGCTGGCCAGCCAGTGCCTCCAGCTAACGGCAATTTCACAGCCCTGATCTCAGTGTTCATTTTAAACGTCTATGGATAGCAGATTGGATGAGAATCATGGAAAACTTACCACGCACCAGCCAAGTGATTGTTTTATGTGGCACTTGAGGGCCAGGTGTCTATGAAGAGGGGTTCCAAAGGCATTTCTTTAACTTCATAAATTAGTTTAAAGGGCAGCTTGGTTATGTGGCTAATATTTCATGGTTCTGGGGCCTCAACAAGTTGAAGACTTTCATTAGACTAACGAGTAAGCTACACTGCAGAGGCTCAGAATGACAATTTTTAAGTGACTCCGTCTACCCTGTTCCTGGGGGTGAAATACATGTTTGCAGTGTTTGTCCAGGGGATAAAATAAATATCCCCTGGAGGGGGGCAGAGAGTGTGTGTGAGAGAGTATGTGAGAAGATCAACTCACTCCTTGCCATGTTCATGACATTTATACAAGTCTCCACTTCCTGGTTGGTGGGACTAGAATTTTTTGCTGCCCAAATAGCTGAACTTGTTTCTATCATTCGTCTGTCCAGGACACACTTCCTTTCGGGAATCAATGGTTTCCTTTGTAGGAGGGATGAGGGACTGGGCACAGGCAGACGAGGTGGGGCAGGAAGTCTGAGCCCAACAGGAGGTCAGCACTGAAGGGCTGGGGGTCTCCTGACCCTCCTCTCTCTGCGTCTCCCAGACTCATTCATTTGCATTCCCACTTCCCAGATTTGAAAACTAAGGCCATTATATTGTGGCAGTTCCAGGTCGTCTCCTTTCCACTGTGGGGTTTTCCACCATGGCCTATCACTGGCTTTCTGCTTAGGAAGAGTAACCTTGTGCTTAGGGTCCTCATTCTGAAGGTGGGCCTGGGCCAGGAGGGTTGCCAACGGGGGAGACTGAGGCAGAGGCCCAGGCTGATCAGTCCCTGCCTCCTGAGTGGTCTAGTGCTCTGGGGGAACCCAGTTAGTAGAATCTCTCCATCTCTCTGACAGACCCAGGAAAAGGAGTTTCTACACTGGGATATGGCCGATCATGTCCCTTTTCTCCTTAAAGGCCCTCAGAGGAGTCCCGTAGTCCCAAGAACATCTGAGCATCTCAGCCAGGGCCTCTGTGGGCTGGTTCCAAAGGCTGCTCCTCCACGCCCTGCAGTCCTGTTGGTCAGACTTGAGGCCATTCCCGATTAACCAGGCCTCTGTCCCTTGACCTGTGTTGGTCCCCTTCCTGGGGACACATTAAGCTTCCACAGTGGCTTCGTGACTCCCCAGGAAAAGATGACCCCCCCTGCTATTCTGCTCCCCAGAGAACTTCATGCATGTCTCTGCCCTGTCATTTGTCCTCTGTAGGAGGGTGACTTCTGTGTGACTATCTTCTCCCAGACCAGGTGCTCCCTGAGGGCACCCTCTGTTATCTTCCCGTCTTCACTAACAAGCAGGAAGCCTGGCCCCCAGTGGGTGTCCAGCCAATGTCTGATGACAAGATGGAAAGATTATAAGTAGACAACACTTCCTTGGAGGGGGACATCCCCCAGGGCCTAGGATCCCTTGTGAAATGGCTTAAACTGCTACCCAGAGTTAGATACTCTACATTTCAAAAAGGTTACTGCCTTCAAAACAAAAGCCTGTGTGTTTGAAATACTCTGATTTACAGAAGTTCAGTGAGAACCCGGCTTTCTAGGAAAGACAGTCTGGGCAGGTTAGAGGCAGCCCTGGGGGTGAGGGATGGGGGAGGCAAGTGGCAGGACCCCAGCCCCCTTGTGACACCCCCCACCCCACCCAGAGCAGCCAGGCTTTTGCCTAGACGATTTCTATTGATTAGAAACTGATGCTGCTAAGAAGAGAGAAGTGTGTGATCCTTTGGAAAGAGCGGGATACCCGCGGTATTTTGCCACATACAGAGCTTTGCTTTTTGTCTCAGGGCAGGTGTTACCCAGAGAGGTGGGCTCCATGGAAGGTGATCATTTTGAAGCGAAGGCCTGAGCTCAGTCTGCCTAGGCCCCCTCTCACTCCACTTGCATTTGCAAAGACCAGACTCATGCCCACCGCATCTGAGTGGAGCTCCCAGAGACACACAATGCAGCCACCCTCTCCCTTGTCTAACCTGCACCATCTGCCATGATGATACTTGATGCTAAGTGGTGGCCCTGTCATAGGCACCCAGAAAATGGCCTTTGGGGGTAGGAGCCGGAACTTCAGGGCAGTTTAGGACTGGAAAAGTGGGGCACTGGCAGGCTGAGCTGAGGGCAAAACCTGGATGGCTCATCAGTGCCTCATCACCAGTCCCCTAGCCCAGGTGCCACTGCCCTTGGCCGCCCCTTCCCGCGTGACGTTCCTCCAGATCTGCTCTCAGCCTGTGCACTGACCCCTGAGCCTCAGAGTGGCAGGGTTGGAAGGTGACTGAGGCCAGCTCAGTGGACATCTTCCAGGGACCTGCATGCTCTTAGCAGCCCCACAGGGCCATGCTCCCTGCCCTGCCCCACGCTGAGGGCTATCAAGTCACGCCCATTTCGCCCTTCTCCAAACCCAGGGCTTTCAGGACCCTGTGACCTCACCTGAGCCGGAGCTGTATCAGACTGAGGGGTAGACCAGACAGACGGACTCACCGATAATGCTGCCCTTTATGCTCCTAGAGCCACAGACTGTTAGGGCTGGAAGAAACTTCAGAATGTCTCGAGCCTGGATTTGCCCCAGCTGTGTTCCCTGGGATGTCACTAGGAGCTGTTTGGAAAACCAGATCCGCAGTCAAATACCTGTGGGTGACGCTGGGGCAGTAGGGAGTGGGTCAGAGCAAAGGCTCTGGACTTCGATGGCCTGATTCAAAACTTTGCTACTTAACCTGTGTGGCCTCAGGGAATTACATAACCTCTTTGTCCTTTCGTTTCTTCTGCAAAACTGGACCCATATCATACCCTTCTCTTGGAGTTGATGTGATGATTAAATGAGACAGCCCCCGCAGGATGTCATTATTATTAACAAATGCTGGCCTGTGCGAAGCTCTACGGGTCTCTTTCCTGCAGAACTTCTCAGAGTCTTCGTGACGCTAATGGACACAGTGATCTCCGAGGCCTTCAGGCATCATTTCACGTGTGCCCACAGAACTCATTTTACCTCATTAAGCTCGTGTTCCATGAGGTAGACTTTGGGATTCCAGAGCTAAGCTATTTTATCTGGGAAGAAATGACAACCGAAAGGTGAGGCAAGCTGCCCAAGGTCACACAAGCAAGTATGGAAGTGCAGAATTGGAACTAGAATTGAGGTCTCTTGGCTCCCACTGCCGCTCCTTCTAGCATGCATCACTGCCTTCACCTATGGAATGATGAGGACAAGGACAGTAATGTTATAACTAGCATTTACTGAGTGTTTGCTCTGTGCGCAGCCCTGTGCCAGGCTCCTCGACTCCGTCATCTCACGTACCTCCTAACAGGTACGGAGGTGCCACGTCAAATCCATTGTACTGAGCTCAGGGCAGGTAAAGCAGCCAGCCTCACACAGCCCATAAGTGGCAGAGCCAGGACTCAAACCTGCGTCTGCCTGGCCCCGGGACCCCGACGTGACCACCACGTGGTGTACATCATAAATGTCTAGTAGCAGAATTTTAGACCTGAGGTAGAGGGGGGACCCTGAAATCGCCGTGTATCTGGCCCCCCACCCTGCTCTTCTCAGAACGGCTGAGTTTGGGGGTTCCCTGACTCTGGCTGTTGTCACCAGCCCAGGCTGCAGGGACCAACTGCTCAGCACCAACCTCTCTGCCAAATGATCCTGGCCAGAACTGAGCTTTGGCGGCAGCTCTGATGGAAGCTGCTCTGGGCTGAGAGCCCCTTGTCAGGCTGAAATCAGGACGAGCCCTCCACGCGGCTCCCCTCGGGGCTCCCTGTTAAATAAAGATGCTTCGGTGGTTCAACCAAAAGGCCTCTTTGTCTGAGGCCCTCGCAGCCCACGCGTCCTCTGCCCCCGGAATGCCGGGCTCCGTAGGCATGAAGAGCCCCTCTGTTCACTGCCGGGGCTGGGGAGCCGAGGCCGGCAGGGTCTGCGCCTGGGGTGGGTGGCAGCGCGCTGAGCTGGGAGGGCACTAGCGCCCTGGGCCGCTGGAACCTGCCCCCTCCTGCCCTGCTGCCCTCCTGCTCCCTTCTGCACGCGGTGACTCTGCACCCAGCCAGATGCCAGGAGTGGTTTCCCTCTCACCCTCCCACAGGGGCCCTTGCTCTGCCCCTGCCTGACTTTCTGCTTTTCGCTCTCTCTATATATGCCTGCCCCTTTCTCTCTCCCTCCCTGACTGTCTCTCTCCTGTTTTTCTTTTCCTTTTCCATGTCCCCTTCCCGGGGGAGAGAGCAGCATATACCGTGTGTGTTAAATAAGAACTTGAACATTTGGGGGAAGGCTCCACCCATCTGACCTTCACGGCTTGGGGTTTCAATTCCGCCGCTTTCCTTATTATGGCTTCACCCCCAACAGCCTCAGTATCCCCATCGTAAAGGTGGCAGCGATGTCTATCTCCAGGACAAAATGGGGTGACACGTCATTAGATTTGCTCTCAAGGTTCGGGGCTGTATCTTCCTTATCCCTGTAACAACAGGTCACAGCCCTGGGTCTGGCACACACTGCAGAGCCCTTGCCGTTAGATAATTGCAGGAGTCAGGGGCCTAGGATGGGCCTGGCATGTAGTAGTTGCTCACTAAATGTTAATTTCATTTCTATTTCTTGGCTGTTGATGGGGATGTGGTACATTAGAGGCCCTTGGAAAGCCATGTGCTCTAGAAGGAACGACCAGGAGTTGCACATTGCTCTTGTCTGCTGTGGTCTGGTCTCGTCTCATCTTGTCTCATCTCGCCTGGGTGTGGGTTTGGCTTCGAGAAAGGCCCCACTGGTAGAGTGCCTGGTGCTGGATGCCACGCTTGAGTTGTTGTGTGGCCAGCTTAGAGAAGAATGAAACCATTGCTTCCCTCTTCCTCAACGCTGTAACTCTGTCGATGCAGCCCGAGACCACACGTGCCTTTTCTGCCCCATGATCTTGTTCCATTGCTGTTGGATATTGGGCTTCTGTACGCCAAAACCTTTACTCTCTTATTCATTTTTCATTCGCTCATTTATTTAAACAAACACTGAGTGCCTGCTCCATGTCAGATACTCTTCCAGGATCTGGGGCCACAGAAGTCAACAGAACAGGCTGGAATCCCTGCCTGCATGGGGTTTACATACTAGTGAGGTCTTTCCCACGCCCCATGGGTGCCCTTGGGCAGGCCACATGGTCTCTCTGGGCCTCCCTTTCCTCCTCTGCAGCACGAGGGCCACCATGAGGGTTCCCAGGAACTACACACGTGGAGGACCCACCACGCTTGGCACGGGAGCCGCTGGACCCAAGCGTTACCTCTGAAGCTGTCCTGGTGTACGGGGTTTGGGGAGGCCCAGGCATGTGACAGGGTCCTGTCTTACGGGCCAGGAGGCTTCTCATCTGCAGTTTCTCACCCTCCCTGTGTTTGTTGACTCTTCTAGTTCCAGGTTTTTCTCTTTCTTCTCCTGGCTCCAGCCCCAGGTTCCCATGTCCCTGCCCCTCATGCCTACTTTGGCAGTGACCTCTCCTCTTTGGACCAAGAGATCCCCCTTCCCCCAGCGTCTCTCCTCATGCTGGACTGAGGGGCCCAGGAAGCAGGGCTATGCCAGGCCTCACCCTACACCCCACCCTGCTATGCTGGGCTGGGCCGGGGCCAGCGCCGGGGTCCTGTGTGCTGGTGTGCAGCATGAGCCCTGGCCATCTTCTGACCCCAGTCCGTCACCTCCCAGCAGCGTTGCCGGGGTGACAATCTCACAGCTGGCCCACATGCTTGCCGTGACTGTTATTCCCTGTAGGATGCCCACCCCTCTCCTCTCTGCTTGTCTAAACCCTGCAAACCCTGCAAGCCTAGCTCATGCCCACCCTACTAAGAAGCCCTTCCACACCCTTCAGCTTAACTCTTCCTCCAGGCAGAGGACTTTGGTGGACTGAAGAGCTGGTTGGTTGAATTGTTGGCTGGATGGTTGATTGGCTAGCTGATTGGTTAGGGGCTTTTGTAGTTGTCTAGTTGGTTTGCTGACTAATTGGCTGGTTGGTGTGTTGGTTGATTTGTTGGCTGGTTAGTTGGTTGGTTAGTTGAGATGGAAGGAAGGGAGGGAGGGAGTGAGGGACGGAGGTTGTTGCATTCATTATCTGATGGGATAATTTGTTGGTTAGTTGTCTGGTTGGGTGGCTGGTGGCTGGTTTCTTCCACAGCACAGTCCTTGAGCCTCCCCGTCACTGTTGGCCCGAGTTGACACTGTGTTGGCTTTCCCGTTCCCAGATTCGTCACACCTGATCCCCTTTCTTCCTGTCTTCCCACAGGCACTTGTCCGGCTGCCTCCCCACATTTCACAGTGTGATGAAGTCTTTCGGTTCTTTGAGGCTCGACCAGAGGATGTCAACCCCCCCAAAGAGTAAGTAACAGCTCAGGCCTCTCCTGTGTGCTTGGGAGCTGTGGGCCAAAGCTGAGCCGGCCTGGACAGGCTGAGGATGCAGGGACACAAGCAGAGGGCGTGCTGGCAAGGCCAACTGCTCTGAGCAACGATGGGCCAAAGGAACAGGGCGCCATTGTCCCCCAGGCTGCTATTGCCAAAGCTGGCTCCTCCCTTTCCTGTCCCCCAGGGCTGGCACATGAGGGGAGTCTCTGGATTTGGGGAGCAGGTTTTCCTGCAAACTCTGGCTCACAGGGTTTTTTATAAGGAGCAGATAACAAGATATCATGGTCGTGCCATCGAGATGCCACTCGGGGCTTAGTTACTCAGTGCAACTTTGCCACAAAGCTCCCAGCACATGCTGCCAGGTTCAAAACTCACCTGCTGAGCAACTCAGCAGTCCTGGGCGGCTACAACAGATTTTATAACCATCATAAAACATAACTATGAACTTACCAAATGGCTCTTATCTATAGCATTTTATGATAGGCATTAGTAGTCCTGTTTACAGAGCGGGAAACCATGGCCCAGCGCAGTTAGGTGATTATCCTGAAGTCAGATAGCTGGTTTGTATGCGACAGGCCGAGACCTCAACCCAAGTCTGCAGTTTCTAGTGGCCCAATGATGGCTCCTGTTTTCATGTTGGAAGAGAACTGGGGAACCACACAAGTCTTTTTTCTCTCTGAAATCAGAATGTTCTGGGCCTGGTGGTCAAGATGGCCCACCCGGTCATGCTGGGTTTCTCACACACAGGACCAAACTCCGTCCTGATGGCCATGCTCTCTTGCTCACAGCAGCTTCCTCTCCTACAGTCTCCAGCATAGGTTCTCATCGGAGAGAAAAATCCAGTTTCCACCCAGGAGCTGACGGGCATCAGAAGGCAGGCAGGGAAGGGTGTTGGGTAGGAGAGAGGACTGAAGGGGGTGCTAATTAATAACCTCACTGTGTATCTATTCCCCTGAAAGCTTAAGGTGCCAGGTGGGTGGGAGAGAGGCAGATGGGATGGATACTGCAGAGAGAAAGGAAAGAGTAGGACAGAAGAACTCTCTGGGACAGGTGGGGAGAGGCATGGGACCACCTGGTGATGGGAAGGAGGAAGCCTGAAGATGAGGGTGTGTGTTGCTGGTATAAAGGACACCGTTCACACTGTGCTCTCTATGGATGGTGTCCATGGAGGTTGTAGAGTGCACAGCCTGTACACCCATACATGGCAGTCCTGTCTGTAGGGACCCCTCTCTTTTCATCCATGCTAAAAGAGTAGGAGCCTGAAATGGCCTGGGCCCTTTGAGGGAGGAAAAAACATTAGCTAGCTCAGAGGCTCACCCAGCCTGGCAAAGGCCATCTCCGTTGCTGGCTGCCACAGGCTTAATAAACAAGCAAATACTCCAAACCATCAGAAACCCATCAGTGACTTCGTTCACAATGTGAAGTAGTTGAAAGCCACAGGGCATAGTATGCAAGATCTTGAGTTCATGTCCCAACTCTGCCAACTCTGCTGCTACTGACCCTGTAAGTCTGGGCAGACCACTCGAGTAGCTTCCCCAGGCCTCTCTCCTGTACGAAGAGAATAGTGATTAATCCCTGTCCTTGCTATCTCCAAGGATTATCTATGAAACTCAGATAAGAGGCAAGAGTGGTTTGCACCAGGGGTTATATATTCTTATCCCAACATCACAGATAAGGAAACAGGGGCTCACAGCTGGAACAGGTCCAGGTTCCAAACAGAAGCCCCTGCCCTCTCCATTCCTCCCACCAGCCTCACTGGTTTGGCGACTGTGGTCCTGAAGCTTCTCAGTGCCTCCCTTCTTCCCTCCCTTCTCTGGGTTCCCACCCCTCCTTCTCTACTCTCCCAGGGCGGAGGAAGGCTCTGGAGAATGGCAGCAGCATCCCTGGGTCCACACGTGGCCCTGCCAGTCCCCAAGCTGTGATGTCCTCTCCAGGCCTTTCATGGGGAGAGAAGAGATGCTCATCCACGGGCAGGTTGTTTGGGACCCACTGTGCTCACCTGTCCTGCAGGTGGGGAAAGGGATCATTGATGGTTGAAGTAGCAAGTTCACTGCCACGAAAACAGCTGGTCCCACCTTTGATCCAAGCCTCCAAACCTACTCTCTGCATCAGCTAAATAAATTAGCCTTAGTTCATGTATCCACCTGCACACTAACAGCGATAGGCCGGCCTCTTGCCCAGCTGTAGGAGGCCCTCGGGGAATGGTGGGAAGCAGGCTCAGTGAGACGGTTGGACGGTTGCATGCTTGCAGGGCCAGGCTCTGGGGTTGAGCCCTTACACTTAGGGCTCTGTGATCTTTGACCATTTGCTCAACCTTTCTGCATTTGTTTTCTCATCTCTAAAATGAGATACTGCTGAATTCACAGGGTGATCAGGAGGGTTTGCTGAGATAACCCGCCAGGTGCTATTGGCACACAGTAGGTGCTCAACACTTGTTCACGGAAGGCTGGGGAGCAGAATGGAACGTGGCTCACTCCACACCCCACCCCACCCCTGCAGACCACAGCCTGGCTTTTGCAGGGAAGAGTTGTAAAGCATTTGGTCTCTATATCACCATGGCAACGGGGGTGTTATCTGCCTCTTTCCTGAGGTGGTCGTGGCCATCTGGGCCAGTTCCCCACTGGCCTGGCAAGAAATGGTCCGGAGAACAGGAATCTTCCAGCCCCAAGACAGACCTAAGGCTCAGGAAGTGGGCTCAGCCATGGCCAGGCAGTTCCGAAGGGCTTCCCCTTTCCTGGCCTGGCCCCGTCTCTGCCCCGCCAAGACAGACCTGTGCTCCCCGGCAGAGTGTGCTGGCCATGAAAGAGCCAGACCCTGCACGTGACCCTGGCTGACAGGCCGACGATATGTCAGTGAGTGCCTGCACCCCCATCCCCAGGGCTGCTCGTACCTTGCCAGGCCGCCTTGCGCCTCCCCTCCCTCCGTCCTGAAGCATAAACACAGGATCGAGTAACAGCATATTTTGACTCTGGGGCGACTGTGGAGTAGCTTATCAAATTATCAAAGCCTGTGGATTTAATTGGAATTTTGCAGATAACCCCGGCCTCTTTCAAGTGTGCTGCTGCAGGGGCCGTTGAGAATTCATGGGGGCTGGGGTGGGGACCATCTTCCTTTTCTGCCTTCCAAGGAAGACAAGGTCTGTGACTGCCAGACCTGGCGGGGGAGGTGGGCGGCCCCTCGCCTATGATCCCCAGGCCACTCCTGCGGGTGGAGAGCCAGGCCCCTCTCCAGGCTGCTAGCGGTCACTCTTCAAGACCACCAGCCCCGCACAGAGAGGGTGTTCTTCACAGACACCTCCCACGGGCTCGGCGCAGAGCAGCCACAGTGGTTTTGCCCCTCGTGCAGCCAGCCCAGGACAGTGAATGGGATCAGCTCCCTTATAAAGAGGCTCGAGCAAGCTCCTTCCATCGCATTCGGACATGGCGTTCACCCTTCTGCCACGTGAGTACACGGCTAGAATATGCCATCTGCCTCACCAGACACCAAATCTGCTGAGTCTTGGACTTTCCAGCCTCCAGAACTGTGAGCGATAGATTGCTGTCGTTGATAAATTACCTAGAAGGTATTTTCTTGTAGCAGCCTAGACAGGCTGAGACCCTCACTGGCTTCGTTGTTGTCCCTCCCACTAGAACACAGGCTCCAGGAGGGTGAGAACTTGTATCTGTTCTGTTCCCAGCTGTATCCCCAGCGCCCAGAACAGCGCCTGTCCCAGGGCAGGTTCTCGGGGAACATCTGTTGAGTGAATGACTGATGTCATGCAGTCTTCATTATGGTCTCACATGGTTGGGATGGCGGTGACACGATTCTCCCAAGGCTCAGAGAGATGAAGTAGGTCACCTAAGGTCATGCAAGTGGCAGGGCCAAGGGCCGAAGCCAGACAGGCTGTCTCTAGATTTGCGCCTCTAACTACGGCTCTGAGCCGCCGCCCAGCTCGTGCTTCCAGAGGTTCTGCAGCCCCTCAGCAGCACCTGTGCCCCACGCCCACCCACACCAGGGCGGGTGGAGCCCAACCTCAGCCCTTGCACGTTTGTTTTCCTTTTAGGATGGTGCATGCCTTAGTGTGCTCAGGCTGCTGGAATAGAATACAATAGACTGGGTAGCTTTTACAACACAAATTTGTTTTTCACGGTTCTGGAGGCTGGGAAGTCCTAAATCAAGGTGCCAGCAGATCTGGCATCTGGTGAGGGCCCGATTCATAGATAGTTGTCTGTACACTGGTGGAAAGGGAAGCCAGCTCCCTGGGCCCTCACTTATAAGGCACCAATCCCGTGCATGAGGACTCAACCCTCAGGACCTAATCACCCCCTGAAGTTCCCCCTGGCTTTGCTCTGTGTGATCTCCCCAGAGTCCCCTGCTTGGCTGCTGTGCCCTTAACTGACTGTACGTTAAACTGCCCACCTCAAGGGAACAGAGTCCAGAGAGCTCTCAGCCCCTCTGGTATTATGTGGCCTGGGTTCCCAGACCAGCTCTGCCACACACCTCCAGCGGGTTGCATGGCCCATCTGTGCCTCAGTTTCCTTATCTGTATAGTGGGAATGTTTCTGCCTCCAAAGGTGGCTGTGAGGATGACACCTAAATGCCTGAACAAACCTAGCACGCCATCAGCACTGCCCAAGCCAGTGCTGTCCTTACCACGGCAGCCCTGAGGGGGAGGGCAGCCCTGGCGGGGAGGGCACAGCAGCAAGAGGCTCTGTGTCACCTCCACCCTCCCCCACTACCACACACACCTTTATCTACCCCTGGAAATGGCGGGGCTGCAGACTATTTTACCATTGCTGGCAGCCCAAGCCTGTGGGCAGCGTGGGCACACATGCACGTGGCACGCCCATATCACAGCCGGGAAAACTGAGGCCCGGGCTGAGCTGGTCTGCCTCCCTCTTGTCCTGCTTGGTGCCTGTTGGGCCTGCTGCCAGCCCACTGGCCTGGGTAACCAACGCTTACACACAGCCCCAGTGGTACACAGTAGACCCATACAGTGAGGGGATGTCACCTCCTGCTCCCTACTGTTGGCCTGGGCCTGTCCCCTCAGTTTCTTCCTACGGAAGCCAATCAGGATCCTGGCTAAATTCTTGAATTTGCATGGGAGGAGCAGAGCCCTGCTAAACTGGTTTTTGTTCTTCAACCCCAGGGCCACAGAGCCACCCTCTGTTGTGGGCTAGAACAATGCCCCAATGTTCAGAGGCACCTGGGGCGAGATGCGGGTGGGCCCAGGCCAGATCAGAGCCACCCCTGCCTCAGCCTGCCCAGAGGGAATTTTGAATTGAGTTAAAGTAACTGCTGCAGCAATAATCACAACACCCAGCTCTTCTTGTGGCCTTAAATGAATCAATTCTCCTCATCAGATCTCAGTTTTCCCATCTGTACAAGGGGCCCACGGTACCACTTGGCAGGATGATTGCGAGGTTCCAGGGAGCTACTGCATATAAAATGCCTCTAGAAGCCGGGCGCGGTGGCTCACGCCTGTAATCCTAGCACTCTGGGAGGCTG
>VBSM01003143.1:14440640-14464797 GCA_008086735.1 Cheirogaleus medius
AAAAAAAAAAAAAAAAAAAAAAATGCCTCTAGAGGGTTTGGTCCATCCCAGATGCTCTGTAAGTGGCACTTGCTATTTCTCTCCCCCTTTCCTCTGTCGGCCCAGGCCAGGGGGCAGGGTAGCCACCCGGAAAAGGCTTGGTGACTGGCATTGGGTCGTGCTGAAGGTAGGAGCTAGGGGGTGTGTCTCACTGAGTCCCTCTTAGCTCTGGGAGTTCCCGCCAGGGCTGCTGCTGACTGTGGGTTGAGGCTGCCCCTGCCCCCGCTGGCTACCGGGAACTCCAAGGCATCCCATGACCCTGTCCCCACCCAAGGGCCCAGGGGGTTGGGAATTGGGGTAGCGGCCCGCCCACCGCAGGCTTGGCCGAGTCTAGGCTGGATTCTCATCAGCAGGATGGCTCTCTGTGCCCCATCAGGCCCTGCCTCCACATCTGGCCAGGGACGTGGGCCGCACCGCAGCCCCTTGCCACTGGCCGCTGCACAAATGGCCTCTTTCTGCAGACGGGCAGTAGGGCCAGCTGGCCCCTGGGGCTGTGGGTCCACCGGGGGCCGGGGCGGAAGGGCATAGAACTTTATGTAAGTAGACTGCCCACTTCTGCCATGGCCCCTTCAACCTGGGTGGGCAGGTGGCAGGAAGTGCGCGCAGGAAGCTGTGTCCAGCCCACTTGAAAGGGGCAATGGCTATGGGGAACAGGCACTTCTGCGGGCCGGCTGTGGCGCTGGGTGGGCAAGCTGGAGGGAAGCGGATTCAAACACCACCAGTCCCGTCCGGCTCCTACAGCAAAGGCCCGGGCGGCCATGCCCAGGAAGAGAGGACTGCTCTGTTTTCAGGCCTGGCACAGGATTTTCGGCTCTCCCGAGCAGGGGTGGGAAGAGGCAGCAGGGAAAGGTACCGAGTACAGGGGTGTGTGAGGGTAGACTGGGTCCCCCATTATTTTCTCGGGCTTGTGAATTTCATGTTTCCCTGAGACCTCGGCCCTGGCAGGAGGGTCCTGGCGCGAAGGTGCCCAAGGCCCTCGTGTGCCCACTGTCTCGCTGCCAAGGCCATGGCGCCCTGTGGAGCCTCCAGGCCTGCTTTGCTGTTAGGTCGCATTCCAGGTGGGTCTTAGTCCCCCTGCCTGGTTTTTATTATCCCTCCCTGGAACAAGTCCCCTGGGTAGTTATCCCTCCACAGGGAGGCCAAGGCAGAGCTGCACCTAGAACCTGGCCCTGGCCACCTAGGCCAGGTTTCCCCTGTGCGCGTGCTGGTGGGAGGCAGTCGTCCATTCGAGCACCTGGGGATCGTCTTCACGTGGGGCACAGGAACATGGCCCAGTCCCCACCTGGGGGTGCTTGTAGTCTCAGGGAGAGGACAGCCCAGCAGGGGCCCAGCTCGCTCCTGTCGGGGCAGCAAAGTATCGTAGCCTCTGGGGAGCCCTGGCTTTTCCCCCATGACCCTGTAGCCTAGGAATTAAACTCGCAAAGCCTCAGTTTCCTGGCCTGTGAAATGGGGTTAAGAACAGCTACAGATCCAGTGGGGGAGGCAGAAACGGAACACGTGACTGTGCAGGTGCTCAGGAGTCAGGGAGGCTTCCCCAGGGAGGTGGCAGTCAAGCTGCGACTGAGCCTAGAGCCAGCTACTCGAGGGGAGTGGCAGAGGAGGGCACCCAGGCCAGTGGGAGTCCTTGCGACTGGCACTTGCAAGGATTGAAAGAAATTTCATCTCTCTAGATGGAGAGTGAAAGTGGGGGGAGAGTCGGCTGGAGCCGCACCCAGAGGAGATGGTCTCAGGCAGTCACTATCCATTTCTGCACTTTGGCACCAGGTGAGGGGCAGCGTCTGGGGGTCTCTGGAGTCCCTCCCAGCTCTGACATTCTGTGGTCCTGTCAGGGCCAGTTGGCTATTGCAACGATCCAAGCAGGCAACAGCAGGGTCTAGAGTGGGCTGGATGCTGTGGGGACAGGAGACATTGGTAGAGATGTGGAAGAGACAAGCATCTAGAGATCACTTGCCCCCTTCCAGGTTGTATGAGTTGAGTCTTGAGGTCCGTTGGAGTTTAGGCATCACTGTAACTTTGGGTCACTTCTAGTCCCACAGTTCGTGGGATCTGTGTGTATCTAGCTCCACCCTGTGGCAATGCTGGATATTACAGCTGCCGGCGTCTGGTGGATACTATGCTGGACCCTTGAGCATAGTTTATATTGTCGAATCCTCAGTACAGTCCTGTGAGGTTCATGGTCCTCTTTGCAGATGATGAACCTTAGACTGACATTGGTTGAGTTACCGCTCAGCTGGTATATGTCAGAGGCTGGATTCAAACCCTCACCCTTCCAACGCCAATCTGCACCCAGCCGACCACATGGGGCATGCAGAAGATGAGGAGCAGCTGTGGCCCGGGAGACCAGCTCCAAATTTCAGATGAGGCCCTTCATGTGACAAAAGGGTAGAATAGCTGAATAGGGCCCCTGTGGCTGCTGTGGTCACTGTGCAGGCTGAAGGTACAGTTGAGGCACTTTCCACATCTGGGGGTCTCTGAAGGGAAATCCAGGCCTCCTGCCAGGCCACATCCTGAGAGAGTACAAGGTTCAGGAGACCCCCAGGGCCAGTCCAGGCTCCCAAGGCAGCCCTTTGAGACCCCCCAGCCCCAGCAGCTCCCAGGAGGGGCTTCCTGCTCTGGGGTCTAGCCTCAGAGGAGGTGTGCTGCCCGGCTGGTTCGGGCTCTTCTGATAGGACAGACACAGCAAGGCTGGTTCTGGAAGTGCCAGGAAAGCTGGTCTTCCTTCCCCAAACCACAAACTGAACCCGTAGCCCCCCACCCGTCTCTAACACGTGGCCCCGTGTCACACGGAATCCTGAATCAAGAGGGTGCGCAGCTGGCTACCTGCGACCCCCCATGCAAGACTCGTGCCCAGAACGCCCACTCCAACAGGCTGTTCTGGCTGAAGCCTGGCTCAGTGGTTAGGACCGAGGGGAGAGGATTTCCCCCCAAAACAGCTTTACTTAGATATAATTTACATACTATAAAATTCACTTGTTTTAAGTGTACAGTTGATTCACTGATTGTTAGTGTATTTACAGTTGTGCAACTATCACTACAATCCAATTTTAGAACATTTCCATGCCCACTAAAAGACTCCAGAGGGAGGTTTTTTATTCTTTCCACTCTGCAGTGTCTCAGAGCCCCGTTAGCATCCCTGCCCTCTGCTGCTGCCTGGGGAGAGGAAACGCATGACTTCAGGGATGGAGTTCCTGCCCCGCCTGGGCGCTGCTCTGGTTTCTAGAACTCCAGCAGTTCCAGCTGCTGCTCTGGCCTTGCACAACTTGCTCAGCAGCCCAGGGCGGGGCCGGCCTGGCCTTTCTGTGCAGCCCTGAGGGGGCTGACCACAGAGTGGGGGCCCAGGCCGAGGGGAGGGTGCCCATTTTGGTAAGCACCTTTCCTGCCTGTTGATTCCAGTGGCCCAGCTGGGTGCCCGCCTTGAGCTCGTCCCCAACCCCAGGTAGTCAGGCTCCCGAGGGCACCTAGAAGACCACCCGTGGAAGACCACCTAGAATGCAGTGTTTACTTCCCCCCAGCTTCCTGGAAGGCCAGAGCAGGCACAGGCAACAGACCAAGGAGCCAAGCCACGGAGATGCCCAGCCTTCTGCCCGGGGCATGTTCCGCATGTCCTGGCAGCCCAGCTGTTTAGCAGAAAGTGTGCAAGGAGCTAACTATCAGCTTGGGTTTTTACAATAATTTTCCCTCTTGGAATGCTCTTGGGAAAGAAGTTGGCAGGGTTTGGAGGGTGGCCTTGGAGTCACAGGTCTAGCTTCAGACCCTGGCTCTGCCTCTTGCCAGCTGTGTGTCAGGTGGGGCGACTTTTAACCCGGACATAAACGCATTGCTCACTCAGCCCAGCTAGGCCTGCTGTCCCCCACCCACCCACCAACTAGGACTTCTCAACTGTGGCAAATAGCCCAGATGTAATGAAATGGTCGAACATCTGGCTTCCCCAAGAGGCTGTGTACACCCTGAGGGCCAAGACCATCTCTGCCCGGGCATCCCTGTGTCCCTTGTGCTGGCTGAAGGCTGGACACAGTAGGTGTTCAGTGAGTGGAAAGGATGACTTCGTCTGAGCCTCCCCCAGGAGTAAAACAGGGCCAACAGGCATGACAACACAGGTCTAGAAAGCTAATAAGAGCTCGTACTTATTGGATATTCACCACGTGCAGACTCTCCTAAGCAGTTTACATGTTTTCACTCTTTAATCTTTGCATCCATCCTATGAAGTGGGTGCAGTTATTTCCCCCAATTTACAGAAAAGCCACTGAGGCACTGTGAGGTCATGTGACTTGCAAAGCTGGTAAGTGGCAAAGATGGGCCAGAACCCAGCAGTCCAGCATGAGAGCCTGGCTCTCCCCTACCCCGCCCCTCTGTGAAGTGCGAGTGCTTAGCATGCTGCATGGCGCGGTCACAATAAATGGGACTGTCGTTGCCATTGCTGTGGAAGGGGCTGAGCCAGAGACCGGCTCACCCACAAAACACTGCTCGGCAGCTACGTGGATTCGGAGTTTGTGAAGCTGTCGGAGCAGCCTCTCCTTCCATCCCAGCTGTGTCCCAGTGACAGGGTGGGTGGAGGGGAGTTGTCCCCAGGCCCCAAAGGTCCCAGGCATCATCCAGCCCGGCCTTTGCAAGTTGGGCAGCCCGAGAGGGGAAATGGCTTTCCTGCAGTCAGAGAAACTGGATTAGCACCGGGTTTCTTGGCTCTAAGTCCAGTGCTCTTTCTGGCTCTCAGAACTTTCCCAATTTCTAGAGCATCCCCAGTGCTGGTGTGTGGGAGGGTGCTGGAGGCCGGAGTTGAACCCTTAAGGAGTCTCAAATAGGAGCCTGGCTGATGGGCAGGGAGGAGGGGCCGGCTGCTCTGAAAGGCCCAGAAGCAGGAGCTGGGCCATGGCCCAGTCTGATTTAATTAGGCAGAGGCAGGCTCCCGATTAGAGAAGGCTTTGTCTGCAAGCCAGTCAATTAAAGGTTAATGGCTAGGAGCACCTCTGCCCGGCCCCCACACCAGGTGGGAGAAGGCACCTGCCAGCCTGTCCCACCTGGGCAGAGACCCCAGGAGA
This sequence comes from Cheirogaleus medius, assembly GCA_008086735.1. Taxonomy (NCBI): domain Eukaryota; kingdom Metazoa; phylum Chordata; class Mammalia; order Primates; family Cheirogaleidae; genus Cheirogaleus; species Cheirogaleus medius. The sequence continues at coordinate 14,445,716 of VBSM01003143.1, forward strand.
ACTGCGGCACTGCGGGCAGCTGCCTCCGGGGCCAGAGGATGGAGGACATGTGCGGTCCCCCCACTGGCCCGTGTATGCTGGGCCCTGTGCTGGGTCCTGGCGACTATAAGGATCTTAATGGGCATGTCGGGGGAACTTCTTGCTACCAAGACAGGGAAATAATTCAAGGGGAGGCAGGCATGGGTCTGGAATCCCCCAGGAGCAGATCTGAGGATAAGGGCTGGGGCTCAAGCAGTCTACGTGGAGCTGACACCAGAAGGTACCAGTGAGGGAGCGAAGTAAGGCCAGGAAGGCCAGGCCCAGGAGTGCTGTGTTAGCAGCCAGCGGACTCCTGCAGGGCCCGGCGCTGCTGCAGGGCTATCTCAGGCCACGGGCAGGGCGCTGGGCGTTCATGCACCCCTGTACCTGCCCTCCAGGCCGCCTCCAGACAGCACTCAGAGGTTTCCAGAAAGCCCGTGTGAGCTAAACACTGCTGGCTTCCCACTGTGCTTAGGGTGACTGCCCAGTGCTCAAACCAGGAGTGCAGGGGCACAAGGGGGGAGCACTCGGCTAAAATCAGAAACCACGGTGCATCTCTTGAGCATGTGGTTGTGGACGCTGGTCACAGGGTTTCCTCTTCCTGTTGGCTGTTCTCATGCCAAGGAAGTTGTAACCTCCTAAGGCAGTGTCTAGAATTCAGAGTGTCATTTTGGTATTTCTGGCCTGAGTCTTTGCTGTTGTTTTACTTTTCTCTTCCCCGCCTACCCCTAATTTAGCTTATCTGTCTGGATTTTATATGTGTCCTTATCAACCATGGGTGGTAACTAGACAGTGTGGTTATGATTTGAGACTAGACTGAGAGGCAGCTTGGGCTCAAATTCCATCTCCATCATTCACAAGCTGTGTTACTTTGGACAAGTTACATGCCCTCTCTGATATTCCATTTCTCTTCTGTAAAATGAGGATAATAAGAGAATCTACCACATAGATGTGTTGTGAGGATAAAGTGAGCCGATATGTATCAAGGGCTTAGTTTGGTGTCTGGCGTGATGTGAATGCTTGACAAATGTAGAGCTCTTGTCAATAACAGTATTAGTAATAATAATAGCAGCATTACCACCCTGTCTTTGGGAAAGACAAGCCCACTCTCCCTCCCCGCTTCCCCTCATGCTCTGGGGTCAAGGGTGCAGCCTGCTCCAGGGCCTCAGGGAGCTTCTTCTCAGTGCTGAAGCTCGAAAGCCATTACTTACTTGGTGGAGGGTGCAGGTGGTGGCCCAGGGCTGGCCCTCTGGGGTCTGTGACAGGCATCCCGGTGAGCAGCGACTTCACTATAGTTGCAGCTGGGCTGACCCCGAGCAGAGAGTTCAGCATTGACAGGAAGGCTCAATATGGCGGCCACTAGCCACGGGGGCTACTGAGCCCTCAAAACGTGGCTAGTGTGACTCAAAAACGGAATGGGGGATGGGGGAGCAGGAGGGTGTTACCCAGGGCTCCCAGATCGTCCCTCCTGCTGCAAGCAGCACACAGGCCTGTCTGGGGCCTGGAGCTGGAGGCCTCTTTGCAGAAGCCCAGGTAGGGCCCGATCCAATGCCCTGGTTTTTGCAGTCGGGGAAACTGAGGCACAGAGAAGGCTGCCATCACCTTGGTCATGCCACCTGCTCAGACAGAGCCAGGCCTGGCACCCACACTGGGCTGGCCCCCGTGTGGTCTCTTGCAGTTCCTCCTTAGACCCTCTCCGTTGCGTGTGTGCTCAGGGAGACAGTTGACGGACCCTTGCTGTCCTGGGCCCACGCTGGCCCAGGAGCCGCCCCATTCCGGCACGCAGGCCCTTGGCTGGGAGCCCCGCTGTCCTGCGTTTCCAGTGCCTGCTGTGTGGAGCGTGGCGGCCGCCTGCCCCTTTGTGGAACAGTCTCATTAAGTCGGCCTCTTGGTCCAGCAGGGAGGAGTGCTGTCACCCTGTCGCCTTGGATCGGTGAGGGCCAAGGCCCCGTCAGCCTGGCACTCGTGGGGAATTCCTGGGGAATGTGAAAGTGGTCACAGTCTTTCAGACGGGACTTGAAGCCCCCAGTTCCGCCACGCCGTCCCCCAGGCCTGCCAGCAGTCATGGTGTCGTCTTAGCAACTTAGCAATGCAGCTTCACCCTGCAGCGCCTGGGCTTCTTGTCTCCTCACACCCGAGCCTTGGCCCACCCCACTGAAGCCGGGCGGGCCGTCTCCCCACACCCTCCTAAGCTTCTCCCCAGCAGCCACCCACTGCCCACCTCTGTGCCCCCCCCAGCCCAGTGCCTCCTCTAGCCATCTCTGTCCCAGGTGGCTCTGCCAGACAGCCCCCCGCCCCTCCCCAGGGTTGACCCCTGGGCCTGCGCAGGGCTCTGTGGCGGCGGGTGGAGGTGGAGGAGCCGGTGGAGGATCCTAGCGTGCGCTTACTGCTAGTGAACCGTGCTGCCCTCAGGGTACTTAGAGGTATTAACTGGTTTTATCCCCCAACAATCCAATTAGGGGGGTCCTATCCGTCTGTGCACTTTATAAATGAAGACAGAGACTCTAAATAATCTGGTGGAGCAGGGATTTGAACCCAGGCAGCTACACACACACAAACACACACACACACACACACATACCCAGGTGAGCCAAATCTTCTGGCAGTACAATGCCAGAGTCTGGAATGCACTGGGCTAGACTATACTGTCCAATAAACTAGCCACCAGCCACTGTGGCTCTTTAAATTTAAATCTTAAAATGTGAAATTCCATTTTTGAGTCATGGTAGCCATGTTGAGTGCTCAATAGCCCCATGGCTAGTGGCCACCGTATTGGGCAGTGCAGGTAGAGACCATGCCCATCATCCCAGAGAAGCCTGTCAGACAGCTCCACTTAGGGCACCGCTAGGTGTTGGGGGTAGAACTGGGACACTCAGTGCCATTGGGGGCCAAAATCAGAGTGGGCTTTCTGGAGGAGGTACCCCCTCCCGAGGCCTTGAGGGGGCAGGAGGGTGCCTGCAGTGGTCGCGGCACAGACAGCCCGGGTTTGCAGCCTTGCCTCCTAGTCTGGCTGTGTGACACTGGGCAAGTCACTTAACCTGACTAGGCCCCGTCTGTAAAATGGGGCTGGAGCACCCGCCTCCGTGACGACATAAAGCAGGTGTCACAGGGCTGGCACATCCGGTTGCTTGGCGCTTGTGCATTTGTGACGGGGCGTCCAGAACAGTCTGGGAGGTGCAGGTTCTCTCGCTGCAGGAGGAGACCAGGAGCCTGCATCTCCCAGGGCAGGGCAGGCGGGCTGGGACCTGGGAGAAGCTTGGGGCCCTGTGCCCTGCCCCAGTTCTCCTTCCCACAGAGGCCACGGCAGGAACAAGCACAGCTGGGCCTTCGATGGGCTCTTGGGTGTCCGTGGGAAGCAGGGAGCCCTTGGCCGAAGCTCCTTTCCTCAGGTTGAAATCAGGCCAGGGCTGTGAGGGGCCCACAGCCAAGGAGCCACCCAGAGGTCTGTGCTCAGCAGTGGGGCCCTGCAGATGGGGCCAGCGGAGCTTCAGGAGCAAAGCAGTCCTCAGTCTCCCCTAAAATGAGTCTGTGCCCCACCACCTAAACCGGGAAAACCAGAACCAGATGGGAATCTGATCTGTCACAGAGCTGGTGCCGCCATTTAACGGGGGGAAATCTTTTGTTACAAGCATTGCCACCGGGTTACGCCCAGCAAGTTCCTCCTAACATCAGAGCCAGCTTCCTTCGCTTGCAGTCCGGCCCCAGCTGCAGTCCTGCTCCCCGGGACACAGCCTCCCAGGGCCTCCAAGCCCTTTGCCCCCAGCACACAACACCCTGACACACACGGTTCCACGTCCCTTCCTGCCCTTGCACCTTTGCTCACACCATCCCTCCACCCTGTGTCTCCTCCTGCCTCTAACTTTTTACATATTTCTCATCTTTCAAGGGCTAGCTCCTATGCCCCCCTTTCTCCCTTCCCTTCCCTTCCCTTCCCTTCCCCTCCCCTCTTTCTCTCTTTCTCTCTTTCTCTCTTTCTCATCTTGTTCTGTCACCCAGGCTGGAGTGCAATGGCATGATTATAGCTCACTGCAGCCTTAAACTCCTGGGCTCATGCAATCCTCCTGCCTCAGCCTCCCAAGTAGCTGGGACTACAGGTGCACACCACAATGCTGTGCTAATGTTTAAATTTTTTTGTAGAGATGGAGTCTCACTGTGTTGCCCAGGCTGGTCCCGTACTCCTATCCTCAAGCAATCTTCCCGCCTCAGCCTCCCAAAGTACTAGGATTACAGGCATGAGCCACCGCGCCTGGCCAGTGTGCCCTGCTTTCTAGGCAGCCTTCCCTGACCACCCCAGACCACTCTAATCTCCCTGTGCTGGGAATTCTTACAATAAATCCTTTTGACCAAGGTTTCAGGCACTTAGTCACAAAGGAGCTTGTATGTTTTCTTTCCCTGGGTGTTTGTCTTATCTCCCCAACTAGAGGGTACGCTCTTTGAGGGTAGGGCAGTGTATCATCTGCTTCAGGCACAAGACTGGGTTCACAACCCCTCAGTGAAGAGATGGATGGGATGGATAGATGGATGGATGGATAGATGGATGGATGGGCAGGCATGGACTTGGAGAGAGACAGGGAAAGTCTTCAAACAAGGAAGACCCTCCTTGACTTTCTCTTCAGGGACTTCATAGCCGAACCCATCACCCCATTTTGTCACTCCCCCTTCCATCTTTCCGAGGTATGGCTTGCAGCCCCTGGAAGTCCAGGGAAGCCCCATGGCCAAGTCTGGCTAAGTCGGGTAACTCCGGTGACTTGAGGAGGAGCTCACAGCACTCATGGCCGCGGGCTGAGCTGGCAGTCCCATGCCTTCTTCCCCCTCTCTAGGAAATCAGCCTGGTGTAGCTGCTTGTCCCCCTGCCTGCCTCCCTCCCGTGGATGACTTGTCAGTGTCAGGGTCTGGGGGAGACTCCAGGCTTGCATGTTGTCACAGTCCTGCGCTGGCGCCCTGAGTGATGGAGCCAGGGTCTTACACAGCACGTACCCATGATGGTGGACAGTCAGCGCTCGCCATATTCTGGCCACTGTCTATACTGCAAAGCTAGGGCTCTGCAAACCCAGGCTGCTGGGCTACCAGTCCTTTCCACGTGCCAGATGCTATTGCGAGAGCTTTGCATGTTATCCCAATAATCCCCACAACTACTCTGTGAGACAGAGCTGTTTTTATCCACCTTTTGCAACTGAAGGTATAGGGAGGTTAAGCAACTTGCTTTCCTCACAGAGTGTAGGTGGCTGACCTGGGGTTCTAACCCACCCAGCCTTTTAACTGTCCACTCTGAAGCCTAGACATGGTGAAGCCCATCCCTGGGCTGAAGACACACTCAAGGCCTTTTCCCAGAGTGGTGGGACAAGTCAGAGGAGACAGACAGACAGACAGCGCTTTGTTCTCTTGCTGTGGACAGAGCAGCGGCAGAGACCTTCTGGGGAGATCAGGAGACAAGCAGAATGCCCTGGGGTGGGGGAGGTTCTGGGTTCTGTGATGGCCACAGCATCTGGCCTCTCTGGGACACAGCCTGGGGGACCTGAGACCCCGTCCCTCCCCAGGAATTCAGCTTTTTCACCCAGGGCAGGAATTCCGGCCTCTCTAGACTGTCCACATGGTCACAATGGGGTCCATTCTCAAAACCCTGGAAAACATGGCCCCTGCAGAGAAAGGACGGATTCTTGTTAGACACAAGGGCCCTCAGTTCAACAATTTAGATCGAGGAGCAAATAGGGGCAGAGAACGGCCTCCAGGCCCCTTCTGTCTGTCTTGCCTGGAGGTCGCTGCCTCTCGAGACCATTCCGTGCAAAGGCTCTCAAAAGCCAGAACAAAAACCCAGCTAGGGGCTAAGAGGGGTGAAAAAAATCCCCCAGCATTCTCTAGACCTCAGCTGACCCGGAGCCCCTTCACTCAGACCCTCCTCACGCGGCTTCTGGAAAAACATGCTCTGTCTCTCTGTATTAGATTCGCAGAGAATTAGAATTCTCACAGCCGCCCTGTGAAGGCGCTCCAAGTAGCCTCCTCTTAGGGCTGGGCAATCCCAGGCCCATAGAATTTGCCAGTGTTTTCAAAACTTTTCTGCCACAGTAAGAAGTTTCGCATTGCAACTCAATACATATAGACAGACAGACATCTGAAACAAGTTCCATAAAACAACCTTGCTGTGGGTGACTCACTGATCACTTCTAGTCTATTCTTGTTTAAGTGCTTATTGGGACCCACGAATTGATTTCAGAACTCACTAATGAGTCACGGCCTGTCATTTGAAAGTCACTAGTTGGAGGTGACTTGCCCAGGGCCACCAGCCACTGAGGGAGGGGCAGAGCTGGGCCCAGAACTCAGGACCGTTGGCATTCAGCCCCAGACTTGTCACAGCCTCTCTCCTTGCCCCCACGCCCCAGCCATCTACCTTGCCTCTTAGCAAACATTTTCCTCCAGCCAAGATCTGACCACATCACTCCCTGATTCTGAAACCTTCTGGATTCTACAGCTGGAATCAAAGCCCTGCCCAGTCTGGCCTATCCTTGCCTGAACACCGGCTCACCTGCCCTTCCCAGTTCCACTCTGTTAGGAGCCGCTTGCTCCTGTTTCTAGAGCTTTCCCCCTCCCTATCCCTCCATAGATCCAAACCCCCTTTTCCTTTAAGGCTTCCTCCTCCAAGAAGCCGCCTGGGAAGTCCTGCAGCCCCCAGGACTTCTCTTTTCTCTGCACTCAGAGTCACCACTCCTGTGATTCTCAGCATAGATTGTCTCAGAATGTTAACTTTCTCACTAGACTATGTAGTTTTGTTTCCCCAACTTCACCCCAAACATGCAGGCCAGAGGCATGTCACATATTTCTCCTGTGCCTGCCTGCACCGGCCTTAACGAAATCGCCTATAGCAGGGGCTTGAAAAGTGCTTATTGGTTAATAGCAGCAGTGGAAATCATTATAAAGCTCAAGGGCTCCACGTCACTGCCCTGGCCAAGGTTGCGTCCCGTCTCCCCCAGCCCTCACATTCTAGGCAGTGCCCACGTCCCAGTGACCATGGGCTCTCAAGATCACCCCCACGTCAGCCGTCTGGCAGCCCAGCTGGCCTCTCGAGCAGTTCCCAGCAGCAGCAGGCCCTGCAGACGGGCATCCCGGGCGGAGTGGCCAATGTCAGCCAGCAGACAGGAGGGTGAGAACACCAGGCTGGAGGTTTGCGCATCTGTGTCCTCCTCTGCCAAGACAGTCACTGCTGGGGGGAGGAGAGAGGGGGTGGCAGGCAGCGGAGGGCACGGCCCCTGCAGCGCTCATCAGAATGCCACCTAGCGAGGACTCAGCATCCTTCCACAGAGCGGGCCGTGCCAGCCTAGCTTCCTCTCCTGTTCTCTCCCTTGCCTCAGCGGTACTTCCTGGCTTTGCCTCTCACTTTGGGAACCTCCTCTCCCCAGCGAGAGCCTGCCGCCTGCTGCCCAATCCCTGGTGGGCCTCAGAGTGGCCCCTTGGGAGCATTCTGGGTCAGGACTGTCAGTTTAGCTTCTAGAGCCTGGGGAAGCCACTGAACCCCTCAGGGCCTCAGTCTCCTCATCCATAAAGTGGATTCACACTGAAGGCCAAATGCTGGGAATTTTCAAGGGGAAGCCAGAAAGTGGGGAGTCATGTGCCAATACACATGAATTGTTAAAGGCCTTTCCCGCCCCCTCCCTCCAGCCTTTCTCTCTTTGCCATCTCCAACACCAGCCACTTCGCTAGTATGTCCAGGGAGGGAGCACAGCACGTCTCACCAAGAGAGATGAAAGGAAGCTGGGCACAGTGGCTCACACTCGTAATCCCAGAATTTTAAAAAGAAAAATCAGACCCTTTCGGGTGTGCGTTGGCATGAAAACAGGATGCTTTTCGTCTCTTGGTTTGGGGGCTCTGAGAGTTGGCCACTGTCAGAGCTGGGAGGTCAAATGTGTGCTAATAGATAGCTCCAGAAGAGTATGGCAATTCCTACGGGTCGGGGTCACCCTGAAAACAGGATCGTTGCCAGACAAATCCCGGTCGATGTATAGAAACAGGCTTTCCCAGTGCTCAGCGCTAGACAAAGACCAGCAGTTGTTTTGGGGTCTGTGACAGCCCAAAACTCTGAAAGTGGGGCTGGAATCACCCCTGCTCAGCACTGTCTGCCGGGGGCTGTGCAGGGCCCAAGTTGAAACAGGCCTTTGCCATCGGGGTAGCAACTGAGGCGGGTCAGGCAGGCCCAGGTATGAAAGAAGAACAAAGACGATGTGCACAGCAGTTCCCTTTCTGCATGCTGTCATCGCATGCTCCCCGGGGCCTGAGGGCTGGGTGCTGTTATTGTCCTCATGCTATAGATGGAGAAATAGAGGCTCAAGTGAAGGAAATAGCTCTAGGTCACCACCCAGCTAGCAAGGAGCAGGGATCGAACCTGTCCTCACCCAGAGGGGATCGAACCTGTCCTCACTGATTCATCCTCTGAAGAAGGGCCAAGAAATGAACTGTATCCCCTGTGGGGGGCAGGGAGCCTTAGGGGTCCTGGTTTGGATGGGAGGGGTGGGGTACTGGGTTGGGGGAACTCTACCCCTCTTTCCGAGCCAGGCCAGACCTGTGGACCATAGAGCGACCAACTGTCCTGGTTTGTCCAGTTTGAGCCCTGAAAGTCCCATGTCCCTGTTTTCCTGGGATTGTTGGCCACTGTACCTGTGGTCTGAGTCACCCCTGGATCAGTTGCGGAGAATGAACGGCGGAATGGTCTAATGAGAGCCAGGCTCGGACACAGCCTGGGAGGCCTTTTCAATTCCATTAGCGTCTAGTGAGGCCTTCCGGGAGGTGCTGGCCCTGCCCTCCCCTCCTTCCTGTGGCTCCCGGGAGATAGTGATTCAGCAGCAAGTCGGAAGCAGGCTAGACTGTGACCTACCAGGAGTAGAGTCACCGCTAGGGTGGGGGCCGTCAGCACCAGCTTAGGGCAAGAATTAGAGTAAGGAGGGGATTGAGGAGGGGTCCTTGAATTGTTAGGGAACTGGCCCCCGCCAGAGGGCCCTGCTGTCCCACCCAGGCTGGGTCTGGTTGTAGGGCAGTGGGAGGCAGGCCTGCTGGAGGTTCCCCCTCCCAGCCCTGGTATGTGAGGGATGGGGAGTCCCAGCCACTGGATACCTAAGCTGCTTCTCCGCCTATTCAGCAGCTAAAAATACGCAACGGCTTTGCTCAAAGGTGCCCAACCGGAAACTTCCAAGAGGTTTCCTATTAGGGCAGTGGCTGCTCGGGCTGGAGGCCAGATGCTATGAGAAAGATTCCTAGGCCTGCCGTTCCCACTGCGCAGTCACAGCCTGGCCGCCCCCACTGCCAGGACCTCAGCCTCCACCCCCCTTAACCCCAAGAGCTTGTCAGGCCCTAGGGCTCTGCCTTCCACTCCTGCACCCACTGCTTCAGGAGCGGCTGGTGACTGGGGGCTTGTCTGAGCCTCACACACTCACCGTGTGACCCTGAGCAAACTGCCTACTTCTCACCTGCAAGACAAGACCACACCACCTGCAGGGAGGGACCCAGAAGTCCTTGATGGGGAGGACTCCATACTCTGGTTGAGAGACAGGCAGGCCAGGGGATCTTCTAGAAGCATCTTTGGCAGTGCAAGCATATTGTTCTTATTTAGCAAAATGTTTCTTAGGGGTGGCTGGGGGCCTGATAGAGATTATTCGACACTAGCCCAGCCTCGGAATCCCCAAGGGAGCTTGTTAGAGATGCTGACAGTGCTGTAGGTTGGGTGGAGCCCCACATGAGAATTTTTGACCAGCTCTCTAGATGATTCCATTGAATGGCCAGGCTGAGAATCCCTGGCCAGGGACCTGGCACCAAGGAGGCTCTCAAGGCATGTGAATTACAATTCCATTCCCTTCCCACTCCTGAGCCTCAGTGTGCTCCCCTGTCACATGGAAACAACCTGCCCGCCTCTCCGCTGGGGCTGTTGACAAACTCAGAGAGAATCCTCAGTAGCCCACAGCTGCACAAGCAGAGGGAGAAGGTGGCCCTCGCTGTGGGGAAGCCACCCCTTCTCTGGGATACTGCAGCCAGGGGAATGGTCAGTAGGCCACACGGTCCCAGGCCCAGAGGGCTTCTCCTACCAGGACCAGCGGGAAGATGGGGGGAAGGGAGGGCAGCCCCTTATTGCCATCCATCCCCTGCCTTCCCTGGTAGCCCAGCCTCACTCAGCAAGAAAGCTGAAAAACTAATTTCCCCCTTGGGAGTGGAAAGTCTTCTGGGCAGGACACAACCACCTTATGACACTGTCCACAGTTGAGCTTCGCTGGGAATTCTCTCCACAGTTGAGGTTCAAGGGGCACAGCCAGGCACTCCAGGACACAGTCCCTGTCCCATCTCCCTTCTGCCCCAGGGAGACAACATGCCCTTGTTAAGGCTGTCCCGGACTCCCAGGTGGTGCTGATGGGGGTGGGAACTCTCCCACCCTCCTAGCTCCTGTCAGAGGCAACAGTCTCAACAGATTCTACTCCACCCCCTCCATGCTGCAGTTTTTATTCCTGCGGATGGGCTTATAAACCACAGCCCTTCTCCAGATTGGTGTGACCTTGGGAAGTAGCTGAACCTCTGTTTCCTCATCTGTAAAATGGAGTTGATAGGATCTTCCTATGTGTGTGGATGGGAGGATTGAAGGAGACATGGGATACCAAGGGGGTTCTCAAAGAGGGTGGGGAAGGAGGGGGAGGATATCAGAAATGCAGGTTTCTCGGCCTTGCCTCCAGCATTCTGATGCAGTTGTTTCTGAGCCCCAATTTTGAGAAATGTAGAAGCCTAGGAGAGGGAGAGCCCCTCACTCCTGGCTGTGTGGGCAGATCACCTTGGAGCTCAATAAACACCTCGATGGCCCCCAGACCTCCTGAATCAGAATCTCGGGGAGTCTCCATGATGTCTCCCTTCCCTGGTACCTTGCTGTTTCTTCCTCCATGAGACCCCTCCCCGCTTCCTAGCGGACAGACCTAGCTGGCTAGTTTGCTTCCACCATAGATGGGCAGCAATTGGCACTTTCTTTGACCCCAGGGAAAATGGAAGGCATTTCCTCCAGTTTCCAGACAGATCCCCAGCTGGTCCCTCTGCCGTTCCCTGAGCATTCAATAGAAAGAACTTCCAGCATTTTAGGGGCATGAGAGGCTCAGGTTAGGGGAGCCAGCTCGCCTTCCCCTGGCCATGAGGACTGGTGAATGCAGGGCAGTGAGACCAAACATAAGCAAGGACAGGATTTGGGAAATATGCCTGACCCTGAGTCTGGGTTAATTTCATGCTGGAGGGCAGGGCAGGCTCCAGGCTAGGGTGGTCCAGGACAGGTAGATGAGGGCTGGGAGGATTAAGTGCCTAATGCCACCCAACAGTTATTGTCTGTGATAGCATTTGAACCCAGCGCTCACTTTTTCGGAAGCTCAACCTCTACCCCTACCATTCCTGGCCTCCTAGTTACCCTTGCAGGGCTCTGTCCCTCCAGCCCCCATCTCCAGGCTCCCCAGCCATAGCCTTAGAGAAAGGCCAACATTTATATACCAGCATTTATCCATCATCTGTGCCGAGCCCAGGGGACAGGGTGAGAGGAAACTGAGCCAGTGTGCCCTCAGGGAGTCTTGGCTCCAGGACCAGGCAGACTCTAATCAAAGGGTCACACAAGTCTGTGATTACATGGGGGTGGAGGGGGTAACGTGTGATTTCGAGGAAGACAGGTTGAAGAAGTGACATTTCAGTCGTGACTTACAGGCTGAGTGGGTTGGGTTCGCCTCCCAATTCTTTGCACCACTGGGGCAAGCCATGCAACACGCAAACAATTGGGAGGTGGTGCGCTCCTGGGGTGAGGAGCAGGCTCCCAGAGCGGGGCCAGGCCTGGGTTCTAGCGAGCACCCTCCCGGAGCCTCAGTTTCCCAGTTAACGAAGGGCGTGACAACCCGCCTCACCCTCCCCCACGCGCGGAGGTTGGGGCAGGTGCGCCCCCGTTGGCGGGGCGGGCGGGGCGCGGGCGGTCGCGGGGCGGGGCGAGGCGGGGCGGGCGGAGCGCCCCGGCCGGCGGGCGGGGGCCGCGGGGGCTGGTGGCGGCGGGCTGCGGGCGCGGCGCGCAGTGCGTGCGGCTGCGGAGCGCGCGGCTGGCCCGGCCGTGGGCATCACATGAGCAGCGGCACCGGGGACCGACGCAGCCCGCCCGTGGGCGCCCCCGCAGCCGCAGCCCTGCGCCCGCGCCCGGCCCTAACCATGTCTATCTGTTGTTGCTTCTTTTTCAGGGACTATGGCAGTTCCAAGAGGAAATCAGGTAAGGAAGCCTCCAGGCGTTTTTCCTTCCAACCTGCCCGCCCCGCGCACGCGCCCCTGCGATCCTGCGGAGGACTTTCTGGAGGGGTTGTCCTTGCTTCCTGCGGGGCCGGGGTGCTCCCTTCAGTTGCCCCCTCTCCAGTCCGTGCCCCCTGAGATCTTTGGTCCTCGGACCTTTTCCCACCGAGTCGCTCGGGCTGCCCTGCCCGCCAGCTCTCCCCGGTGGAGTGGGGGCGGGTGCATGGGGAGTTTGGGGGTGTCGTGAAGGGTCTGAACCCCCTCAACGTTTCACTCCCTGGCTGCAGTGGCCACTACTGGGCGCTGCGGTGACTTCTTGGGTTCTTCCCGCGGTGCGGCGGTGATGAAAGGGTTAATAGAGACGCAGAGTTTTCCCGGTGAAAAGGTGAGATCCAGGGCTTAAAAGGGGTCCTTGAGTGACTTGAGTTTTTAGCACCTGCACCACGGACCTTCCTCCCTGCCCCAACTCTCAGCATTCTCTCCTTGCTGCAGGGGTAGGGGCTCTGCATGGTGGCAGCTGAGATACACATGGGAGGTGGCCAACCGTGCCAGAACCCACCCCCCCACTAGCCCCTGCCCTCCCTTGCCCTGGAGTTTGCAGGGAGGGTGGAAGCAGGGGGAGAGGCGGGGCTGGATGGACACGTGCTGGGGTCAGAGAAGGATTCTCTCTGGGTGGGGGTGGCTGGTCTTGGCAAATGGCAAGCCACAGGGTGTGGGCGGGTGTCGTTAACTGGGGGAGCGTGGTCCCTAGGAGTTGGGGCTGTGTGTGCACTGGGGTGGGGGCAGGGACAGACTGGCACTATCTGTGTCAGCACAAAGCGTATTGCCCTTATCTATAGCGTGGTGGTGGGCAGTCACATAAGGGGGCCGGCCCTGGGGGTTGTAGGAGGTGTGTTTAAACGCCTGGCTCACATTAATGGCTCCAGCGTCCAAGTGCCTTGGCCTGTGTATGGGTAGAGGTATGAGCCTGTGTGTGATGGATGGAATGTGAGTTTGAGTATACATCATTGTATGATGTGGATGTTTCTGAGTATGGGTTCATGTATTTTGTGTGTACAAGTGCTTGCTTACATGCTTATTGGGACAAGGAAAGTTGCGTACTGGTTTATATGTTGGGGGACACGTATGTAGGTCCTGTGCGCATGTGTGGGTCTTGATAGCTGTGTGCAGTAAGGGTATGTTTGCTCGTTTGGGTGCATAGGCTGGGGACGCGTGCCAGGGTGTTGAGGTATATCTGGTTGCGGGTTGCAGTCTGTGTTCCTGTGTGCCTGCGCACCTGTTTGGGGCCTGTCTGGCCATGGGAGGAGCTGAGTGTGCACATACGCCTGTCAGCAGATGTGCCCACCCACTGGCGCCCACTGGTGCCGAAGGGTATTTCCTCCCATGAACTGGCCGCCTGTGGCCTGTGAGCCTGAGGAATTGCAGCGTGGCCTCGGCTGCCACTCCCAGGCAGAGCCCCACACTGGAGAATGGAAGGAGCGCCAAAACTGGGAGTGTGTTCTGTCCCACACATCCCCACACCCAAGAAACTTGCCTTGGGCCTCAGAAGTGTAGTGCACCCATTGAGCCTGGGTTCAAATGCTGGTGCTGTGTGACCGTAGGCAAGTTTCTCAACCTCTCTGTATCTTGGTTTCCTCATTTTCTTTAAACGAAGGTAATGATAGTACCTACCTCACATGTAGATTAAATAAGTTAATGTGGAATAGCCCCTCAGCACATAGTAACTATGTAGAAGTGTCAGTTATCGTCACCATCCTCCTCCTCACTCTCTAAAGTCCTAGGACCTGGTCCTGGCTCAGCTTCCACCTTGCTCCTTAGGTGACATGGGGCGAATTCGTTATCTACTCTGGGCCTCAGTTTATCCCTATAAAGCAAGGGCTGGACCAAATAACCTCTCATGTCCCCTGCCCCCATCTCTGAGGCTCAGCTTCTGTGCTGCTTCCGAGGCGATGGGGTGCCCCACCCAGCCTGCCTCGCCCCAAGAAAGCCTCCCCGGCTTTCTCTGCCTTCTGCTCTCAGGCCCGGAAAAGGATGGATGGAGAAATTTAATTTACATTGGTGTGCTTATGATAATGGCCACTTAGTGTCATGGTCAAAGTGCCAGCTCTGGAGCCAGACAGCAGTTTAGAATCTGGCTCCTCTCTTCTGTGACCTTGGGTGGATTTCTTACCCTCTCTGTTCCTGCTCCCTCTTCTGTAAATTTGGGGTAATATTCATACCGCCCTTGGCATGGGCAACTATGTACCAGCGTGGCACAGTCAAGCATTCTGAATATTTTGTGAAATGTTTTGGATGAAATGAACATTAAAGCAGATTACCCTCCAGAATGTGGCTTAGCCTCGTCCAGTCAATCGAAGGCCTTAGTAGAACAAAGACTGGCCTCCCCTAGCACAGGGTCCTGCCAGTAGCCGGCCTTTGGACTCAGCTGCAACTCTTCCCCGGTCTTCAGCCTGCCAGCCTCCCCACCAGATTTTGGACTCACCAAGCCTCCACAATCACATGAGCCAATTCCTAAAATAAATCTCAAATCTCTCTCTCTGTCTCTCTGTGCACATTCTGTTGGTTCTGTTTCTTTGGAGAACGTTGATTAATATACAACTCATGGGTAGAATGAAGATCAGATAAACTAATACATGTGAGCATGCATAGAACGCTGCCTACAAGCCGGAAAGCTCTCTGCAAGTGCTGTTATTGAATGAGCAGCTACTGTGTGCTAAGAACTGTCCCTGTTCCCCACCTGCTGCTCAGCGCCATGTTGCGTGGTTGGTGGTGGGATTCTCATTTTGCCTATGAGAACCCGGGCCCTGAAGGGGTGACTGCCCACAGTCCTTGGCAAAGTGCAGGCGGGAGTCCACTTTTAGGGCTCTGCACTGCTCTATAATGAACTTCACGAAGCTTCCCAGGGTCACTCCAGCCAGGGACATTTGCGCAGAGGAAATGGACGCTGTTCCTGGTCTTCACTGTTCGCATGTTAGTCCCAAAGCCCTCGCTCATCCTTACCGAGCAGAGCTTAGACTTGAGGCAAGGCTGGGAGGGGGAGTCTGCAGACACAGAAAGGTCTCAGGAACTCTTTGGAGGAAGCAGAACAGGTGTCCTTGAAAACTGGAAGGCAGTATGGCCTCTGTCCTCCTTCCCTCCACTGACCCTGCTCCTTCCCTGCATCTTCCCACCTCAGGGGCTGGCAACACCCACCCCGTTGCTCAAGTCCAGCATCTGGAAGTCATCCTTGACTTCCCTTTCTCTTACCTGCCAACTTGACCCCAGATCCTCCCACTCTGTCCCCACCCCCACCATCATACCTGTTAGAGGCTCCCTTCATCTCTGGCTTCCTACCTGGGGTCTCTGCTTCCACCTTTGACCCTCTGCCTGCCATTCTCCACACCACAGCTCGGGCGAGCTCTTAAAAAGAGAGATCAATAACGTACCTTCCTGTTTCAGTTCCCCCAGGGATTCCTGATGCACCCAGAATGCACTCCTTACCCTGGCTCACAGAGCCCTGGGTGACTGGGCCCCTGCCTGCCTGCCTGACCCCTCGCCCTTCCCGCCCCCCACCCCACGTTCCCACTCAACACGCTCCTCAGCCACACCCGTCACCTCCTGCTCCTCAGACACATCGAGCTCAGTCCTCACTGCGGGCTTCGTACTTGCTGGGCGCTCTGCCCGGAATGCTCTTCCCTGGCCTTTCACACGGCTGCTCCTTAAGATTCCCGCTCAACTGTCCTCTGCTCAGAGGAGCTGCCCCTCAAATCACCCCGCCTCTGCCCTCAGCATCACTTACCACACCCTGGTTATACTGTGTGTTCTCTGGCTGCTTCTCTGTCTCCCACCGCCCTGAGCAAAGACCTTGGCTGCGGGGCTCACACCGCTACCCGGGTCCACTCGTGCTTACTGAATGGGTGGGTGGATGGAAAATTGCATGTGAATAAACCCTGTGCAGTCAGGAAAGAGGTGATCGCAGCTTCAAATTGGGGGTCATTATCTCACAAGAGGAGAAGTTTTTCTGCGTTGGGGGCACAGAGCTGGAGGCTTTGATACACCAAAGAGCACATGCACCAAGGTGGAGGGGCAGGACTCAGTGACTTGTTTGGAGACCAGATACTTCAACTGAGCACCAGCTGTATTCCAAGCACCATGTATGGTGTTGAGGTTACAGGAATGTGTCTTCCTGCCCTCCAGGAACTTGCAGTCTGCTATGGGTGAGAAACTGTATAGACATGAATGTGCTGTTAGATGGAAGGAAGTGGTTACCTAGGGAAAAGCAGTCCAGGCCAAGGGCACAGCATGTGCAAAGGCCCTGGGGTGAGAGCATGCCAGCTGCTCGAGGTGGAGAACGGGGAGGGCACAGTGGTAGGAGAGGAGAGCAAAGATATATGGGGGGTGCGGGTGGTGGGAGGTAGCACTGACCACATAGGGCCTTGCAGGAATTGGAAGGATTTTGACTTTCACTGAGTGAGACGAGGAGCCACTAAAGGGTCCTGAGTAGAGGGGTGATGTGGTCTGACTTCCGTGGTAGAATGATGGAGAATAACGAGGGAGGAGTCAGGTCAGGGGTGATGGTGCCCCAGCGGCAGTGCAGGGGTGAGACACTGCCGGGGTGGGATGGACACTGCTGATTGGATAAGGGCTACAGGGAGAGCTTGTGTGGAAGCTGGGAAGCATCTGCATCGGATTGCCCGGGGTCCCCTCCTCAGATCCCCTTCCCAGTCAGGTGACCTCAGACACGTCCCTTCACCTGAGCTTGGCCACCTCACCTGTTCTGTTGTGTCAGTTAGAGAAACAGAACAAGTAGGAGATCTATACTAAGAGATGTATTATGAAGAATTGGCTTACACAGCTGGGGGCTGGCGGTGAAGGTGGCTGGAACCCTCAGGCACAGGCTGGAACCGCTGTCCACAGGTGACATTCGCTCTGGGAAGCCTCTGCCCTGCCCCGAAGGCCTTTCAGCTGTAGACTCAGGCCCACCCAGAGTCATTCTCTTACTTAAAGTCAACTGATAATGGACTTTGTTTGTTTTGAGATAGAGTCTCACTCTGTTACCCGGGCTAGAGTGCCATGGCGGCGTCAGCCTAGCTCACAGCAACCTCAGACTCCTAGGCTCAAGCAATCCTCTTGCCTCAGCCTCCCGAGTAGCTGGGACTACAGGCATGCGCCACCGTGCCTGGCTAATTTTTTCTATTTTTAGTAGATATCAGCTCAGGCTGGTATTGAACTCCTGAGCACAAATGATCCTCCCACCTCAGCCTTCCAAAGTGCTAGGATTACAGGCATGAGCCACCACATCCAGCCTGATTATGGACTTTAATCACAACTACAAAAATACCTTCCCCAGCAACACCTAGATTAGCGTGTGGTGGCAGGCATAACTGGAGACTGTAGCCTAGCCAAGGTGACATAACACTGACCATTACACCTGTAAAATGGGGTTGTCCTAGCCTCGCAGGAAAGTGTGCAGAGTTCAGCGAGGCGATGCACTTAGAGGGCTTTGTGCCGTGCCTGGCGGCAGGAAGGGCCTGTGTTGTTAGCTGTGGTTGCAAAGATCCAATGGTTCTCTCCCAGCTGTCTGGGAAGCTGCACTGCTGGGGAGTTCTGAGTTGCGCCACCAGGGGGCACAGGAGGCCACAGAGTCTCTGGGACGATATTGGCCCTGGGGTCGTGGCCAGGCCAGAGCCTGAGCCTTCATCCCACCGGGGAGCCCCGTGATGAGCTCCAACTCATTTAGATGCAAATGAGGTTGCTCAAGAGTGCTGCAAGTTTGTTCTCTTAGGCAAGTGTTGATGTTCCTGGTGAAATCCTGTTTATACTTCTCCGAAAAGTGGTGAGCTCAGCCCTGCTTCCATCCTAGTGGTCATGAAACCGGATTAGTGGACTGAGTTAATGAGACCAGCGTTACCGTAGTTCCCTTGCACAGCAGTGTTGCTTGGGGTTCAGAGTTTAGGTTTTGGCATCAGACGGAGTTTGAACCCCAGCTCTGCCATTTGTTACTGTTGTTTTAATTATTGATAGATTCTGAAAGGAGGGGAGAAGTTGATCTTACTTTTGATTGGAGAGTAAAAAAAAAAATCAATTGAGAGATTTAATTCCATGCTGTGGGCCCCAGGGGAGACCTAGACTCAGCTGTTGCGGAGTATTCTGTTAAGAGCAAAGACTCTGGAGCCAGAAGACCTAGTTTCACGGCCCAGTTCTGCCAGCTAAGTGATCTTGAGCAAGTCCTTAACTTCTCTGTGCCTCGTTTTCATTTGCAAAGTGGGAACAGGTTATTTTCATCAGGTTGTTTGGGGATTGAATGGAAGTGAATACGGACACCTGAGGTGCTAGCTCCAGCACCTGGCCTGGCATGGAGGAACCACCACCGAGGGTGAAGGGGAGGCACATGGAGGTGCTCAGCTCTGACAGGAGAGAGCACTGGCTTTGGCTTTGCCCCTTTCCAGGAGTGACTCCTCAGACAGGGAAGGCAGAGTGAGCGACCTGGGTAGGTGGTCTTGTCTCCACATTATGGACCAGGACAGGAAGATTAAGGAACTTGCCCAGCTCTGCCAGCCAGGCAGACAGGACTCAGATCTGGTCCTTCTGACCCAAACACTCTTTCCAGTGAAGAATTTCCTCCTGAGCCAAGACCCAAGGGGTCCACTGGTGTCCAGGACTGGGGCTGTGCAGACCCCAAGCAGGAGGTTCCATAGACTGGGAGGGACCTGCCCTAAGAGAACCCCCCCTGAGGTTTCTAGAAGGAACCCACTGGTCACAAGGTGTTCTTAACTGAGTAAAGGGTCCCTTTGCAGGGTGTGAATAATATCCCCTTAATTTTCATTTTT
>VBSM01003143.1:14465133-14482551 GCA_008086735.1 Cheirogaleus medius
GGGCTCAAGGGATCCTCCTGTCTCAGCCTCCCGGGTAGCTGGGACTACAGGCACACGCCCTATGCCCGGCTAATTTTTTCTATTTTTAGTTGTTTGACTAATTACTTTCTATTTATAGTAGAGACAGGGTCTCGCTCTTGCTCAGGCTGGTCTTGAACTCCTGAGCTCAAGCAATCCTCCTGCCTTGGCCTCCCAGAGTGCTAGGATTACAGGCCTGAGCCACCGCGCCCGGCCATGAGTTTGGTTTTTAAGAAAGTGAATTTGCTTAAAGCAAGAGCCACCCATTAAGTACTGGCTACTAGAAAAGGTTAGTCCATCTGATAGTTACCCTGCCCTCCTCCTTTTATAGATGAAGCAACTAAGAGAGGGGCTGCTGCTTGCCCAAGGTAAGGGGTGGGCAGAACCTGGTCTCCTGCCGGTCACGCTTGCATGAGCCCTGGAACCAGGTGGAGGTGGGAGAAGGGTCTTTGTGAAGCAGAAGCAGCAGGTCAATGAGACCTCTGGTACCTTGTTTTCCCCCAAGATGAATACCCCAGCAGGGCACAGAGCAGAGCCGGCCTCTGTGCCTCTGCTCCAGGCCTGCTTTGCTCCCCAGCCACAAAGGGAGATGGACAGGGACAAGGTGAACGTCAGCAGCCCTCTCCTGTCCTCCAGAGTGTGGGGTTCCGTGAGGCTCTTGTTTCTCTTAAGCATTTGTTGGCTCTGGGCCCCCTGCAGTGCTCAGCTCAGCTGAGAAGGCCCCACAAGGTCGATAGGGAGTTCATTACCTAATAAAAGGCAGGTGGGCTGTGATCCACAGGGGAGGGAGCTGGGAGAGCCAAGATGGGAGCGGCTGGAGGTGGTCCTGGAGGAGAGACTGGGGTAAGCCCAAGGGTGTGAGCAGAGCCCCTGTGGGAGGAGGGCGGAACATGAGTAAGGACGTGGGGCTGGAAGGAGCTTGAGTTTTGAGAGGAGAGGTGTCCATCTGGGCAGGGGTGGAGAAACAGGGGAGGGGGAGGGCTGGAGGTGAGTGTGGAAGGGAAGCCATGGAGAGTGTATCGGGAAGACCTTTCAGAGCTGTTCCCAAAGCTTCCTTGTCTGCCTGAGCCACCCATCCCCAGCGAGAAAGGCCCAGGCTGCTTCGAGAACATGGCCAAGATCTTCCTGGCACCCTCCACCGGCCCATTCCAAAAGTAAGCGTGTCTTTTGAAGGCTTCTGGCACATCTCACCCGGGCTGGTGTTTTTAAACAGTTTTTATTTTCATGGCTCTGGGTCCTCAGCCTGATTTTACCCCTAGAGTTCAAAGCCATCTAATTGGAAATGAAAGGCAGCTGATTGATTTGGCAACTCCGCGGCCAGCCCACGTGGCAGTGATGCCATGGAGAGAGTGAGTGCTGCTCGTGTGTCTGTGCCACGCTCCCGGCCCAGGGCGTGTCGGCCCCCCTGCCTGACACACAGGGCGGGGAGGGGAGTCCTCCCAGGATCCCAGGAAGGAGGCAGCTCGCCAGGAGCCTTGATTCCCTCGGCCCTGCTAGCTTAGTTGTCTCTGCCCCCTCACCCCCTCACCCAGTTCCTCCAGCTGGGAAAAGAGGAAGTTGATGTGGAAGGGAACTGCATGGCAAAGGCCCGGAGGTGGGCTGGAGAAGCTTGAGCCTGCTATTTGAAATACAGATTCCCAGGCCCTGCCTAGCCTCACTGGATCAGACTCTCTGGGGTGATGCCCGGCAATCTGCATTTTTGACAGGCTCCCCAGGGATTTTGGAACCAAGCCAGGGTTGCGTTTTGGATAGGTCATCCATGTGGGCTCATGGTCGTGTTCAGGGGTAGACAGGCAGTGAGATGGCAGAGGGACTGGAGTCCCCGAGATGGACTGGCTGGATGGGATTGCTCCTTGAAGATGCATTCAGTGGTTTTCCCAAGATGAGAGGGTGAGCCTTGGGGCAGGAACAGGGGCCCTGTCCAAGGATAGGATTCTAAGTCTTAGCTCTGAAATGTCAGCCCAACTTTTGGGGCCTTGGAGAACAACTGCCTAAGGCGCTGACCTGCTGAAGAGGCAGTGACAAGACCGCCTCTGCCTTTTATTTCCACAAGGTTTTCTTCCTGCAGGGAGGAAACACCCAAGTTGTGGTCCAGCCAAGACATGCCTCCCACCGCAGCCCTCAGCCGGAAAGTAACTCGTCCCTCAGTTCGGCGTCTTGGTTTGTAGACATGTGACAAAAGAGGCAACATTTCCAGTAAAGACGAAGCCAGTGGAAAAACAAAGATTTGGGGGAAATGTGCAGTACTTACTGTTTTAGCACCTTTTTCTGATCTAAAGTTACTTTGTTTAGAAACAATAGCGGCATGTGTAACTTAGTTGGCATGCGGCATTTTTATAATCGGTCGGTTTTGAAATGTGAAGGGAAAAATTTTTTTTTCCCAAAGTGTCAGTAAAACTTAGAAGCTTGCAGGAAAAACACAGTTTTCCCTGACTTTCTGCTACTTTACTTCCTGCATCTTGTCATTGCCACATGTGACCCCGCAGCTGGTGTGAAGATGTATTTAGTTAATGTTATAAGTGGAGTCTTGCACCAAAACAACTTGGCGGTGTCAGAAAGCCCCTTCGCCTCCCCCTGCTCATGACCCTTCCCCTTGACGCTGCTTGAGGCTAATAGTCATGGTGTTTTGGAAGAAGCCTCTTCAGGTCTCTGAGGGCTGCATTTTCCTGTGACTCAAGGTCTCCCCAGCTCAGCCCTGGAGCACCTTAGCTCTGAGGGTTGGAAGTGGTCAGGGTTTGGAGTGTAACTGTTCCCGGGCAGAGGGTGAGGTTTGTGCAAAGCAGTGATGACAGGCTAGTGACAGGAGGCCAAGCTAAGGCTGCCTTTGTACATTGGCAATGGCCCCCCGGGGTAACCTAGCAAACAAGCAGATTTTAACATCCCTCATCACAGATCTGTCAGGGTGGGACAAGTTCTCCGGGTCTGTCAGCTCCGTGCCACGCACAGTCCCTCCCTGGAGCCTAGTGGCTCTTAATTCCTCATTTGCATTTGAGCACGGTTGTGATCAGGAGAGCCCTCCCCTGCCTTCCTGGGGCTCAGCTGCTCTCCTGCTCCAAGCCCGTGGCTCAGTGGGTGCCAGTGGCTGCTCTCTGCTGCGAGGGCGCAGAGGGTACCCTTGAAGGCCGAATGGTTAGGAAGCGAGTTTCTGAATGCATGCTGTGCTAGATTGTCCTTCTGGGATTCGATGGTTCCTGCCTGACCTCTAGCTGGTTTTACTGGCTCTGGCCACGGCTACCTTCTAGACTTATCTACTAAACATCCCAGTACCTGCTGTGTGCCAGGCCTGCGGTCGAACCTCTGTGAGACCAAGATGGACACCATGAGGTCCTTATCCTCTGAGGACTCCCTGCCAGGTGGGGAGGCGGGCAAGTAAAGGGAGTTTTAGTGCTGGGTCGCCAGTGCTGCCTGGGGCTGGGGCAGAGCGATGCCGGGGACTCCTGTGAGGCGCACAGACCTGCTGCGGCTGCTGAGCGAGGCTTCCCGCACCTCGTTCGCTGAGGTTCTTAGATGGGTCAGCCAGGCACAGAGGGGGCGCGGCTGTCCAGAGGACGCCTGCCCAGTCGCAGCAGCTGTCCCCGTGGGCCACGTCTTCCACACGGGGCACCCGCCATGTGGCGCTGCTTCAGAGGTGCTGTTGCAGATTGCCACTCACTCAGTAAGATTGATCTAATTCACACGTGCGCCTGGGCCGGAGAGAGCTTGCCCCAGGAGTCACTTCCAGCCTTTTTCTTGTTAGGAAGACTCTGGCTTCCCCCATTCTCCTGGGAGACACATGTGCTTGCCTGCAAAAGGAGGGAGTGAATCCTGACTCTGCAGGAATCCTAGGACCGCACCCCCAGCCAGGTGCCTGGCGCTGGGAGGTGCTCAGTGAATACCTGACGGTGGCCTCCGTGGGGGAGGAGTCTCCATGCAGTGGGAACTCCCCAGGTTGATGACCGTTTGAGACAGACAGCCAGAGAAAGAGCAGCCCTCTCCCAGCCCAGGTGAAGAGCAGTGAGGCCCAGAGCAGTAGTCCGCCTTCCCAGGCTCATGGGCTGAGCCGGGGCCAGGGCTCCATCGAGGCTTCTCCCCTCCCTGGGGTGGAAGCTCAGCGTTAGCCAGAGCCCCTGAGCCAGGGAGCTGAAGAGTTAATCCCGGGCTCCCCAGAGAGCGTGCACACTCCTAACCCTCCCTGTCTTCCAGGCCCTCAGCTGCGGCCTTCTGGGCATAGCTTGGTCACGTGAGAGCCAGATGTGGGGATTTCCCAAGCAGTGATGTGTGCGCGCACGCGCTCGCACGCACAGCTGTTTACGTGGCATCTGAGCGTGCAGGGATTGGTGCAGAGCAGGGGAGGGCTGGGGTGAGGAGAGGCCCAAGGCCTCCCAACAAACACCATGGGGGGCTGCACTGAGCCCTGCCGAGCCCTGCTCCCGCCAGACATTGTAGATAAGAGAGTTGTTCCTGCTCAGACTCCTATTTCCTGCAACATCCATCTTGCCACAGGACTGTATTGGTTACGGATAATTTTTTTAAAATTCTGTTTGAAGGGCTTTGAAGCAGATGCTAGCAGCCAGCAGCCTTTCAGGATGTTCTGTAGGGCTCAGGGACCTGCCTGGGAGCCATCGTGCCCAGCACAAGTAGGCTCGGGGTCTTTCCTGATCTGAGATGGCCTGTATGTAGCTCAGGAGGCAGAGCCTGGACCAGAGAGAGGGCAGAGCCGTGGGTGCCAAGAGGCCCTGGGGCAGTGGGGTGAGCTGGGCCTCGGTTTCCCATGAAACCATTGAGCCTGAGATCAAGGAGTATTCATCTTTCCATCAGCCACCGGGGATTAACTGGACACCTACTGTGTTCAAGGTGTTGTGGGATACTGACAAGGTTAAGACCCTAAAGAAACTAAAGGTCTCATTGGAGAGAATCATAACAAAACTTTATTAAGCACCTACTACATACCAGACTTGCTAGGAATACAGCCCTAATCAGACATCGTGGAGCCAGTTGAAACGGTCAGTGAACAGTACAAAGATCCTGCCCAGGGCAAGGTGAGGGAGGCAGGCAGACCTTGAACAGCGGGTGTCCTCAGCCTCAGTTCAGGAATGAATCTCCCATAGCCCTGCCCCCCTCCCCACCCCTGTCCTGCACCAGTGGACGGCAGTGTCCAGCCAGATGTCTGCTGAAGCGCTGGGAGCCCTGCCCCAAAGGCAGGTCCAGTTATACATGCGAGGCTCGGGGACTCAGCCCTGCAGTGTCTCCCGCCTTGGACTCCCTGGGGCCCGGCCTGCCTCCTGGTTGGGCTGGGCAGCCTCAGGGAGGAAGGGTGCACTTCAGTGGCAGCCCCAGCGCCTAGACGGGTGGACGAAGGAGTAATGCTGCTTCCCCAAACCTACACGAGTCCTGGCGCAGACAGGATCGCTTGGGAGGGTGTCTGTGGTTGCATATCTGTGCCCTGTCTGCGATGCTTTGAGACCGGCGGTGACGAGTCAGATGGCTGTAACCAGGGGCCGCCAGCTGTGCACGTGGTTGATGCTCCTTAAATAGTTGGTAGTTGATTCATTGATAATCCGATGGCAGGAGTCCAGTCTAGAGAAAAGGAGACATTCCACTTTTTGCTGTCCTGGGATGGGAATGTCTGTCCTGAGTCCCCTGCTGTCGACTTCATCACTCACTCACGGCTCTGGTGGAGACCAAGCCAGGGAGGGAGACGACTGCAGGATGGGGAACCAGACAGCAGCGCCTGCTGACTTCATCCTGCCTCGCCGCCCGTTTCTGTGCTGCCTGTCTCAGTGTGAACACAGATACTGGCTCTGGCTGGGGCTTCTGGGGGAGCGGGTGGGTGGGGGAATTGGAGGGGGGATGTCCCAGTAAGTGGGGGAGGACCACCAAGGCAGACCACCCCAGGGAGGGGGATGGCTGGGATCCTGGAACTCCAAACAGTGTTGAGTTTGTGTCTTCTCTGCACACAAACACCCGGCATGGGGAGAGCTGAGAACTGAGGGGGAGGCCACAACCCAAGGGGCTGCGGTGGTTCAGCCGCAGCTGCTAAGAGCAGAGCTCAGAACCCACCAGCCTCCCCACCCAGCATCCTCTGTCCGCCCACGGTGCCTCTGCCTGACCGCAGCACCTGTCTTTAACCTAGGGCGGTGAGAGGGTGGCAGACCTGCCACTACCCCCTGCCAGGACAGCCCCCTCTAGGCAGCTGCAGTACTCCCAGGGTGTCTTTGGCCTCTCTGTCCACACCCATGTGGGCTAGGCTGACCCTTCTGGTCTCAGCCCTCTCCTGCAAGGGCGCCCTTGGACTTAATCCCTAAGGGGCTGTGGAGCATCTCCAGGCCTGGCCCCCACCCCGCCCCACCCCCACCTGAGCAGGGAAACAGGCTGTTCCCTGACTGCATAGCTCAGCGGCCAGAGGGTCTGGTGCATTCCTGCCCCGGGTTGGGCTGCCCCCACATGTACTCTGTGTGCTGGGAAAGGAAGCAGGCCCTTTCTTACTGAGAGCAAAAGGAATAGCAGTATGGCTGCATTTACAAAGAGAAGCACAGCAGAAAAATATAAGGCCTCGTCCAGTGGCTGGGGAGGATCCAGAAAATGACATCTCCCAGTGGGGCGCCCGTGTTCCCGTTTCCAAGCCAGCCTGCCTTGGCGCAAGTCTGATACTGTCACTTGCTCTCTGTGGGGTCTGGGGAAAGAGCCTTAGCTTTCCTGCACCTCCCGTTCCTTATCTGTAAAGTGCAAATGGTCGTAATGCTCATAAAATGTTTAGCAAGGTGCCTGGCATGAATGTTAGGTAAGTGGGAACCGGTATCATCATTCTAGCCCCAGCTCTACTATTTACTTGCTGTGTGATCTTAGGCAAGTTTCTTCCCTTCTCTGGTCCTGAGCCCCCACATGGTCTTTCCAGCCTGTGGGGCACCCCCAGGAAACCAGGGATGTGGCAGTGGGAGGGGAGCTGGAGACAAACCATGACCTGGCTTTCCATTTAGGAGTTGCTTTCTGTCTTTGAGAAGACACCCATTAAAAATTCATCCCTGCTACTTTTCTTTGTGAGTACTTCTGTGTGTCTAGCTCAGAAGTCTGTGCCCAGAACCTCAGGCCTCAGGCATAGGCAAGACCCAATGCACAATGAAAATGTGGGGCCTCTCGTTCATAAATTATGAATGATTTCAAACCCGTGGCAGAAGCGCATGAAACCAGTTTCGGGGCTCATCTAAGCGTGGCATCCTAGGCGCCTGCGCTGCTGTGGGGACTGGGGGTGTAGAAGGCAGGGCCTGGGGCCTGGGCCGCTGCTGGAGCAGCACCCACCACCCGCCCCCCAGTCCGAGGACGCTACTTCCTCCTGCCGTAAGTACCTGTGACAAGCTGGCTGCTCCTCGCCCTAGAACAAGCTTCAGAGAGCTGCCCGTGAGAAGCAGCTCACACACGAAGCTGCCGCACTGCTCCTAACTTCCACCCGGTGAGCTCTGATCGGAAGTCATGTTTGAGCTACTGTTTGTTTTCTGTCTTGGCCGTCCAAATTCATGCTGTCTTTCTCAGGTGACAGTCACATGGCTTTCACCGTTGTGCCTCTGTTTCTGCTGTTCTGAGCGTGACAACCTGTTCTAGGCTCCCTAAAAGTGAATATCGTGTAGGTCAAACTACTCGTGTGTAAAGGACTAATAACCATCTAGGGCTGTGGTGAAGATTTGAGCTCCTGTGTTCCTATGACAGTTCAGAGCCTGCAACAAGGACGTGCTCTACTCCTGGCCACAACACCGCTGCTACTGTTAATGCTGTGACGTAACAGGACTAGCAGCTGTTAGGCCCTAATTAGTTGATGGCCAGAAAGTAGTGGCTGAGTTTCCTGGTAGCCTGGTCAGGAAGGAAAAGAAACGTGACATCTGTAGGAACTGTAAGAAATCTAGGCCTGTGCAAAGTTTAGTTGTACGGAAGGAGAGAAAAGACTAGAATATAACAGTTATTTAGAAACTAGTTCAAGGCTACGGTGAGGTAGGAATAGGATTCCCAAGGAGGGAGAGGTCTTGAGTGCTCCAGTGCGCTGAGATGTCGAAGGACGTGGAGAAGACAGGGGGTGTCCGTCCCATCGGGCCCCTGGAAGAGGCCACCCTTCCCTCCCAGGCTCCCGGGGCAGGGGCTGTGGAAGCCAACAAGGCCAGCGACCCTGCCCTGGTCTCCAGGGAGCCTGTGGTTCTCTTTCCTTCTCCGTGGGCTTTGCACTGTTGGTTGTATTCATTCCTGTCTCTCCCACCTGGGCTCACAGCCCACTCTGGATTTATTACTCTAGATGGGTGGAACTTGCTTGACACGAGGGAAGCATTCCTGGAAACATGGACTGAGACTAGATTTGGGTAAATTGAACCCGATTCTCACTGCTCTGGAGTTACTCAAGCTTAAAAGAAGCCTTAGCGTGAACCTATAGGGTCCTTTCCTAACCTACGCCTATCCGTGTGTTTTTATGTAGTCCTTGGGATTGTGTGTGTGTTAGGGGGGCTCCTTAAAGTCGGGGCGCCTGCGGTATCGTTCTTTGATTTCTCATCGTTGCCGGGACCTGACAAGACGGCGTCAGCATCTGTGTGCCCTCCGGTCGCTGTATTTGGCTGAAACCTGCAGGTGCAGGTTTTCTCTAGGCCTGGCTTCTTGCTGGTATCACAAGCCAAGAGGAATGGCCATGGCAGGGACACGAGCACTGTGGGCCAGCTGAGGCTAGCGGTCCCCATGCCACCTGTCTCCCAGGAATCCACTGCTCTTGGTACCAGCTTTGTCCCTAAATCTCACTCTCTTTTGTGTCCCAAAGGCCTAAATCCTGCCCCTCCAGCACCTTTCATAAGCATTAGGCATTTCAGTCTCAACCCCACAGAGAAGACAGGTGTTTTTATCCCTATTTTACAAAAGAAGGCAAGAGACACAGAGGTTTGCTAAGTGCCCTGGAGCCGGTGAGCTAAGTGGCAAAGTGAGCACAAGAACCAGGGTTTCTGTTATTCTCTCTCCAGATCTCTTACCTCTTTGCCTCCTGAATCATCTGCTGTTTGGGACTTGGGTTTCCTTACGTGGAGCCTGCGTTCGAGTGGTTTTCCCTGGAAAGATTCATTTCAGCTGTGGTACACTTGTGTTATGGAGACTACCAGGTTTCTGCTGGGAAAGCCCAGAAGATCAAACAACTACCTTAGAAATCGAGAGGCCCAAATGCTTAATTTTGCAGATGTGAGCATTCAGGCCCAGAGGAGTTAAGCCACTTGCCCAAGGTCACACAGCTAGTTCTCAGTAAGACCAGTTGTGCAGATTCCAAGTCCCATGTCCCTGGCTTTGCGGCAGGCCCATGAGCCAGCTCTGTAGGGCCCCAAGTTCTGTATCACAGAGAGGAGGGAAGTAGAGACTGCAGGGACAGCAGGAAGCAGTTGGTTTGTGTCGGTCACAGCTGCTCACTGGGGCTGCGCCTGCCCCTTGCTCCTTCACCCCGTCTCTCTGTCTCTCCATCTTTCTGTCTTCCCAGCCCTGAGCCAGCAGCCTTGTCTGCCTCTTGGCAGGAGGGCCGGGGTTTGCGAGCCAGAGGCTCTCCTCTGTTCATTGTAAGGAGGCAGAAGGGGTCCTTCCCACCCTGGGACAAAGCTTGCTAGGGTGGGCTGGACAGAAGGGACTCCAAAGGGGGGAGATTTTGAGTGGGAGCAGCGGAACTGGATTAATTCTGCAGGTCAAGAGACTGGGAAATAAATCATATTTGGGAAAGACTTTCCTTTTAAAAAGACAGGCTTGTTTCTGGTCTGCTTCCCATTTTCCTTTGGGAAGAGAGATGGGAAGGCCTGCTTATGGGGGAGAGTGAAGGGGCCAGGCATGAGCTTGGGTTGTATGAGCTCAGGTTGTCTGCCCGCAGGCCGAGTCCAGCCCACCTTGGGGTTTTGTAAGTAAAGTTTTATTGGAACACAGCCCACCTATTCTTTTACATATGATCTAGGGCTGCTTTTGCTCTGCAAGGATAGAGTTGAGTAATCTCAACAGAGACCACGTGGCTCCCAAAGCCTAAATTATTTACTCTGTGGCTCTGTAAAGACCCCTGCTCTAGCAGAACAGGGCTTCTTGGGTTCTCTGGGACTAGGCAAAATGCCTTCCCTTGGCTCACTGAAAGAGATCTGCTTAGGAAGAACTCGAAAAGGAAGGTATACAAAGTGGTAGAGCAAGCCAAGGGGGAGAGAGACATGGATGACTTCCCAGCTGAGTCGGCACAGGCTATGTAGGGTCAGATGGGGCTGGGAGGGGCCCAGCATTGCCTTACTTGGGGGGCAGCCCACGTGGCCACATCTCTGGGGCACAGCAGTAGGGAGTTGGAACCTCGGCAAGGTGTGGGCCCCAGGCAGCGAAGCCCTACATTCTGACCTCAGACCTCCTTGGCCCCACCAGCTTAAAGCCTTGGAGGTCCTAGGTGTGTCTCCCTTATCTCAGCCCTGGGCCCGTGCCGCTGCCCGAGGAGGATGCTGACCCCTAGGCCTGGGGAGAGGCTCTGGTGACATCCCCAGGAGTCCCTCTGCCTCCGATTCCTACTGACCTGGTCTCTGAGGGTGACTGTGGGCAAGGATCTTGGTGCCAGCTTTCTTGTTTCATCCAGTATCAAACACCGTCCAGCTCCCATCCTGGCAGCCCAAGGAGCGTGAGTTTTTGGTGCCCCCAGAGCTCACTGCACCCAGGGAGCCAGGCTGACGCTAACCACGCTCATGGGAGAGATCGCTGCTGGCGGCTAACCATTATCGAGCGCTGAGTACGTAGTAGGCACAGTGCTGGGCGCTATTATGTATTATCTCATTTAATCTTCACAGAGTCCCAGAAGCTAAGTTTGGGGACAGGTTCAGAGAGGTTAGGTAACTTCCTCAAAGGGGCAGAACCTAGATTCAACCCCAGGCAGTCTGACTCCTGAGGCCTTACCAAACCTCTCCACCAGAGCCCCACTCTTCTGGTTTACAGACAGAACCGGCAGGGCCAGGTTCTACACGGCGAGCATGGCCTACGATTGGGAAGTGGCTTGCCCAGCAAGGTAGAGAGGTCCTTTAAATAAACAGTGAGTGGCATTAAGCTCCAATCGCCAGTGTCCCCAGAAGAGATGGACAGTATACTAGCTGTGTGACCTGGGGCACATTACTTAACCTCTCTGGTTCAGTTTCTTCATCTGCAAAGTCTAGGAAATAATAGTACCTATCATTGTAGGTTTGTTATAATATTATATGAGTTACTATGTGTAAAGTGCTCAGCACCGTGCTTGGCAGAGAGTAAATGCTGTGTAAATGTTTGCTGCTGTTTATCGGTACTGTCTGTGAATGGGCCAGGCCGCTGTCCTGGCCAGCACAGGGTGGGTGGTACAAGGGTTTGTCTCCCAGACGTACAGCTCAGCACTTCCTATAATTGTCCCCACTGCAGCCAGTGCTCTGCTCCTTTGGAGGTGCTGAGCAGCCCAACAGAGAAAGCAGCAGACTTGGGATGCCACCAGACTGGTTCCATTTGTGGCTCATGCGAGCTTGGACCAGTTACTTCCCCTATCTGAAAGATTCCTCTCCTGTAAAATGGGGCTAAAGATGTGTACCTATACGTAGACTGTGTCAGTGCTCTCTATATGATGACTTCTCATATTCTAGAATGTTCATACCATTGATTAGAGCAAGAGCTTTCTGCCTCATTATAATGTTGATGGTATCACATCCTGTAATCATGTGTTCTTTGCAGTGCTTTAATTTTGCTCTCCTCCCTCTTAGCAGGAGGACAACTTTTAACCCCATTTCACAGGTGGGGAAATTGAGGCCCAGATTAGACACCACCATCTGAGCTTGGAATAGAGCCCTCATCTCTTCTGTCACTGAAGGTCCCTTTCCTTCTGGGTTGAGGTTGGGGAGTGAGATTCTGCAGTGATGTTCTTCCATTCTGCCAGGGCCTGTCTTCCTCAGTGGGTGGGGCTGTGGCAGAGGCTGGACAGCACATCAGGGCCCAGCGGATGTGGTGCCCAAGACCTGGACACTGGCCTTAGCTGCTCCAACCCAGACATTTGAGGTTCCAAGTCCCGGCCACTGAGCCTGCTGGCTTTTGGAACTGCCAGGCCTTGTGGGGCCAGCCACCCACATGGCCAGAGAGGAGGGGCCGGGCTGCCTTTTGCTGGGCCATGATAACCCGCAGGCCCCGTTCCAAGGTGGGGGTTGTGTAGGAGTCTCTGTGCTCCAGAGGATTCCTGCGTTTCGGCAGACACCTCATTATCCCTGTCCCAGCCCGCTGTGTCCCAGTGCCTCTGTAATCATATAGGCCCACGCCCATCAGCCAGCCCAGGGCCAGGAAATCACTCCCCTCCCATCCTCCGCCTTCCGCCCGTGGCTGGCCTAATGCGGCGCCTGCAGCCACTCGCTGTGGACCTGCCTGCCTAACCGTCTCTCTCCTCTGTTCTCCTCTCCTGCTGCCGCCTGCTCTCGGGGCACTCGGAAGTGTGGCTGTCCAGCTGGGCTGAGTCTCCCAAGAAGGACGTGACAGGTACTGCATGCATGTGAACATGTGTGTTCCAGGCATGTGTTTGTGGGAGCTGGTGCCCACAGCCGCTTTCTGCATGTTTCCCTGTGATGTGTAGTGGCCCTTTATCGGCAAGTCAGGCATTTGCCACTCACTGCGCCCGCTGCCTCCCTGGTCGACCCTTCTTGGTCTTCAGATCCAGCCTGGGAGCCCTTCGAGGAGCAAGAGCCCTGGAGCACCGTGTGTGAGCACATGTGCTCTGGACTCAGGGCGTGTGGGTGTGAGTCCCAGCTCTGCCGCGCCCCGGCTGTGCGGCCTCGGGCGGGTTGTGTAATCTCTCTAAGGGATGTCATGCTACCTCGTGAGGAGCGTAGCACACAGAACGCGCTCAGGTGACGGTGGGGCTCCCATGCCATCAGCTTCCGCTCATCTCAATTGGCCATCCCAGTGATGCACCAGCACGAGATGATTCATGTCATTTCAGGCATTTAAACTGAAGCAGAGTGCTGAGGTCCCTGACGCCCAAGCCTGGTTCCCAGTGATCTCACTGGGGAGCTGGGGATTTGGGATCAGAGCAGTGCTGTCCTGTGACTGTGACTGAGGGAGACTGAGGGTGGGTCACAGTCCCCATGTCCCAGTGGTCCAGAGCTTGGAGCTGCCTCTGGCCTCAGGAGCCTTTCAAGGCTTTGCCCTGCCTGGCCGAGCTGGTCCTTGGGAACTTGAGCCTTGTGTCCAGGAAGAGCTGGACCAGGGGTCAGGAACTTGCCTTTAGCCTTTAGTCTTACTGGACAATGGCAGGAAAAACCAGTACGGCAGGGTCCTCAGCTCCTAGAGGGAGATGGTTGGGAGAGAAATGGGATTTCCAGAAGGTTCTTCTAGGGGGAGTCCCTCAATTCCTGAAAGTGTTACCCATCCCCCACCCCTCCAGCCCCAAACCTGAGAGCAGAGGTTCAGGCTGGGAGTTTTGGGGACAAGGCAGAAGGGTCAGGGGTTGGCAGGGGGCTGGGCCACCCCAGGGGTGACAGCCCAAGGTTCAGCCCTCCCACCACAGCTGTGAGCAGGGACTGGGAGGGGGATGTCCTGGGAGGGGTCCAGAGGAGAGGAGAAGGCAGAGGGTGGGAGTGCGGGGCTGCCTCCCTTGCAGGCGTCCTCCCAGTGTTCCCTGTGCCGAGGGCCTGGGCCTGAGCTAATCTCTGGGCTCCTGTCCCTTTTTCCCCTCTCCACAAGCCAGTGAGCCAGAGCCCACTTGGCCCACAGCAATACATTCTATTCACCAAACGTATAGCTGAGGGGCCAGCAGGCCCAGTCCGGCCTGGGAGGAGCCAGTTGTGAGGGGCCGGAGGGACCTTGGTGGGCCGCCAGGGTTAGGGGTTGTGGGGAGCCTGGGCAGAGGCCACCATGGGGCCTGGGTTCTTAGCACAAGCCCCGCTATTTGTCACAAGAGGCCCAGGGGAGGCAGTGGGGCAAGGGGAAGCCCACCAGACTGGGAGTCCGGGGCCGGAGTCTCGGGCCGCTCGCCAGGTCTCTCTGGGCCTTGGTTTCTCCATCTGGAATGCTGGAGAGAGTTCTAGGAGGCAGGAAACTCAGAGGTGAGGGGCTGAGGCAGGAGATCCTTGAGATGAGGGTCCTCGGAAGCTTAGCCTGGCACCCGCCCTGGAGTGGGCCCAGGGGGCTCCAATCTGGTTCTCCCCAGCTAGCAAATGCCCACTGCCTGCCTGGAGTGGGGTCTGGGGGAGGCAAGTTGCAGGGACAGTGCCCTGGCCTCCCTGCCCCACCTTCTCCTGGTGCCTGCAGCCCTTGCCCTGAGCTGCCTGCTGGTTCCGAAGCTGCAGAGGAACCAAAACCTCCAGCTCCTCCCCAGATCCCCCATCCCCTCTGTTTGCCTTGTAAACAACTACCCACAGCTTACATAGGGTGTTAGCCCCTGCCACTTCGTTCCATGCTCAGAACAACCCCAGGAGGTAGATACTTTATTATTCCTGTTTACAGATGAGGAAGCTAAAGCTGGGAGAGGTTAACTGTCCTCCCTGGGGTCACACAGCTAGGAAGGGCAAAGCAGAACTGGACCTCAGACCCTTCGACTCTAATGCTAAGCTTTTGCATCATGAAGCTCAGGTAATCACATGTCCGTTGTCATGTCTTATGGCACCAGTCCTGGGGTGCCAGCTCTTATCAGGGAGCCTGTCTCAAACATGTGGTCTGGTTGGGGAGCAGTGCCCAGCAGGAAGTCCAGCAGGGAACAGGAGTGAGCACTGTGGCCGTAGGGATCAGAGGTCTCCTGGAGGGCAGAGATGCTTGGGGAGAGTTGGGATTGGGGGAGAGAAGGGAAGGCTTTCCAGGCAGGGGCCAACAGCTAAAGCAAAGGCTTGGAAAGTAAGAACCTGCACAGAATAGTGTCATTGGCATATAGTAGGTGCTCAGTACACATGTGTTGGACCATGATTGTTGCATGGAATGGTGGGGAGCTCAGATTGGCAAGAAAGACTCAGTTTGAATGTGGCCTTTATTCCACAGGCAACAGGGAGCCATAGAAGGTGTTAGAGCAGGGGACTGACTTGGCAAAAGCCTCATTTAGAAGTTTAAGTTGGCAGCCAGGATCAGGCAGGGGCCAGGGTTCCATCCAGGTGGTAGTTGGAGGAATGCAGGTGTGAGGCAAGGGTGGGGCAGGGGTCCTGGAGACCCCCAGGGCCCCAGCAGGTCCAGCCAGGGGCTCTACTAAAGTACAAGAGTCTGTCCCTGGACGAGACTCATGCAAAGTCCCCTTCCAACCTAGGAGAGGCTCTAGTCTCTAGAAGGGGGACAACCCTTCTCCCTGCTGCTGCCAAGTCCTACTCATCTAAGACACAAGGCCCCGTCCACTGCCCCCTCCCCCCTCAGGCAGACTCCTCCAGCCCCCAGTTCTCTGGGCCTTGGCTGGGAGGGGATCCAGAGCAGCCTCTGTGGGATGACATCACCGCCCACTGCCCGCCTGGCCTGCGAGCGGTTTCTCATCTGGATACCTGCTCCCAGCTCCAGAGGGCCAGAGGGCCGAGCTGGGAGCCTGCGTGTGCTGGGGGAGCGGAAGGCAGCCAGAAGGACAGAGCGCGTGTCTGAGTGTCCATCCCACGACCTGTGCAGCAGCCTCCACGAAGCGCCGCGGCCTGTCCGTGTTCTCTAATGCCTGGAGAGCGTTTTCCCAACTTTCCTACCTGTCACCCAGAGTGTCAGCCTTCAGAAGGCTCGGGCCAATTTTCCAGGAAGGCTGTGGGGGCAGGGGTGTGGGTGTGTGGATTTTCCTCCGCTTTGAAATCTTGCCTCAGATTTTCTTGGCTTGGATAGAAATGAGCTGATGTCTCCCCACTCCCCAGTACCTCCTCCTTTCCTCTCTAGCATCTTCTAGCACAAACCTAGAGCTCCTGCTCCTCCTCACCTCTGTTTCCCCCTCTCCCCTTTCCTCCTTTGAATTCAGTCACTGACTCTTCCTTATTTCGGAGGCGAGGCCCCACCCGGTTTGTGCATATTGACTCAACAAACCAGCAAATCGCTCTGTTCATCTGTCTGCCGGTTGGTTCATTTGTTTTACTCGTTCATTTTGCAAACGTTTATTGAGTGCCTGCCACCAAGCAGGCACTGTGGTCTGGTCAAGAGAAGTGTCGAGAGTCAACAAGAGGCCCATACTCCAGTCTTTATTAAGCACCAACCGTGTGCCATGTATCTGGGGATATGATGAGGCAGGGCCCTTCCCTGGGGACCAGGCACCAGTGATTGCCCAAAGGCTGTGTACACTGTGGAAGTTGAGATCATAAGCGATGGCATCAGGTGGCCTTGGTTTAATCTCACCTGTGTGACGTTAGGAAAATAGCCCCCATGCAGCTCGGTTTGCCCATGTGTAAGATGGCGCTCCGACAGGACCTGCCGCATGGGGTGGTTGTGAGGATCGCGTGAGACGGCGCCGGGGTGCGTGGCGCTGACGCCACTGACCAGGGCTTGCTGGTGCTATCGCTGTGATCCGGGCACTCTCAGGACTTGGAAGCTCTGCCCTGCTCTGGAACTCCTCTCTTCTGTTCGTATATTGAGCTTTCTTTCCAACTTTTCTCGCCCAGTGCCCCCCAGCCTGGGAAGGGAGCCCCTGTATCACAGGACGGAGGCTGGCCCTTTTCCTGCTGGGTGCACTTAAGGAGTGCTGTTGGCCGTGGAGGCTCCAAGCCCTCTGCCCCGGGACAGGCCCGGCACTGCTGTGCTGTGCCCCAGGGGCACAGTGGGAGGTAGTCTGTCCGTGCAGTGCCCGGTGCTGCCCTGCCCAGCTGGCAGGGGCAGGCACAGAAGCTGGCTGCATCCGAGTGCAGAGGTGGGGTGGGCCCTGCTGCCCAGCTGTTGTTTGCATTTCTGCCTGAAATACAATCCTGGCTTTGGAGGGGCTGCCTGGGATTGTGCATGTGCGAATCCATGGGGCACGCCTCAGCTGGGCCAGAGTCCCTCTGAGTTTCCAAAGGGCTCAGCCTGGCCTGTAGGGCCCATACCTCCTAGGAGAAAACTGCTGGGGACAGTGGGTTTCTTTCCCCTCAAAGGAGGACCTCTGGGGTTTCCCAGAGTTCTGTGGCCGTCCCCACCTACCCTAGGGTGGATGGAACCTCCCCACAGAAGCACCCAAGGACCTAAGCCATGCTTTTCACTCCTAGCTGCACTCCAGCACCTTGGAGGCACAGAGGGGGTGTCTAAAAATACTCATGCCTGGGCCCCAGAGCAATTAAGCCTGGCTTTCCGGAGCTCAGGCGTCGGCATTTAAAGCTCCCCAGGTGATTCTGTGCTACCAAGTTGAGGATCATTGTACTAGAAGAATGAGATGAATGGAAACAAATCAGTTGCAGTTGTTCTGTAATGGAAAGACAGACAAGCTTGAACCTAAAGAAGTACTGAGTGAGCCGGGTATGGTGGCTCACGCCTGTAATCCTAGCACTCTGGGAGGCTAAGGTGGGAGGATCG
>VBSM01003143.1:14482651-14532268 GCA_008086735.1 Cheirogaleus medius
CCCCTCCCCTTCCTCCACCCCCGGCTCCTCATTCGACGGGTCTCATGTGTTTCTATTTAAGGGTTGCGAGTAAGCCCCGGTGATTGGCGGCCTCAAACCCTCTTGACTCCTCGCCTGGGCCGTGGAGAAGTTCTCTCCCGCGCTCGCTCCCGCGCCCGCCCTCGCCCGCTCCCGCCCGAGGGAGCGGGGCTGCCTTTTCTCTCTCGCTTTGCAGGGCTGGGGGTCGAGGCAGGAGCCTCCTCCTGGCCTGTCCCGCTTCTCCCTCCTGCGCTCCGCTCCGACCTCAGCCCTCATGGGCCGCCCGCCGCCCTCCCCTCGCGCCCCTGCTGGCCGGAGAGTCTGGAGAGACCACGTCGGCCCCAGGCCTCTCCGCAGACGCCCTCATGCCGGGCTGTGACTAACCCATCCACAGAAGCTTCTGCAGAGTTCCCTCGGCCTCCATCTCCTCCTGCCTCTCTCCTCCCCTCCTCCACTGTCCCCTCCCCGGCCCCCTGGCTCCCATGTCCCCCGGCCCCCGCAGTGCAGCGGGCCGGTGTGGGGCCTTGCTATATGGCCTGTCCTTGGGGCCCAGCGAGCTGCGAGCCCCGGCTGCGGGCTGCCCCTCGGAGCAGCGCTGGCGACGGAGCAGCCTCCCCCGAGGAGGCCGATGGACAGGGGGCGCCCCGGCCGCGGGGCCATGGCTGGCCGCTGGCTCACCGCGTGCTTTCTGCCCTCGCCAGGTGCGGACACCAACGCCGAGCCCATGATCCTGGAACAGTACGTGGTGGTGTCCAACTATAAGAAGCAGGAGAACTCGGAGCTGAGCCTCCAGGCCGGGGAGGTGGTGGATGTCATCGAGAAGAACGAAAGCGGTGAGTGCCCGGCTGGCGGCTGTCCACTCGGCTCCGGCCTGGCTGCTCGGCCAGGCTGGTTTTTGTTCCTTCCTCCTCCCCCACCTCTGCAGCTATACGTTATTTCCATCTGGCAGGGAGAGGGCTGAGGAGGCTGAAGTTTCCCCCTGTTGGTTTGGGCTGCAGGCCAGCAGTTTGCCTGGTGGTGGAAGAATGTCTCCCCTGCCTGGGGTAATTAACCGGCTTGTGTTAATGCAAGACCAGGGCAGCAGCCACAGGTGTACCTGTCCAGCCCCTGCTTGGGGTCCCTATGCCCTCTGAGGCCCATGGGGAAGGTGGCTTTCAGCTTGGGGTGACCAGCAGCTTCCCCTGTCGGGGCCGTATTCCAAGCCTGGGTCTAGGCAAGGGCAGGAGAATGCAGCCAGCTGGTAGGGAAGGCGGCCAGAACGTCACCGTGGGGTCCAGGGTCCCCAGGCCCCTGGCGAGTTGTTCGAGGAAGGGCCAGGCCTGGGGGAGTTGGCGAGTGTCTGGCCGGTGAGCAGACTGCCCCCTGCTGAGCTGGAGGCCCAGGACCTGGGAAGAGGGCCCAGATGGGGGATGAAGCCAGGTCCCCAAGCCAGGCAGGGTCCTGCAGCAGACATAGGGGCCATGCTGACAGCTGCCAGGGGTGCTGGTTCCAAGGTTCTTGCAGAGTGGGCCAAAGTGCCTTGGTGTCCTTGCCAGCAGGAGTCACAGCAGGTGGAGAGAGGAGACCCCAAGTCTGTCAGTCCCCAGGTGCAGGCCCGTCCTGCCCCTACAGGGCCAGGGATGGGACTTGAGCCCAGGACATCCATCAGCAGTTGTCCACAGCCTGCCGGGGCTTGAACTGGCTCCTGTGATGTTTTGTTTTAGTTTCGATTTGCTGCGGGGAAGGCCCCTGTGTCCAGGCCTCCTTGGACTGTTTGGTGGATGCTTCTAGAGGGGAGGGGCCTGTTCTCCTCTCCTTGTCCCACTCTGTCCCCTTCCAGTATTTTGACATCTGAAAGGAAGGCAAACCAAAGGACCATGGTGCCCATTCTGTAGATAGCATAACTGAGGCTCAGAGAGATTGAGGGGAAGCAAGTCTCCCAAGGTCATTCAGAACTGGGGTGTTCCTAATTCCTATGCCTCTGGGGCGGGGGGCAAGGAGCTGCAAGGTTGCTGAGGAAATCCTAGCGGGCCTTTCTGGGGGAGATGGGCTCAGGAGAACGGGGCTGTGATGCCAGTGTAGACCTGACTCATGGCCCTCCTGGGTCTGGGGTCTTCATAGCCTCTTCTCCTCTCAGGTCAGGCTCTGCCCTTGTGTCTGGAGTCATCACCAGCATGGTCAATAGTGACAGTCCCCACCTGGCAGAGCCATGTCCCAGGTGCCCACACTGATCTCCTCCCTGCACAACTTTGCCCCCGGCATTTGTCATGCTAACAGCCCCACCTCCCTGCTCCCAAAGGAAGCTGGCAATGCTGTGGGGGTCTGGCTCTGGAAACCCTAAGCACCTTGAGACCCAAAGGAAGGGATCTCTGATGGTGACATGGGAGACCCCAGGTAAAGGAGGTGTTTGTTTTGGAGCTTGCACCAGGAAAGTATAAGGTTGGGTCTTCTCAGAAGTTCTGGTTTAGGGACCCTCCTGCCACCTTACCTGCCCTGTCTCAGCTCCGCAGCTGTATAACCCTTGAGCAGCAGGAGGTAGTAAGCCCCTGTGTCTGTGGGAGACAGCCACTGGCCAGGGCGGCTGGAGAGGAGACACCACACGAAAGAAGTCCATCCTGCTTTAAGACCTCTCCCTCCCTGTCCCATATCCAGGACCCTGGGAACACTTGGAGTCCTGCCCAGGAGTGGGGGAAGGAGAGCCTTAAAAATGTGGGGGTCTGTGTTAGGCTTGGAAAAGGTGCGGAGACACTGCTGTCCTGAGAAGTTCCTGGTGGCTGTGTGAGGTGGCCCAGGTACCCTGGCTCCCCATTGCCACCTGCAGCCAGAGCTGCTCAGTCTGGCACACAGACTGTATGAGGAAGCTCTGTTCTTAGAAGTAGGATTCTACCTTCCAGTTGCTGGCTGGGTGGCTTTAGGTCCCTAACTTCTCTGGGCCTCAGTTATCCCTTCTGTAAGATAGAGGTGACCTCGTGGCTGCTTGGAAGTGGGAGCTGGAGCAACTGACATCCCTGAACCTTTTCCCAGGTCTGAACTCCATTGCTGGGTAACTCATTAGGACCTTGGGTGTGGGATAGAAAGAGCCTCCCCTAATGTGGCTTTCCCACCTCTCTGGGAGTTGAGTATCTTGACCACAGAGGGACCTGGAATGCTGTGCCTGCCCTTGCAAACCCACCCTATCTGTTGCTGTCAGAAACCAGGAGGTCTGGAGTATATAACCAGCTCAACCAGAGAAACTAGTGGGTGGAGGGGAGAGGGGAACAGGGCCAAACTGCAGATCCTTGGGAGGGTGGTTCCTGATCAGGGAAGCTGGAGGCTGACAGCGGGGGTGTGGGGGAGAGGAGGCGTTGTGCATCCTGTGAGCTGGCTTTGGAAGGAGTGGTGAGTGCGGCTTCTGAACTCTGAAACAAAGACCCAATTGTGATTCCTTTGACCCTGGGACTTGGTGGGCGTGTTGAGGCATTTCCATTTGCATTGTTGGGCCACTGCCCCAGTCAGCACCATCCCTGCCTCCTGGCCTCGCCTTGCCCACTGGATGCCAAGAGTCTGCCTGTATTCCTTCTCACTTGGCTGGCTGTCCCTCAAGTAGAATGTCCACAGAGAGATCCAGCCACCTCTGGCTCTGCCTGCTCATCAGAACCGCTGTGCGTTTTCATTGGTCTAAAGAGAGATGTGTCTGGAAGGTGATTATGAGTCCATAAACAGTAAATACCAGGTGCCCATCCACGCACTTCACATGCATCATTCTTCTGGGATCATGGAACCAACCCCATGCGGTAGAAGGCACTTTAGCCATTTTGCGGCTGAAGTAACAGGCTAAAAGTTTAAGTGATATCCTTAGAGTCCAAGAGCTGAGATCTCTCCTCAACGGAGGCCGGTGGAAGCCCAAGTTGCCAATGCTGTGGGCTGGTCGAGATGACCGCAGAGCTCCCTGGAACATCTTTGTGGGAGGATGCTTCTGTATCCCTCCTGTGATGCTCATAGGTAGTAGGAATTCATGTTAATTGATCCATTGAACTTGGGGGCAGGGAACAGCTGAGAGTATCTGAAGAGTGTACCCAGCACTGAGGATTACCCTATACTAGGGAGGAAAAGTTAAAGAAACCCAAAGCAGGACCAAGCAGCTTTAGGGAAAGCATTTTTGATTAAGCAGTGGGCCTGGGGCCTAGCCAGAAAAGGACTCTTTTTCTCCACTGATCAACAGGGACACATAGAGCAGAAAGATTCAATAGCTTTGATAGCTTTGCACCCAGCAGGCCATACCAGGGCATGCAGCAGCCATTGTTATTGTCTTTGGAAACCCCTCCACCCATGACATCAGCAACAGCGCCTGAGAGCCTCCTTTGTAATACATTCTTGTGCCCCAAAGACCACATTGGCTTTACTCTCCAGCAGGCATAATTGGGTCTAAATTCTGGCAGAGGTGGTGATGTCGTGGTCCTAACTGCTCTGATCACAGTGTTGAGCAAAACTGCCTCTAACTGTCCAAGATTGTCTCCTCCTTCTCAAGACTACAGGCCAGGGGAGGAAGTGGGGAGATGAGTCAACAGAATTTTTCCTGACTCAACTTTCCTTCTCTGAGTCTTTGCTTATTTCCTGGCATCAGAGTGATACATTGGGAGTTCTTAAACTTCTTGGAATCAGGGAATTTTGAGCTCCCCTGGTCCATCTTTTTTTTTTTTTTTTACAGACAAGAAAACTGAGCCTTGGAGAGTTTGAGAATCTTCTCTCCCCTCCAGAGTCAATGCTTTTGCCCCAATTGAGTTGTAAGCAGAGAGCAGAAATTTCACTCAGACTTTCTCAAGAGATTATTGGAAGGATATAGGAAAATCTTACTGAATCTAAGGGTGAGAAGTAAATCCCAGCTTTGGAGGCTGGGGCTGGGAGCCACAAAAAGTGAGCACAAGCCAAAGCAGCTACTCTAGCTCTCTTGCGTACCACGTGGATCTAAAGCACAGCTGTGCTCTTCTCCTAACTGCAGACCAGCCTTCCTTTTCTTCCCATTCACCCATGGCAGCAGCTTGTTTGCATGGTGTTGGTTTGTCAGCACCAGGCACTGCATGAGTTTTCAGTTGAGATAGCTACCAACAATTGACCATGGCCTCTGATCCTCTGAGCGCCATATTTGAAATTTGGATCTGATTGGTTCCTGGCTAGCCAATGGTTTGGCAGACTGTAGATCAGGTGTCCAGCCCTGGTCCAATCAGCTGTGTCCAAGAGAAGCATTGCAGGATATAAACATGGCTACCTAATGAACCTCTTCAGCAATAGCTGTTTGTGGGCAGGTTTTAAAGAAGGGAGATATTGAGGGGTGGGGGAAGATACCAAAAAATATGGTGGCTGCAACTATTTTACTCGTTCAGCAGCTGTGTGTGTGGTAGAGAGGGCAGAGAATCTGCAATTCCAAAACTGAGTTTAAGATCTAAGACTACACTGATACAAGTAGAAATCAATTTGTTTTTTGATGGATGAAAGGGGACAGTGATATGTACTCATTGGCTTTTTGTAAGGGAGAAATACAGTGTACATAGTATTCATTTATTCACTCATTTATTTCATAGTTCTTGAAAACTTCCTTTGTCCCAGGCTCTGTGCTAATTGGGAATGTACCCAGGAGGTTCCTGCCTTTATGGAGCTTAGAGTCTAATTGATGTGAGCTCTCTGGGCACTTAATGGATAGACTGCATTGTGAGGCTGGGATAGCTTTACAGACTTTCCTTTGTCTTAATGGATTTTATTTATATCTTCTGTGTCTTTTGCTTAGCTTCTGTGCTTGCTAAGGAACTACCTGATTACTAATTCAGACTGCCAAGTTACCCTACTCCTAGAAAAGAAGTGTCCCAATGAAGATATGATAGGCTGTTTCTTTTTTTTTTTTTTTTTTTTTTTTTTTTGAGACAGAGTCTCACTCTGTTGCCCAGACTAGAGTGCCGTGGCATCAGCCTAGCTCGCAGCAACCTCAAACTCCTTGGCTCAAGCAATCCTACTGCCTCAGCCTCCTGAGTAGCTGGGACTACAGGCATGTGCCACCATGCCCGGCTAATTTTTTCTGTATATCTTTTTAGTTGTTCAGATAATTTCTTTCTATTTTTTTAGTAGAGACAAGGTCTTGCTCTTGCTCAGGCTGGTCTCAAACTTCTGACCTTGAGCGAATCTCCTGCCACAGCCTCCCAGAGTGCTAGGATTACAGGCATGAGCTACCGCACTGGGCCATGGATAGGCTGTTTCTAGAAAGGCAGGATTATTGCAGTCTGCATTGCAGATAAGTGAATTAACTCTTATCTCTGCAACAGCCTTTTAAGAGTTTGGTTCCAATGAACCAGTCTGCATTTGGATGTCGTAATCCCCACAGAGGTGGTGACTGGCCCATGAGGTCCTAGCCCAGCCATCAGAAGGCCTTGTTCCCTAACAGCCCTTCTCTTCCTAAGTGCAACACATGTGCATTCCTGTTCTGTCAGTCTCATCAGCAGAGTCCATTCTGGTCCATGCCTAGTCCAATCCCTAGTGTGCAGCTGCTCTCCACTTCACGGAGTTGGCTGGAGGGGAAAGGGCCAGTGAGCACAAATCTGGAGCAGACGTGGGGATTCTAGTGTAGCCTTGGGTCTTCCAGCTCAGCTTTATTCACTCCAAGTTGGAGATTGTTTTAAGAATAAGAGTGCAGGATAGCCTAGCAATTAGGAACATGGACTTCAAGTTAGATAGGCCTGATTTTTTGTTTGTTTCTTTGTTGTTGTTGTTGTTGAGACAGGGTCTTGCTCTGTTGCCCTAGCTTGAGTGCAGTGGCATAATCATAGCTCACTAGCTCACAGCAACCTCAAACCTCCTGGACTCAAGCTATCCTCCTGCCTCAGCCTCCTGAGTAGCTGAGACTACAGGGGCACACCACCACACCTGGCTAATTATTTTTAGTAGAGATGGAGTCTCACTGTTGCTCAGGCTGGTCTTGAACTCCTGACCTCAAGTGATCCTCCTGCCTTGGCCTCCCATGGTGGTAGGATTGCAGGTGTGAGCCACTATGCCTGGTCTGTTTGTTTGTTTTTGAGACAGGGTCTCTGTTGCCCGAACTGGAGTACAGTGTCATGATCATAGCTCACTACAGCTTTGAACTCTTGGGGTCACTCAATCCTCCTGCCTCAGCCTCCTGAATAGCTGTGACTACAGATGAGCACCACCATGCCAGGCTAATTTTATTTTTTGTAGAGACAGGTTCTTGCTGTTGTCCAGGCTGGTCTGGAACTCCTGGCCTCAAGTGATCTTCTTGCCTTGGCCT
Organism: Cheirogaleus medius; assembly: GCA_008086735.1. NCBI lineage: Eukaryota > Metazoa > Chordata > Mammalia > Primates > Cheirogaleidae > Cheirogaleus > Cheirogaleus medius. The sequence goes on from VBSM01003143.1 coordinate 14,489,916, forward strand.
CCCAAAGTGCTGGGACTATAGACATGAGCCACTGTGCCCAGCCCATATAAGCCTGCTTTTAATCTTGATTTGGTCACTTCCTGTGGTTATCCTGGGAGAGTTTCTTGGGTCCTCTAAGCATCAGTTTCCTTGCCTATAAAATGGAGGTAATTGTACCCACAGCTATAGGGTTGCTGATTCGAAAGGAGCTCAGTGCTCAGTGCAGGGCCTGGAACACAATGAATGCTCGGTATACGATAGCCACTAGTAAGACCACTGGACTGAAATGGGGCAGCTCTGCTACAGATTGACCTTGGGGCCTAGGGGTCCAGTTTCCCTCTTGTGGCATCTATTTCCCTACCTGGCTACAGACTGGATTGTCTGAGCACTCTCTCAGCCCTGAGGCTCAGTGAGGTGGGTATGGCAGCAGGGACTTTACTGTAAGGCAGTAGGGCCAGGACAACCTGTTCTGGGGCCAGAGTCACCTCCCTAGAGTGATTGCTTAGGTAGCTGTTCTGGACTGAGCCTATGACAGGAAGAAGCATTAGAGACAGAAGCCAGGTCCCACTGGTGACCCAAGAGCAGGAGCTTCATGGGATTGGGGGCTTTCATGCAAGGGTTGGGGGAGGTGAGGCCAACGGTGACATCCCAGTGCCGAGGATCCCTCAGTGGCTCTGTCGCGTGGTGCAGAGTTGAGGTGCGGGGGTGAGGACTGGCACCGTCGGAAAGGCTTCCTGGGGGAGTAGGAGGCACTGAGCTAGGCTTGGAGAATGCAGGGTTAGACAGGCAGAGAGGGGCGAGGGGGAAGTGGGGCAGAGACTACCATGCAGAAGGAAAGAGGGAGCTGGGCAGCAGGGGCGGGAGGTGTGGGCCATGGAAGCCGCTGAGCAGAGAGCCCCCTGAGAAGGGTGGGCCTCGAAGCAAGCCGCCCTGCTGCGGGGCGGAGGCTGGCAGGGGGAGGCGTGATGGGGCCGGAGGCTCTGCAAATAGCACTTTCCTCCAGCTAGATCTGCAGGTGCTGTCGTCAGGGAGGCATCCAGCGCTTGTCCGCACTGAGTGCTGCCAGCCACCTGTGCAGAGCCAGCTGCCAGGCGGCTGGGTGGGGCAGCAGGCACGGGGGTGCTCCCTCTGCCACGATTCATTCTGCTCGGGCTGGACATACTGAGCAGCCAGTCACTGTGACCTGACATTGGCTCTGCAGTCCTATTGTGTCCCAGACTCCTCTGAGGCCATTTTCCTTGAATAGTCATTCCTGAGCAAAAGATACGGTTCAGTAATAGTCTCAGGTGTGGCTTGTGTGGCCTTGGAAGTCCAGCTGAAGTGCCAGAGTGACATTACCCACGCGCCTCAGCCTCAGGGCAACACCTGGTTGCCTTCCCTTTTGGGGGACAGACAATTTTCCTCTGGCTCTGTTCATAAGCATCTCCGAAATGCTGTTTGTCCAGGTTTGAGCACCTGGGGACCCATTAACCACACTGCCCAGGCCCCTGGCAAAGCCAGTCTTCAGGTGGTCAGTCGGTCATCACTAAAGCCATATTAGCTGACTAAGTGACAGGCTGGGATCCAGAGGTGACAGTGGCTGACAAAGCCCTGCTCTCATGGGGCTCAGATACAGCCAAGAGACACGTTAACAAGTAGACCAAGAAGATAATTGTAGATATCAATAAGTGCAAGGCAGGAAATAAGCGGGCGCTGTGGCAGCCACTGAGCGGGGAGCAGGGACGGAGTGTGGTCAGGGTGGGCGCCTCTGCAGAGGTGCTGTTGAAGCCAAGAACAGACAGGTGGGAGCGTGGAGGAAGCAGCAGAAGGCCCGCTAGTCCGGGAGGGCAGTGGTGAGCAAGGCAGAGAGGGAGGTGGAGGCCAGGTGGTGCCGGGCCAAGGGATGTTATTCTGGACATCGCGGTCACTGGACGCCAGACTGGAGCCCCACAGTGGAGCTAATGGAGGGGACCCAACTCCCCTGACCCAGACACACCTTTGCACAGGTGCCAGCGAGCAGGCAACTCCAGAGGCCTCTGCCCACCCGAACACACACATGCACTGCCTCTGTCCCCAGTGGAAGTGACAGATCACAACCCCCACCCCACCCTCTCCTGGCTGAAGTGCAGGGAAAAGATCTCCTCACACAACATTTTCTCCACTCTTATATAACAGATTTCGGCGAAGTGTAAAGCAAACACTTTCTGGGGTGTATAATTTGTCGGGACCTCAGGGAATGTGGCTTGAGAAATGGCCCCTCCTGTGTTCTTTCCCCAGCTTCCCCTGCGGCCATGTGGTATTGCACACTTCAGCAGTTGGGTTTCTGTAATCACTCTGGTGTGGGGGGTGGTGACCACCCGCGTCCCTAGCAGTATCTTTTCAGATTCCATAACTTCATCCTCTGGGTTCTCATTGCTGACCTAGAATCCTGGCCTCGTTGCAGGAGAAGAGCCGGGGTGACCCAGTTAACCCAGATGGCCTGCAGAGTCTGGGAGGGTGCCAGTGTTCATGGGCTCTCTGTCCCGGGAACTGAGCTGTCGGATCCCAGGAAATGGTGGGAAGCTTCTGGCACATATAACCCCCACGTTCACATCTCCCTGTGCTCGAATGACATTATTGTTTTTGATTCATTTCATTGTCTCAGCCCAAGTTCTCCATTTCCCTTCCTAGTTGGGCACCTCTGAGGCTCATGCTAAAGTTTGTTTGCCTCCCCTAACTTCTTATTGGATTGGATTGTGGGGAAATGGCCCAGGAGCACCATGGGAGTGAGAGAGAGCCAAAGGCAGAGTGAGTCTGCCAAGGCCTGGCCATAAGTGGCCGAACCACGAGTGGGTCCTGGAGCCTGGCGAGCAATAGCAGATCCCTTGCTCCTTATCATCTGGCCGTCAGCGTTGCCACAGACCGCCCTGGGATTGCGTGTCCTGGACCCTTGTGTTTCGAGGAAAGCTCCAAGCACAGTGGCCAGAGCCTGTGTCCTCTGAGAGCCCTGCTGGAGGGTCATCAGGCCAGGCAAGGCCACCTGGGGACATGCCCACTTTTGCTAGCTAATCGGGGATTTTGGACTTTTTTCAAAGTGATCTCTTTCTGAATCACAATATGTTGTACAAGATATAAAACCAGGCAGCCTATAAAACATCTTGGCAAGAGACAGGGTGGATATTGGCATTCAGTCTTTCCAAGGAGGAAATTGAAGCTCAGAGAGGTGAAGTGACTTGCCCCAAGGTCGCACAGCTGGGAGGTAGGGCATGAGCTTCAAACACTGCAGTTTGGCCAGTGTTTGGAAATCTGGATGCTTGCATTATGGATTTTGCTGCTTTGGAAAGCCAAACCCCAGGAGTGCTTTGCTGTGTGAGTTCACTAGACCACAGAGCAGGAAAGCAGAGGTCAGTCCTGCTAAAGCCCTGCTGGGGTAAGAGAAAGGGGCAGCAGGTCAGAGAGAAGCTAAAAGGGAAGGGAAGTGCATTGGCATTGACTGAGTTTCTTGCAAGAGAGTGGTGTGAATGTTCCCACCTTTGGCTAACCAGGTCCATGGGAGGGGCTGGTCTGCAGGGGTGGGTGGGTGGGCAGGGCTGAGTGTATGCAGGTGGTGCTGATCAAGGCTCCAGCCCACACTGCCGTGCCCTTCTTTCAACTAAACAGATCCATCCTGTCCCCTCCCCCAACCATATACTATCCCATAAAAGACCTGCCTCCTTCCGCACCCTTCTCCCCCAGCACCCATCACATCTCAGCCCTCGGTGAAATCCTGCTTCTGTAGAATGCAGCTTGCTCATTCAGTCAACATGAGCGCCTACTGTGTGCCCTGCAGCGTGCCTGGCACTAGGGTGCACAGTGGAGGAGAAGCAGCTGTCCCTGTCTTCCCACTGCCGAAGGTGACCGCATTCTAGGGCTCCTCTTCCCTGCAGGGTAAAAGCCCAGACGTGATGAGTCAGTTATTTTCACTGTGCGCCTCCGATGTGCGAGGCAGAAAGCGAATTGTGGCTGCTGAGGGCGGGGAAGGCGAGACGCAGAAGGATGGCACAGTCTGCTCTGAGTGCTTGCTGGGAGTTTGCACAGATGCCGTCAGGTTTGCTGAGAGATGGTAACAGTGCCCGGGTTGGGTGGTAGGAAAGCCTTCTGGAGAAGGTGGGTCTTAAACTAAGGGCAGGCCTCAAGTGACAAGGCTCAAGGAGGAAGGTGCTCCAAGCAGAATGAACCTGAGTGACATGTGTGGAGGTGGAGGGTGGAGTGGACAGGTGTGACCTGGGGCTGCCTGAGAGAAGATGGTTCACACATCGGGAAACAGGCTGGAGGGGGCGTGTCAAGTGCCTTGAAGGGCCTCAAATGTAGGTGAGGCCCCTGTTTGTCCTTGCCACGCCGAGGAGCTGAGAGGGATGTTTCTCCTAGTCGGAGGAGGAACAGAGGCCTAGAAAAGCGAGGCCACGTACCCAGTGTCATAGTGCGTCTGTGGCAAGGCTGCCGCACGCCTGTGGGCCATTGGTGCAGAGGTGGCTATTTCCGAGGCCCCAGGGAACTGTGCAGCAGGTGCCAGGAGAGGTGAGGGGCAAACAGGGCTCCAGCTGCTCTCTCTGCTGAGCCGCTGCCCCCTGACCTGGGCCCTTCAGCCTGGAGCCAGGCAAAGACACCTCCCCACCCCTGTGCTGTTAAAGAGACTCGTTATTCTAATACTCCCCTGCAAGATCAGCATCGAACACCCCAACTGAAGAATGAGTCAGGCTGGTTGGGGGGTAACGACGCACTCCAGGGCGGGTGGGGGTGTCCCGCAGCTGGCTGGGAGCCTCGCTCAGACCCAGAGGCTCTGCGTCCTCGGCCCCTTTTGTTCCTGCCTTCCCCCAGGAAAGGGGTGAGGTTGCTGTTGAGCTTGGCCAGGCATCCAGTCCTGGTGTTTCTGGACATTCCGTCTTGCTCGTTTGTTTTCTGTACTTCTAATTGGAGCCCTCATAAGGCCCTGCCTGTTCTCCGCTCAGTGTGTTCACCATCTTCTGACTGTGGCAGGCTCTTGAGCAGCTGCGATGAGGGGGTGGCGTGCAGGCATGGCAAGGGTACGGGGCTTGGAGTCTCGGACTCAAGACCCCAGGCCCTACACCACCACCGGCAGCATCGGCTACATGAGTCTCCCATGTGGGGCCTGGCCAAATAACCTTTCTGTGCAGGGGCCCTAGTGGGGCTTTCTACCACTTCCAGACACCCACTTCTCGATCCTTGCTCCAGGTGTTGGGTCCAGGAATTGCCACTTGGCACTATGCTCAGGGTGCCATGTTCACAGGCACAGCAGTGGCATGCTATCATGGAATGCCAGGCTTTGCATAAGAGGATCCTGGTCAATCTAAACTCTAAGCTCAGCCACCAAACTATTGGATGACCTCAGGCAAGCCACTGTACCTCTCTGAGTGCCAGCTTTCTTCACCTGCAGATCAGAGGAGCAATTAGCAATGAAGGCAGTGGCCCGGCTTGCTTTCCAGATACCAGGCCGCCCCTCCCCTGACCGTTGTGCTGTTACCGAGCTGGGTAAGAAGGAGGCTCTTTATCTCTGTAGTTCTGAGCTCCTAAGATTCCTTGTTACCCCTGGGCCCTCAAAAACAAGCCAGTTTTAGCTCAGAGGGAGCTGGCCGGGGAATGTGACCATGTTGGCAAGCCTTCAGCCAGCTCTCTCTAGCAGCCAAATGGGTCACTGGCTGCAAGCGTCCTTGGGTTTGTAATGATGATCACAGGGATTGTAGGCTCCTGGACACCTTTGGAATGGGCTTTGTGAGGCCAAACGCTGAGCAGATTAAATTTCCGGAGAAAGAACAGCTGAGAAATAGTCCTGAGCTTCCCTGAGCCACTTCTGTGCTATGGCAACAAAAGGGTATGCATGTGCGTGCGTGCGTGTGTGTGTGTGCGTGTGTTCTCACCTAATGTGGGGGGAGGTAGGCAAGGGAGGAGTACAGTCTGACCCGCCTCTCTGCCTCCTGTAATTTGTAACAGCCAATGGGGGCAGCTGGTGCTTGTCATGTTTTTTAGGGCAGTGCTGGGAATAGAAAGAATATGATGAGTGTCATGGAATTTCATGATAGGAGTTTGGGGTAGCTTTCCCCCTCTTTTAAAAATAATGTTTTGAAGAGTTGCCCTGGAGAACTGCTGAAAGCAGAGAGGCCTATGGACGTTTTTGGTCATGTCAGATGAGGACAAGATTATCCAAGTGAACGAGGGTGTCTCTCCCCATCAGCCGTGCCGTGGGGTTCCAGGGCCGCCCTGCCAGAAAGTGAGTAAAGGGCCTGTAATCACAAACAGGCCGGGATCAGTTACGACCAGAAGTATTACTTTAGGTCTTGGCTTTGGTGGGGAAGAATGCAGTTTTCCTTGGCCCCCCTCCCCCGTCCTTCTCAAGTTAAACAAGGTCCGTGAAAGCAATAGCTCTGGGGCTGAAGAGAGGCTTGGTGAGGGCTCCACTGACCCCACTGGGGTTGGGGCAGGAATTGCCTGGCCAAGTTGCTGCCTCCATCCCTCCTTGGGGTCATCTGGGGAATCCTATTTTCCCAGTTTTTCTTGTCTACCTGGGACCACCTCACGTCTGTCTTGCCCACCAGCCGAGCGCCCTGGCATTCTCTGTGTGCTCACCACACCTGCACTGCATGTGTACGTGCAGGTCAGGTGGGGACAGAAAAGAAATGGCTCAGCACATTGGGGTGGACCTTAACCAGTTCACGAAATAACAGAATGCAGGGCTCCCATCCCTCCTGGCTCTGACCCAGCGGGGGGGGGGGGGTCCTACTCCTCATCCCCTCCCCCTGCCCCCACCATTGCCTCTGAGACAGGCATCAGATCGCCTCCTCCGAGCGTCGATCATGCGTAACACCGCCGCAGAGTGCTGCCATCACGCGGGTGCACTTCCCTTGGCATTGATGACAGAGCAGGACCAGGGGTAACCGGGACCTCGCTGCCAACGGGGCGGAATTTTAACTGATTGTTCTTTGGAGGGAGAGACCTTTACCTCATCATCTGGGCCTTACACACGGAGAATGAGCACCCAGGGGTCCACCCCACCAGCCCCCTTATCAGTATTTAACCCTCTTCTTCTGCTTCCACACACCAGCCCCGTGTCCCAGGCCTCACTGCACAGCCAGGCACAAACTCACCTCCTTAGATTTAAAGGGCATCCACTTTCACTGAGACCAGAGCATCTTGTCGGCGCCGACGTGGCAGCTGGGAGGAGGATTTGAACCTCAGGGCCCTGACCTGCCCTCCATGCCCCCATCTCTCAGTCCCCGTGGGGCCATCCCACCGCCTCAGGGCTCTGGGAGGAGAAACTCCATTCTAGAAGTGGTTTCAGGGTAAGGGCTGGATGGAGTCGGAGCCAGGTTTGGTAGGAACTCTGATCCAGAGACCAGGACAGAGAGTGTGGGGGATGGAGACATCCATGTTCCAGTCTAAGGGACAGACCAGAGCTGGGGAGCTGGAACTGATGACATGATACTGCGACATGGCTCACTTCATGGGGGTGAAGTTCTAGCCCGACGTGGCTCAGGGCTGGGACCCAGCTGTGGGTCTCCTGGGCTTGCACTGACAGAGCGTATTTAAAGGGGGGAAATGCTCATGGCTCCACCCCTCCTGCTCCCCCCATTCCTGTTATCTGACTCCATCCAGGCACCAACCGCCAACCACTTCTAGAATAGTCTCTTCTCCAAGGGCCCAAAGGTAGTGGGAGGTGGGAGCATGGGGGGCGGACCAGATGACTGACTTCCCCAGCTTTCTACCCTGTCTCCCTGCCCTCAAATACAAGGACCTGCTGCTGCCTTGTGTGGTAGGGTATGACCACGGCTGGGCCTTACCCAGACTACAGAAAACCAGAGCCAAGCAAACACGCAAGTGTGTCACCAGGAGTTAGAGATCAGACATTTGCTCATCCATTCGTTCATTCGTTCCCCAGCCTTTACTCCCTGCTGTGTGCCAGGCACAGAGGTGGATGAGGAAGAATTGATCCCCATCTCTGTCTGAAGGGGAAGCAGACAGTTACCCGCCCTGACCCAGCTGAGGGGACCGTGGTTGCTGGCAGGGTGGGGGACTCTGCAGGCTGCTCCCCGTTGTGTATTGGGGTGGGAGGCACCAGAGACCAGGTAGTGTGGGAAGAGCTGGATCAGTCATTGGTGCTCGTGGGTGTCAGTCACCACCACATGACCAATCAGCGTAACTGGCGAGTCTCTGGAATGAGAGGCCTGGGCTGGGCTAGGGGAGTATCTGGCTTAAGTGTGGCCTTTTCTTCTCAGATTGGGGTAGGGTCTGTACCAGACCAGTTCTTGAAACCGGGAAGACAAGATGGTCTTCAGACCCAGCCACAGCTCCAGGATAGTTATCCCAGGACAGGGGTATGTAGGGCTGAAGTCAGACCCATTTGCTGCTTTCTGGATACTTTATATCAGAAAGCTATGGGAAAGGCAAAAAAGAGATTACTGAAATAACCTCTTATATGCCGGGCAAAGAACTAACCGCCTTTTTTCCTGTCGTTATCGCCACTGCCCTGTGAAGTACAGGCATCATGACTGCTGTTTCTCAGACAAGAAAGCCAGGGCCGGTTCTTCCCTGTATACCGCCTCTTGGTCATTGTGCTGTGGTTCTCTGCAGGCCCTGAGGCGATCACCGTGGTGGGAGGAACTATTTTTGGTGTGGCTCTCTCTCTGCTGCCTTCTGGGAACTGAGGGAAACAGGTCGCTGGGGCTGCCTGTCCCAGAGCCCGAGTTGCACCCAGCAGGGAAGAGGGCTTTGTGCTCCCTGTATGAGAAGCCATGGTGCCAAGAGGCTCAGTGGAGGCCTGCAGGGCCCGTGGGGCTGCCTTGAGTGGGCTCAAGAGGTGCTGCTCGTGGCATCCCTCTGCATTCCTCCAGAAACCTCACCCAGGGTGTGGGCTTGTCCCTGGTGACTAGCCTATAGGGCCTCCCTGAGCTTCGGTTTTCCATTCCTGTAAGGGGAGAGGCCCAAATGGAAATGGCCCAGTCTGATATCCAACCAGAGTGCACAAGCCCAAGCTCTCAGGGCTAGGAGTATCAGCGTACTGGGTGATCCTGGGCAAGTTATGCAACAAGCAACAAAAATCTCTGTGCCTTGAGTTCCTGTAAGCAGATCCCCCTGGGTGCTATGAAAGGTACTTCCCAAAATTGGTGAACTGAAGGAGGGAACATTGCCCAGGAGCTGATTAGCTGCCCTGGACTCTAGCAAGGCAGAAGGCCCAGCGGCCAGAGGGATGAGAGCTGGAGAGAAGATGCCCGACATTGACCCTGGCAGCTGGGCTTGAGACATTCTGAGGACAAGGAAGGCAGAAGGGCCTGCTATGGCTGTAGAAGCCAGGGAAGGAGAAAGCCTTGTGCCCATCTGTCATTGCATTTCATTCGCAACAACTACTTATTGAGCCTCTTCTTTGTCCAAGGCACTGAGCCAGGCAGGGGCTGGACAGGATGCCAAGATGGCAAGACTCGGCCTTTGTCCTCAAAGAGCTCTTGGTCTAGGGGGTTAGACGGCCAACCCAAACCTAAGGTCAGCGTGCTGGGAGAGCTGAGGTAGGAATGCCAGCAGAATGCCAGCTTGGGAGGAGTCACAGGAACTTTACAAAGGTGGTGGCTTTAAAGGATGGGGCCTGGGTATGGTGATGAATCAGAGAGACCAATATATTTCAGGGCTTTTGAGGTCTTGCATTAAAAAAGCAAGATTGAGGGCATTTCCCCCAAGCCCCAGGGAAGCCTTGTGTTCAAATCCCACTGTACCACTGAGTAGCCACTCTGTGGCCAGTGTGTGGCCATTCTGCCCCTCAGGTTCCATATCTGTCAAATGAAGATGGTAATCAAAACCCATGTGGCTATTGGGAAGGTTAACTGTGAAAGAAATTTGTCAAGGGGCATATTCATTTTTCTTTCCTTTTCTCTGATAGGGATGGGCTACCATCCAGTCTGGGGCACTAAGTTATATCTGGGGGAAAGTTAGGAGTCCATCAGGTTCCTGAAATTGCTTGCAATAATAACTTCTCTGTCTTCATCTGCCTACAACCTGGAGACTTTTCAAAGCATTTTTTCCATCCATTATCTCAGAGAGTAATTCTATAGGGGTAAGTAGGGCAGGTGGCTTTGTTTCCGTTTTTCAAAAGAAGAAACAGAGTTTCAGGAAGGTAAGTGTTGTGCATAGACCTGAAAGCTTGTTTGTGGCCAAGCTTAGATTTGAACCAAGGGGCTGCAGAGTCTGAACCCAAGGCCCCTTCTGAAGCCAGATTGATGTTTCCCATAGAGTGTGTCATGCAAATGCATGCTGAATGGACACAGCATTAAATGGCATTGAATCTCCCATCGTGAGAAGGTTGTTTCCTTTCAGTTTTTTTTTCATTCCATGTTAGGTCAAGGGAAAGTCTCCATTTGGGGGTTCTCTAAAACTGGCTGGTGTGACCAGGAGCAAATCTGACCCAGGCTTAGTATCTTGCTAGAACTTGTCTCAATATCTTACTGAACTTCATGGCATTGTTGTTTCATTGTATGTATTTTTCTAGTATCTTCTATCTGTGCCTAGGGATACTGGTTTTCCGTTTCACTGTAGCACAGGAAATACGTATCGAAGTTTTTAAAAGTAAAATCAGTTTAAATATACACACTAAGAAAACACTCTTACAGGTATTACTCAGATGGGCTAATTGGTTGCCTGGTGCTCCACAATGCCTGAGAGTTTGGGGAATGCAGTTTTAAAGAGCCCCAAATGGGACACTCTCTTTTGGGCACCCTCCATCTCCTACAGTCTCCTAGGGTGATACCAGTGGCTCCCAAATCCCAACTGGGAAAGGAGCCTGGAAAAGCATCCGTGTTCGTGGCGGCTACTCCCCACACCGCGTAGAAGAATCCACGTTGTCAGAGAGCTGTTGACGTCAGGCGGTACAGGATTTTTGCAAGCCCTCTATTTAAAATTCCCCAGAAATTAAATAAGGAGGGTTTGGAGAGAGGAATGCCCTAGACAAATTGTGGAGTGGGTTTGTTTTGTTTATGGAGATGGCCTTTAAAGTCAAAATTGCCCCCGTTTTATTTTTGCCCAATTGAAGAGGGGCTGAACTCAGCTAGGAGGGAGGAGATGGTTGTCAGCCTACGGCTCTTAGTGGAAACTAACTCAATTCTGGGGCCAAGAAGCTTCCATTTTTAGCAAAGAGAGAACAGGGAAAAGATATACAAATTTGTCACATATACTTCTTAAGCATTGGAATAAGCTATTTAAAAGAACGAGGAGGATATAACCCTTTATATTTCAAATGACCACTACCAACTAGAGGGACTTCCAAAGCTCTCTTCTCCAGACTGCAAATGCATATACAAAGCACCAGGCACATTGCTGGGTGCTTTCTATTCTTTTCTTTTTTTTTTTCATCATGGCCCTGGTAGAACATAACATGCTATTTCATATCTCATCTCACCAGAGAGGGCACTTCAGCCTCATTCATCAGCCTCTTCCTTCAGCTGTTTTGAATGACCAGGTATCTTTCCAGTCTAATGTTTTCTTCCTGAAACTGTAGTCCACCCAACATCATAATACATGGAACCATCATAGGTGATGGAGAGACAATATTAAAGTTTCGATTCTCTTCCAAGCCTTCTGATTTATCTCAGTTTGATCTTTCTGTCTTTATCTCCTCGCTGATAAATCTCTTTTGTGGCAAAGAGGGAGCAGGCTACAGGCTCAGCCTCTTCATTTGTAGCACAGCTTGAATTTGCTTCGGTGCTTGTTCTCATTGTGTGCTTTTATGGTCAGAGCCAGTGGTCCCAGTTGTTTATTCATGGTGGCTATCTGAAGTTTCCTTAGCAAATTACTTTCTTGATGTTAAAAAAAAAAAAGGTGAATTGCTTTAAATGTACCATCTCCTGACTTACGATGGTTCAACTTACAATGTTTCAGCTTTATGATGGGTTAATGAGGGTATTGAATGCATTTCTGACATAGGATATTTTTGACTTCAGTGGGTTTACCGGGACATGACCTCATCGTAAGTCGAGGAGCATTGTGTATATATTGTCTGGTCCACAGTATATGTGGCCCAAGGATATGGCAAAAGTTGTACGCCAGGTATGGAAACACCTGAGGTTTGAGAATCGCTGATCCAAAGTCACTCTTGCCTGGCAGAGCTCTTGCATCTTGGATGTCCCTGCCTCACCCTGCCATGTGGGCTGAGAGGAGAGAGAACTTGGAGGTGGGTCTGAAAACCACCTGTCCCAGGGGAAGGTGCAAGAGGACTTTGCGATTGCTTGGTAGACACCGATGGAATGTAGGAGAAGCAGGATTGGCCTTCTTGACTCATTTGTCAGATGGAAATTTAGAGAATTAATAGAGCAAGCAGCACAGCTGAACAGCTGGAGTGAACACAGTGAACAGCTGGAGTGGTTTTTAAGGGTAGCCGAATGAATGCTGTCCTGGGTGTCAGACCCGAGCACTAATCCTGACACTGCCCCTTCTAAGCCAAGCACCTTGGGTAAGTCACTCATTTTGGGTGTTTCCCAATGCAGCCTAAGATTTCTCAGACTTGGGGGGCAGACTTCTCCCCCAGGACATGCTGAGCTTACGGTCCCCAGAACTTCTTTCTCATCCTCGCTGCAAATTGGGTGACCCACACAACCAAGACTGCCCTAGGCACTTCCAGCTTGTGCCCAAGATTTTGTCATAAGTGTCAATAATTCCTTTCCATTCACTCCAAAAAGTTTGGACAGTGAATTATAAGATCCTCCCTGTACTGAGTTGTGTCCTTTGGTGTCTTCATTTAAGACTTTGCATCTTGTCATATTTGACCTGCCATTACCATCTGTTTGGACTTTTTTTTTGGCTCCTAATCCTGACACAGCTTTGCTAAATGAGACAGTGCCACCAGTCTAGTGTCTCTCTGTCCTCATCCTGGACTGATTAAAACATCCAACAGGACGGAATCCCATTGGAGCCACCCTCCTAGGTTGTAGCCAGTGAGTTATACCCTCTCTCGATGTGTCGGACATTAGCTATGAATCTGTCGGTGCAGCCCTGTAGCCCCCAGGTCCTGAGGGATTATGAGAGACCCAAGGGCTCACAGGTCTTGGCTCTGACACATCCCGGGCCCACCAGGCTGGCAGTTTGCTCTTTGCCAGAATCCAGGGTGGGCTGGCCTGGTTCCTTCCCATTGCATCCTTCCGTCCAGCGTGCAGAACCTTTCCTGGCTCTCCGATCAATCATCCCTCCAGAGATGCCCAGTTTACATGACCACGACCAGCATTGAGGCCACCGGGCTCTTCTCTGGGACTCACTCGCTTTGAAAGTTGGGACCTTTGCCCATTTTGTGTCCTCTGGCCTTGCCCCCATCTCCATGTCTTCCAAGATCGCTGATGGTGACTGGCAGGCTGTTTCTCACGTGCTCTCAGGACCTTCTTCCCTGGCCAGCTGGGGAGAGCGCATCCAGGCAGCTTGTCGGTGGTGTCTCCACCTCTGCCTTGCATCTACCTGCCCCACACTGGTCAGCGCGTCCAGCTGACACCTTCCTTCTGAGACCACACGCTGAGCCACGCACAGGAGCCCCGCTGACCCTTCCCCCCTCAGTCTGCCTCACGTTGCCGCGCCCTCCCCAGGAGGGAGACACATCTCTTTCTTACTCTTCTCTTGCCTGGAATAGCAGGAGGGAAAACGCCTTTTTTATTCCCCTTAGCACTATTTCAGGGCTCCGCTTACGTGACCGGAGCCCTCCTGACTTGATTCCTGGAGAGTCACACCTCCCTGGCTGTTGCACCGTTTTCGAACATCCTCACGGCCGTGTCTCTCTCCCGCCATTCCCATCACTTACAGTTGTGTCGTTGGACTTTTCCTCCTTGCACCTTCTATCCTGAGCCGTATTCCGTTCAGGTGTCTGGCCACAGGCTCACACCTCTGTACTCTGCTTTCTAAGAGGCAGACAGAGGACAGTGTCTTTGTGGTGAGTGCCTCATTTTCATCTGGAAAAATCCCCACCATGAAGCGGTCTGAGTAGCATTAGGTTGAGCCACATGTTTTGCTCACAATGACCCTCCCACTAGATTGGCTTCCCCCGCCTCCAGATTTTATCTGAAGTTCAAGTCTTTTCTGCTCCAAGAATTCTCCAGCGACTACTCAGTCTCATCCCTGGATGACTGCGTGCCTTCAGCAAGCACTGCGTCAACACTGTGTGTCCATGGCACAGGGATGTCCGGGTCACTTAGCCCAGGCACTCTGGTGCTGTGACACTCACCATGCGGGGCTGCACTCCTAGCTTCTCTGTGGCTCCTGGAGGGGCCTTGTGCCATCCTGTGTTCTCTACCTCAACCTGCCCCTGGCCCCTACCTGTGCCAGGCGCAGAACCAGACCCACAGGTTTTCAACAGAGACCTTCCAGAGTCAAGGCTAAATGACAGTGACATCAAGAGTCGATCTCCCTCCCTCCCTGAAACTCAGAGACCTAAGACCTCTCTGCCTCCCTGCTGAGCCCTGGCACCAGTGCTTGAGGGACAACAGGGTCTTGGTTCCTTCTTTTGAATTCCCCATGGTTTGCATTTAAATCTTAACGTGAGCTCTCTGCGACTTGCTAGGATTCGGGCTCTGTTCTGAATGCTTTTCGAGGATTAACTCATCTAATCCTTGTAACAACACTGCGAGATGAAGGTTCTACTTTAGGTCTCTTTTACAGATGGGAAAATTGAGTCATTTGCCTAAATTCTTGCAGCTGGTAAATAGCAGACCTGGGATCTAATCCCAGGCAGCCTGGCTCTGGAGCCTGTGCCGAAACCTGTTCTTCTTCCCGACCTGTCACTTTTTCACGTGCCCCCTATGCCTGCAGATGCTTGTTAGGCCTCCTGGGTGCCTCATCCCTGACCTCCGCCTGCTCAGCCCCTCCAGGGCCCTGTGGGCTTGGCAGGGCCCCAACCCAGCACTGGCTCCTGGGCCCATCAAGTGAGGTGGGCAGCTGGAGCTGAGCGGGAGGTGGCAGCAGCCCAGGCTGTCTTCTTGCCACGGACTCCACGGAGCCTTCCAGATGGTGACGTAGCAGCCTGTGCTAATAGTCTTGGAATCCAGGCCCCAGGCACCCAGGGGAAGTTCTGGGGCCCTGGTGGCCTCAGAGCCCATGTGGGGGAAGGGAAGCCCTGGGTAGCAGAGCAGGGTGGATGCCGAGGAGGACCAGCGAGTGGGCTGGGAAGGCAGGGGCTGTGTGGTGCACACAGGAGGGACCGGGGAGCCTCTCACCCGCTCCTGTTTGCTTTGGACCGTGCAGATTCGTGCTGCGAGCTGGAGTGTGTCTTGGCAAGAGGCCACAGTGACAGAGCCTTCTGACCGGGGGAGGCCTGGCCGAGGGTGGGCGGCCTTTCGCTGTTCTTAAAGGCACAGCACCCGTGGTGGTCGGCCTGCATTCCTAGCTTCTCTGGTCCCCTGCAGGTAGAAGCCTGAGATATGCCCCAAGGTCATGGGAGGAGGGTCAGGCCAGACCCAGGTCACAAGCAATCCCTTAGGGCCCAGCCTTGGGCCAGGTGTGGTCTGGCCAGGTGGACAGGGCTGGTGACATGTGCCTGGCCAGGCCCCCTTCAGTCACCTTCCTCCTCAGCATCTCCCCACCCTCTGCCGTTTGGTGCTCACAACTTCTCACCTTGTTCCCTTCTCCAAAGCCACTCTAAGGAGAGAACATGGGAACACACATCACCCTTCCAAAGAAGACAAGGCCAAGCCAAGGTTTAGATCGGGAATGGAGGCATTTCTGGCAGCAGGTCATGGTGCTGGTTGAAAGTTCTGGACAGGGGGGATTCTGGCCCCCCAGAATCCATACTGGCAAGACCATACGATGTTTGGGGTGGTCTGTGTCTTCTACTCTTCCTGATCCACGCCCCACCCTTCTCCACCTGGACACCGGAACTCTACGCAGGCCTGGGTGTAGTTAGTGCTCCCCAGGTGCTTAGCTCTGAATTCACTGGTGTTAGCTATGCACGGAGGACTGAGAGTAACTTACAGGGAAAGAAAAGGCTAGGCCTAGAAGTCATCTACAGGATGCTGGGTTCTGCAGACTCCAAGTTCTGAGTCTCATCCTGTGAAATCCCAGAGCCTGAGGCCCAGGCCTCTCCTGCGGGCCTGAGGGCGCTGCACAGGTTGCGATTGGAGCCTGCTGCGTGCGGGGCCTGGGACCCGGATGTGTGTGGTTCACTGCGGTGTCCTCATGCCAGGAACAAGTGCTCAGTACGTACTCGCTGGGTGAGAAGCTCTGGCTATTGAGTGCACTGGTGCTGGGCAACCCGCGCAGGTGTAGTTAGTATTATCCTGGCATGCCAGGAGGCTCAGAGAGGGCTAGTGACCTATCCCAGGTCACTCAGCTAGTGAGTGGTAAAGCCTGCATCCAAACTGAGGTCTGTCTAGGGAGAAGGAGCTAAAATGCATCCATGAGCCTAGTCCTGGGCTGAGCTGGGCTGGGGGGAGCATTTCCCAGAGAGAGGAAGGAGCAAGAGTCTCCCCTCCCTCACCAGCTGTTTTGTCCTAGGCTGAGCTGTGACCTCAGAGGACTCTATTAACATCGAAATTGTGTACAGCTGGCCTCACTCTGTCCTAATGAGCTCATTATCCTCCCTCCTTAAGGAGGCCATTGTGGCCTGGTCACCCTGGGGACAGCAGTGGCCTGGGAGTGCCCCGTCACTTCCTGCTGCCTTCAGCCAGGCTCAGCCCCTGCAAAGGCCCCAGTCACTCCCCCAGCCCCTCTCCCCCATCTCTGTCCGTCTCAACCTGTGCCTCACTCTCAGTTTCTCTCCCTCCATGCCAGCATCGGTCAATTTAAGGGAGCTTTGAAATCAGCCAGATGAGTGGATTCCGCTGGGTCAGTCCACTGATTACGCTGGGCCAGGGGAGAGGGAGGGTCTGGGCTTAGGCCCGAGCTTTTTCCTCCTGGGGTTGGGGGGCTCAGGGGCTCTTGCCATCCCTGCCCTGATCGGGAGGTGCCAGCCAGACCTCCTGACATTGCCTTCTCCTCTCCTCAGTCCCTGGAGGCCATGGAGCAGGGGGGTGGCAGAAACGGGATGCAGACTCAGGTCCCTGGCTCCTATGCTTTGGTTCTGTGCTTCCCAGTGCTGTGAGATTTGAGTATCAGTAAAGCTTCCTAGGGGAGGCTGGATCACGGACTTTAAAGGATGGGTGAGATGGAGAGAGGAGGCTGCAGGACCTCTGTCCTGCAGAGTGGTGTGAGCCAGAGGACAGAAGCCAGGCTGAGAGTAGCCCTGAGACATTTGGGGTACAGAGGATACCCCCAGGGATATCTCCATGATCATGTTGCAAGATAGCACCTTCCGTTCTTCTGAAAGTGCACAGATCAGAGTAACTACGCGGACACGCGCACACACACATGTGCGTCAATTGACCAAGCTGTACTGGGGACATGCTCATCAGGCTGCCCTGCTGCTGTGGGTGGCACAGATGCCACCTGGCCACCCATGGGGCACTGCCTCTCTCAGTGATTAACCACCACCACCACACTGACAATAGCTCAACCCAGGCTACATTTATACGCTGCTTCATTTATTCCCCTCGACAGCCTTGGGAAATAGGCTCCATTAATTACTGTCATATCAGAGAGGGTAGACTGAGGCTCAGAATTGTTTAGTAACTTGCCCAAGGTCACACAGCTAGGAAGTAGCAAGCCAGGCCCTGAATCTGAGTCTTTCCAGGTTCAGACTCCTAATTGTTACCTTCTGCTCACCTGTACATGTGAACACACAGGTGTGTGAAGACTGACATCTCTTCTCATGGTGTGCACACCCCAAACGTGCTCAGATGTAGGCATAGCTACTTTCAGATGGGTACATGTATAAAGTACCAACATTCAGGGACACACTTTCTCAAGGAGTCACCTTTACCCTCATGCATGCAGCAGGCATATACCTTACCCGCTTGCAGTGGCTAGGAATCAGGGTTCTGCGAGACTCCCTGGCTTTGAAGTTTAGCTTCCTTCTCTGGACAGTGGGGAGAGTGATGATAATAACATTTAGTTTTCACAACATCTTTGACAAGTAAATAATTTTTAATTTTCATTTTATTTTATTTTATTAGAGAAACGGTCTCACTCTGTGGCCCAGGCTGGAGTGCACTGGTGTGATCGCAGCTCACTGCAGCCTCAAACTCTTGGGCTTAAGCCAGCCTCCTGCCTCAGCCTCCCGAGTAGCTAGGACTACAGATGCACACCACCATGCCTGCCTAATTTTTTTTTTTAATTTGTTGTAGAGATGGGGTCTCGTCTCACTATGTAGCCTAGGCTTGATGAGTAAATGACGTAATACGCATAAAGCTTAGTGCCCAACAGAGTACCCTTGTCAGCGTTTGGCTATAATTCCATACAATGCACGCACAGACGCAGCTTTGTTCCCACGTGCACATATGCCCACTAACACATAGATATGCACATGTGCATAACTCACTTCCCATGTATTCAGAAATATATTCCTTTTCCATCCCTACCCCCAGCATACACCCCCACTCTCTGAGACTCCGTGGGAAAGGAGATGCGGCCTCTGCATGCATTGGAGGTGAGCCTGCAGCCCCATAAGGTGCGCTGGCTGTCACCTGAGCCTGCCTGGCTTGCTGGGCCACACCCCAGGGTTCAGGTTCTTTGGCTTTTCAGTGGAGCAGCGGCGACTTTGGTCAGGATCCCTGGTTGCAGCAATTGACGTCTGAGCCGCTGGCATCTGAGAAAGACCTGTCAGCAGCCGCAGGTGGGAGCAGGCCCTGGAGTCTCTCCAAGACACCTAAGTGCATGACTCAAGGGTTCCTGGGAGGTCTGCATGGAGCCAGGGTGGGCACCTGTGCCGACGTTAACCCACACCCACCTAGGCGGTGTTGGAGCCTGTCTGTCTTTGCCCACAGCCTCTTCTCTGCAGGGCCTGACACGGAAGATACCCGAGACTTGAGCCACACAGCCCAGCTCTGCACATGCTGGGGCTGCAGTGCAAGGCCAGGCTAGTGTTCTCAGACACGGTTGGCAGGAGGCACCAAGCCATAGAACGATCGTCTCAGCGCAAGTCTTGGGGGCACAGCAGGAGAGTAGGGTCCTAAGTTGCTGCCTTAGGATGAAGAAGTGTTCTGGTCAGCAAGTAATGTAGCCAGGTGCCCCAGAAGCTTCTGATGCCATGGAGATTTTGATGTGGGAAGGACTCAGGGACAGCCCTGGGGTGCCCAGGCAGTGTGCAATGCACAGCATCAGGCTGCCTGCCCGATGGGCACCTCGGCCCCACATTGGCCCTTGGTGGGTGTTTGCCCAGCTCCTCCTGTGTGCCGGGGTCTGTGCAGCAGGGCTTGGGGGTGCCCCCTGCCCTCAGGAGCTTCCCTGGCGCCCACAGGTGCAGAGCCACCCTCCACCCTGGATCCTGGCTCCTGGGGAAGGGAAGGAGTGGCGCATACATGGAAGGGCTCCCCAAGAGCGAAGTAGGAGGGCAAGGAGATGATGCCTGTGGTGGAGAATGACCCCAAATCCTGGGATCCTCAGCTCCAAGAGAAAGGCCCATGCAGAGGGGAGGGCTGGGAACAAGAGGTCAGCAGGCTCGTGCACTTGCCTCTTAGCAGCTCAGGACACAGACCAGCTTGGACAGGACTGAGGACATCCCCCAGGGAGGCAGGGCACCCAGACCTCACACGCACCTGCAGGGGGGACATCCTCCCTGGCAGCCCACACCATGGAGGGGGCTCACCTCCTTTGTCTCTGCTGAGGGTGACTTTGGAGCCCCAATTCCAGAAGCAGAGAGAAGGCTTAGAGGACAGTGATCTCAGCCATCCAGGAGACCACTAAGTCTTGGGCTCACACAAGGAAAGGGACAAAAAGATTCTCTTGGTGCAGGTGAGCAGGGAGAAAGGATGTTTGTTGTTTGGGAGGGTTGTGTTAGAGGTGGGCACACTTCAGTGTAGAAAAAACAGGCTGGTCGCAAAGGGATCTTGGAAAATCCTCAGCGAGCTGCCTGCTTCCAAGCTACGCTGTTCCTCGACGCATGTCCCCATGTTGTCCAATGACAATAAAATCCCTGGCCCCAGCCCAGGCCCATCCTGGGAAACCCTATCCTGGGAAGACTGGCTCCTGTCCAAGGCCCAGCCTTCCAGGCACTTTCTCAGCCTGCTGGAACTTTGCTTGGCTTGGGGGCTGGACCTGGGGTGGTTAGTTCGGGAAGCATTGTGGTAAGATGTGGAACCAGAACCGTGTGCTGTTGGCATTAGAACCTGGGCCTGGGAAAGCACATGTTAAGCCTCAGCTTTCAAGAGCCTCCAAAAAGTGGCTCCACATTGGGAATTGTGGCAACTGGTCTTTGGAGATCTTGGGGTTATATCCTGGGAGTGACCACTTACCCAGAGTGCTGTGGAGCTCCCAGTTCTCACCTGCTGAGGTCTGTGGTAGCAGATACTCCAGACTTGGCTCGAG
This sequence comes from Cheirogaleus medius, assembly GCA_008086735.1. Lineage (NCBI taxonomy): Eukaryota > Metazoa > Chordata > Mammalia > Primates > Cheirogaleidae > Cheirogaleus > Cheirogaleus medius. The sequence goes on from VBSM01003143.1 coordinate 14,510,253, forward strand.
ATGGGACCCTTCAATCATGAAGCTTGGTGACCAGTAGTTAGGGACGGGTGGCATTAGTGAGGATGCTCTCAGTTCAAATGATTGAGACTCAGCTCCAGGTACAGTAGCTCCGCCAACCCATAGTTTTGCTTTCTGTGAGGTTAACCACTGTTGGAAAATATCATGGTATTTTGAGAGAGAAACCACATTCACTTAGCCTTTATTAAAGTGCCTTGTTATAATTTTTATTTTATTGTTTATGATAATCTGTTACTGTGTTTCATTTATAAATTAAACTTCATCATTGGTATGTATGTATAGGAAAAAAGGTAATATATACAAGGGTTTGGTCTGCAGTTTCAGGCATCCACTGGGCATCTTGGGATGTATCCCCCATGGATAAGGGGGACGTATTAAGCGGACTGTAAATGAACAGGGCAGGAAGTTCATTGGCTCATTGCAATTAGGAAGTCCAGAGGATGGTCTAGCTTTAGTGCACCTGGAACCGAGTGCTCAAATGATGTAAATCAGGACTGAGTCTCTTTCCCTCTCTCGGCTTCGCTCCTTCTTTATTGACTTTAACTCTCAGGCCATCTCTTCCCACGTGCCCCCCGTGGTTTATGTGGGACTTAGGGTTCAGGTCATCAAAGCACCCATGTCAGTTCCTAAAAAAGCCCCTGAGTAGCCTTGCTTGGGTCACAGGCCTGCCCCTGAGCCCTCAGTGTCCAGAGAGATGACAGACCAGTCGAGATGAGTGGAGGAGGCAGGACACCCAGCCCAGGCAGATGGGGCAGCCTATCCTATGACCTGCAGCCAGGGTCCATGCAGAACAGCTGGGACTGGGGCTTCCTGGCAGACTGCTGGGGGTCCTGAGAGAGTTCCCCTAGAGACTCAGAAGGGGAAAGACATCCCAGGCAGAGACCCCTGCAATGTCCATGCCCTCTGGATGCACTGGGGACTGCATTAGCTACAGCCTCTGAGCAACCCAACCCTGTGGCCCGGGCTTCAGGGAGGACAGCAAGGGGGCTGCTCCAAGCGGCCCACTCAGTGCCCTGTGGGAGTTCACGGTGGGCATGGAGACAGGGCCCCGGGACTCCCTGACCAGCTAGCGGAGCTCAGGCTCTTCCTGGGTCAGAGGAGGTGGACAGTAAAACCCTCCCACGTGTCAGTGAATGGAGGTCCTGTTGGTCGAGATGCCAGATACCCAAGGTGTGAGTAGAGGTTGGGGGCCTTCCTAGGGTGCCAAAGACCACCTCTTCTAGCCTGACCTTGGCCCCAAGGTGAGCGTTCATTGCCCAGTTTAGCCAGCTCTCAAGGGTATGTCATGCCCCAAGTGTGGTCCAGACCCTTCCTGAGTTCCCAGAAGCATAAGCCACCTGCAGTCTGTCTCATCCCCCAGATGTGGAGTGCAGGTGTCTGGTGCTCTGATAGCCACTTCCAGACCAAGAGGCTGAGGAAATGCCAGTGGCTGTCAGAAGTGTGTGTACTAGTCTGACATGCTGGTGGCTGCTGCCTGTCCCCAGGAATGGGTGCCAACACATGCCTCTCACCATGAGTTGCTCAGTGACTTCAGCTGTTCTCTCTTCGAGGTCAAGCCTCCCTTTTTCCATGACCCAGAGAGCTATTTCAGTGTACAGAGTATGCCCACCTGCTCTCTTCCAGCTGGGCTGGTGGGCCCAGGGCAGGGCGTCTTGGGGTCTCTGGGGTAGAGCATTTAGGTGAGAATTGGCACGGCCCTCACCCTGGGGATTGCTCGCCTAGCCTGGTCCCACAGAGGCGTAGCGCAGGGGCGAGGGGCCAGCCTGCTTAGGTTCAGATGAAGGCTTTGCAGTCCCTCGGTGCCAGTGCCTCATTCACCCATGTACATGTTTATGAAATAAACATGGCAGGAGGGCCACGGAAGTCTGAGAAGTGGGTGGTCTTGGGAGACACAGGCTTTGGAGCGAGAGCGGGAAGGAGAGGAAATTGGGCCTGTGGCATCACTTCCACCTGCCGTGGGGGCATATCCTCAGTTCTTCTGACCCTGATGGCTTGTGACTCGCCCAAGCTGTCTTTTTTAAGGCTTATATGGCTGTGTCGCAGGGAAGGCCTTGGTCTCTGGGAGAGACAGATGGGCACAGAGAGCAGAGGGCCAGGGCTAGGGTTGTCGGGAAGGGTCCTGTTGTCCCTCTTCTCTCACCCAGGCAGAGAGGAACAGAGTCTGGAGGTCGTGCTAGGCAGCCAGGAGGAACCTTGGATCATGGTAGTTGAGCCTTATAGCTCAGAGACACTTGAGCCAACCCTTCTCCACAGAGGAGGGAGCTGAGACCTTAGAAGGGCGTGACCCAGATGAGGCCACTGAGCCAAACAGGCCTGGGCCCTGGCATGGCAAGGGCTCTGCGGAGCTGAAGTTGCAGGACTCCCCAGAAAGGGTGGGGGGCAGAGGGCATTCAGGACTGGACCACTGGCTATTAGCAAACCCAGGCCTGCCATATGGGGCAGGGGGGACCTAGGTGATGACCTAGGAAATGACCCTGGGTTCTAGGGAACAGGCCGCTGAGGCCTCCCCGACTGTGCAGTTATGGGGCTGCTGGTCTCCCTCTGCCCCTCCCCGGCGTCTTCACAGCAGCCAGGGCTGCCTGGGAGGACCCCCCCAGTGCTGCCCAGGGAGAAGCCCGGGAGTCTCCCGACAGGAAAGGGAGAGCTCTGCCACGAACAGTAAAAGAGAGTCAGTGCCGCGTTACATCTGGGGACAAAGAAGTGTCTGACAGGGGGCAGGGGTGGGGAAGAAGTCAGGGCCCTGGCGAGAGCACCTTCCAGGAAGGGACTGAAGGCATCCGGCGGAGTCCCAAGACCTGGGAGCTTGAGTGCCGTGCTGCTCGGTAAATGTTTGAATGAATGAACAGACAAAATGAATGAGCCTTTATCGTTTGGTCACGATTGTCAAGGTCACGTGAGGACGCAGTGCCCGCTTACTGTGACTGAAATGTCCACACACAAAGTGCAGCTGTGAGTAGCACCAGTGTGCGGACACCACTGACCCGTGGCGGGGAGAGGACGCGGTGAGCATTAGGGACAGCCTGCAAGGCTTTGTTCCTAGATGCCACTGAAAGCAGAGAAGGCGGCCGGACTCCGGCCAAAGCAGTGGTCCTAATGGGTTTCAATGACCATAAATGGTGTCCGTGTATGGCCAGGGCTCCCTGGGCCTTTCTTGCAAGATGATTTTCATACATCAGACACATCATCATTTCCATCTCATTTGTGTAAGTGTGGGTCGCGGTTCACTGGGCCTTCTTCTCAGGGAATGTGCTGGTCTTTTCTGCCTCAGAAGAGATGCAGGCTCTTCACGGCTGGACCTGGGCCAGGTGCCCAGGCTGTCTGGCTCCGCGCCCTGCCCCCTGAGCCACTCCTCCTCCCTTGTCCTGGCCCCCAACCCGCCCCTGCCGTCACTGGGCTCTCACAGCCCTGTTCTCTCGTGTCCTCTCTGCAGGCTGGTGGTTCGTGAGCACCTCTGAGGAGCAGGGCTGGGTCCCTGCCACCTACCTGGAGGCCCAGAATGGCACTCGGGACGACTCAGACATCAACACCTCCAAGACTGGGGAAGGTAAGGGCCTGCAGGCTTGGGGGTAGCTGGGTGGGTAATGAGGCAGGGATGGGGTCTTGGGGCTGCCCCAGGAGTCCACCCCTGCTGGGGGCAACTCTCCTACTTTCCTCCAAAAACCATCAGAACCCTACAGGGAATTGGGCCATATCCCAGCCCCTTCACTTGGGTCCCATCTCGCTGAGGCCTGTCCACAAGCTCACATCCCACGGCATGTCTCTGCTGGCTCCCACGAGGGGGCTGAAAACAGAGGGGAAGTTCTCCTGGGGTGTGGACCTTGGGCTTCGGCAACTTTTGGCCAGAGACTCAGGAGCATGGTCTTAGGACTAGACCCCCCAGAAGCTCCTGGGTTCCTCTTAGAGCACCCCATGGAGACCTCAGTTCCCCCAACCACACTGCGTTCTCTGCAGTAGGGACAATCCAAAGGGCTATGTGCACAGCAACTGCTGTGGTGTGTCCTGCTCCAAAGCCTCTGCACTGGGTGCTGTCAGCTTGGCCAAGGGTACAGGCCCGCCAGCTCTGTGAGCCATTTCTCAGTGGCTCACGAACTCAGGGGTGGCTCAGGCCCCACGCAGCCACTCTGATTAGCTCTGGCTCAGTGAAGATTTGCAGGGTCTCTGTCCTTGCATTCCAAAGAGCCTGCCCCCTGGGCCAGTGCCAGCCTGGCCGCCTATCTGTGGACTCAGCATCCCCAGGGCAGGCCTCCTGCACCCAGTAAGTCTGAGCCACGCCCAGGTCAGTCCCTGGCCACCTGCCCCTGATGCCTTCCAAACCTCCCATGGCCTGGCAGCAGGAATTCTTTCCCTAACGGTTGGTGGGGACGGTCCAGATGGACATGTCTGAGAGCCAGAGGAATCCAGGCCTGCCACCCGGGGCTCAGGCCACCTCCAGGCCTGCTTCCCCCGCCCACCTCCCTGCTGCCAGGCCAAAATAAGCAGCCCGCCAAGCGCCAGCTCCTTATTCATCCTTCCCCTCCATGCCGGTTAGGTTACTCGGTGGGCGGTTGGGGCCCCGCCTTTCCTCCTGTGTCAGTGCTTCATTTCGGTCCCTGTGGGTTTCCAGGGACAGGCCCATTGGGAAGGGCTCGCGTGTCCAGGCAGGGCTGAGCCTGCACCCCAGCTCCTCTCTGGCTCCACTGCACCTCTGCAGCAGTGGCGGGTCTTGCCCCGAGCTGGATCCTGTCTGGTTTGCTGCAGCTCCACGTTCTGTAGGGCATCCTAGGACCTCGAAAAAACAGCAATGGCTCACACGGTACCAGGTGCTGGGCTAGGTCCTCTAAATGCCCTGTCTTGAGAGGACACTGTTGCTGTCCCTATTTTAACAGCTGTGGGAACTGAGGCTTCAGGATGTTTAGTTATGTGCTTGTCCTTGGAAGGTTTGGGCCTTGGTCAGCCTCCATTGGCCTATGGTCCTCACCACTGTGCCACATGCCTCTCCATGACGCATGTAAGCAGTGAAGACAGCTCTTGGCTCAATTCCAAGGGAGTGGGAGTGGGGGAAATCTGAGCCCCCAGCTGAAAAGTTTGTAGAGAAAGGGCAGAGCAGAAATGTTGGGTAGACTGTGGAGGACCTGGACACTGAGTGGGCAGAAGTCCAGACAGGAAAGAGCCTGAGAGACATGAGCACAAATGCCAGCCTGTTTGGAACAGACAGCAGGAGCTTTGCACAGAACAGTGGTAGCAGGTTGTGGCAGATGTTGACCTTGGTGAAGTACAAATGAGGCCAGGCAGAGGCCTCCTCGGGTTCTGCACTCAGAGGTGCATGTATACATGTGCACCCAGGGTGACCCTCCCGAGGGTCCTCTGCACGCCTCTGGTAGGGCCTGTGTGCCAGTACCCCTGGCAACTTTTGGACAGCTGTGGGTTCCACCATCACATCTTGGGCAATTCCCACCCAGATCTGCCAAAGGGCTCATGGCTGGGTCCCCTGGGCCTACGACCCCAGCTACTGTGGTGTGTCTACCCATCTCTCTGCACCTGCAGCCACATGGCCAAGAGAGTCACCACCCTGGCTCCTTCTTTGCCCATCTCTGCTCCAGCCCTGGGGCTCTCCCTCTGTAAGTCCCCTGAGCCCTGTAGACGGAAGTTGGGAGGCTGCGTCCTATCAGAGCTCCCCTAACAGCTCATGCTTCATCACTTTGGAAAGAAAAGAGACAGTCGGCTGTTCTGGGATTTGTTGTTGTTGTTATTGGGGGTTTTTGTTTGTTTGTTTGTTTGAGCCAGGGTCTCACTCTGTCACCCTGGGTAGAATGCAGTGCCATCAGCCTAGCTCACTGCAACCTCAAACTCCTAGGCTCAAGCGATCGTCCTGCCTCAGCCTGCCAAGTAGCTGGGACTACAGGCGCGTGCCACCATGACCGGCTAACGTTCTGGTTTATTTTTATTATCAGACATTCTGTGTATGTCTGTGTTTCTCCTGAAGCCAGGTGTGCTGTGGAGAGATCAGCAATGTTAGCGAGGGCAGGGGGGTGGGGGTTGAGCCCCTCTTGCCCACTGACAGTGCTGAGGGTCCAAGCCCGACATTCCCAAGGTGCTTTAGATCCATCATCTGTCAGAGGTGAGGAAACGGGGGCCAGGAGAGGTGTATCACCTCTGCTGAGCCCTCAGGTTAGTTTGTGGCAGAGCCAAGACCAGAACCTGGGTCTCTGCTGAGGAGGACCTGCATTCCTCCTGGTGGGCTTGTGTTGGGACACACAGGAACAGCCCACCGGTCGGCCGCTGGTGCTGCTGCACCAAGGGCAGGCCTGCTCGCCCGTGAGCGGGTTCCCAGCACCCAGACTCTCCCCTCCCCGCTCTGTCCTGCCTTCCCTGAGGTTGGCAGACTGTGGGGACCAGAGTCAGGGAGGGTCGATGGGTAAGAGTCTGGGCTCCAGATCCAGACTGCCTGGCTTCACACACTGCCCCGAAAGGTAAGGACCAGAAAGAAGGCTCCTTAACGCCTGTGCCTCTGTTTCCCCACCTGTGAGATGGGCTAGTGCTGACCACACAGGGCCTTTGTGGGGCTCTAGGTCTTTGTGATGGTTTAAACCAGGCCTGGCACACAGTGAGTACATGTCATTTATCATGGACATGACCCCTGGTCTGGGAAGTAGCTGGAGCTCCTCCGTCTCCACAGAGAAGCCCCGCCTCCACCCCGCCTAGGAGGCCCAGCTCGGGACCTGATTAGCGTTCCCCAGAGCACTTTCTGCCCCTTGTCTTGGCTCAGGCCAAGGCAGGTGGTATCACCCTGAGACAGATGAGGAAAGAGGCTTAGGGACGGCAGGCCTCCCAGGGTGACCCAGGCTGCTGGCAGCGAGTCCTGGGCTGGAATCTGCACCTTCTAGCCTTTTGTCCAGGTCCCAGCCTTGTAAAAGGCAGATCTGGTGGGCCACTCTCCTTCTAGGAATGCAGACGCTTTCCAGAAGGCCTCGGTGGGGTTTGGCCCAGGTGAGTCTGGACAGTTTTACTTTCACTCCAACCACCGGCCTCCCTCCCACCCCCAGACCTGGGCAGCCTGGCACCCTCCTTCTGCGGTGCCAGGAGGTGGGGCCAGCTGGCACCCTGTATCCCTGGTCCAGTGTCCCTTCCACCTGGGGGTCCCATAGGAAGGCAGGGGCATCTGGAGCTGGGCTCGGAGCTGGGCCACAGCACCCAGGGACCAGTGCAGGATGCCACCCAGAGAGTATGGTCCAGGCCAAACGGGTCTGGAGCAGTGAGCCATGGGGGAGGCAGGGCCCCTGTCATCAGAAATCCCAGTGGTGACATGAGAGAAGCAGAGCTGGGGCGGTGGCATCTGCTCACAGGAGTATTTCATTCAGCAAGCGTTTCCTGGGTGCCAGCCATGGGCCGGGCACTGCACTAGGCCCTGGGGGTGCAGAGACACAAGGCAAAGTCCTCGCCCTCGACAGACTCATCTAGTGGGGACTAGCGAGAAAGCAAAAACACAAACCAGCCCAGAGTGGTGGGAGCTGTTAGCCTCACGAGGAAGGGATGTCAGTGCTCAGTGACTGAGTTGATGTGAGCCCTGGTGTTGTGGGACCCCAAACCCTCTCAAGAGTCAGCACCACCCAGCAATTGGGGACCAGTGATCTCTCCGTCCCTGGGGCTGCAGCTGAGGGGCTGCCCCCCACTGGGCTGGAGTTAGGGACCCTTTTCGTTCTGCTGGGATTCTAAACGCTTTAGCCCACAACAAGGCTCAGAGTATAAGCTGAGGGGTTTGGCTTTGGTTCAGTTTTTTCCCCATGTGTCAACGATGTCACCTGTCATCTCTGCTCCCATCCAGCAGGGCTGTGCCCTTCAGCTCAGGCCAGGTGATGGTGACCTGGGAATGTGGCCTGCCCTCCATCCTCCCCCATCCCACCCCCCATCTCACATCTCATCCTCATCTCCATTCTCTCTGCTGGTTGCCGTCGGCCGCGTGCTCCATCACCATCTCCCACGCCAGTGTCCAAGAGACGCAAGGCCCATCTGCGGCGCCTGGATCGCCGGTGGACCCTGGGCGGGATGGTCAACAGGCAGCACAGCCGAGGTGACCGTGGGAGCTGGCTTCTCCTCCCTCACAGCTTACGCCTCCTCTCGCTAACACCTCTCCTCTCTCTGGGCGCTGCTCGCTGCCCCGGGGCCTCCTCACTCACCCAGGTCCCTGGGCCAGACTCTTCTCTCACCTACTGCAGCTTGCGGGGGGCTGCCTGGGAGTCGGGGTGGCACTGGTGGTGGCTCTGGTTTTTGTCATTGCTCCTGGGCACAGGGAGGTCATGGGATGTGATTATGGGTCCCCTGAAAAGGAAGAGGGGCCTGAGGAGGGGGACAGGAAGGGATCTCTGGGTGTCCAAGGACAGCCACATTTGCTATGGAAGCTGGACACTGAAGGTGCTGTACAAGTCTAAATGGCCACATGGCCTTCCCACGCCCCCCGTTCACTGCTGCCTCCCTCTGAGAAAGGGCTCCCCTGGCCAAAGCTGCCCTGTCAAAAGAACCAGCCCATAGCCCTCCTGCCTTAGCCGCTCTACCAAAACTAGAAGGGGAACAACAGGCACCAGCCTGCACCAGGGCCAGCCCAGCATGCTCTGCTCCAGCCAGGGGCACTCACTGCAGGATTCAGGGGGGCCTGGTGAGGAGGCTCCAGGGAGGCCCGGGGCCGACAGGTAGCCAGACAACATAGCTGGCAGGGTGCTCTCCATCCCTGAGCAGGGAGTGTAATAGACACTGAACTTTCTGGAACAGGGACACCTGTGACTAGCACTATCCCGCCCCCTCCCACCCCCAACACACACACAGGTTGTTTCTAAACGACAGAGCATGTTTTGGTGTCTGCCCCAGGCCTAGGACAGCAGAAAGCCTGGACTCTTGGGTGGCCACAGCCTACAGCTGGCTCGGCAGCAGGCACAGCGCATGCCGGGAGGAGCCCAGCTTGTCCCGAGGGTGGAGCCCGGGCTGGACCCTGGGGGCTGACGTGGGGCAGGGGCCAAGTTGTAGAAACAGCAGCAACAGGTCGAAGGTAGACCAAAGGCCACCCCAAAGCTAGGAGGGGTGGGACGCAGCCTGGGTCTTGGTGGCCAAGGAGATCAGGATGCGGACCCGGAAACAGGACGAAGGTTTGATCTGCTCCAAACACCCTCATGCCCTGAGCCCCAAACACAGACCTGTCTCCACAACCACACGGACACACGTAGCTGGTGAAGCGCTACCACCCACATACAGCCCTGGTGGCCGCAGGGTGCAGTACCCTGTCACATCCAGCCCCCACAGCTCCACAGCCACAGTCCTGTGCACACAGCCACTCACAGATGCGTGTACATAAGGCCACACGTCCACTGTGCCACGTGTGTATGCTGTTCACACAGTCACGAATGCGTCACACACACAGCAAACTGCTCGTGGTCACATCGTATACACTTGTGCAGCAGCATCCACAGGTACACAAAGGGCATCATACGCATAACCCCTGGTACCATAAACAGGTAGCATAGACAGGTAGCATAGTCACAGATTGTATATATGCATTGCATAATGATACATGTACACACAAATACCCAACTAAATGCATGACTCTGCAGTCACTCACATGTAAGCAAATACAAGCCCACAAATTCTCTTTCTCTCTCTCTCTCAAATAAGAGACCTAAACAACGTAATTGCCCAGCCTTAGCCCTATGAGTTAAGTTAAACCAGGCAGCCAAAGAAAAACTTGCAGAGAGATGGCCAGGAGGTGCTCGCTGTGCACAGCAGGGCTGCTGGGGGACAGGCAGTGGGTCACCAAATAACCAGACGAGAGGACAGCAGTGCGTCCCCATGGCCTCCACTCCCGTTCCCTCAGCCAGCTGGGCCCTTGGAACCAAAAAGGCCTCTCAGTGGCGCTGGGCGAGTCGCGGGGACGGGAGTGGAGCCAGGGGGACTGCTGACGGAGGGGAAAGTGTAGGGAATGCAGCGGCTGCTGTGGTTTGGAAATTGCAGGACACCCAGCCCCTGCCTCCCAAACCAAAGCGGGCCTGTCCACCTCAAACCCACCCGGCCAGCCGCCTGCCCAGCCCTCCCCCGGGCAATTGCCACCATCGCTTAGTGGCACCCATGGCCCTAGTGCTTCCCAGGGACCTGAGGAGACCACCGGAGCTCACAGCCTCCTTCCCCTCAACTCCATTTCCTAAGGGACATTTCTTCCAGAGACCCTGATCAACCTGAATGACTCAGCCACCCATGGAGGCCATTTCTGTCTCCACAACCACACACGCGTGCCTGGGCATTCTCTCATTCGAACCCCCAGATGGCGTTTGTGACCCTGTTGAGTGGAAGATCTATCTCTGCTTCTCCCTTGGGCCACCTGTGAGTTGGGAGGCCTGAGACGCATGTGGCACATGTCCACGTGGGAGGCGGTCCACACTGCTGTCATCTGAGCCGACTGGGGCAGGAAACCCAGGACGTGGGAAGAGCCGGTCTGACTGCCCAGCCCTGCCAGGGACCAGGGCTCTGAACTTTCATCCTCTGGAAGCTGCAGGGTGGCTGCAGCAAGACGTGTCTCCCAGCCAGCCAGTGCCCTTACCAGGAGCACATGATCTCCGGGACGCCTGTGGCTGCCGCAGTCCAGAGGATGCCAAGAACAAGGCCTTTGGCAGGAACAGCTCAACTTTACTGGCCAGAACTGATATCCTTGGTTCTGCCCCAATGACCCAAGAGGTCAGGAGAAAACAGGAGTCCGCAGAACATGCTGGAGGAACTCTGTCGTCCACAGGTACCCTGAGAGGCTGCAAGGTTGGGGCCTGGCAGCTCGAGGAGGCCGAGCCCACCCGGGATGGTCTCTAGGCCCTATTCTCTGCCATGAGGCAGGGCAGGGCTCCTCTGATCTTCCCACGAGAAGAGCTGCCATTTTTCTCTGCAAATGCAACCTTGCCTAGGAAAACTTTAATGATGGCTTCCTGCTGGAACCACAGACTTTTAAAAATAGCCCAGTGAACAAAGGCAAAATGCAGAGCCCAAGCCTCGCCTCGCCCTAGCCTCAGAACCCTGGATTCCCGCGGCCTGGCGCTGCCCGCTGGCCGCCGCCTGGGCCAGGATTTACCGTGCCCCACTGGAAAATGGAGCAGGACCAGGAGCAGACAGGAGAGCAGAGTGTTGGACTGTGGAGCCCTGAACTTTTCAAAGGCCCGAGTCAGAATCTGGCGGGGCCGGGTTCTCAGGCAGCCTTGGCAGCGGTCTGCGGCATGGCTGGGTTGGAATCCGAAAGCCTCCGGGAGCGGGGCCCTCTGAGTCCGGTGCTGAAGGTCTGCGGCGCAGAAGCACGCTGAAGAATTGTGCAGGCTCCCACAGGCCATCACTCACCTTTTGCTTTTTGGGAGCCTTTCACATTGGGCCAGTATCCCATCAGTTCTGTTCTCATGGCCCAGCAGGGCAGTGCATCCACCCCAAAGGGAGCTGCTGTGTCGGTACAGGGCTGTGGACAGAACCCTGATAACCCAGGGAAAGTGAACAGATGGCCTCCTGCGGCATCTGACCTCCCCCATCACTGCCAGAGGCTCAGGCAGGATGCCTGGCAGCGTCCCTCAGAGGGGCCCAGGGAGTGGTTTGCACAGCGGGGAACCAGGGGACAGGGTGCTCTGCGCCAGCACCCTGCTGTTTTGCTCTCACAGAAAGCTTCCCACTCGATGCCCTTGCTCAGCCCTGCCTTCCTCTTCACGATGCAGCCGACAGTCTCTTCCTCCTACTGTCTGCCAGGCCCCATCTCGGTCTCTGTGGAGCACCCGGGCCAGAGAGGACAGCATAGGTTCAGGTGACCCTCCTGAAGGCATGGCCGGATTGCCAGTTCTTCCCCCTCTGTCTCTGCTCCTCGTTCTCCCAGAGGGTGAGGGGGAGTGTGTTCCACCGTGAGCTGTCCTCCAGGGAGGGCCTCACCAGGAGACAGGGGTCTTTGGCCAGCCAGCTGTGGGCAGAGCCGGGGCGTACCCAGCCCTGGGTCTACCTGTCAGGGGCTTCCTAGAACAGGCACAGCCGATATGGAAGAAACACCTCCCTGGAAGCCTGATCGAGAACCAAGTCACAGGCACCAGGGCCTCCTGCCGGGAGGGGGGCTAGAAGAAACCAGGGAGATGCTGAGGGGCCCCAGCCTTCCCACACCTGCCCTTCTAAGCTCTTCTTGAGATTCCACAAGGTGCCTCTTTCCCAGTGCCTTGGGAAAACCTTGAACAAGACCTTGAAGTCACATTGTGAGAACAGAGCAGGTAGTGCCCGAGAGGGGCAGCATGCTGTCCTCTGGAAGGTGCATGGACACACAGGCCCAACTAAGGACCCACGAGGTCCTGCCAGATTGTGTTGCATTTAGCGTTTCCATGCTCGTTTGGCCATAGGACCCTTAACAAAGCGCATAGATCCACTCCCATAAACCCGTTCTGTGGAATCCTTTGGGGAAATTACATGATCAGACGTTAACGATGGGCTAGGAGCTCGGGGAAAGCTTCGCCAAGGGGTTGCCCCTAGAACCTGCGAAGGTCAGACAGAAGAATGTAAGAGGTTGAGGTGGGGGCAGGGCTGGGAGAGCACGTCTGGGACCCAGGTGGGAGCATGGCACCTTCGGAGGAGGGCAGTGCCATGGGGCTAAAGGCGTCCAGAGGACACCCAGCATTGCTCTCAGACTTCCCGACTCTGGCCCCTCCCGAGGAGTGGGTTCCTCCTGCCCTCAGCCCAGCGAGCTCCTGAGGCCTCTGGACTGCAGGTGCCGGCAGCCCAGGTGCTGTTCTCAGCTGGGGGAGCAAACTCTGTGCTGCCTGTGGTCTTGCCAGGCAACCTGGGGTCCTAGCTGGATATGGCACACACTGGGGGCAGCAGTGACCCTGCCCCATGACCTCCCCACTGCCACCCCTGAGGCCTGGTCCTTTTCTACCCTGGAGAAGCCAGGCCGACCCCGTGCTCCTTGGCAGGCAGCTGAGCAAGAGGAGTGGGCAGGAGGCAGGACCTCCACCCAGACCGCAAATAATCCTGCTTTCTTCTGTCCACCCACCCACAGAGGAGAAGTATGTCACTGTGCAGCCATACACCAGCCAGAGCAAGGACGAGATCGGCTTTGAGAAGGGCGTCACCGTGGAGGTGATCCGGAAGAACCTGGAGGGCTGGTGGTACATCAGGTAGGAGACCTGGCAGAAGAGGAGGCGCCTCTCTCCCACCTGGGCCCTGGGCAGAGTGCGGAGTGGCTGTGGCCACCTGATGGCAGGTAGATACTGACAGCAGCTGTGCACCCACGACACAGGACTGGCTGCTGCAACTCTGCACAGCTGAACCGCTCAGCCAGAGTGTTCATCTCGCAGATTCTCTCCCGGGACCCATAAAGCAGAGCTGGAGCCACGGCCAGCGGGGCACAGAGTCACCGGCTCCGCTCACAGACTGTGGTGCAATCCCTTCCCACGCATCTGCCAAGAGAGCTCAGCACATCTGAGTTTGGTTTTCTGCGTCCGGCCTTGGCTTCCTGGCCTGCTCCACAGCGAGGGCTGCCTGGAGGGCTGGTGTCCACAGGCGTCGCTGGGGTCCCAGCAGGCAGCCTCTGCTGCCCAGCCTCAGCGCTCGGCCCCGAGGCGGGCTTCTGACAGCATGTCCCTGGTGGATGAGACCATCTGTCCACTCTGCAGGGGCCTCCTCCTCCTCCTGCCCCCTTCCTCTCTGAGGGCCTAATCACACTGCCCAGCTGGAAAACCCATTTGGAGGTGTGGGCAGGGAGAGGGAGATTTTCTGACCCCCTGGAAGCAAACTAAACCCTGTAGGCTTCGCTCGCCATTAACTGGCCAAGACCAGCCCTTCAGGAAATGCTTCTTGTGCCTTTGGAGCTGGCTCAGCTGCGGTGGCTTTGCACAGCTGACAGAGAGTCCCGTATCTGTGGGCTCAGGAGACCATGGCCTTAGCCACCACACCTGGGAGCTCCAGCCCCCAGTGAGCAGGGTGTGTGTTCAGAGCAGTCTCCCATAAAGGGGACAGAATCGTGCTGTGGTGCCCCTGTGACTGAGGTGATGCACCCACTTGTGGCACAGTTGCTCTGAGCAGGGTAGAATGTGACGGTGTTATGTGCTGAGGGGCAGGATGACAGTCACTGGATACATGGAGGTTGAACCTCAGTGTGACCTGACGGGACATAGCTCCTCTCTAGCCCCAGCCCTGGTGTATCTCAGCCCAGCAGAGCTGAGATGTCCCTTTCTGTCCTGTTGCGTGGGATGGGGCTGTGTACCTGGACATGTGTTGCCCAAAGCTACTGCCCTAGGCTTTTATGTTTTCTAAGCAACGGAAACTAGAGCCGACCCAAAAATCCTCCAACCACCAGTCTGACATGCAAAGGCCAGTGAACATTCTGGCAGGCTACTAGTCGTCTTCACCTGCCTGGAAGTTATCTACAAGGCTTCTTTGTTTTATTTCATTTTTTTAGTTTTCTAAGATTACTGACACGTCACTCTGAGCTGCTTCCACTCCTCTCAGATCCCCATGGCTTTGTCCTCTTGCTGGTGGGAGCCTGGACTGAATAAACCCTGCTGAAAAGGTTCCACCTTAAGAGGGCTGCCAGATATCCCCTTAAATGTGCCATTTCCCAACATTCCCAGCTCTGTGTTGATCTTCATTTCCTGTCTTTCTTCTCCTCCCTCCACCCCTGCAGACACACACACATGCACACGCATGCACGAGCGCACGCGCAGACACACGCACACAACACACACACACACACCCTCGAGCTCGCTCCATCCCTCCCTTCCCACTTTGCTTCCCTCTGGAGTCATTCCATACTCCCGAGCTGGAAAGCAGATGTGAGCAGAGTTGGATCCAGACACACACAGCCGCTCCTGATTCCCTTGCATTTCTCTGCCTGGAATCTAATTTTATCCATGTAACACTGCAGGAACACAAAGGGCTTTGAATTGGGAGCACTCAGGGCTATAAGCAGGCCTGACTGTCACCTTCAGGAGAAGCCTCTCCCCTATCTCTACAGTGTTTACGCAGAAAAACATTGACAAGGGCCAGTGGGTTCATTGTCATCCTTTCTCCGAGATGCAAGAATGCCAGACTCTGGGCCAGATGCTGCCAACAGCTAGCTCTGTGACCCTCTGCTACTTTTCTGCACCTTGGCTGTTGGCTCACATGAAGATGAGGCATTTTTACTCATTGCTCCCATGCACCTTGAAATCCTGTGCTTCCTTTTGCACGCATTACAGCAGGGAGCCAGGATGGGCCCTGACTTTCATCCATTTGTTCACGCATGTCCTCCTTCCAAGGCCCAAGCAGGTGAGCTTGGGACAACCTGCCTACATGTTCCTGTGACATGAACGTTAAAAGCCACCTCCTACCTGAGCTTTCTAGCAAAGCTCCAACACATCGATAGGAACTTCAGGTTTCACATTCCTTCTCTCCCACCTAATGAGCACCCAAGAACAAGGTCAGATCAAGGATTCAGGGAGGTTTTCAGACATCTGGCATGGAGGAGCCATTCCAAAGCTCCAGATGTGTCCCAGGGAGCAGATGGGGACACTGCAACCCAGACTGGGGGCACTGGCCAATGACTACTGGACCAGGAAGTGAGCTCCCACTGGGTTTGGGTGAAAGCTCAACACCATGGGGGAAAAAAGGAAAAGCTTGTTTTAAGAAGTCATTGAATCACCAGAAATTAAGTCAGCCCTGTCATTTGCCTTTTGCTTTTGTTTATGGGCTGTTGGTTTTGTTTCATTTTTGTTTTTGTTTTGCCATACCAATGTTTTTCATTTTACCCAGTCACATGCTTTAGTCTTTTCACTTATGGGTTTTGCTTTTGGAGCCCCACTTAGACTTGTCCAATCCCCAAAATTATGTAAATCTTTTATTTTTTTTCTTATTTTGCTGTATGGTGTGGGGTCTCACTAACTGAATAATTAGTTGTCCCCAGATCACTTAGTGAATGATGCATCCTTGCTCCACTATCCTGAGATCTGTGCGCTTGTCTGCCTGCTGTCCCTGCAGTAACCACCCCCTCCCCATCCAGTCAGCCGTCTTTAAGGACATCAGTGTGTCTTTCCTGGATACATTTTAGCAGCTACTCTGTCCTTGCATCTTGCAAAAGAGAAAAAATTGGGCTCCAGGGAAGGGACTTGTCCAAGGTACCATAGACTAGAACTGAGGTTGCCTGACTCACACCTGCAAGCATCTCTTCCCTCTCTAATAATAATTCCTTTCCTATAAAGAATTTAAGTGTATATACCACATTCACATTTCTTATTTCCAGAATTATCCTCAACTGGTGGTGAGGTAGCAGGCTGTTGTGAAGTCTACCTTGTGGGCAACCCCCAAATCTGAGAGATCTCATCTCAAGGCTCCATGTTTGCCTGGCTGTGCAGAGGGAGAGCCCATACCAGGAGGGACCGGGCAAAGCAAAAGGAGTTAGAGGGGAAGAAATGGTGTTCTGGGTGTCTTTTGCACACACCCTCAGTCCCAGTTCTCTCAGAGTCGTGGGATTGCCAAATCTCTTGCAGAACATGGCAGGGAAGGCTCTGCTGGGCGAAGCCAGGAGGAGACAAGGGCCTAGGAGGGGGGTGAGTCTAGGCGTCGGTGCTCTAGTGACGTCATGCCCCACTCCTCCCACAGATACCTTGGCAAAGAGGGCTGGGCCCCAGCATCTTACCTGAAGAAGGCCAAGGATGACCTGCCGGCCCGGAAGAAGAACCTGGCAGGCCCCGTGGAGATCATCGGGAACATCATGGAGATCAGCAACCTGCTGAACAAGAAGGCGTCTGGGGACAAGGAGACGCCCCCAGCTGAAGGCGAGGGCCATGAGGTCCCCATCGCCAAGAAGGAGATCAGCCTGCCCATCCTCTGCAACGCCTCCAACGGCAGCGCCCTGGGTGTCCCTGAGAGGACCATCTCCAAACTGGCCCAGGGCTCTCCAGCTGTGGCCAGGATTGCCCCCCAGAGGGCCCAGATCAGTAAGAGCCTTGCTGACCTCCGGGTCCCCACTGTAAAGCTCCTTACACAGTGGGCGTGGGGTGCAAGGCAAGCCAGCAGGGTGTGTGGGACCCTCATGGCATTTGCTTCCTGAGCCGCAGACTGACCTTTGACCCTCTGTCAGCTTGTATCATGCTAATGACAGAGGGGAGTATTGTGACTCAGTCTTTCCCAACTGCTCCTTTGAAGATAGATCACATGAGGATGTCGGCTGGTAGCATTCCCTCCTCCTCTGGTGGAGAGCCAGGGACGGTCACTTCGCAGATAAATGCATTCCAAGACCAAGAAGCATTTGCTTTTCCTTACGGTAGAGGCTTTATAAATCACGATAGATGAGGTGTAGCTCATTGAAAACACACACACACCCCCATCCCATTTGCCTGGGCTGTTAAATGTGGGCCCTATATGCAGGGCTGCTTTATGGAATGACGGCCTATAGAGGAACATCTCTCTTGGCCTTAGCCTCTCCTTCCCTATACCTTCCCCTAGTTACTGGAAACCTAAACGGTGTGGAAGCAGAGGCTTTCACACTCTGCACAAGCAGTTTCAAGAGGGCTTTCTTCAAGAACCGCCTTCATTCTCACTCATCACAGGAGACCCCAGGCTGTCTGGCACCCTCTGTCCCTAGTCCGGCAGTGCCTGTTAAACTGTTCTCTGTTATGGAAGCCCAGCTTTGTTTGTGTCCAGCCATTCTTAAAATCTGGAGGAAAGCTGTTCTTTAGTTTAGCTCTGAACTTGGTTAAGTTCTCATGCCTGAAACCTTTTAGGCAACCAGTTGGGAAACATTTATTGGGCACTTCCTCTTGCCTGGCATTGTGCTAGTGTCTAAGGATTTAGTAGTGAGCAAAAAATAGACATGTCCCTGCTCCCAACTTTTAAAATCTGATAAATCTATAAGCCCTTTACCCTGAAAAATACCCATATATATCTGTACATTTCAAAATGTGCACATGATTTTAGAGGTGTCATGGATCCCCTGAAGCACAGCCAGGGTAGCTTAAAGGCCTATAATTTCCTCTTGAAGAAGCCCAACTATAGTGCCTGTTGACCTAGAGCACCAGGTCCTTTGTCAATGCTGAGCAAAAGCATGAGATTCCAGGGATCAGGAGTTGGTCGCATGCATGGAAGGCAGCTGGGGCACTGTTGTCCGTCATCTGACTGGGTTCTGAAGCCGTATCTTCTCTTCTAGGCTCCCCAAACCTAAGGACGAGGCCTCCACCACGCAGAGAATCCAGCCTGGTATGTGTACTAAATTTCTTCTCCCTTTTTTGTCCCTTTTCTGGGGATGCACTGTAGCAGCCCCGATTAATTGGCTGTCTTGCTGCAGAGTGTGTTTGTCCAGAGGTTTTCCAGGGCCTTTGTGGGGCTGAGGGCAGGGAGCCCACACATCCCAGTCTTCCTGGGGATCTGGCTGGACAGTTTATAATCGGAAATGCACTGCACTCCAAAGCTAAATAAATCCATCCTGCCACTGCACTGGCAGACATAAACATTTAGACTGGCCAGCAAGAGTGTCCAGCCAGGGCATTGCCAGTGGCTAGAAATCGGGTTGCTGTCCACATTAACCTGGAAGCCTTCCAGCTTTGCCCTGTTCAGGAATGCCCAAGCGTTGTGCTGGGTGCCAGAGCCTGGGAGGGCAGAGGGCAGACCAGAGAGCATCCTCCAAGGAGGGGGTGCATTGCAAGGGCTGGCTCATACTGACGCTTAAAGAGGGTTAACGCTGCTCGGGTCCCTGGCTCCTGTGGGTGGGGTTTCCTGGTGTCCAGACCCTCTGGCAGGCATATGTGCAGTTAGGGGCTAGGCTTGGGGTGGCAGCAATGCTGGTGGCAAGCTGAGAGCCCTAGAACAAAGAATTGTTATCAGGGGCAGTAGGATGCAGGGGAAAGCCTGGGGCTTCAGGCCTGCCCCACATGGATTCGCATCCCACTTCTGACACTTAGGAGCAGAGAGACGCTAGGCAAGTCACATACCTCCACAAACTCAGTTTCCTTATCTACACGATGGGGACAGCACTACCATCTCCTAGGACTACTGTAAGGATGAAATGAGCTGACATATGTAAAGGGCTGGCAAATAGATGTCCATTTCCATGTCGACTCGTGACTATTTGGTAGTACTGCCTGGTGCATGGCGTCGAGAAAGACGCTGAAGTCACTGGGCTTAGCAGCAAGGGTTACTGTGGTCAGTGACATCTGCCCTGGAGAGGGGGTGTCAGTCGTGAAAGAGCAGGCCCTCCGTAAGTGGAGGACTTTTGTAGATTTGGTCCCTGGAGATGAGACATTCTTTGCCCTGGCCATTGTCCCCAATGAAGTTTCTGTCTGTCTTTTCCCTCGAGTTTTACACACACAGCTGAACAATGAATTCTCCTTTCCTCCTGTCTCTTTTGGCCCCAGCTAATTAGTTTCAGGCAGACTTGATTTTGGCAAGAATGGGGTAATTCCTTCCACACTTAGCAAATGCAGGGAGTGCTGAGGCAGGGCTGCTGTTTCCAGTTAGGCCCAGCGGAGTCCCACCTGGCCGGGTACAGGGGACATTGACTGGTTCACATCTGGTCCCCCCAAACCACCTTCCGCCACACCTTGCTCATGCTGACCCATGGCAGCCCAGGTGAGACTGGCGGGCTGGGCGGTGCTGAGCCTGGAAGGATGAGGACTGCTGGGATGACAAGCAGTTTCAAGAGCAGTGTGGAGCTTTCCCCTGCCCCTGCTGGGCCAGAGTTGTGGACATTACCTCGCAAGTCTCTCCGTGCCCTGGTGCCAGTCCCGTTTCGCAGCTGGTAGATTGCGGGACTGGAGTGAGGTCCTTTGACAACTTGCTGCTGTACTGCAGCTTCTTCCCCCTCCCTCGTCCCACCCACCTCTTTTTTTCTTGCAGTTGTTTTGTTTTAATCCCTTTGTTGGAGGGAGGACATAAATAGTGAAGCACAAAGTTCATTTTAGCTAGAATAGAGAAAAGACCAGTTGAAGGGAGAATGTACAATCCACGTTGGGGAGGGGGTCCATTTCGTCTGCTAGCGGATGCCCAGTGCCTTAGGCCAGTGTCTGTGCCCAGCAGATACACAAGTAACAGTTGTTAAATGAGCCCAGCTTCCAAATGCCCTTGAACGTCCTGCCGAGATGCTGAGTGCCAGTGTCTGAAAAGCATTCAGGGTCTCCAGTGGGCTCTGCCCTGCCCACAGAGACAGAATCAGAGGTGTATTCAGTGCTCGCCTGACCGTCTGGCATTGTCATCGTGACCAACCCAAGACTTCTCAGCCAACCCTAATGCCGCTTCACTCCCACCCCCGCCTTAGAGACGGTCACGCCTCATTGCCCTGGCTCTCGCCACTTGCCCTTAGACTTCAAGACGGTGGCGCTCCTCTCCCACAGGGCAGTGTGCAAGTGCTTTGTTAGAATGATTTCTCTAGTTTTTAATTTTCATTTTGAGACTCAGCTATTGATGCATCTAAAAACTGGACCTCCGGAGATGTAGAGATGACGGTGTTCATAGTGGGCATTTTAATAGCTCAGACAAGGCTCGAGTGAATCCTGAGTATTACTGGAAAGCCTCGTCAGGAGAGTGGTCTCTTGGGAATGTACCCTGGGACTTGGGTGGTAGATAGGTGCTGGTGTAGACAGCCATCCGCACCTCCGAGGACTGAGTGGGGACCAGTCCTTGGCCTGTACTGTCCCATTTGGGTGGGTTTTGCTCACTGTGCCCTTCTCTGCATTAGGGCTTCCAGCTGCCGAAGCCACCAGAGCCCCCTTCTGTCGAGGTGGAGTATTACACCATTGCCGAGTTCCAGTCGTGCATTTCTGACGGCATCAGCTTTCGGGGCGGGCAGAAGGCAGAGGTAAGCCTCAGGCGAGGGGGCTGAGGGTTTTAACTAATTAGGCTCAAAACCGGCTGCATTTCCCATGTTAGGTCTTGCTAGTAAGGTTCCTGAGGGGCAGGCAGGAAAGGTACAGAAACGAGCCCCACAAGATGAGCATTTGCATAAAGTTCGTTAGTGCTCCTGTCTGGACTGGAACTCAGGACCCACACCTGCGCCTGCGCCCACGTGCTCGCCTCACAGCAGTTTCACCAAGCGTGTGCAGGGGAACGGGGTGCTGCAAAACTAGGGGCTGCTGTGGTCAAATGAGCCTGGGAACAGTGGGTTAAACAAAACCCAGCCATTTGTTGTTTCAACTGCAGGGCTTCTCAGAGCCTAGGACGTGAGGATGTCACTGGAAGTCTCTACTGAGGGGACTAGGATAGGCAGCGTTGCCCAGACCCATTCACCCCGCAAGCTTCCTCTCCCAGGAGCACCGTGGGGGCCGGGATCCTGCAGGGCCCACGTTAGGAAGTGCTGTTGTTGGGAGAATGTGGTCTAGCTGGGCGGGTTAAGATATGGGCACCTGGGTTCTGGCCACCTCCACACCACAAGACCCCTGATGTTTGATGTAGTCACTTCTCCCCACCCCCAAGACTTTAAGTCTCTTTGCAAAACAGGGTAATAGACCCTGGAGTGCTCTCTCCCAGCCTGGCTCCTGGCATTTATGGCTGGTGCTGAGCAAAGTGTTCCAGGGGACAGAGAAGATCTGTAACTCAGTCATGCCTCTGATTGGCTGTGTGTAGTAATTGAGTTAAATCCAGCTAACACATGTGAAACTGTCAGATTCATCGGGCAGTCTCTGCCTATGAAGAGGTGACATCCCCAACCTGAATGTTTTAAAGCACGTGTCCGGAACTTAGAACTAAATTTCCAGAAGAAATTGTTGTCTCGGTGCTGAGGCTTCCAGGAGAGCCTACAAAGCTCGTGATGTGGCAGAAATGTCATCCTGTCAACCTCGGACAGAGGTTAAGGAGGAGGCTCCTTATCCTAACATGGACATGACTGAAAGCCCCCACCCTTCCGACAGGAAACCATTCAACCCAAAGACACCTGTTCAGCTGATGGAATTCTGATGGGATTCCGCAGGCAGTGGACACTGGGGAGGTGCCCAGCGGGGAGGCCCTGGCCTCAGGCCTGTCCCTGCCAGGTGGCTCATCTGCACCTTCCCATTCTGTCCTGACCTGAGAGACCTTTCAAGGGT
>VBSM01003143.1:14532368-14544314 GCA_008086735.1 Cheirogaleus medius
TTATTAAGAGAAAAAAGTAATTTATGATTATTTAAAATAAAATTTAAAAATAGAGTGACTGTCAGGTTAAAGGACCTTCCACGTCGCTGTCTTCCAGGGGGAGGGCCTCACGGCCTCGCTCCTCAGATGTCTGCACTGAGCCAGTTCAGTCACTCATGTGCCGGCCAGGCCAGGGGGGCGTGCAGAGCATGTCTGCCAAGCACAGAGCATCTCAGTTGGACCAGACCACCATGCTCTCCGGAGCCTGCCCTTCCTGCCCCTCCCCACTGTGTGTACTGCCACCCATGCTCCCCGGCCCCCCAAGAACCCCCTCTCCCTGATCTTCAGTGCTCGAAGTGATAGAATCATCAAAAGGCAGGACTGGAAGAAACCTGAGAGGTAGCTCCATCCCATCCCTTCCTGCTACTGTAGCCCAAGGACAGGAAATGACTTTTCCAAAATCACAGAGCTAGTTAATGGCAGATCTCCCCACTTCATTAATCCTGTGCTCCTCCCACCCCCATGATAGTTTATTGTGTGGTCATCATGTTTACATTGAGACATCCAGCCCCAAGGATGGCTGGGAGTTGTTCAGGCATCCAGGAAAAATGGGGAATGCTGCCACCTGGTGACAGCACATATGTTTGGGCAGTGAACAACAGGATTGCCATCCCCAGTTCTTCACACCTCATCCCCTCGCTATCACCCCCCAACTCACAACACAGCACAAATCCTGCAAGCCCAAAGAGAATATTAATACTTGAAGCAAGAAGGGTGCATGCCAGTCCTTCTCAGACATGGCCAGGGGATGCCAAGCCTTGTGCCCCTGAACTCCTAGCCCTCCCCAGGGCAAGAGGGCCTTTCCCTAGAGCTACTGAGCTGCTTTGTGATGTTGGAGGGTACTGCTGGCAGCAGGCAGAGGAGAGAGGGGGCCTGTGGCTCTGACCAATCTGGAGGAAAACCAGATCGGACTAAAAAAGGAAAAAGAAAAATGAAATCTCAGCAGTGTCCAAACCTAGTTTTCCATTAGTTGCGATTGAAAATGTGAAATGACATTGTATTGCTGTATACTGCAACTTTAATCATAATGAGCCCTTCTGAGGTCATTATTGAGGTTTATATAATGCCCGAAGATGCATCATTTGGTGCTTTGTTTTTCTTTCAGTTTAAAGACCTTTTACTTTTATTCCAAGGGGAAAAAAATGTCTCCATCTCTCTCCCATCTCGTCCCTCTTCATAATAGCGGCTGGCCGTGTTGCCTGGTTCCCCCGTGCCATGGGACCGTGGGGGGCAGGTGTGCCCTGGGGGTTCCCCCCGTGCCCGTGGCCAGGCTGTCTTGCTAGGCCTCAGCCCCGTCCACCCCCACCCTGGCCCCAAAGGTTTCTCTTTCTTCCTCTTCGGTTTTCCATCTTGACGAAGGCATTATATAGAATCATTTTAATCACTTTCAGATGTTAGAGCAGCATATTTTACTGGCATTTGTATCCATTGCTTTCCTCAGCAAGGCATGTTACTACTTTTATCATCTAAGGAAAAGAGACAAGGGAATTTCAGTCAAGCATTTTCATATTACTAGTATTTGCAGTAGGCGTAGAACTATTTAAGTTTAGACGTTGGTTTGGTAGTTTTGTTTTTTAAGGGGAAAAAAGGATTAAATAACCCCTATTTTTCCTGTTTTTGTATTTAACTAATATATTATTTCTTTAAGGTTACTCACTTCCCCTACTCCCTTCGAATACTTTGCATTCTCAATCGAAAATGGAAACAATCCGAGAGACAGGAAAAGTGCAATATTACCAAGACGGAGGCCGGGCTCACTGGGCACAGTGGAGGGAGAGCCAGTGACCCTGCTGCAGGTGGCGGGGGGTGGGGAGGGGCTGCTGAAGGGACCCTAAGTGTGGAACGATGGGTGGGTTGGTGGAGTCTGATCTTGTCACCTCCTTCCCCTCTCCCCTTCCCGCAGGGCAGCCCCTTTTCTGTTGGGTGTTGTCCACCCGGAAGAAAGGGTTTCAGGAAAGCGGCATGGGGCTCTTGACCTCCTGGGGCCCTAGTCCCCGGAGCAGAGTGAGGACATCAGGAACCGTTCCTTGTTTTCATTTCTATTGTTTTGCAGCCAGCTGCTCAGAGACCTGACTTAAAAATGACTCCCAGCAGCCCCCTCTCACCCCAGTCTCCTGATGTTTGGGTCATGATCCTTTTGATGTATGTTTGAATCTTTCTAAAACTATGTAACCTCAGTTCAGTTTATGGGCAGGAACCCTAGAGATAACCAAATCCTTTTGTGGGGTGTGGGTGCCATGAGCCCTACAGACCCCAGTCAGACACCAGTTCCCACAAGCCTGCAGCGGGCCTGGGGCTGAGCCTGGGCCACCCATTCATCTCAATGACTTCAGCCCAGGGAGTGAGCCCTGCCCCTGCTGCGCACCCGGACAGCACGCAGACGTTCTCGGAGGGGAGTCTGAGGGGTCTGCTTGGGTCTGTGCAGACCGAACGTCCCACAACAGGTACTGAGCCGGCCTCCTCCTTCCTTGGCGCCGGTAGAGAAAGCAGCAGGGTGGGAAGTCTCTTCTGGGTCCACGCCCTTGTAGCTCTGCCCCAAAGGGTGAGAGGGACATCCCTGCTGGCTTGTCCCCCCACCTCCAGTACTGTACGCTTGCTGCTCCAACCCCTTATTTGGTGAATTTCTGTACAGATACAGATCTCTCTGCCCATGGTGGGATTGCGCCCCTGTGCCGGTCTCTCCCTCGGAATATAGACATCTATATATTTGATCTTTGAGAATCTCGATGCAGAGTTCTCTGGAAAGAGAACCGTCCACATCACTAAAGAATTAAGATTCCCTCACTTTTTTGAGGGCTGTATGTTGAGAGTGTGTGTGTGTGTGTGTGTGTGTGCGCGCGCATACAGGAGTGTTGGTAATTTCCCACTTGAAATAAGTAACATGGGGTTAGAGAAAAAAGTACCGGGCAAACTGTCTCCATTGAACAAGTCCTTGGCATTGGGCAGGTCCCAAGGGACTCACAGCTTCTGGCAGCAAGTGTGTGTGTTATTCACACACACGGAATTCTGGCTGGAGAGTGCAATGTGTCTTTTTTGTTGTTATTATTTTATTAAGTATTTAGTTGGAAACTTCACACTGGCATTAACAGATCTAGCAGAAGCAGCCTAGGCCATCGTCCCGGGCTCCAAGATGAAGAGGGGGAAAACAGATGCCATTGAGAGTGGAAACGCTGAGGTGGATCAGTGAGGTCACGCACCTGCGGACGGGTCATCTAGCATCTGACTCCCACCCCTTACCCGTGTCACTGGTATGAGAATCCCCATGCAGTAAAAGAGCTGCTGGCCCCTTGGTTCTTGTCTCTGAGCATGGGGCAGGCTGGCTGGGGTGAGAACTTGCCCATGGTGCACCCAGCGAGGCCTGCACGTGTGTACACATCAACACCTCTAGTCCCGACTCTGGGGCCTGACTGAACACTTCCTGGGAATGGTTGGAGGGCTCGCCTGGGCCTCACTAAGCTTTTTGGCTAAATCATCATCCCTGTTTGGGGCAGTCTCATGTCTTTGTGGTTCCTGAGCTCTATGACAAGAGCCAGTGAGAGGAAAGGGTCAGTGACCTACAGCTTTGGAGAAAAATAGCCCCTCTGATTTTAACTTCCCTCCTGCTTCGTCCTGCACACCTAGGTCCCCAAGCCACAAGGTGGGCGCACTGGTGCTTATAGACTGGGTGGAGGGCTCTGCCTTCCAAGGCCTTGGTCCCAGCCTGCCTAGAAGGTTGGGATTCACATGTGATCCCCCCTCCCCAATCCCATCTTTTTAAATCTCAAGTTTGCATCTGGCCTTGACAATCAGCACCCTCTCCCATCCCAGTCCTCGGACTTTGTGGCCTTAAAGAATGGGGTCCCCTGCATTGAAGGTACCTGCCTTGTTCCCAGTTCCATCCTTGCCAATTGGTTGGACCTCAAGAGGTGAGAGAAGAATTGTTCTAGAGCGAAAGGCTGGATCGAGCATGTTGAAGGCAAGTGAGAGGCATGTCGGCAAGATGAGTGATGAGTGTGTGCATGTTTGGGGTGGCTGGGGCCTACTGTCCCTTCACTGGGAAGGAGGCTTCTGGAAGAGGATGTCTTCTAGGTAGAAAAGCAGAAGGCTGAACGAGGGTTTGGAGTTTTGTCTTTGTTGATTAGAAGGAAGGAAGAAGTCGATTCTGAGTTGGATTTCAGGGATAAGAGAGCAGGCAGGAAGGGAATTTAGTAATTCAACACCCAAGGGTCCAGCCAGAGCAGGTTGGAAAATCCTCCAAATTTGACCATAGAAGCTGGCTTAAAAAACTGCCACTCATTGGGCCACAAGCTGGGTGCCCAGTAGATCTCAATGGTTGGTCACTGATTCGTGTAGTAGACAGGAAGTTGCCAGCAACAAACCAATCTTTGAGCTTGGAGGCCCCATTTCCAGAATGTATCCACCCATCTCCAGGTTCCCAGCTGATTCTGCCCACTTCCCTTTGTTCAATCCAGAGCTGGCCTCTCAAGTTATATGGGTCGTGCAGTAAGGACCCATCATCCCCAAACTGAAACCTAAGGGTCCAGGCTCCACCAGGTGTATCTGGGAGGAAGGCAAACTCATTTGTCCTTCTGTTGACACCAGTTATTCTCAGCATCTCTAGTGACACCTGTGGTGGTTCAGTTTGCTGAGTCAGCCACCCTGGTATGGATTAGACCAGGTAAGTTGAACATCCATCCATGGATATACCCTTCCATTTTTCAGCAGAACCGAGGCACACTACCCATTAGAGTTTATTTCGGAGAAAGAAGGGTAAACAGCCACCATTCTTGAATTTACAGCTTGCTCTCTGCCACAAGTTTTCTTTAAATCCAGGACACAGGATGGGAAATGGGCTTCCCTGCCAGTGGCCGAGAGGTCTGCAGGAAGGTGACTCCTGGGCAAGGCAGATGTGAGTGGAGGTCCTTGAGGCGGGGCATGTGCACTGCATGGTTGGGTGTGGACTGGTGGATGCCTCTGGGGCTCCAGAACTTTGGGGGATTCCTCATGGTGTCCGCCCAATCCCACCAAGCTCTTAGGGAGCTCTGTGGGGCCAGGAGGAGCCCTTCCTCCAGCTTTTCCCTCTTGGGCCCTCAGCAGAGAAACTGGAGAAAAAGACATTAAGTTCAGTGCAGTCAATTTGAGTGCTAAAATATTTCCAGGATCAATGGTGGTGCTAAACTATCTCCATGTTTCTAATATTTTTAATAGTAGAGTTTTGTTTTTTTTAATCTCATCACACAAATTCAGTGTCCCTGGGAAAGGGGACCAGCCCCTTGGCCTGCCACTTCCCAGGTGTCCTTTATCACTTTGACGGGACTCTATGGTCTGCAGAAAATGTTCTGTCTTGGCATGCTTCTAGACTGTAAGATTTGGGTTTGTTTTGTATTTTGTTTATGTTTACATGCATCTTATATTTCCCTGAAAACTAAATAAAGTTTTTGGCCTTTTTAACTGAACAGACTTACCTCTTAATTTTCCCTGTCACCAGAAAACCCATCCAGCTGAATAGCAGAAGGCCCATTACCCCAAAAGCAGCGTGGACTGGGGATCCCAGCGCCCTCCGGAAGGCCCCCGGAGGCTAGGGGTGGTGGGTAAGTCCCCACTGTCGTTGTCGAGGACTGTGCTCCAGTCCTCCAGACCTGCCCACCTTCAGGCCTGGCTAGCCCCTCAGCGTGGCCCCCCGACTCTCACCTACCTCGACTGGACTCCAGTGAGCGGGGCAGGGTGGCTGTAGTTGGGGACAGCCCGAGGCTGTTCAAGGCCAGGCAGAGCACCCTCCCAGGAGACGGGTGG
This sequence comes from Cheirogaleus medius, assembly GCA_008086735.1. Lineage (NCBI taxonomy): Eukaryota > Metazoa > Chordata > Mammalia > Primates > Cheirogaleidae > Cheirogaleus > Cheirogaleus medius. The sequence goes on from VBSM01003143.1 coordinate 14,538,180, forward strand.
GTGGGCAGTCCCACGAGCCTCTGAGACCTGGCCTTGCCAAATGAGGACAGCTGCAATGTTGTGCCTAGACGCTGGGGCCAGTAGTCTGGCTGCTCTTGTCCACCCTAGTTTTTCCAGCCCCCTAGATGTGCTTAGCACATCTGACAGTTTCTCTAAAGGTCTCTGTCCAGGGCTCCCCTTTCTCCCCAGCTACACCACCCATGTGGCATACGCCTCTGCGCCCACCAGTGGGAACACAGCTGAGCTCCTGCCAGAGGTGGGTCTGCACCTGGGGAGAGGGACGGGAAGGCCCTGCTCCCGGGGAGCGCCTGCCACCCCCTGACAGCCCCTAGGTGGCGCTGCCCACCCCACGAGGGTCTAGTTCAGATCAACCTCTGGAGGAAGCAGAGCACCCGTGTGGACGCCCAGGGCTCCTGTCCCCCCACACCCTGTTCCTCACAGGCCCAGGGACCCCAGGCCACCAGAAGGGCAATTAACAAGGCCCATCTGGCATTCCAGACCCTGCTGATTTCCGGGTTATGCTCCAGCCCCACTCCAGGGAGTGTTCCCTAATTGTCCTCGCTCACCGCAGGGTCTCAGAGGCCTGCCACTATCCCCACAGGTTGGGCCACACCTCTCGATGGCCCCTCTGTGTCCAGGACACCTGATCACCCCCCACGACATGTACACACACACTGCCCTCCCTCCCAGTCCGCCACACGCACAGCACAGCCCTCAGGCTGGTACAAAATCACCTTTATTCACAATCACAGCCACCCGAGTTCACAGAGGAGGAGCAGCGAGCCCTGTGCTGAGAGACGATGGGATGATGGCTTCCTCTCCCCACCCTCAGGGCCCTGCGCTTGAGACCTTTCTTTGCTCTGGGATGGGACCCTGACTGGGTGGAGCCACTAACCAGCCCACCCCGCTCCCACAGAAAGGGTCTCCCAGGGTCAGTGCCTGGGGAGCGGAGACCCGCAGGGGAATGGTGACTTCCCTTAACGTCCACTGCGAGGCCAGCACAAAGGCCAAGCCCGAGTCCACACCACCCCATGACAGCCCCTCACCGAAGAACTCCCAAGAGTCACAAAGTCTGCTCCCCTCCCCCAAACAACCATTTGACAGAGGTGGGGCTGAAGTTCAGAGGGGCTGTGACCCAGCCAGGGCTACACAACTGGTCAGTGGCCAGGACTAAAACCCCATGCCCTGCCTGTCATGGGGAGAAGCAGTCTCTGAAAGGCGCAAAACAAAAAAAGAGCCATCTGACAGGGCAGGGGACTGGGGGTGCCCAGGACAGGGCAGGCAGGGCTGAGATGACTGTAACCTAAGAGTAGGTGGGGGTGCTCCCTTCCCAGAACCCAGAGGTGCTGGGCGCCAGCCCTTCCCTTCCCAGCATGCCCACACACGCAGAGCCTCCCCCCGGAACAGGCTCCCTGACCACCATGACATGATCCCCAGTCCCATTTCCTGGCCTCGCCCAGCCTGCCTGGAACTCTTCACGTTCCTGTGGGCCACCTGATCTACCTGAGCCAACCCTGATGACCCAGCCCAGGCAGGAAGGGCACTTTGTGGCTCTGGGTGATCCACCAGCCCCAGGGCACTAAGGGGCTCAGTCTGCCTCTCTGTGAAATGGATCCAACATGCCAAGAGGCCTCCTAATTTGACCCTTTTTTATAGCATTCCCATCCGTGGTTAGCAGGGTGGCTGTGAGCTGTGCCTGGAGTCCGGGGAGGACACTGAGTGCTGACCACCTCCGCTGTCCCCTCTCGCCAGGCACCCCACACACCCAGACAGCAGCTCTAGGGGCCCGGGGAATGTAACTCACCCACAAACCAAATAAATAAATAAATAAAGGAAAAGGCTGGTCTCAGCCCAGGAAAGCTACTCACCCAGCCTGGGGATAACGGGACGATGGCTTCCTCTCCTCCCCTTCCAACCCAGGGCCCTGGCCCCTCCTGGGCACTCTGCAGCCTCTGAGCATGAGCCCAGGCCCAGGACGGCACTGAGCTGTGGGAGGACAGGTCAGAGAGGGCAGCTGCACACTTGTTCTTAGAGACCCTAACAGAACGCAGCCCACACCAAAGGGCTACCTCTGGGCAATGGCATCCAGCGAGATGACTCGGGTGGGAAGGCTATGGCCAGGAAGGGGTCCTCCTCATCTCAGCCAGGGCTGGGGCCAGGGATCCAGAACCGGGAGCCCTCTGCAGCCGTCCATCCACCCATCGGGCTGGGTGAGAGAGAGACATGGCGTGGAGGCTACAGCCTGCTGGTTGGAAGGATCTGCTGGCCTTCTCGCCCCCAGCTGCCAGGCCCAGTGGGCAGAGAAAAAAGGAAAGAGAAGGTAGGCAGAGATCAGAGAGGGTGACAGCAGCTCAGGAGCTGTCTGCCCAAAGCAGGGCTGCAGTTGAGCAGGTTGTGCACTGCTCAAGGGCCAAATCCCAGTCCACACTCCACTAGCCAAGCTGCGTGACCTGGCTCAGAGCTGTGTCTGCACCAACGAAGGTACGTGTTTTCCAATTCTCACAAAAGTGCCTTCTAGAAATCTGCCCCAGATGGGGAAGGATTAGAACAGGCTGAGACCCCAGTTTAGCCCCTCAGCATGCAGGGAAGAGCTGGGCACAGAGAAGGGAGAAAGAGGGAAAGTGCAGCCTCCTCCCTTCCCCTCTGTCCCCCACCTCCCTGCCTGACACCCCTTTTCCCCCAAGACCTTCATTGGCCTCAGTTTCCCATATTTAATGGAGAAGGAAAAAGTTTCCAAAATGAGAAAGAGAAAGGGTCCTGCTGGCCTGCCCCCCAGCCAGAGCTGGGCTGAAGGAGGGAGATGGGCGTGCTGGGTGGGCCACCGCGGCGGGCTAGGAGCTTCGGTAGGTCTTGATGATGTCCTTGATGGGGCGGCGGCAGATGGGGCAGCAGGCGTGCAGGGCCTTCTTGAGGCGCAGGCCACAGGCGTAGCAGAGGCACATGTGACCACACGTGTAGATGACCGTGTCCACCGCGTGTTCATAGCAAATGGTGCACTCATCACTCCACTGGCCCAGGCCTGGGGTCACTGGCGACTCAGGCAGGCTCACTGGTGAGTTAGGGGCCGTCCCTGGGGACAACGGGGCACTGTCAGGAGACATGGCCCAGCCCAGTGCTGGGTTCATGGGAAGAGACCCCAGCCTCTTGTGCCCCCTCCATTTACTGGAACCTGCCTGTCTACCCTGACGACGCAGCTTCCCAGGCATGAAAGAGGCTGAGCTCTGGGCAGCCCCACTTCTGGCCCACTCAGTCCCCAGACCGGGGGCCTTGGTGGCAACGAGGCAGCGAGAGGAAAGAAAGAAGAAGGGACGGAGGAAGGAAGGGGGCCCCAAATCTTTTAAAGTGAGTCCTTCCCGAACTGCCCCTTGGCACTGCCCAGCTAGGGGACAGGATGGGATACACCCCAGAAATCCTCACCCAACAAGGGTTCACTGAGCCCGGCCCTAACACAGAGGCTGCACGGTCACCGTGGAACGGGAGGTGCCGGCGCACTTACCACCAGCAGAGCTCCCCAGCGGTCCAGAGCTGCACGTGCTGAGCAAGGGGTCGGAGAGGCGGCTGCCCAGGGCGCTGGGCGAGGTTGGCGTGGAGGCAGGGGAGCAGGGGAGTGAGGGGACACCCCGCTCTGCCAGGATGGTGGAGCCTGCGAAAGGGCAGGGAGGGAGGACACACTAGCCACCTAGAGGCCTAACCCGAGAAAGCTCCACCCCTCACGGTGGCTTCCCGGGAGCCTGGCCACACAGCATGGCCACTGGGCTGAGCAGGATTTCACAGGCTGGCGTGGCACCCAGCCCAGGCCCTGTTCTCACCTACAGAAGGGAGGGCCACAACCTGCTGGGGTCTTGCCCCATCAGCAGTCTCCACACTAGCCCCTGCCTGGAACCCGCTGTCCGCCCCTACTAGGACCCCTCCTCCTTCAAAGGTTCCCCTCCCCATCGCCTCACCCTCCTGTCCAGAACTCTGTGCTCTGCATCGCTGTCCCCAGATATCACCCACCCTCTCTGCAGGGTACCTCTGTAATGCCTTCACCTCTCCCATGCCTGTTCTGGTCCTGCATTTGTTCTTTCCCCCTTCCTTCCCTCACACCTCTCCTACCACTCCTCCCCTTACCTCCTGCTTCCCCTCCTAGCCCCCTTCTCCCTTCAACAAGTCCTTTCTGAGGGCCTACCAGCTGCCAGGCACTGTGCACACACAAAGCTGGGGACAGTGCCCTTGCCCTCAACGAGCAGCCTATCCAGGGAGCCTTTTGGGGCTGTCCTCAAACCCCCTACTCGGGGCTGCTTTGAGTGGCCCCAGACTATACCACTCCATCTAGCACTGACCAGCCACATACACTACAGCCACAGGACTAAATAACCACAAAGCCTGGAATATTATTTGTTCTTTGCCCAGGAATCCAGCTTCGTTTCTCCAGGTGAGCTCAGATTCACCAGGAGCTTTCTGAGAATAGGAAATCTTACTCACCTGTGACTCTCCCACAGGCCCTCACATAATGCCCTGCACACAAGTAGGTGCTCAATGAGATCTTGTTTCATTGTGTTATTAGTTCAAACTCATTTATAGTGTTATTTCTAAGAATATTCAATAGGTACCCATAGGGTTTCTCTTACTGCATTAATATTTTTCAAGTTAATTTTCACCTCCTTCATTTAGAAATTCATACCTCCTATTTACTTTCCTTGCCTTATTGCACTGGCTAGTGTCCTCAGAAGAAATGTCTGTAAGGCATCCTCCCATCATTTTCCTGACTTTAATGAGAATATTTCAATGTTTCGCCAATACGTATGAAATTGCCTGTAGGTTTTGTGATACAGATGAGTGAAGGATACATCCTTCCATTCTTAATTTACTTAGGACATGCACAAAGCCATGCATTCCCCTACAAGGTAAATAATGACTCTCCACACATTGTCACTGGTTTGTTTTGCCTTTCAAGCCAGTCAGGATCCCCTAACACCAACTTGCTGGTTGAGATGCCCAATTCTCCAAACAGCTTAGGAGCATTCTGTTTAACAAATAGTGAATTCTGGATGGTTATTCTTCTTTCTTTGTTTGTTTTTTTTAAAGAGATGGGGTCTCATTATGTTCCCCAAGCTGGTCTTGAACTCCTAGCCTCAAGAGATCCTGCCTCCTCAACCTCCCAAAGTGCTGGGATTACAGGCGAGAGCCACCACATCCTGGCCTTGGATGGTTATTCTTCCACACCTACCCTGGCTCACCTACCTCTTGGGACAGATAAGTCCTAATTTTTGTTTTCAAGTCTTCCCTTTGCTCTAGTCTAGTAAACCTCTTTGGGCAACAGAAGCCTTACTGGAAAGCTGCTTAGCTATTATTAGATGGTGCTGATGCAAGAGGGAACCTTGCCCTTACGTAATTTCCTTTCTCTGAGAAGCAGCATCTCCTGGTGAGTGCAGCCAAGTATCTTTTTACCTCAGCTTGATTTTTTTTTTTTTGGCACCCCAGTCCCCAGTCCAATCTCCTTTTATTCCATCCTGAATTCTCACCCCAGCCTGATTCATCTTCCTTCCTTCTTGAGTGTTACTCTAACCTGATTTCTTTTCATTCCTTTCTGATTTATCTTCCCTGAATCCCAACTTCTTAGCACCCCAGCCTCATTTCTCTTCATACCTTTTTCACATTCATTTTTCACTCCATCTTGATTTGGTCTCTTGCCAGAGTTGGAAGTCCCCGTTGACCTTATCTGACTTCACAAACTCTCCCACGCTCTCACAATCACCAACACCATTACATACACAAACACACGTGTATTTAGTTATTCACATCCTACACACCTGTCAATGCCAATCTTACAGAGTAACTCATGCTCATTCATATACATGCATTATCTTACCCATCAAGCCTCCTGGGCTGAGGTCTAGAGACCCAGGGGTCTCCAAATTTGGGTAAGCATACTTGCTAACGAAAAAAATATAGATGTCCAGAACCTATCCAAGATCTACAGAAGTGGAATCTCTGGAGGTGGGATCCAAGAATCTGCACTTTAATAGGTTCTCCAGGTGAGCCTAATGAAACCAGCCCAGTCTAACACAGCTGTTTTGAAGATCAGCACTTGGAAAGCATGAACACCTGCTCACTCCGGGGTAACAGAGATCCCAAGAGATGCTTTTTTTTTTT
>VBSM01003143.1:14546095-14566346 GCA_008086735.1 Cheirogaleus medius
CCCCCCCCGTCCATGGAAAAATTGCCTTCTATGAAACTGGTCCCTGGTGCCAAAAAGGTTGAGGACCTTAGGACAATCAGTCCGGAGCTCCTGGAGCTGGGCAGGCCCTCGGCACAGGTTTCTCAGCGGGGCCGGGTGTGAGCTATCTGTCCTCTGTCCCTTCGGGAGCCCTCTGCTCCTTGAGCGTGCCCACTACCAGGTACTCACTAACCACCGGGCAACCCGTTCCACTGCCGAGCTAATCTGTCTTTAAAAGGGTGTTTCCTCTGCTTGCACAGGTTTGTTTGGGGGAAAAAGTGCCCCTTTTCTCAAACCCAAATCTCCCCTCCTTGTAACCCCCTGCCTACTGGGCTGCCTGTCAGCCCGATACTGAAGGCAGCTCTCCTCGGGGAATATTCACACACCCCACACACAGCTTCCCACCTCCTAGACAATGAGCAGAACCAGACTCAGGACTCCAGAGGTACTCCCAACCAGCTCAAGGCACAGTGTGCCCATCACCTCCCTTGATATGTACACTATACTTCCAATAACGCAACGTAAGACTACTTTAGGTTTTTTAGTACACAAAATGCACATACTGGTAGGCAGGATAGGAACACTTTAAGTGCAATAAATTTGAAGTCATCAGCCTGGGTTCCAATCCTGGCTCTGCCACTTCCTGTATGACAAGGCTGCATGACCTCGGACAAGTAGCTTTACCTCTTGGGGCCTCTCTTCTCCAGCAATGAAATCAGCATATCTACTCATTTACATAAAACCTATATTTGAATATTCCCCTTAGAAGGGATGCCGTGAAGATGCAATGGAATAAGGTGTATAGGGCACCTGGTAGGGTACTTGGCACATAATAATCATTAGGTTAGTATGAGCCACTGTTGTTGTTTATATGCCACATAATTCAGAAGAAAGTGCACGGGCTTTGGGGTTATCCAGGCCTGCGTTTAAATGTCTGATCCGGCACTGGACTGATGGCCTTTGGTGAGCAACTTTCCGCCCAGCCTCAATGGCCACCTAGAGGACAGGGGTAACAATACCTGCTCTGAGATGCTGGTGCAGGATCAGAGGTAGAGTGGGACACCCATGGCTCCCAGAAGGTACCTCACAACTTCAGATCTTAGTATCTGCTCAGGTTGAGCAAAGTCTCAACCAAAAGTCAGGCCCACCTGCGCTCAGACCATTGGCTTTTTGAACCTTAATGCAGGACTTTACATCAGTCTTGATGGGCACCCGGGAAATACTCAGTGAATGAAATCACTGACTAAAGACCAGGAAGAAGCAGCTGAAAAGATTAGAGGAGAAAAAAGAGAAGGAAGGAGAAACAGTGGAAGGGAGGGAGAGGGGGGGGGAGGAGGAGGAGGGGGAGGAGGAGGAGGAGGAGGAGGAGGAGGAGGAGGAGGAAGAGGAGGAAGAGGAGGAAGAAAAGGAAAGATGACCCCTGTACCCTTGCTCAAAATATCGCTGGGGCTGGAGGGGAGGCACAGGAGCTGCTGGGAGACCACAAAAGCGGGATGAGTCCCCCAGGTCTGTGCCAGCCCAGGCACATCTGCTCTCCCTGCCCCTCCACCCCTCAGGGCCAGGGGCAGCTTCAGGCAGCCAGCAAGCTCCAAAATAACCGTCCCACCAGCGGGCCCAGCAGTGCCGAGGCCCTGAAATAGCTGAAACCCGAGATGGAGGAGCTGGTCAGAGCACCTTCCTCAGGAGGGACAGCAAAGGTCACAGCTGAGTGAGCCGACACCAAGTAGGAGGTCAGGGCACTGTCTGGACCAACTTCAGCCCAGGATTGCACCTGGGGGAAGGCTGAGAAGAACCAAATGGCAACCTGGAACTCTAAGCAGTGGGGTGGCCCCACGTTTGGAAGCAACAAGTTATGTAATCAGTGCCGGACACATGGCTCGTGACGCCCACTGTGGAGGTGTTTATGATGGGGGAGGGACGGCACAAGGCCACTGAGAAGCTGCTGAGCTGACTCCCCTCACATGTCCCCTCTTTCAGGAAGGAGACAGTCAGTCTTTAGTTCTTGCCTGTTCTGGCACCAGGCAGTGGCTCTCCAGGTACCCTGGGCCAGAGCAGGAATAACCAGGCCCTAAAAGGGCTGGGAGGTCCAGGCTGGATGTTTCCTCCCTTCTGGCTGGCACTCAGGACACCCACTCACTGACCTGCTATGTGCCCAGCCCTGGGCCGGGGGTATGTGGAGAGGGAGGAGTCAGTAGCCTGTGGGGGAGCTAAGGCTTAGAAGCAGGAAAATATTTGAATACCATTTACTTACAAGAGTCTTAGTATTTCAGATGAGACAGGACCTTAGAGGACGGAGGAACTAAGGAACTAGGAAATCCCTTTATCCCCGCCAAGTTCTCACTCTGCCTCAGCTAGGATGCCCCTGGGGACAGGAAGCTCACTACCTATCAAGGCTACCTACCCCCTATCTTTGAATAGCTATGACTGTTAGACAAACTCTGGTGGTATGGATCCATGTGTCCTAGAGCCACTCCCTAGGGCTCCCTCTGAGTCTTCTCTTCTTTAGGGTAAAGATTTCCAGCCCAGGCTGAGATCCCCTTCCTGTTTCAGAGTGGGTTGGGGAAGTTACCTTGGAATAAACAGGATTTGACCTGGGCTGCAAGACAGGAGGGCTGAGATCCACAGACTGGGAGAGATCTGCAGGTGGGAGAATTGTTAGCAGATACCTGGAGACAGGTCTGGGCAAGGCCAGCAAGGAGAGAGAGACAGAGAGGGGCCAGGGGCCAGGCTGAGGGGGCAGCTGTCACCCAGAGAGCCACCTAGCCCTGCCACATGCTTCCAGCAGAGCAGAGTAACCATGGCAGGACCCAAGCACTGCCACGGGGGGTGGGAGGGGCTGAGGGGGGGCCATAAGCGAGTCTGTTTGTTTACACTCTCACATCCGGAGCACTGGCTAATCTTTAACTGCGGGTCAGCCTGCAGCCTCGGCCCCTGTTTGGAAGGCCTGCCAGCCCGTTTACTGTCTCCATAAACATCCTCCTGCTGGTCCACATCTGGCACGGGGCAAGGGAAGGAGCCAAGGAGGGCGGGTGCATGGCTCGGACAGGCAAGGGGGGTCTCCACCCCTTTGGGCAGCGCCCTGAAACCCACACCCAGAAAAGGCTAGGAGAAACAAACACGCTTTCAGAGGCTCACAGAGGGAAGGGCAGAATGTCCCAGAGTCACTTGCAGTCATAGACTCTTAGATTTATAGAGTCTTCAAGCTACAGGATCTTATAGATTCTCAGAATCATCTGGTCTAGTGGGTCTCAGTTTTTTTTTTAAGCAGTGGAATCCTTTAGTCCAACAGAACCAAAAGCCCTGGTTGGCGTCTAGGAGGTGGACACAGAGATGCCCCTCATGCTTCCTCTGCACCTCCCAGCTGCCTGCACCATGCCTCTGTGGAGCCCCGGTGTTCCAAGGAACCCAGCTGGAGAACCACAGATCTTGCTCCAAGAAACAATTCAGATTGCATGGTTTTACTTTCATCCAGATATAGGGACTTGGTTTTAAGGCTCCTTCTTCCAGTTAGAGGGCTGGCTTGGGGGTTTGGTTCATTGTTGGAGGGGAAGGGTGGTGCTTTTAAATTAGATATTCCTTCTTAACCTAAAGACAATAGCCCTTCCCACTTGTATAAACACTTTTACCTATATGCGAGCCTCACAGCTATCTGAGAGGTAAGTAACAGATGAGGAGGCTGAGAGGCCCAGAGAAGCTGAGAAACTGCCCGGAACTGGTGAGTGGCCAAGTCAAATCTTGATTCAGTCAGTCTCCTGCACCTGAAATGAGGGCCTAGTCCCCAACATTGCAAGGCCCCAGCTCTTCCCTACACATACACCCCACCCTGTGCCCCCAGATCTCTCCAAGGTCCCCAGAACTGTGTCTTGGGCCAAAGAGATACTAGGTGCAAACAGGAAATTGCCACTTCTGTAAGTTAGAAATAGTTAAATGTTGGCAATTACATATATTCATTGTGGCAGAAAACTAGCATACACCGGGAACAAGAGAACCAGCCAAAGCCCTCGGGAGCCTCCAGGGAACGACGATGCAGATCCAGCCTCACCCTGTGCTGGGCACCCTGGCCACCCCACTGCCCCTCGTTCTGGAACCAGCACTGCCCCTGGTGGCCTACCTGTGCCCAATATGTGCGGCTGCTCCTTGATGCCTTGAGCTCTCCTAAGCTCTACTCTGAAAGACATAGGGGGCCACAATCCCCACTCTTGGGGGTTACCCAGACTTAACAGGGAGATCAGATGGACTCATATCTAGAAAAGCTGGGAGGCAATGTAGCCCAAGCTCCTGGGTTCAAATCCCAGCTCCACCAACTGCCAGCTACATGATCTTGGGCAAGATCAGACCTCTCTGAGCCTCTGTTCTCTTGTCTGCAAAATGGGCACAATAACAACTTTCTTTCTATACAGAGAGGATTTGTGCTGTCTTCTCAAACAGCAGGACGATACAAGCTCCAAAACTGCTCATGCCATTTAGACCTCCATGTGCTTCAAAGCATGAGGAGGAGGAGGGCCACCTTGAAGAGGGAAGGTCAGGGAAGGGACCTGGTGGAGGAGAGGATTTGGTGTGGGACACATATAATTGTCGGAATTTGGGGTGAGTAGAAAGGAAGAGCCTGGGAGGGTCTATGAAGCAGAAGGAACAACAGGAGTTTTTCTTAACCAAAGGAAATGAAAATTGTCAAAGAGGAAGAAGTCATGATCGGCATCCTCAACTGTCCCCCCACCCAAGAGCTGGCTCAGGCTCCTTAAACTAATATTTGCCTCTTGGCCCCTGGCAACCACAGCCGAGCATAAATATTGGTTTAGCCTGGGAAGCGGAAGCCCCAGATGGCAGTGTGGTCCTCAGCTGGGGACCGCTCACTCTCAGTGCCACCCAAGCTGAGGCACATCCTGGACAGGGGACCTGACCCAGGCCTTACCTCTGGGGTGCCCTGCCTCTCAAGGCTGGCCCGCTACCCCTGAGAACCAACCCAGCAGCAGCCTGGCCCTTAGAAGGCTACCCTGAGAGTCTCCACATAGCTCTTTCCTCCTGAGGGACAAAACAGAATGCCATGAGCCCTTGGGAGCCCCTAATACCCTCCTAGCACCCTCCTGGGCTCCGCCACAACCACTTTGATGTGCCAATAGGTCTCCTCCCTCTGACCGCATTCCCAGATCAGCCTGGGAGATCTGGATTCCCAGCCTGGCCTGGCTTCCGACCAGCTGGGAGGATTTGGGCAGGCCCCTCCCCATCTCTGGGCCTTGCACTTCTCCACTGTTAACTGTAATTCCTTTAATTGAACAACTTGATGGCACAGAAGCTGCTGGAAGCTTTCTACTCTCATGGCTTTCTCCCCTGTGGATGCATACACAACCCACACCTATGCATGCTCCTCACCTCCGCAAGTCACCTGCTACCTTTCTACTTCATCTCTTCCCCCCAAGGATCTGCTCCCCTGCTGACCGCTAATTCCCCCCTCTGTGCCTGTGCACACCCCTCCTGTCTGGGCTAAATTGTTCCTCCTCAACCAACCCATTGTTTCCCTCAGTTCCTGACTTGAAACTCCTACAGGAAGTCCTCCTGGATTGCTCCCCAGCTACACCCTCACAATTTTACTCTTCAGCCCATGCTTAATTGCAGGATTGGATTTAGGCCACCTCACATCAGTCATATGGTATGTCTCCAGTGGAAACATTCTTCAAGGAGAGGGGCTGGTTTTCAACTCTTCCATCTCCCCCCATCCCCTGCAGAGTGCCTAGGCGGTGGTGGGCACAGAGGGATGCTCAGCACCCCGTACGTGGAGTCCTAGCTCATCAGCCTCCTGCCAGGACTCACGGCTACGCTTCCTGAGTCAACAGTTCTCAGAGGAGCAAGAAGACCTTGAAAACTGGGAGAAGAGCTTCTCTCTCCAAGTATTAATCACCCCATAAAACTTGTGTTTATTTAGTTGCTGGCGGGTCCTTCTTCCTGGAGGTAGGAAGCTGTTATTCTTGGAGTTACCAGCCTGGGCTTGGGCCAGGGCGCCCCGAGGAAAGAGGGTGATCTGCCCAGCTCCAGCGCAGTGGGGCGGCCGGCCAGCCTGAGGCCTGCTGGGGCTGTGGCATGGGCAACAGTGTCCCTGCATCATGGTCAGGGCACGGAGGGCAGGATAAGGGTCGGGCGGGGGGAGACACCAGCCCCTGCCTCCACTCTGGCCAGGGACACAGCCTGACTTGCATACCTACTATGTGCCCGGCAGCCCAGGATGCCTGTGGTCTGAGGAGCAGATATGGGCCAGCTGAGGTTTGGAGGGCTGTGGCCACAGGTTCCAGACGGAGGAGGAACAGGGACAGGCCCGGCAGAAAATCCCTAAAGATCAGACACTGGTTTGAGGAATAATCACCCCAGGAAAGACTGGCCCAGCCTCAGAGCTGCCAAGACAGAAAGCGACCTTCTTCAGAGGAGAGTCAGCAGGTGGGAGGGGACGGCAGGGATGACAAGAAGAGCCGGAGGACCCAGGCTGAGGAAGAGAGAGAGAAAGGCCCAGAGATACTGAAGGAATGAAGTGGCCCACGATGGAGAGAGGGAGAGGTGGGAAGGGAGGAAGAGAGGAAGGGGAGAGGAGGGACCCTCCGTTCAAGGCAGCAGGGACGTCTCACAGGGCAGGGCGCGAGTGTAGGCAGAGAGCGCAGTGCCCACCTTGGACATCTCTTGAATGGACGCTCGCTCTGGCTTTTTATTTACAAAAAAAAAAAAAATCAATTTAGGAAGAACAGAATGAAGAGATATTTTAATCTGCTAACTGAATTTAGGGGCTACAGTCAGTGTTTGAAAATGCCCAGGGATTATGGTGATTTACAGCTGGGACGGGAATCCTTGGGGCTCTGGCCTTATCGGGTGTGCGGAGAGGAGCCTGCCGGGAAATCCGAACACAACTGAAAATACTGCTGCAAACCCATTTATAGTCAAGGGGGGGTGGGGCAGGCCGCCTGGGCTGTAGCCCCTCCCCAGCCCCCCGAAGCTGGAAGCCCCAGTCACCTGGCATGTTCCCCTTCCTCCCCCCTGCCCAGACCCCCCAGCACGTGCAGGCCCAGCCCAGCCCAGCCTTCTCTTCCAAGGAGCCTTCCTGGACTCCATCCTCCCTCACTGACCTCCGCCCTCTCTGACTTCCTGCCTCCTTTTATGTTTAAACCTGCTGCAGGGTAACGGGAAATGCATTGCTCTTGGTATCAGAACATCCAGTTCAAGTCCCAGCTCTGCCACATCCCTACAAGGACAAGCCAGGCCTCCTGTGGGCCTCAGTTATCTCCCTGCCAAATGGGGATAAAAAACACTCCTTCTGGGGCCTGCTGCTGAGTGGTTAAGTGAGATAACCGGATGGAAACCGTCTCGGCAGATGGCAGGGATCCTATGACGCAGCCTTCAGCGATCTGCTGTCTTCTCTCGGGTTATGCCCTGCTGTGCGCTTCATCCCAACTTCCCAGAGAGCGGGCTGTCCGTGGGCAGGGCGGGGTCTGCCTCAGCTCCCCCAACCCCTTTCTTCATCTAACAAGTCATCCCACTCGCCCACCCCACCCTGCATGCCGAGCCGAGACTCTACCTGGAGAAGACCCGACTGGGTAAGGGGGGTCCCTCCCTAAAGCCCTGCTGTCTACGGGGAAAGACACAGGGACAGACCCAGGTTCAGCCAATGCCTTGTACTGAGACATGCAGGCACCACGTGGTGGGACACAAGGACAGAGAAGAGAATTCCGCCCGCGAAGGCTTCAGAGAGGAAGGGGCTTTAGAGCCAGGTCTTGAAGCCAGAGTGGGGACAGCCAGGAAGGGTGTTCTTTCCTTCGGGAAAAGCAAAAATGGTGCCCCACCTCTTTCCCCCAGGAGACCAACAAGACGGTGACTTTCTCAAGAGGAGAGACATTCTCTGTCCTCCACCCTGAGGTGGAGCGGGGGCTAAGGCATGGTATCCACAGCCATCACACAGACGGGAAGACCGAGGCTCAGGCAGATGTGCCAGGCTGGAGCTCAAACTCGAGCTTCGGGACTCCAGTGCCTGGAAGTGTGGGGCCCTGAGGATACCAGAGCAGCGCCAAGGCGCTGCCCTCTGCAGATGGGTGGGGAGGGCTGATGGGCACTGACTCCCGACTGCGCCTCAGCTGCTCCTCACAGGTCGGCTTTTTGAGCCTTCAAAAGGACCCTGACAGAGTATTTGTTATTGCCCCCATTTTACAGATGTGGAAACTGAGGTCCTACCCCCAGCACAGGGTGAGGCCAGAATCCAGCCTGGGTCTGTGGGTCTCGGAAGCGCAGGCGCACAGGTGCACAACCACTGCCCTTTCTGCCTCTGGCAGCAGAGGCCCTGCAGGGACACCCATGTCACAGGCGGGGAAGGCACCTGGGCAAACACCTGGGCTCCCTTCTTTAGCTGCTGAGACCCAACAGCTGGGTTTCAGGCTCTTGACATGTCAGCATGAATGCAGAAACACTTTTATTGAGTTCAAAAACAGAAAGTTCCCAAACTACTAGTTAATAAAAACAGCCTCCTGATGTTTGGAACTCAACAAACAGACAGGCTTCTGACTCATTTCTCTGTTCTTACTTTCACTGACTTTTTACTCAGATAAAGATGTTTTGAAAAGACGAGCTTCCCTGTTACTAGGCTCTGAAGTCAGAAAGGAAAGAAAACAGTCGTCAACCACCTTCGTGGCATCTTTCTCTGCAGGGAGAGGCGGGTAGGGATGGGCGAGGAAGGAATGAGTGTTGCCCGAGCGTGTACTTGGCACCAGGACTATGCTGGGTACTTTCCTCACAGCCTCTTTAATGCAATCTTCCCAGCAACCCACTTTACAGATGAGGAAGCTGAGGCTTGCGCAGGCTCTGCCTGGAGACAAAGCCAGTTTGCCGATGGGCTGATCTGTACCCAGAGTCCACGTGCGCGCATACACACACACCTGAGTGCCTGTGCACGAGTACAGCCAGGTGGCAAGGATCTTGGACTGGGAGTCAGGTGACCTGGGTTCTAGTCCCACCTTAACCACAAACTCAATGTGTGACCCGAGGAAGTCTGAGATTCTCCGTGGCCCCTTCCAGTCCTGGCATGTGTGCCGCTGCCGGGAAGCCTGGCACTTAGCGCTCCAGGCAGCCTCTGATGCTCCTCCTCCTACCCTGGGGACGTTTGCCCTCCTGTTCTCCTGAAGGAGCCAGTGGCAGAGTCTTACCTCCCCTAGAACATTCCTTCTGCTCCTGCTCCTACCCTTTTACCCAACATCCCAGCAGAAGGCACCAGGGCTTGGAACCCAGCCTCCTGGCAGGCTGCAGAGCCCGGGGCTGGGAGCTCGCATTGGAGCTGGCTCTACCACTCCTGGGGCAGTGATTCGACCTACCTTTGGACCTGCGTCTTCACCCCTGTGGGCCCAGTAGTGGAGTCTGCCTGCCGGGGTTGCTATGAGAACGCGCAATGGTGAAGCGCCCTATGAACCATGGTTATGATGATTAACATTAATTACTTCCAGGAGGAGTGGTCTTCCGCTGTTTGTGATTGTGAAGGTTGCCCACTGCTCACAGGCACCACCTGAGCGGCTGCGCAGGGAAGCGATCTCCCCCGGGCTCCACTGGCCACAGCTGCAAGCCACGAGGGACGAGCTCCCTGCAGTTCCCACAAGGCTCCCAGAGCTGCCCCTGTGCCCCCCTGGCCCTGGGCTGCCACCAGTCAAGGAGGGGTCCCTACACCTGACGGATCGAGCATGTCAGGCCAGCACCCAGAGGCCTACGGGGGTACCCCGGGCCCCGGGCCAGAGCGGCAGGCACTCACCAAGCAGCTGGACGCCCCGCGTGAGGCCGTAGACGTCCACTAGGGCCCAGAGCGGGTCGGCCGTGCAGACTCCGCTGAAGAAGAGCATGACGGCTGAGTCGTTGATGCGGTGGAAGACGCGGCCCTTCTTGTCCACCCAGAAGGCGATGATGTTGCCCTCGTTGGCAAACTCCTCGGGCAGTGCCTTGGCCCAGAAGCCGCTCTGGGACACCAGGTCAGGGCAGGCGTACTTGGGGAGCGAGTCGGGGTGGATGCGGGACGGGTCCTTGCTCGTGAAGCCCAGCCGCAGGGCCCCGCTCCAGCAGCACTGCTTCTTGGTGATCTGGGTGGCAGGGGTCGGCCTCAGCCCAGCCTCCCCCTCGGTCAGGCAGACCAAGGGCACCCCCCTCGGGCAGACTCCCTGGAGCGCCAGGCCAGCCTGCCCACCCCTCCCCGCCTTCCCCTCCCCGGGGAGCCTCCCACGGTCTGGGGGAAGAGGCTAGTGGTCACACAGGGACGGTCGGGGAAGGGAATGAAGAGGGAAGCGGGCACAGAGAGGAAAGGGGAGGGGCAGCGTGTGGCTGTGGGGTGGCACAGGCAGTGGCTGAGGGAGAGTCCAGAGGCCCAGGGATGCAGAGGGCGAGGGAGGCCCACCTTCAGCCTGACTTGCTCGTAGATGAGGACCGGGCGGTTGCTGAAGGTGATGGCGTTGCAGAAGCTGGCCTGCCTCTTAACGGCCTTGTGGCTGAGGTCCATGAGGATCTGAGAGCCCTTGGTGTGCGGGTGGAAGAGCAGCGGTGTGGCCGGGAGGCCCCCGCCGGGCAGCACCGGCAGGCAGTGCTTCTGCTTGTGGTGGCATCGGTGAGAGCTGACGGGGAAAGGGCCCCCAATGGAGTCTGCAAAGGAACAGGCCACAATGTCAGAGAACGTAACTGGCCGAGGAGCCTGAACAGGGTCCCCTAGGGAAGCGCAGAGGGCTGGGCACAGCAGAAGTCACTCACTGCCCAGCGTTCCTGCCACTACTGCCACCTTTTACCGCCACTACTGCCACCTTTTACCGCCACCCTCCCCAAGCCACTGTCTCCTGCTGTCTCCCACTTTGCCACCCACCACCCTCGTTCCCCGCCCCCTGACTCCCACCACCACCGTCTCCTTCCACCACCCCCCAGCCACCATGAGCTACATCACCACTTACTATCTGCCCACCGCCAGCCACTGATTCATTCATTTATTTTACTCAATAACCACTCGTTACATATCTGCTGAATAACAAGCTCTGTCCTGAGTTCTGGTGATATAGACAGGAAACATACACGGAAAGCCAACAGTCCAGGCAGAAAGAGTCATGGACAGACATTGCGGCATAAAAAGGCACACAGTGCTAGGCACCAAAAAGGACTGACAGGCAGGTCACATCTCGGGAAAGCCTCCTGAGGGTACCGGAGCTGGGCTGATATGGCTGGGCTGCAGTGGAGGTGACCGGGAGCTGCCACCGGAGCCCAGGAAGGTGGGCAGGGGCTGTGCCCAGGTCCCCCTCCCTGCAAGGCCACTTCCCGCACCCCAGGCTTCCTCCTTGCTTTACAGGACCCAAGCCTGAAGCATCCCGGGCACAGGTGGGCTCCAGAGTCTGCCACAAGATCCCCTGGCCAGGGAGGCGTGGCGCTTTCTTCTGCAGACAGGTCTACCGCATCCCAAAGTGGGTTGGAGCACTGGGCAGGGCTTGGCTAAGGAGAAGACACTTCACAAACGTGCATTTGGCCTCCAGGAGACAGGGCAGGGAGAGGAAAGAGTATGGGTCTACCTGTGGGTGGCTTGTGTCTGTCACTAACTGGCTGTGTGACCCTGGGGAAGACTCTTCCCCTCTCTGGCTCTAAGACAAGTGGTAGCAGCACCTGCAGCATTAATATGCAGCCTCAAGGGCTGGGGGCTGGGACGGGAGGTGCTCACTTGTCCCCAAGATCTGTGTCCATCCTCAGAAAGTAGAGCCCCACCCATGCCATCATCTGGAGGAAAGAGCCATGAAAGAGGGGGAGAAGAGGGTGGAGGAGCAGAAAGCCACAGAGGGGTACAGAGGCCTTCCAGAATTTTTGAATCTTGATCCCTCCAAGGCAAGGACTTAATGATGCAGACAGCTGGTTGGCATCAGGCCCACCCAGACCCTTCCACTCCCTAAAGATCCGGGAGGAGGGGCTTCCAGGAAGGAGACAGGGAGAGAGGAATCCTGGAAGCCAGGAAGACCCGCCCTCTGTCCAGGCTGTGTTTGCTTTGGTTTGCATCCCTTTGCATCTTTGCTCCCTCCTTCCCCAGAGGGCCCCAGATACCAGTCCCCATAGCCCAGGACCAGCCAGACACCTTGTGCATCGGCCTGGGCCTCTCTGGAGGAGGAATCCCCCCTTGCCCTCACCAAGGGGACAAGACAGTGGTGGCTGAACAGTGCAAGGGCCATGAGGTTGTGAGGGCTGGAAGTGCTCAGAGGAGACCCAGACAGTCTGGGAAGGCCACCTGGAAGACGCTGAATGGTCTCTGGTTAGTGCAGAGGAGGGGAGGTGATTCCAGGGACAGGGACAGTTGGGTCGAAGGGCAGAGAGTGGCACCGGCTACAGGTGCCCTGCCTGGAAAAGATGCCCACTGGGCTCAGGCCAGTCTCAGACACGGCTTGACTCATGGTTTCAAAAACTACCTGCTGGTGAAAGGCAACATTACAGATTGTTTAGGGATATATCCATATGCAGAAATAAAGCATAAGGGGAAAAACCCCTGCTGTGTTGAATGGATAACAATAGAGTTATTGCACAATGGAATCCTACTACACAGTGGAATCCTACTACACAATGGATTGCTACTCTACACAAAGGAATGCTACTCTGCAGTAAAAAGCAACGTACTACTAATATGAATAACAACATGGATGAGTTTCAAAATCATTTTGCTGAGTGAAATAAGGCAGTTTAAAAAAACAAAAGGGCACACAGTCCATGTAGCAACTGCGGGGCCGTTCCCTTCAGGGCCCTTCCTCTCCCTCTACCCTGCCCCACTTTTATCAGACTTCAGGGCGTGCAAACCAAGCTGCGGTGATGGAACACAGATAAGCTGGGGCCTGGCTGGTAGAGGACGGAGGGAGGGGTTACCAAGGAGCACAGGTCACATCTAGGCCACATGTTCCTTATCTAGATTGCGATGATGACTTCATGGGGCCATACATATGTTAAAACTCACCAAACTGGACAATTGAAACATGTGCAGTTTAGTGTATGTCAATTATACCTCAATAAAGTGTTTTTCTAAAACCTGCTGAGCCCAGCTGCTGATCAGAGCCTCTCCTTTGGGCTTCTCCCTCCCCAGCCTCCGCCCAGAGTGCACGGAGCCACTGTGGGCCTGCTATCCCTTCAAAACGCTTCCTCGCCTTCCTGCCCAACCCTGCTGGGGTTCTGGGGCCCGGGGTAAAGGCCCAGAAAACACTGGCTCTAGGCAAGTATGGCAGAGACATGGGCCCTGGACGGACATTCCTCAAGACCCCTTTCTACAAGGAGGACCCTGGGGTGCGGGCTGGGGGTGTGGCAGGGGCAGCACAAGCCCAGCACCCTGGCTGACAGCAGCACAGATGGGGAAGGTAGGAATAGGGAGACCCTGGTCCTGGGGGCACAGACATGTGGCCACCAAAATGCACACACATGGGTGCACATACACCTGTGAGCACATGAAGGTAATCCTGACCTTAGGGCCCCATCCTCTCCCCTACTCCTGAGACCAGGAACCACACATGCACACACATACTGTGCACACATGCATGTATTCATGTACACACAGATGCACAAAACAATACACGTTAAACACACCCGTCACCCATGGGCCATACACGTCTAATACTAATGGCAGCCATTTGTCAAGTGCTTATACGTGTCAAGCTCTGGACTAGGAGTTTTACATACACTTACCAGTTTCACCCTTACAGGAAAACTTAAGAGGTAGGAAGGGACACTATTAACCCATTTTAATGACGATAAATGTGAGCCTCATTAAGTGGCTTGCCCAAGGTCACACAACCAGTAGGAAAGGAATCTAGGAGCTAAACCCAGCAATCAGACTCGAGGGACTATGTCATTAGCATTAATAGCCAGGAAACCATGGGTTTGATGTGCTGGATACGTTTTTTTAATGCTCATTAAAATATAGTTGTAACTTGTAAAATATAAAAAAATCATCTCAGAGAGCACCCTGGGGGGTATGTGGCCTTCTATTATGTTGCCATACATGCATACATATAGAAATACAAACGACATTCTCAGCCCTCATCCACTGCTGGCAGGTCACAAGCCGGGCAGCCAATGTGGAATCGGCTTGGCGGTTTCTTACAAAGTGAAAGGTCTACCACATGACCCGGTGCTCACACTTCTGAGCACTTACCCACGAGGACGTGTTCACACAACGACCTGTACACAAAAATACCGCAGTCTTATTCATAATAACCCAAAACTGAAAACGACTCAAATGTCCTTCAACTGGCAAATGGATAAATAAAATATGGCACCTCCACACCACGACAGCCACTCCAAAAGGAAAAGGAACGTGACACTGACACGCACAGCAAAACACACTGAGAGCCACACATAAAAGGCTACACCCTGTATGACTCCACCGCATGGCACTGTGTCCTCAGCTCTCCTCTCCGTACCCAGATCACTGTGGGATCAGTGCCCACCAGCCACCTCTGGGGAGGCGACTTGAAAACCCTCTCTGGTCTGCTGGGCATCTCCTGCCTTTGGACCATGGGCTCCTGTCACTCAGCAGACCCAAGCTGGACTCCCGACTCACCCCTCCCTGGGAAGCCCACACCCGATCTGCCAATCCAGCCTCAGGAATAAACGCCCCTGGGTTCTGCCCCTCCTGCCCACCCTCCTGCCACGGCCCTAACTCAGACCTCGTCACTTCTCTTCTGAACCAGGGCCAGGGCCACCACGTACAGCCACGTACTGGGGTCCTCAAACTTTTTAAACAGGGAGCCAGTTCATTGTCCCTCAGACCATTGGAGAGTGTGCACTGTGGGCCCGGGACGAGTCAGCTGCTAAGCAGGACAGGCAGCGTCGGCAAAAACACCCGGCGGGCCAGATACATGTCCTCGGCGGGCCGCATGTGGCCCTCGGGCCGTCGTTTGAGGACTGAGCCCTGCCCCCTTCCAGGAGGTGCTACTCTCAGAGTGGTGCTCTCAAAGTCCCTCGTCCATCTCTGCTGGCATCAAACCCGGGGGGGCGTAGGGGGAACAGAAAGCAAAATGAGAATGAACCCGGAACACAGCTCTGATGCCAAGGGTCCAGAGGGGACACCTGGGGGCGGGACTTCTTACCTCTGCTATCCAACAGGGCTCCCCCCCAGCTCTTGAACATACACCACGACCCTAAGTCCCCATTCTGTGGCTGGGCTGTGATTCAGACTGGTTAAACAACTCACTTGAGGTCTCACAGCAATTATGAGGCAGAACTGAGACTTGAACCCTGGTCTTCCAATGCCATGTCCAGGGTCCTTTACCCTACTCAGCATCTAATACTAGAGGCCATTTTCCCCAGAGTCCAAGATGGCGGGCATGATAGGGAAGGCTGTGTGGACGACGCGGCCACAGGAAAGGGTCTCAAGCTTGTGGGCCTGTGGGCTGCGCAACTGCTCCTGGCAAATGGCCCGGGGTGGGGCCCCAACCGTCCACCTGGCTCCCAGCAGAGATCCCAGGGAGAGCCCCCTAGTGACAGGTTTACGAGCTCTTGGGAGCCACAGGGAGGCACCCTGCTCAGGCGAGGCTGCTCTGCTAACACAATGGAAACTCCTCCCATGGCCCGTTCCTTCTGGGCATTTATGAGCTGCCAGACACAAGCCTGGCCAGCCCTCGGGGTGACCCTCAGCCAGCTCTGGATCTCATTCCTCCCTCTCGGTGGGGTCCCAGAGCAGACGCCTGGACACACAAAGCCGCCAGGCTGACCTCCCCACTGCTCCCACAAGGCTCCGCCCAGAACCACTGGCAGAGCCCCAGATGCCCAGCCAGGGAGCGACAGGGAGGGAGCTAACCACCCGAATGAGGGCAACGGCACTGATACTGATGATGACGCCCAACCTCTGCCCGGCTTAGCGAGCAGCGTCTTGATTTACACTTCGAATGCCACTCTGACATAGATCCTCAGAAGTTAGGTTACATGCTGAGGTCACCCAACCAGAGTGAAGAGTCCAAATCTGAACCCAGACCTGACTGCCTCCATGTCCAGCAGCTCTGTCATTAACTGTAAGACCTCCAAGAGCCTCACTTTTCTCATCTGTAAAATGGGGTCGTGGCTAGACCTTCTTTGTGGGATCCTTGCGAGGATTAAAAGATATGGTGTATGCAAAACTCAGTAAGTGGTTGCTATTATTATTGTTGTCACTACTTACACCACTCTCTGCTTTCCCACCTCCACACCTGTGCCCGAGCCATGCCTGCCTCACCTGCACCACTCCAAACCCCACCCACCACTGCACCCCTCTCAAGACCCAGCCGAATCCCAATGCCTCCATGACGGCCTTATTCTGAAGTCGTGGCCTTGAATACCAGCGCTGGCATCATCGTTTCCACCTCCTGTGCCCAACCCATTCTGGGCAGTGGGTGGGGCACAGAGCATGAGCCCTGGAGGCAGAAGGCCCCGGGCTCACAGCCCAGCCAGGCCACAGACCTGCTGTGTGACTTGGGGCAAGTTACTTTGCCTCTCTGGACCTTGGTTTCTTTCTCTGTAAAATAAGGCTCATCGTAGCTGCCCTGCCCACCTCTCCAGGCTATTCTGAGGACCCAGTAAATTCATAAATGTGAAAGAATTTTTGCAAACTTTAACACCTGATCCAAACATAAGGTCTTTTTGTCTTTTTTTTAAATAAAAGCAACAATGACCCTAGGAAGGGCTGTAGCCAGGCATGACCATAGGAAATGGTCAGCTCATGTCAGCCCAGTGAGAGGCTGGACCACAGTCTTATTTTACCCAAAACGCCCTAATCTCAGACGGACAGGGTGGTCCTGATTTGGACTCACACGCATTAATTGAACAGGGCTCCCTCTGGGGGAAGGAATTTGGGAGACCAGTTGGAAGGGTGGAGACTCCTGACTCCCACCCTTCCTGGGAGGACAGGTGGAGAGGGGTTGGGGAACAGAAAGGATTGTAAAACTGGGCAGAAGTAAACTTCTCTGGGTTCCTTGAAGGGCCCCCACCTCCCATGCCTGCCTCGCAGCCTCCAAGCTTGGCCCAAGCCCCCTTCTCTACCTGGAACCTTTCCTTCCTCCTTCCCACCTACCTGCCTTTCTCTCACTCACCCTTCAGACCTGGATTCTCCCAGAAGTCTCTCTGACGCCAAGACTAGGTTAGAGACCCTGCTACAGACCTCTGGGGATCCCTACACCCCCTAACAGAGCACCCCTCACCAGACAGCCTTTCCCAACCCTGGTACCTCCGCAGAACTAAGCCCAGGTGCCCTGAGGCACTTAATGTATGCAATGCATGGACTTGTCTCCTCTGCATCCAGAATGGTCCTGGCTAAGTGCATTCCCGGGACAGTTGAGAAAAGAGTCACTCGGATCAGTTCCTGTGTTAGGCAGAGCAGTGCTAGGCTGGGAAGGGCTGCAGAGTTATTTGTGTTTGTCTGTCCCTCTGAGGGACTATGAGCCCTTTTTTACTGCTCTTTCCCCAGGGCCCAGCTGAGAGCGCACAGCAGGTGCTCAGTAAAAGTTGTTGAATGCATTGCCAGTGTTTGATTCTCCCATCTACTGATGAACTGATGAATTAGCAGGTGTTCGGGGAATGCCCACTTTGGGCCCTGCCCTTTCCTGTGTCCAGCAGAGAAAGTAGAAAAAGAAGGGAGTTAAGCAAGCAGCTTCCTTTCCAGCCCTGCACCAAGATCCCACACAACAAGCTTGCCTATAGCCCCATCTGCTCAAGAACCTTTCATAGCTCCCCATTTGCCAGCAGGAGAAAAGTAGCAGACAAGGAAGGCCACGAGGACTGATTCCTTCTTGCATAGCAGATGCCGCACCAGCTGCCCTTCACACACAACCTGGTCTGACCCTCCCAACCCCTGAAGGCAGGTTTCTGGGGGACGTAGCCTCTACGATGGCCCAATGATCGCCATATCCACCTCCAGACATCCATGCCCTCGTAGGAGCCCTTCCCCTAGGTAGGGCTCCTTCCCCTGGGCTGGACCTAACAATTAGCTTCTAACAAATATAATACAGCAGAAGTACTGGGATGTCACACCCAAGACTGGGTTATAAAAAGACTGTGGCTTCTGTCTTGGTTACTCTCTCTCGCCTCTCTTCAATTGCTCCCTCTAGGGGAGGCCAGCTGCCACAGCATGTGGCAAGGGCCCAAGGACCACTAGTAACCAGGTGAGTAGGATTGACTAGGAATCCCCTCCAGGCAAACCTTCAGATGAGACCACACCTGCAGCCAACAACTTGACTGCAACCTCACGAGAGACATTAAGCCAGACGCAGCAAGCTAAACTATAGGAGGATTCCCGATCCACAGAAACTGTGAGATAATGGAACATTTGTTATTTTAAGCTGCTAAGTTTTGGGGTAATTGGTTATGCAGCAATAGATAACTAAGACAGTATCGATAATCCCATTTCATAGATAAGGAAGCAGAGGCTCTGTGAGCTAATAACTTGCCTGAGGTCACATAGCTGGTAGGTAGTGGAGCTGGGCTCTGAACCCAGATCTGTCACACTGCGCAGAGATTCCTCAGTGGGCCCCTTAGCTGGCCAGCACACTAAGTCCCCTTTCCCTGCATGAACCCTTCTCTCCACCCGAATCAGTTTCTCCATGACCTCTGCAGCCCCCACGCCTACACCTTTGTCATTTATGACCCAGGGTGAAGGGCCATGTTAGCGCCGTGTCATCCCCCCCAGACTCCTGGCTATGTGTACAGCACGTCCTGCCGCTCCCTGGAAGACTGAATGAATCCATGGTGACAAGGTGGGCAAAGCAGAGTGGCAGGGAACGGCAGGACCAGCACCTTCAGAGCCAACTAAATCTCTACACCAAGCCTCCTGCCCTCACTTCCTCTGCGACATGCCCATCTCCGACATTTCCAGCAACCAGATGTGCACACAGCTGTGCCTCTCAATATCCTCATGCTGGGAGAAGGACCAGTCTTCTCCCTCCCCCTCCCCTGTTCCACCCCAAGATTCCAGAAGGTGATTCCAGATGATAACTATTCTGGGTTCAGCTCCGTGTCCCTGCCCTCCCAGCACCTCCCCAAAGCCCCCCAGGCACGGCTCAGCCACATCGGTCCACACCCCACACAGACCATCACCCTTTTTCCCCTCACACAAACCCACACTCACTCGTGTGTACATACGTGCACACACACAGACGGCGGGTGCGCCTCATGGCAGCCATGAGCACCCAAGGGACACTGTCGCGGAGGCCCTGGGGGACGCACAGGCAGTGCGCATATGCACACTGGCAGGCACACACAGGCCTGGGGGAGTCTCCGCAGAGACTCCGCAAAGGACACCCCACCTACCGAGCGCTGACTGTGTGCCAGTGTACTGCCCGCAGAGCCAATAGCTCACTGAATCCTTCCTACCACTGCGGGGCAAGACCTACCATCCCCAGTTTACAGAAGTGGGCACAGAGTCACTCAGATGGATGCGAGGACTGAGTGAAGTCACACAGTCAGCAGGCACCGAACGCCGTCCGCGTCCCCTTCCTCTCCAGATCTTGCCTGGCCTCCTCGCCCAGCTCGGGTCTCACCTCTCAGGCAGCTGTCTCCACCTCCCCCAGGCCACCTTCAGCTCCAGTTGCTGCGTGGTCCAGCAGACAAAGGCCTCTACTGCCCCGCACTCTTCCCTGCCAACTCACTGACCAAGCACCTACTGTGTGCCACCGTGTGCCAGGCACTGGGCAGAGGTCAGAATATGGAGATGGAGCGACCCGATGCCCACCTTCCCAGAGCCCGCAGGCTCCAGTGGGTGTGGGCGCTTGTACACACCTTCGGGCTGCAGGGCGCTCACCTCGGCCTAAGCCCCCAGAGCTGCGGCCAGGAGCCAGGCGGCTCCCTCTGTGCTAATCTCCAGTCTCAGAAGGCCATTGGGTGCTCCCTGCCCTGCTGCCTGTGTGAGGATTAGGGAACCCAAGAAGGACAAACGGGAGTCAGCAGAAGGGACAAGACCATGCTTCCCCTCTGAGGCACCAGCAGTGGGCCACAGTCAGCCATTTCCCTTTCGGGGCCACAGCACTCCCCACCCCGACCCCTGAGACAGGAGGGAGTGGGATCCTGTGTCTCAGGTCCCTGCACCCCAGCATCCTCCAATGCTCAGGCTTGTTAAATCCAGAGACCCACCTGGCAGTGCCACGTATGTGTGGGTGCATGTGCGTGTGTCACCCACACGTCAACCTCTCAGCAAAGGGAGGGAGCATTGAAGGGAGGTGAAGGAGAAAGGGAGGGAAGAGGAGAAAGGGAAGGCAGGGATGAAGGGGTGAGGGGAGGG
>VBSM01003143.1:14568803-14597028 GCA_008086735.1 Cheirogaleus medius
CCCGCCCGCCGCGCCCTCCGCGCCCTCCGCGCCCTCCGCACGCGCGCGCCCGCCGCGGGCCACACACGCACGCGCGCACCGCCCCGCGGCCGCCCCCGCCTCCGCTCCCACCCGCCCCAGCTCCCCGCGCGGGTACAGCGAGGGGATCTGTCATGTTTATTTACATAAGGAGGAGGAGACTGGAGGCTTCCTGAAATAGCAGCCGGCTCCAGAGGCGCGGAGATGCCCCGGCCCAGCAGACACACGCCCCGCGCACACGCACACCCCGTGCATGGAGTGTCTCTCACACACAACCCTCTCCATCGCCCAGGCCGACTGCCACTCATTCTCAGGTCCCTCGCGCGCTTACTATATGCAGACTGGGGGAAGTGACAAGGACCCAATTTGAGCAAAACAGACACTGTCCCTGCCCTCAGGAGGTTCCCAGTGGAGCTTGTTAACAAAGACCTAACACCGCTCCTGTCTTCTTCCAGGCCCTGTCCTGTGATTTACAGGTATTGACTACTGTCCTCACAGGCTGAATGAGGAGGTGTTGGAGTTATTATCAACAGGTACCATTTTGATTATTGTGATTATCTTACAGATGAGAAGACAGAGACGAAGAAAGGTTATTCACCCAGAAGGCAGCAGGGCCGGGATGCAAACCCAGGCAGTCTGGCTCCGGATTCCAGGCTTCTACTCCACACCTAACTGTCCCTTCAACAGACACCCCCACGCCCCCACAGACCTACACTGCACATCTGCATCGGGCACATGTATGTGCATCTACACGGGCTCATAAGCACTTGAGCACTCCTCAGGAGCACACTCAGCCACCTACTGCCCACCAGACCATACTCACACGGTTACGTACACACCTTGCAATGTACACGCCTGCTCCAGACTCATGAAATTTCTAGAGAAACCTTAAGATGTGGAAACTGGCACCCCGCACTCAAGGGAGAGGGAAAGGTGCAGACAGAGGAGGAAGAGAGAGGCCAGGAAGGCAGGCCCCTCAAGCCCTGGGCAGGCTGCAGGGAGCCCAAATCATCAAGAGAGCAGCTTCCCAACCCCCAGCCCCACCCCTGGCCCATGCACCACTGCATGTGTACTGTACTCCAGGCACTGTGTGCACTGTCTCATTTATATTCTGGGTGGCAGGAGCTACATTATGTCTATTTTACAGACATGAAAGTGGAGGTTCTGAGAGGCCCAAGAACTTGCCTGAGGTTACCCAGCAGGTCCAAGGCAGAGCCAGGTCTCAAGCTCAGGTCTGTGGGACATCACACCATCCATCACAGGCTCTCCTCAAAACAGGGGCCTCCCAGGATGACAGGACGGCTCCCTCCTCCCAGCCCCTGTCCTCGAGATCAGGGATCGGGGTTCCCGGGGAAAGGTGTGGGTGGGGAGGAAAGGCCAGTGGGCAGGTGGGAGGGAAGGCATGGGGGCTGAGGAAGGAGCTGTGGGGAAGATGGGTACTGCCTCCTCTTCTCAGGTGGAACTCAGAGGCCTGGGCACTGTAAGGATCTGTCCTGGTCCTGAGCCCTCAGCTCAGGACCCTGCTGCTGCCACCCCCGAGTGGGTCTAGGGGAGGGACATTCAGGCCTGACCTAAGGTCATTAGCCCTGGGTGGGAGCGCCCCAAGCCCAGCGTGCCCATCCTCCTCCCAGCTAGAGGCTCGCCAGAGACTTCTCCCTGGGAGAAGCTGTGCACTGATTCCACACAAGACAGCCCTCTTTCCATAAGCACGAACTGGCATGGCTGCACACGGTCACACGCCCATGCACACACATACCCTGGCACACACACCAGGGATACGCCAGGAGGGCCTCAGGAGCAAGGTGAAGAATCTGGCCTTTATCAAAAGAGCAGTAGGGAACCCCTGACATGTTTCAGCAGGGAGGCAACAAGACCAGACCTGCATTTCAAAAAGGTCTTGCTCCCATCTGGTGTGGAGAACACGTGGTTGGAGGCAAGAGGCACCAGGGGAGAAGGCTGGGCATCCGGCGTCCGGCGGAGTTAGGCCCGGACCTGACTTAGGCTCACTCCCCTTGAGCTTAGCACCAGCCCCCACACAGAGCGGGCACTCAGCAAATATCTCACCAATGTAAATGCACATAATTTTCCAGAAACAGAACTGCAGAGAAGTAACCAATCAGTAAAAAAGCAGGGATGGGGCAGGTTGGGTGCTGGGCGAGCTGAGAGTCCCTCAGGAGGGTGGTGGCTCTCATTCTGGCCACTTGAGCAAGAATGGGACAGAAACTGGAAGGTGGCCTGCCTGGGCTCTGGGCCTTCACAACACCACTGTCTGAAGGGGTTTTCTGCAGACAAACCACTTCCCCAGATGGGAAGTGGCAACGTCCTGTGTCTGAGGCTTCCCTCTCCCACCACTTCCCCAAAGTGGTCTCCTCTATGTGGTGGTGGCGGGGTGGGGATTCTGCTACTAAAAGGGGTGAGAAAAGTCACCGGCCAACATCATTCATTCATCCATCAAGCATTCACTGAGTGCCAGCTATGGACCAACCAGTGAGCAAGACGCAATGCTCGCCCTTCAGAAGCCAATGGCGTAGCAGGGGAGATGGACGAGGAAGCAGGCAGTTCCAGATCCCAGCAGGAGCCATGCTAGGATCAGCTGGGATCAAGGAATGCGGTTCTTTTGGCTCTGGCTAAATGATCTCAGCGTGCCATTCTGCAGCCCCACTTTGGAAAGGATGTGAAAGGGAAACGGAGAGTCTGTGAGTAAATCTACAGAAGAGGCTATAAACGCTACCATTTATGGAACACTTACTGCGTGCCAGGCACCGTGCTAAGTATTTCACATGTATACACTCAGCTAATTCACAACCTCCCTTTGGGAGTTAGAATCATCCCCATTTTGCAGGCTATAAAACTGAGGCTCAGAGAGGTTATACTGAAGGGAAAATGAAGTGGCTTCAAAGCCAGACCTGCCTGACATCAAAACTCATGCTTTATCCAGGAAAGGGCAAAGGGCAGGGGCTCCTCTGGCTTGGGGAAGAGGAGACAGATGACAATGGACCTTCTTAAGGAATCAGAAGGGTTCTGTGTGGCGGCAGAGCCTAGCGGTTTTCCAGAGGACACGAGGTGATATCCCAGAGATGGAGCCTGACTGAAGGCAGAGGACACTGGACAGGCAGTAAGGCTGGACTTCTCATCAGCTGATAGGTGACCCAGACAGACTCTGGAGATGCCATCCTGGAAACCTTGGAGCAAAAAGACCCATCTGTGACCTGGGCAGGGGCTTAATACCTCAAAGCCCACAGATAGGAAGCAGGGCTGGATGTGCCTGTGGGGGCTCCCTGGTCAGACAGAATCCCCAGTGGGCTTCAGAAAGAAACTCCCTTCCTTTTCATCTGCCCTCTGGCCCCATCTAGGGAACCTCAGTCCCCTTGGCTCTCTGAACCCATTCAGCCCCCAAGACCCTCCCCACCACCAGGCCACCCCTTCTTTCCCTGCCTTTCCCTGTCTCCTGATCCCTCCTGCTCCTCTTCCCTTTAGGGTACATCTTGGTGTCCACGTTGGGCTGCCCAGCTCAACTCTATCCTCGCAAGTCCCTTCTCAACCTTGTTCTGCAGGCCCAGAACCCTCATTCCCACCTGAACCTGCCCCCTTGGAACTTACAGTCTAGGACTGAGCCAGCAATGGCAGAATAAAACATGGAACAAATTCACTGGGCATCACAGACACCAAGCTCTCTGAGGGGAGGAGCCTCCAGAGAACACTGGGTCCAGCCCCTTCCTTCAGACGGGCAAATAAGTCCTGGCCCATTTTACAGAGACAGCACAGGAGTCTTTGCCAAGGTTGCACAGTGGGTAGAGGGTGAGGAGGACTTGAACTCAGGAGCAGTGTCTTCCAGTGCTGTGCTTAATATGCCATACAAGTCAGGGCATCAGGAGGTAGAGAAGACAAAATTGGAGAAGGGAAGGGGACAGCTTCTCTTGTATGAGGTGGAGGAAGCAACTGGGGTCTGGAGAGGTCGGGGCCAGGAGGCGGCCCACCAGGGAGGAGCTGGGAGGCAGCCCCCGGCTGCTGCAGTGTTTCTTCCTTCAAGAACAAGGGATAATTTGATTGCACTGATGAGTCACCTGGCATTTAGGACTTAAGAATGACCTGCCAAGGCCATCCTCCGTACCCACTAGGCTGGGCCTGGCCCAAGGGGACGAGGAGCAGGAAACCCCAGGCGAACGCTTCTTCCCATGCCCAGAGCCAGGACAAGAGTGGAGGCCGCCGCCTGAGTCCGGAAGAGAGATAGATGTGGAGGGAGAGGAGGACAAAGGCACACAAAGAGAGAGACAGAGCGCGTGCCGGGTGCTGCAGAGAAACCGGAGCCAGGGAGCCCGGAGGGCGTCCTCTGGGGCTGGGACAGGTGCCCCGGCAGTGACAGCTGCCAGCCGCCCAGGATGATGGGAACACAACAGGTGCAGAGGCGGGGGCGGGGACTGAAAGGGAATCTGAGCAAACACCCCTCTTGCCCCAGGCCCACTGCCAAACAGCCCTTTCTGGGACCCTCCGAAACACAAACACACCTGCCTATGCTCCCCATTTCTGGGCCTCGGGGCCAGCCTGGACTCGACAGAGTGGTTGCTGTCCGTGCCCGGCAGAAAGGACCAAGCAAAGAAGAGACCAGGTTCCTATTCCCAGGACAGAGTGTGCCAGACACAGCCCACACCCACAGAGCCTCCAGCTGGAAGCAAACATTTGCCCTGCGATAAGATCTCTGTCACCGGCCAGGAAGGGTGGATAGATGTGCCCACCCCACCCATGCAGAGGTTGGGAGCTCTGGTCTTGAGGTCAGGCGGGCAAGCTCTACCACCCTGTGCCCAGGCAAGCTACTGAGCTTCTCTGAGCCTCCGAGATAGAAATAACAAGGCCCAAGTGCTTGTGAGAACAGAACATCATGGCACCCAGAAGGCTTGTGGCCTGGCTCAGTCCGTGAGGGCGACTGTTGCTGTTGCTGTCTCTTCAGAGACCCAGAGAACCTAGCAGGGGCTAAGGTCTCCACCCAGCCTTGGAAAGGAATGACTTGGCATGCAGGATCCGAGCACAGCACTGAGAACATATGTCACTCCAAGGAGGAGAAACGGAGGACCTGCTTTAATAAGAACCATCCGCATCACCGTGTTGGCCCATCTACTCAGTCCCCACTCCCCCGGCACCGGGCACCTGCTAAGCCTCATATGCAAACGCCGTCTCACAGTGCCCAGCAACAGTCGGTCTTCTAAGTAGGTAGATAAACACTGTGCCTTGTCTCCTGATCTGCACTCTGGTTTTGTTCAGAGTAGAGTGGATTTTATTTATTTATTTATTTTTTGAGACAGAGTCTCACTCTGTTGCCCACGCTAGAGTGCCGTGGCATCAGCCTAGCTCACAGCAACCTCCAACTCCTGGGCTCGAGCGATCCTTCTGCCTCATCCTCCTAAGTAGCTGGGACTACAGGCATGCGCCACCATGCCTGGCTAATTTTTTCTATATATATTTTAGCTGGCCAATTAGTTTATTTCTATTTATACTAGAGACAGGGTCTCGCTCTTGCTCAGGCTGGTTTCGAACTCCTGACCTTGAGCGATCCGCCTGCCTCGGCCTCCCAGAGAGCTAGGATTATAGGCATGAGCCACCACGCCCGGCCTAGAATGGATTTTAAACTCGAAGCTAGCCCTGGCCCCAGTGACCACAGTGATCAATCACCAGGGCCTGATTTTATAAGATTTGCTCCGGACACTGCGACCTTGCTGGGAACTGTGAGGAAGAGCAGACAATGAGACACTGTGGGGAGAGGAGGGGCAGAGAGATGAGGAGACACAGGGTGACGCAGGACATAGGACAAGTGATGGATGTGCTGGGACAAGACAGGAGCCTCGTCCACCAGAGGTGCGTGGAAACACACTCTGCTGATCCCTGCCGGGCCTGCCTGGATTATGAGAAAAGCTGGCAGCTGATGGCAGGAGGTTAAATCCTCCTCTGCAGACAGAGACAGCCCCTCCCCCCTTCCAATCTATCCCTCCTTCCATACCCCCTGCACCCCCTGCCACACACACTCACACTCACACACGGCTCAGCCAAGGCTCCCGGTGCCCACCCGTTCTGGTTGCCAGGCCCTCAGACAGCTGCAGCCACCCAAGGCTGGGAGACACCCCTGGGTCTCCTGCGGCCCACCCTCCTTCCTCTGAGAAATCTGCCTCCTCCGCTCTCTCCTGCTTCCTGCCCCTCCCAGTCCAGCTTACAGAGGACGGCAGAGCCCAGGACCAGCTGCCTTGGCCTTGCACTTCTGCTCCCAGCCCTGGCCCTGGCCCTGCCTGCTGCCCACTCTGGGGCCTCCCACTCCCACCTCTGGGCGCAGACACTGGGCACTAGCAGGTGCAACAAAGTGACAGTGAAGACCCCACAGGGGCCCAGGGTTGTGGCTGGGGCACTCCTCGTAGGGACACCGGCAGCCAGATCCCAAGATCTGACAACACCAAATGCTACTCATTGCCACCACTTAGGCCGTTGTCTACACTAGGGGCTCCACAGCGCAGGTGGCAGTTAAGAGTAGGCGCCAGATCAGACTCCCTGGGTTCAAAGCTTCATTCTAACACCTACTTGGTGTCTATTTTCTCTTCTGAAAAATGGGGTTGATATTAATAGTGCCTACCTCATGGGGCCACTGGGAATGAAAGGAGCTCACACGTGTAGTGTGCTCAGACCGGGGTAGGACGCACAGGTTCTGTGTGCGTGGTAGCACTACAGAGCGGCTACAGCCCTGAGCACCATACGAAGGCCCTGTCATTACTCGATCTGACAGATGAGAAACCAGGATGCACAGGGGGAAAGGGAAAGGGATTTGATCTCAAGTCAGTCTGCCCAGAGCTGTCCTACCCACTGTCTGGGGGCTTCTGCCCCTCCCAGCTCTTTAGGCCATTGGGCCCACCTGACTGTGGTCTCTGACCTGGCTCCCCTGGGGGCCTTTACCCCACCAGTGGGGGACCCAGCACCTCTTCCTCTGCAAAAACAATGCAGGAACTAAGACCAATAAGTACCTAAACCAATTAAGAAAACTATATCTGCTGTTGGCATCTTGAAACACCTGCTCTGGGCCCCCAGAAGGAGAGGGCAGCAGGGGGATTCAGTGTCCTAGCTGGGGACATGGAGGCCACTGCACACTGAACACTTTGTCCAGGTCACACAGCGAATACACAGCTAAGCTGAGGTTTAGACACACACCTACTGGACATCAGAGCCCAAGCACTTGCCTTTCTGCCGTGTGGCCTCTCAAATAACGACCCAGCTTTTAAAAGCTACAAAACATTATCACCAAAACCTTACTGGATTTGCCAGAGCATCCTGTAGGTACCACGGGACAGATGCTCATTCCTTTTAATGAAAAGAGTAAAACACAGGCTCAAGGAGATGGAAATGAATTGCCAAAGCTATAAAGTGCCGGAGCTGGGCCCAGGTGGCAGACAGTGCTATGTCTGCTGCACAGCACTGTCCCTGAGAGCAGCCACCTTCGGTTAAATAAACACAGCATCCATTGCTGGGGCCCAGGATCAGCATAGGCCCAAACATGACCTCTGCGGATCCCAATGGTCACACATGCCCACAGTCACTGTCCTGCCCCGTCAGCGTCCCTGCCATGCACCCAGGCACCCGCTGCAGGCCCCACCCAGCCAGGTCCGGGCCCACTTCTGCGCTGGAGTCAGAGGTCCTCTGAGCTCCAGGGCCAGAGCTTCGGCACACACGTGTCCAGAAGAGAAAGTGGGGATCGATGCAGGGTGCGAGCTCTCACAGGCCCTGAGGTGCAAACATGAAAACGCTCTGTAAAGCATAAGGGGATTTTGAAATTAAGAAGAAGGAAAAAAAAAACACGCACCTCATTGAACTGAACATTTTAAAAAGAGAGAGAGAGAGAGAGAAAGGGGGTGGCAGGTCCTTTTCAGGAGTAAGGGGCTCAGCATGGCTCCGAAGCGGGAGCTTCTGTTCTCACAGAGCAAACGTGAGCAATGACCTGAGGTCCAGCCGCTAGACTGTGCCGGCTCTGCGCCCCCCACCACAGGCCACGACCTGCAGCCCAGAGGACATTGCTGAGCCAGCTGCGGAGCGCAGGGCAAGACCCTGCACAGAGGCACCTGTGAGTAACGGGGTCCACGCAGGGCCTCTCAGGAGGGGCCGGTGGCTTTCATCCCCACTAAATACATGAAGGAACTCAGTTTCCTGCCACTACACCTCTAGTCCTAGCCCCAGACTAAGTCCCTGTCTCACATCTCCCAGCTCCACAAACAGGGGCTTTCAGTCCCTAAGACCTGGGGAACTTGGGCACGTGGCTGGCTCAGTGCTGGCCACCCCTCCCTCTGGAGCCAGAGCTCACGTGTGGCTGAACAAAGGCAGCTGTCAGGCCTGTGGTCATCCTGCCCAAAGGACAGCCCAAGAAGGGTAGCCACCCCAGGGTGACGGCAATGACAGAAAACCCCTTTTCCTCCCTGGAGCTGCCTCCCAATGTGCACATTCACCTATGGCTCATGGTTCCCACCTTCCTTTCTCTCTCTCCAGTAACGTCTCTTCAGGAAGTAATTCCATCCTCCCTCCCTCCGGCTCTGGAGCCTAAGTCAGCCGCCAGAGACTCAGCACTGCACAGGGGGGACTTCCCAGCACAGAGGTTTAGAGGGCAAAGCCTTCCCTGGGATTCCGGACTCCTGGGCTCCAGGCAGGCCCCGAGGCTGTGGCAAAACTTGACCCAGGTTTGGGAAATCCACAAGAGCCTGGCACTTGGGTGTTGGGAGACTTGGGGACAGGGCACCCCCTTTCAGCACCTCCCCGGCTCCCATCTCCTGGTGGCAGTGGCTGGCGGTCAGGGCTCCAGGAGGTGGGTGGCGCCCTACCAATAGGCAAATAAGGGCGGAGGCCTCTTCCCAGGGAGCCCCTCCCCTGTCTAAAACAAACCCCTACCCCCACAACCTCAACCCTGCTGAGCAGAACCCACTTCCCCTTTGGAGGGGACGGTTCTTTGTTCTCAGGGCCAGTTAAAGGAGGTGGGCTGCGTTAGACTTTGTTTCAGGGTCCATTTTTTACCAGCCGTGATACCACCTGCCGTAACTCACTGTGTGACCTTGGGCAAGTCAATCCCTCCTGGGGCCACAGTTTTCACATCTGTAAAATGGAGGTGTGGGACTCCTTCATCTTTAGCTCTGACCCAGGAGTTCCCTGTCCTACGGAGGTAGGGGGGGTTCACTTGGGGGGAGGCAATCAAGAGTTCCTCCCCCTTCCACCAAGGTCTGGTGGAAAACCAGGGATGGGCCAGCAGGAATCGCACCTCTCAGTCCTTTTCCTGACCCTCCCATCATGGGCACCCTCAGGTCCCGGGGCCTGCTTTGCCCCTTGGGGCCTGCTTTGCCCCTTGAGTCCCGCTGTCCAGGCCAGAAGTCAGGTGTCAACAGTCACTATGTCCTTCTAAAGTCCACTCCTCCTCCCATCCCCTGGCTTCCCCCACGGTGCAGGCCACCAGCATCATCCTGATCTGGACAATTATTCCAACCTCCCGGTCCCCTCCTCAGTGCCGCCAGGCTGACCTTTCTGCCTGATCAACCCAGCTGGGCCACTGCCCAGCTCAGAGCCCCCAGTGGCTCCCAAGCACCTCAGGATAAGCTTAAACCCCCCTCCGGGGAGCATTCAAGGTCCTCTGTGAACTGGCCCAAGCCCGTGTGTCTGGCCTCACCTACCATGACGTCCCCCCACCCATGTGCCTATACTCCATGCACACGAGCCATGTGCGTCCTAGAACACAGCCACACCTCACATGTCCATTGCTGTTTGAACATTGTCCCTCTTGCTGGAATGCCCTTCCCCCACACTGGTCACTCAAAGACTCCTACCTTACCTCCATCCCTCAGAGATCATCCCAGCACCCCAGGGTGGAATAGACTAGACCTTCCATCTCCAAGGCACTTCCAGCCCTTTGTGCGGCCCCAGCCCTACGGTGATGGCAAGAGTCCCCTGCCCACACTGGGAGCAACCTGAGGGCAGACAGGAGTCCTTTTACCTCTGGATCCCCATCCCCTAGCATGGCAGGCACTCAGTGGTGCTCCAGGTAGATTTTATGAAGGATGGAAGAAAAGGAGAGGAGGAGGGGGGAAGGAGGAGGCTGGGGCTGCTGGTGTGTGCTCTTGACTTTGCTGCATCTGCCCCCTCCAGGCTCCAGGCTTCAGCCCTAAGGTCCCCCTACCAGCCGCAATGCCCCAGGTCCCGTGGACCCAGTGAAAACCAAAGGTGACAGACTGCCTGTCCCCTGACCTCACGGCCCCAAGGATAGCCCTCCTTGTTCCCCCAGTACTACTGGCAGCACCTGCTAGTGCTCACTCAGGCAGAAAGAGCCAAGAAGCCAGGCAGCCAGGTGTGTCCTGGAACACGGTGGCAACTGGAGTGCAGAGCTTATCTGACCATCTTCCCTGACAGCAGCAGAAAAGCATTCACCAGCCCCCGCCCACTGCAGGACCACCGGGAGGAGATGCTGAAGCCCTGCGCCTGGCTCCCTCCCAGTTCTCCCGGAGTAAAGTAAAGCGGCAGGGGACAGAGCGCCTCCAACTCATTTGCATAAACCATTTATAGCAGCGCCTTCAAACCCACGCCTTCCAAGAAGAAAGAAGCCCGAAGCCCGCTGCAATTGCCTGTGGCTCCCCAGTCTGTCGTTTTCCCTTCTCTTTCATTTTTTTGTTTTAATGGCAGGAAGCTGAGCTCAAGAAAAATCTCTACCCTGGCTGTTCTTGGCAGCAGAGGAGCTGTCATTTCCCTCCAAATGGAAAGAGGATGGGAAGCAACCATGCCTCGGGGTCAGTGAGTTTGCAAAGCCTGCGAGCACTTTTCCGTCTTCTTGGTAAACACAGCAGGTAGCTCGTGCCAGCCCCCATGTTACACATGAGGAAACTAAGGCTGAAAGAGGTAAAGTGACTTGTCCAAGCCACACAAAGCTAGAAATGACTGTACTGGACATGGTGGCTGACTCCCCAACATCTCTACTCCAAGACGGCAGTGGTTCTCAACCCTGACTGCACATCCGCATTGCCAGGGAGGGCCCAGTCCTCACTCCAGACCAATTAACAGAGGAACTCTGAGTGTGGGGCCCACCCAGGCACAGGTGTTTTTAAAAGCTCCCCAGGAGGCCGGGCATGGCGGCTTACACCTATAATCCCAGCACTTTGAGATCCCCAAGCGGGAGGATCGCCTGAGCCCAGGAATTCAAGACCAATCTGAGCAACATGGTAAGACTCTGTCTCAACAAAAATTAAAAAATTGTTTAATTAGCCAGCAGACACCTGTAGTCCTAGTTACTTGGGAGGCTGAGGCAGGAGGATTGCTTAAGCCCAAGAGTTCAAGGCTGCAGTGAGCTATGAGCACACCACTGCACTCCAGCCTGGGCAACAGAGTGAAACTCTGTCCCTAAAAAATAAAAAAATTAAAAAAAGCTCCCCAGGTGGTTCTCGGTGCAGCCAGGGCTGCCATCCCCTGGGAAGCCAGCCACAGAGGTTCCATTCCCCCTGTCAGTACAGGGTCGACACACTTGACCAAAGCCCTGGCTGGGAGCTCTGAAGTCCATTCCCATGTTTGCACCAAGACAACACTTCCCACAGCTGCTCTCAGCCGAGGACAGAGTGTGGCAGGGATATGAGGCCAGGCCCATTCTTGGGGCATGTGAGACTCCTCTGGCCAGGGACCATGGCCTTGGCTGGAGAACATTCCAAGGGCCTTGCCAGACTTTTCTTAAAATTGTCTAAAATGCTTCCACCCAACTCCCTTCCTTTCTCACCCTCTCCTTCACTCAGGGTCCCACCTGCATTGAGGTCTGATGAGGTCACCTACCCTGGCTGTCTACTGATTTTTCCTCTCGCGGGCATTTCCCTTGATTATGTATGTATGTGCATATGTTTAATCTTTTCTTCATGTCTGCCTAACATGTGACCTTCCTCACCTCATGCTTGGACCACCATGAGCGCCTCCTAAGTGGCCTACCCACCTGTGAGTCCCTTCCACCCCACCCC
Source organism: Cheirogaleus medius (assembly GCA_008086735.1). Taxonomy (NCBI): domain Eukaryota; kingdom Metazoa; phylum Chordata; class Mammalia; order Primates; family Cheirogaleidae; genus Cheirogaleus; species Cheirogaleus medius. The sequence continues at coordinate 14,580,806 of VBSM01003143.1, forward strand.
TAATCCTTCCTGCACAAACCATGCTACTCCCTGATTCTAGAACCTTTAACAGTTTCTTATTTCTTACACCATCAAGTTCAAGTCCCCCTGCCTTTCTCTGTAGGCCTGCGTACTCTGACCTGCCCAGCAGCCAACCCTGGCCACAGACTGAAATTCCCCCATTGTTCCACTCATCCCTACAGGGCTCTCCCGTGCGGGAACAATATTGGCCATTGCAGCACAGAAATGACTGGCATGGGCCAGGCGCGGTGGCTCACACCTATATTTCTAGCACCCTGGGAGGCTGAGGCAAGAGCAACTTTATTTGCAATAGCCTCAGATTGAAAACACTCCAAATGTCCATCAAGTGAACAGATAAATTGTGGCACATCCGTACCACGGAGTACCACTCAGCAATAAAAATGGATGGACTATTGACACACACCACAACATGAATGAATCTCAAAATAACTACATTGAATGAAAGAAGCCAGAGGAAAAAGAGTACATATTATGTCCTTTCATTTATAGAGCTATAGAAAATGCAAATCAATCCACAGTGACAGAAAGCAGATGGGTGGTTACTTGAGTATAGGAGGTCAGCAAGGAGAAGAAGGAAAGATGTATTATCATTAAGGGTGCACGGGAAATTGTTTTTTTTAGAAACAGGGTCTTGCTCTGTCATCCAGACTGGAGTGCAGTGGCATGATCATAGCTCACTGCAGCTTCGAACTCCTGGGCTCAAGCCATCCTCCTGCCCCAGCCTCCCTAGTAACTGGGACTACAGGCATGCGCCATCATGCCTGGCTAATTTTTTAATTTTTGTAGAGAAGGGATCTTGCTCTGTTGTCCAGGCTGGTCTCAAACTCCTCGCCTCAAGTGATTTTTCCACCTCGGCCTCCTAAAGTGCTGGGATTACAGGCGTGAGCCACCATGCCCAGCCTCAAGGAAACTTTTGAGGGTGATGGAAATGTCCACTAACTTGATGGTGCTGATTATTTCACAGGTATATAAATATGTCAAAACACATCACACTGTACATTTTAAATATGTGTAGTATATTTTTGTCAGTTATACTTTAATAAAGCTGTATTTAAAAACCTATTAAATATGGGTGTGAGAGGAGGGGGAAGGGAAAGAAAAGTTTTTGCTTCTATAATAACTAACTTGAATCAGTTCCTCAAAAAATTAAAAATAGAATTACCATATGATCCAGCAATTTCACTTCTGGGTGCATACCAAAAGGAAGTGAAAGTAGGGACTCAAACAGGTATTTGTAAACCCATGTTCAAAGCAGCATTATTCACAACAGATAAAAAACATGGAAGCAACCCAAGTATCTATCAACGAATTAATGGATAAATAAAATGTGGCATATACCTACAATGGAATATCATTCAGCCTTAAAAAGTAAAGAAATTCTGATATATACCCCCAAATGGATGGACTTTGAGGACATTATGCTAAGTGAAATAAGCCAGTCACAAAAGGACACGTACATGAGGTACCTAGAATAGTCAAATTCATAGAGACAGGATGGTACCTGCCAAGTGCTGGGGACAGCAGGAAATGAGGAGTTATTGTTTAATGGGTACAGAATTTCAGTTTGGGAAAATGAAAAAAATTCTGGAGATGGATGGAGCCGATGGTTGCAAAGCAACATACCTACTTAATACCACTGAACTGTATACTGAAAAAAAATGGTTAAGATGGTAAATTTTATGTTATGTGTATTTTACTACGATTATGTTTTCAAAAGTACAAAAACAAAAACTAAGTTGAAAGCTTTGAAAAGATGCATTAAAGGCTGGTTCCTTAAACAATGCTGTCACGCTTGAGCCCAGGAGTTGGAAGCTGCAGTGAGCTATGGTCACGCCACTGCACTCCAGCCTGGGGACAGAGCAAGACCTAGTCTTTAAAAAAAAAAGTCAGACTCTGGAGAGAGCAAGACTAGAATCCCCTAGTTCTGCCCCCTCACAAAGGCAGCCAGAACAATGAATAAACAACTATATTTTAATAAAAATAACTGAGGGATCGCCCCAGAGTACGTCAGAGGAGTAAGAGAACCCCTGGCAAGCACAGAAACTCAGAGTGGCCACAGAAGAACAGAGGGAAACACCAGGCCTCCACCACCCCATCCCCGAGCAGGATCAGCTGGGAACAGGAGAAACTTCTTCCTGCGCAAGGAGGTGAGCAAGAGGACCCCAGCCACCCATCAACACCGTGGACACCTACAGACCTCCCCGCTGGGGTCTCCTGCAGGCCTCACAGGCACTAAGCCCAGCTGAGGGAGCTGCCTGGAGTCTGCATGGCTGTGCTCCCCTCAGAGAAGGATCTGACACTATGCCCCACCCCTGTGGCCACTGTGGCTACTGCGCTATGCATCTTGGAAGTGGAACTATGGCTGAAGTGAGTCTTGTTCCCCGACAGCTCCCCTTCATCCCTGATGCTAAGCTACCACCGAACCACCCCTACGCGAAACACCCCCACACGGGGTGGCCCAAGGTCCCCCAGCTGAGCTGCCAGCAGCTGTTACACCCTTCCCCGTGGGGCCAAGCGCAGGTGGAGCCATTCTACCTACCCCTCCTTCTGCCCCCTTGGGCCAGAGCTGAAGTGGTACCCTGCCTCCTGGGAAAACAGCACCTTGGCAGCTCAGAGCAGTCATACCTCCCTGGGGCCTAATTTGAAACGGTGCCCTGCTTCCCAGGAAACAGTGCCCGGGCCTCGAAGAACCACCATGCCCCCCAGGCCTGAGCTGAAGCAGCACACCATCCCCTGGGGAATAAGTGCCCTGCAGCTGTGCATCCCAGGACTGAACTGAGTCCCAGGGAAACAGAGCAGTGGCTAAGCTGACACATCCCACCCTACATGCCAAACACCTCTACTACCCTACTTCCCTGGAGCTGGACTAGCCTCTAGAGTCTGAGCTGCTGCTGAGACACCCCTCCCCCTGGGGAGTGGAGTTACTGCTATGCTGTTCCCTGTCCTCCCGGGGTCTAGACAACAGCTGCACTCCACCATTCTGGGGTACTTGCTGCCACTGCACCTAGCCTCACAGAATCTGGGATACTGCCATACCCCACCATCTCCTGGTCTAGAGTCACTACTATGTGGTGTCTCATCCCCTGGGACCTGAGTTGCCAATGAGCCCTATTGGCTCAGGTTCTTTGAATTGTAGCCATATGCTGCTTGCCAGGCCGAAACCTCCAGAGCATACTTTCTTCCCCAGTGTCGGGCCAGCACTGTGCTCTGCCCACTGCCCCCCTCCCAGGGGTAGAATCATAGCTACAACCTGGCCTGTGGTCCCAAGCTGTTAGGAGATGCCTCAGAGTCATAGATCCTGGCTCTCTGGGCAACCTACATTCAACCCTCACACAGAGAATGAACCTACACCCCAAGACCCATGTGGTAAAACAGGCCCATGAGACACTGAGCCTAGGACCACAGCCCCATAGCTGCTCTTAGCACCTACACCTGGAACCCAGTGCTACTGGAGCAGTATGTAGGCCATGTCAGACCTTACATCAAGAAGGATCCCCTTGGCTAAGTCTCCCCATTGTGGGGAAAATAAGAATAGGAGGACCTCAAAAGCCCTTCACACCAAGGACATTAACAATCTATATCATTAATGCCACAAATGCCTACAGACTAGGCCACTAAGGTGCTCACAGTTATTGCATATGTTGAATGCAGCTGAAGAAGCTGCACAGAAACTATACCACTGTACCTAACTGGAAACAAAGTCACTGCACCCTTCCCAACCAGCCCACTAAAACCCAACTGCAGGTGAAATTCTTTCTTTACAGAAGCTACTCTAGAAAGTTTGAAAGAGGATGCACAGACATCAATGCAGAGACACAAGAAACATCAAAAGGCAAGGAAATATGACACCACCAAAGGAACATAATTTAACTCTCTAATCACAGACCCAAATGAGAAGGAAATCAACAAATTGCCAGAAAAGGAATTCAACATAAGGATCCTTCAGATCATAATGACTAATGAGAAAGAAAAATAAAAATAAAATAATAAGGCCGGGCGCGGTGGCTCACGCCTGTAATCCTAGCACTCTGGGAGGCCGAGGGGGGCGGATCGCTCAAGGTCAGGAGTTCAAAACCAGCCTGATCAAGAGTGAGACCCCATCTCTACTAAAAATAGAAAGAAATTAATTGGCCAACTAAAAATATATAGAAAAAATTAGCCGGGCATGGTGGCACATGCCTGTAGTCCCAGCTACTCGGGAGGCTGAGGCAGAAGGATTGCTTGAGCCCAGGAGTTTGAGGTTGCTGTGAGCTAGGCTGACGCCACGGCACTCACTCTAGCCTGGGCAACAGAGTGAGACTCTGTCTCAAAAAAATAAATAAATAAATAAATAAATAAAATAATAATCTTAAGAAACTCAACAACATACAAGATAATACAGACAGATAATCTGATGAAATCAAGAAAACAATTCAGCAGTACTGGTAGAAAGCACAGTGAGACATGGAGCACCCGCCGGGCCCTCCAGGCCTTCCAGCTTCAGATGAGCTGGGGGGTCCTGGGACTGACCATGGCCTCTGCCCTGCAGACACCTGAAGCCCTTACTGTGGCTGCCCTCTGGCCGGCCCACCTTGGTGACCTGATGACAACAACAAGAGGATGGACTCCGCCGGCTGCCAGGTGTCCTGGCCCAACCCTGCCCAGCCAAGGCGAAGCCTCTGCCAAGCCTTCAGGACGTGGTGCCTTTGGGTGGTGGCGGGTGTGGTGAGGCAAGAAGAATGGCAGCTGCCCAAATGCCACAGAGGGCCATTAGGGTTTGGAGGGCCTGAGAAGGCGGGTCTGTGGACACAAGCTTGGTCACCTCCTTGAGCCATAGAGCTGTGTAGATTGGGGTCCTGGTGACTGCTCTGTCCCAATTGGGCAAGCCCTACTTAATCCTGACAATGATGGACAAAGGCCTTAATGGGCCTGGAAGGCGAGTGGATTCCTGGACAACAACAGGTGGAACAGTTAGCAGGCCATCGGGCGGTCAGTCTTCATTCTACCACCAGACCATGCTATCAGAAGAAACAACATAACATATCTGGCCATTTGGAAATGTCCACCACCCTTTAGGAAGATTTACTGGCTGGTTATAGAAGGCTTATATATGATATGAAAAAGCTGCTCTCCACTTTTCCCTCAACCTTTTAAAAGAAAACATTTGCTACATCTAACCCTTCTAGATGTAAAGAGGTTGCCAACACATTATAGAGTTAGAAAATAACACATTTTGTAAATGCCTATTTGTTTAAAAAAAATCATAGAAAAAATATCTTCTGAAAATGACTTTTTGAAATAGAATTGTTAGACCCCCTCTGGAAGCGACACATGTCCATGTTTGTTCAGTGGGTTAGAGGGCATGGAGCCAAAGACCTTGAGAAGGAAAGGAGAAGATTCTGTGCCAGACTGGCCATGTTTAGAAGACATTTTCATATTATAAGCATTGTTTTGTGTGTGTATTTTATTCCTAACTACTGTATATATAGATGACAAAACTAAGCACTTTTTTGAAATATCTAGTCTTTCTAGATGTTCTAAAGTACCTGATATATGTTAAAAGTAGAAGTAATACCTTTTGTAAATACCTTTTTGTTAAAGTTCATATGAAATTTTGCGAGGAGAATGGCCAAACCACCCCTTGAGTAGTAGACATGGTGTTCGTGCAGGGGTTCAGGGTAGCAAGGGGAGGAGAAGGAAGAGCTCAATGCCAGTGAGGCAAGATTAATCACTGTTCTTACATCTGCGTATTTGGTCTTACTTACCTGTGTATATAGTGTATATAAAGGACAAACAAACCCTACTTTGCATCTAGTCTTTCTAGATGTTAAAGATGTTGCCAGTATATGACAAAAATAGAATTAGTAAACTAATATTTTGTACATTTTTGTTTTAAAATTCCTAGGAAAGATTGTCTTCTGAAAATTTGAGCATTATAGCCCATTGGGTTGGTGGAGGAGGGAAGGGTTCTAGGCCAGAATATTCATATTTCGAAGACACTTTCAAATTAGAACTATTGTTACATGTGTGCAGTTTATTCAAGACTACTGTGTATACAGTGGGCAAACTGAATCCTTACCTGAAACATCCAGTCTATCTAGATTGCTTAGAAGTATCTGATGTATGTTAAATATAGAGGAAGTAAAATAACACTTTGTAAATATCTTTTTGCTAAAATTCGCAAGAAATACTATCTTTTGGAAATAGAATTGGTAAACCACCTCTGTGAGCAGTTACCATCTATACTTGTTCAATGGTTTGGAGGAGGTAGGAGGGAAGGAATTGCAAAAGTTAATATGCTAGTTTGTTCATACTTGGTCATTTTCAGATATCATTTTTCTTACATTTTGTGCATTTTGTTTTGCTGTGTGTATTCAGTGTATATAATGGACAAATCAGTCCCAATTTTGCAACATCTAGTCTCTAGATGTTAAAGAGGTTGCCAGCGTATGACAAAGTACTTAGTAAAATCAGCACATTTTGTACACTTTGTGTTAAAATTCATAGGAAAGCTTGTCCTCTGTAAATGGTTTTTGGATATGAATTTGTTCAACCACTTCTAAGCATTACACATGCCTGTACTTGTCCACTGAATATAAGGCAGAGAGAAGAAAATGAAGGAATGGTTCGAGGCCAAAATGGTCATATTTAGACAATACCTCAGATTATAACCATCGCTATGTGTGTGCTATTTTATTTAACAGTACTGTGTCCCTAGTGGGCAAGTTCTTATATGAAATATCTAGTCTTTCTAAATATTGAGAAGTGCTTGATGTATATAAAAGTAAAAGTAGTAGAATAACACTTTATATATAGCTTTTAAAAACTGATGGGAAATGTTGTATTTGGAAGTGGAGTTGCTAAACCACCTCTGTGAACACTCTCTATACTTGTTCATTGGGTTGAAGGAGGTGGGGGAGAAGAAAGGTGCAAAAGGTGTTTTGCTAGTGCATACTAGAAAATTTAACATACATTGCCCTGTATGTTATGTGCATTTCATTTAACTTTACTGTATTGTATATATTATATATATAGCAGACAAATGAGTCCCAATTTTATAATATCTAGTCACTAGATATTAAAGAGATTGCCAATGTATGACAAAGGTAGAGTTGGTAAGCTAACATTTGTGTTAAAATTCATAGAAAGGCTTTCTTCTGAAAAGGACTTTTGGAAGTGAAATCATAACATCACATCTAAGTGACACATGTGCCTATATCCACTGGGTTGGTGGTGGAGAGGAGTGGGAAGAAATGAAGGATTCTAAATCAGAATGTTCCCTTTTAGAAGATACTTTCAGCTATAACCATTGTTACATGTGCGTATTCAACACTACTGTGTCTATAGAGGAAAAATTCAAGTCCTTATTTGAAACATCTGGTCTTTCTAGATGTTTAGAAGTGCACAAAGTGTGGTTAAAAGTAGAGGTAGTAAATAACACATTTTGTAGATACCCTTTTGTTAAAATTCATATGAAATACTGTCTTTTGCACTTTCCAAGCACTACACAGTTTCTGTGCTGTTCAGGGAGGAAGGAGAAGAAAGTGCAAAGGGCTTTATACCGATGTGGTTACGGTGAGGCAAGATTGACTGTTGTCCCTTATGTCTGTGCATTTTATTTTACTCTGCTGTGTACACAAAACATATATAAAGGACAAATGAGTCCTAATTTACAACATCTACTCTTTCTAGATAAAGAGGTTGACTGTGTATGACGAAAGTAGAGTTCAGTAAACTAATACATTGAGTAGACTTTGAGTCAAAATTCATAGGAAAGACTGTTCTTAAAAACATTTATGGAAGTGAAATTGTTAAAAATCCTCTCCAAGCATTACAGATGCTTAAACCTGTCCACTGAGTAAGTAGAGGGTAGGAAGGGGAAGGGTTCTAGGCCACAAGGTTCCTATTTAGAGGACCCTTTGAAATGATAGCTTTTGTTATGGGTGTACACTGTTTATTCAATGCTACTGTGTATAGCGGGAAAAATTTTTAAGTCCTATTTGAAACATCTAGTCTTTCTAGATGTTTGAAAGTGTACAACATATGTTAAAAGTAGAGGGTGTTAAAAGTAACACCCTTTAAGTGTTTTTTGTTATTTCATAGGAGTGGTTGCATTTGGGGAATGGGATTGTTAAACTTGATGTCTGGGAGAGTATGCTGTCACTGGGTGGCGGGAGAGGGGAGGAGGAAGTGTGCAGAGAACGGTTCTGTGCATTAGATTAGATTAGTTCAGATTGTTTATCCATTGCTCTATATGTGCATTTTAGTTAATATTTCTGTGTAGTAAAGGATAAACAAATGCTAATGCTCAAAGTATGTTAAAAGTAGAGGTAGTAAAATGGTCTCTTTATATTTGTCCTTTTGTTAGTTTTTAGGAAGGACTGTCTTCTGGAAGTGACCTTTATTAATCCACCTCTTGGAGCCAGAGTTTAGTCACTGGAGTAGGGAAAGCAGAAGGGTAAAGGGAAGGGCTCTTTGCTAGTATCTCTATATCTAGAAGATTAGATTTTAGATTAGGTTTTAGATTATACCCATAGGTCCATATGTGGATTTTTAGTAAAGTATCTGTGTTTATTGTAGACAAAGTTCATTACTTTGAAACATCTAAGCTTTGGAAATTTCCTGAGGTGACAATGTATGATAAAAAGTATAAGTAGTGAATTAGCCACTTAGTGAGTATCTTTTTATTATAATTGATAGAAAAGATGCATCTTGGACATGGAATTGTTAAACCACCCCTGAGCAGTGTATATCAGGACTTGTTCATTAGGTTGGCAGCAGAGTGGGCAGAAGGAAGTATGAAAGGAGAGATGTATGTAGATGTGTTCATCTTTACATTTTGATAGTAGCTATTGATGTATGTGTATCTCTTTTGGCTATACTATAAGAATATAAAGTAATTCAATAGAAATATACCTTCTTGCTAATATTTTAATGGTATAGATCTGATAATGAATTATCTTAGAAACATTACACTTAGTATACTCTGTTGTTTTATGTTTGATTTTAAATTGAACATTAAGAGAATGCAGTATTTTAATCGGAACTCTGCCAGCACTTTTACCTAAAGGCCTGCTGCCATTTTTGTCTTCTATGAAATTTTTGTCCCAAGACAGGCAGGATTACATTTTTTCCTAACAGATTGAGTTGGTGTAGTATATTCTTGGTTATCAAAATACTCACATAGCTTTGGGATTTTGGATGGGCAAATATTCATGATGTGTGAAAAGCATGATATATACTGTATGATCTCAACCCCATAAAATTAAATGTTGTATACTATGTACACACAGGATCTAGAAGGACACGTCAAACTGTAAACTACTTGTGATTGTGGATGACTTTGTTCTCTGCTTCTTATGTTTTTCAATTTCCTATACTGCATATACTAACTTTTAAAAAAAGATAAAGGTTATTTTAAAAACTTTAAAAAAACCAATTCATATGAATTGAGAAATTCAACATAGACAGAAATCATATAAAAGAACCAAACAGTAATCCTGAAGCTAAAAATTTAATGAATAAAATAAAAACATATGCAAATCAATAAACATGGCATATCATATCAAAAGGACAAAAACTATATGATCATCTCAATAGATACAGAAAAAGCATTTGATAAAATTCAATATCGCTTCACAATAAAAATTATCAACAAATTAGGTATAGAAGAAACATACCTCAACCCAATAAAGGCCTTATATCACAAACTCACAGCCACTATAATATTGAAAGTGGATAAGTTGAAAGCTTTTCTCTAAGATCTGGAACAAGACAACAATGCCCACATTCACCACTTTTATTCAACATAGTACTAGAAGTACTAGCTAGAGCAATTAAGCAAGAGAAATAAATAAAAGGCATCTCTGAATTGTAAAAGAGGAAGTCAAATTGTGCCTGTTTGCAGATGACATGATATTTTATATAGAAAAACCTAGAGACTCTACCAAAAAACTCTTAGAGCTATTAACTAATTCAGGAAAGTCACAGGAAAAAAAATAAAATACCTAGGAATAAATTTAACCAAGAAGATGAAAGGTCTCTACAAGAAAAACTATAAAACACTGATGAAAGAAATTGAAGAAGACACAAAAAGATGAAATGACAACCTATGTTCATGGATTAAAAGAATTAATATTGTGAAAATGACCATATTATCAAAAGCAATGTACGGATTCAATGCAATTCCTATCAAAATACCAATGATATTCTTCACAGAAACAGAAAAACCAATCCCAAAATTTGTATGGAACCACAAAAGACCTCAAATAGCCAAAGCAATCCTGAGCAAAAAGAGCAAAGCTGGAGGCGTCACACTGTAGGATTTCAAAAAATACTACAAAGACCAAAACAGCATGGTATGACATAAAAAACAGACACAAAGACAAATGGAACAGAATAGAGAACCCCAAAATAAACCCATATATTTACAGCCAATTGCTTTTCAACAAAGCCACCAAGAGCACTCATTGGCAAAGGGACAGTCATCTCTTCTATAAATGGTGCTGGGGAAACTGTATATCCATATGCAGAAAAAAGAAACTAGACCTCTATCTCTCATCATATACAAAAATTAACTCAAAATGGGTTAAAGACTCAAGTGTGAAACCCTAAACTATGAAACTACTAGAAGAAAACACAGGAGAAATGCTTCAGGACATTGGTCTGGAAAAATATTTTATGGAGAAGACTTCAAAAGTATAGGCAACAAAAGCAAAAGCAGACAGATGGAATTACATCAAACTATAATGCAGAAATGGGAGAAAATATTTGCAAACTATTCATCTGATAAGGGATTAATATCCAGAACATATAAGGAACTCAAACAACTCAACAGCAAAAAAACAAATAATCCTGTTTAAAAATGGGCAAATGAGATGACTAGACATCTCTCAAAAGAAGACAGACAAATGGCCAACAAGTATACGAAAAAATGTTCACTATCACTAATCACCAGGGATATGCAAATCAAAACCACAATGAGCTATCAGCTCACCCCGGTTAGAGTGGCTATTATCAAAATGACAAAAAATAACAAATGTTGGCAAGGATGCAAAAAAAGGGGAACTCATACACTCCTGGTAGGAATGTAAATTAGTACAGCATGGAAAACAGTATGGAGGTTCCTCAAAAAACTAAAAATCAAACTACCATATGATCCAGCAATGCCACTACTGGGTATATACCCAAAGGAAAGGAAATCAGTATGTTCAAGAGATACCTGCACTCTCATGTTTATTGCAGCACTATTCACAACAGCCAAGATGTGGATTCAACCTCAGTGTCCATCAACAGATGACTGAATAAAGAAAATGTGGTGTGTATACACAATGGAATATTATTTAGCCATAAAAAAGAAAGAAATTCTGTCATTTGTGTTACCATGGATGAGCTTGGAGTACATTATGTTACTGAAATAAGCCAGGCAGAGAAAGATAAATACTAAATATTCTCATTCATATGTGAAAGCTAAAAAAGTTGATCTTACAGAAGTAGAGAGTAGAACAGTGGTTACTAGAGGCAGAAAAGAGTGGGGCTGGGAGGCTAACCAAAGGTGGATTAACAGATACAAAGTGCAGCTAGATAGGAGGAATAAATTCTAGTGTTCTGCAACACTATAGAGTGCCTCTAATTACCAACAATTTATTATATATTTTCAAATAGCTAGAAGAGCAGATTTTAAAAGTTCCCAGCACAAAAAAATGATAAATGTTTGCAGTGATAGATATGCTAATTACCCTTATTTGACCATTACACATTGAATACATGTATTGAAATATCACATCATACCCCATAAACATGTATAATTATTACATGTCAATTAAAAATTATACTAAAGACAAAAAATGTTGTCACATTATATGTAGGCAAGACAACTGTAAAATACTCAGTAAAAAAATTCTAGAAGGATTTTGCACCCAAATTTGTTCATAAGCATCTTCAGGCTCTTGTTCCACTTTAAAGAAGCCAAAACTGACAACTGCAGAGCCTGCCTTAGGAGAGCTCCTACGAGAGATACTCCAGGGAATTTGAATCAGCAGATCTTGGCTCTACATCAAGAGACTTACTAATAAATGTAAATTTGTATGTTTTGGTTAAAATATTTAAGTAACATATGTATCCTTTTATACTATTCCCCACATTAACTTTTCACCTAACCAACGAGTCTTCCGTTCTGACTACATGAGACAAAGAGGACTTCTAAGAACGTATTAATAAAAATGAAGACCCAGGAAAAAAACACACCAAAATGTTGACATTAAGCATTTCTAAGTGAGTTCTTACTTTTTCCTTTAAACTTTAATGGATTTTCCAAAAAGTATGTATTGCTTTCACAATAATTTATGCAATAAACCATTTTAAAGCAACTATTGCTGGTGGTGGTAATAGAGTTTAAAATGGTGACACAAATGATGATGATGGTGCAGTGTGATGTCCAGGACAGATGGCTGGAAACCACACACAAGCTCAAGGAGGATATGAGGTCTTCTAGATAAGCCCTGAAGGGGTTCCTTAATCTCTCTGGAGGGGAACAAGCCCAGGCGCCACCTCCCACAGACTCCCACTAAGACAGTTGTGACCAGGATTCCACCCATCGTTATATTATGCACATTTGCACACCCAGCCCTGTCCTGGGCACTGAGAGGAAGAATATGAGAAGGAAAAGCAATGTAACCTTTTTTTAGGCATAGGCACAACCATTGGCAGTCACATACCAAGTATCTCTTTTATTCCTCAATACAGCTAATCAAAGTAGGGTGTTGACTCTGCAGGCCACCCTCTCTTTGCGGAGAGGGGAGGGCTATAAAAGTTCATTTTTAAAAAAATGTTTAAGCCAGGTGCAGTGGCTTCTATCTGTAATCCCAGCACTTGGGGAAGCTGAGGCTGGAGGACCACTTGAGTCCAGGAGTTTGAGGTTACAGTGAGCTGTGAACAGACCACTGTACTCCAGCCTGGGCGACAGAGCAAAACCCTACCTCTTGAAAACACAAAACAATAAAAACTTTAAACTGTAAAAATAACACACTTACTATTAAAAATAAATCAATGAAAGCACCAACTTGTATGGAGTTGCAGTAACGGAGTAAAAGCATCCCATTCCCCACCACACTACTTCGTCCCCCAGCTATTCCCCAGATGTAGCCGCTGGCAACAGTTGGGTGGAAACCCACTGAGCCTGGGTCTGTGTTTGTACAAACACAGTGCATGTGGATGCGTGACCAGTACACTCCCAGATAGATAGCAAGTTGCAGAACCACAGGGTAGAGAGTTGTGCCCCTAGATAGCTGCATCGCTCACTCCTTCACCTCCTTCAAACACCATCAGGCCCTCTTTGGCCAACCTATTTAACAGTGTAAGCATCCCCAGACATTCTAAGTACAAATAGGCTCATACGACACATACTATTACATAATTTGCTTTTATTCTTAACAATATGGCAGAGATTATTTTTATTGCGGTAGCTCACACTAATGTTAAAATCTGCAAAGTATTCCTGTGTAGAGAGATGCCATCACTTACTTAACCCACTGCTCCCTCCTTCTTGAAACTCTGTGTGAGTGTGAAGTGGGAAGGGGGACACATGAGGTGCCCTCCATGGCTCTTGGCAATAAGCTCTCTCAAACTTCAGTCTGGGATATTGACTGGTCATGGGTCAGAGCATGGGAAGTTACCCTCAAGAGACAAAACAGCCCCTAGATGTGAAGGAGATCTTGAACAAACCTCAAGAAAAAACGTGTTCATTGGATACCAAGGATCAGTGAAAAGGGGGTGTCATGGTGGTAGGGCCCATGGGAGCAGAGCCAGGCATATGGTGCCCTGCCAGGCCAGCCCAAGTGCTGGGTCCAGCTGGCGGGCATTTCCCTGTGGATGAAGGGGCCCGGGCAAGGCTCAGAGCCCACAGCCATGAAACTCTCAGATTATGTTCCCAACTTGTCTGGCCTCATGTGAGTTCACCCAGCACTTGAGAGCTTCCTACAGAGGAGGGATGTCAGGAAGTCCATCTGACAATAAATTTCTCTTTGGGAAAAAGAGTATTGAATAGAGTATCTGATTTGATCCATGAATCTCTGCAAACTTGATTAGAGGGAGCCAGGATGCCCCAGTCCCATCAACTGAGAGACACAGAGGAGATGGGAATTTGGGGCCAGCTCAGTGGAAGGCCAGACGCTGGCAGGAGAATACTCACTAAGGACACCACCCCCTCGGGCTGGCCAGCCTGCGTCATTGCAGCCTGCCCTGTGCCATCGCTCACCTTCTCCAGACTCCTAGTGACAAACAGTAGACATCTACTGTTTAATGAGCTCTTGTGATGTACCACGCCCTGAGCCACATGACCCACAGCTCTGATCTCATCTAATCCACACAACGGCCCCATGAGCTAGGAACAAGTATACCCATTACCACATTTGAGAGGTCAAGGAACTCACCCAAGGACCCAGAGGTCAAGATTCAAGAGGCAAGATATGACTCCAGACCAGACTGACCCAGGGCAGGTGTTTAATAGTTCACAGTGGGTGTCCCTGGATCCCTTATACCAGCACACCTGGGATTCTTGTTTTAAAAAGCCCATCCCAGCTCTGACTCGAGGGGGGAGGGGAGGCAAGGGCAATATATGTAACCTTAACATTTATACCCCTATAATATGATGAAATAAAAAAGCCCATCCCAGGAGCCCACCTGGAGTTGGGCCCCAGGAATCTGTATTTTTTCCAAAGTTTTTTACTGTGGTAAAATACATATAAAAAAGGTACTGTCTCAACCATTTTTAAGTGTGCCATTAAGTACATTCACATTACTGTGCAACCATCACAGCCATCTGTCTCCAGAACTCTTTTCATCTTGAAAAACTGCAAGTCCATACTCGTTAAACCATAACTTCCCATTCTCCCCTCTCCCCGGCCCCTGGCAACCACCATACTACTTTCTGTCTCTATGAATTTGACAACTCTAGGGACCTCATATAAGTAGAATCATACAGTATTTGTCTTTTTGTGATTGGCTTATTTCACTTAGCATAATGTCCTCAAGGTTCACCCATATTGTTGCATGTGTCAGAATTTCTTTCTTTTTTAAGAATGAATAATATTCCATTATATGTATATACCATGTTTTGCTTACCCATTCATCTGTCAGTGGACACTTGGGTTGCTTCCATGTTTTAGCTATTGTGAGTAATGCTGCTATTTGGGTTTACAAATATCGCTTCAAGACCCCGCTTTCACTTCTTTTTGGTAAGTAACCAGAAGTGAGTGATTAGTGATGCGGAGCATCTTTTCCTGTGCTTATTGGCCATTTATATATCTTCTTTGGAAAAATGTCTGTTCAAGTCCTTTGCCCATTTTTGAGTCAAGTTTTTTTTAATTGTTGAGCATCAGGAGTTCTCCCTATATTCTAGATATTAATCCCTTATCAGATATATAATTTGCAAATATTTTCTCTCATTCTGTGGGTTTCCTTTTTACTTTGTTGATAGTGTTGTTTGTTTGTTTGTTTTGAGACAGAGTCACACTCTTTCACCTGGGCTAGAGTGCAGTGGCATCATCATAGCTCACTACAACCTCAAACTCCTGGCCTCAAGTGATCCTCCTGCCTCATCGTCCTGAGTAGCTGAGACTACAGGCATGTGCCACAACCCCTGGCTAATTTTCTATTTTTAGTAGAGACAGGTCTTGCTCTTGTTCAGGCTGGTCTCAAACTCCTGACCTCAAGCGATCCTCCCCACCTCACCCTTGATAGTGTTTTTTGATACACACATTTTTAAAATTTTCATAAAGTTCAACTTGTCTATTTTTTCTTTTGTTGTCTAGACCTTTGGTATCATATCTAAGAAATTATTGCCAAATCCAATGACATAAAGTGTTTGCCCTATGTTTTCTTCTAAGAGTTTTATAGTTTTAGGTCTAACATTTAGGTCATGGATCCATTTTAAGTTGATGTTTGTCTATGGTGTTAGGTAAGTCTCCAACTTCATTCTTTTGCATGTGCATGTCTAGTTGTTCCAGCGCTGTTGAGAAGACCATCCTTCCCCTACTGAGCGGTCTTGACATCCTTGTTGAAAACATATGACCATATACAAGAAGTTTATTTCTGGGCTCTCTATTCTATATCACTGGTCTCTGTGTCTGTCTTTATGCCAGGATTTAATGTCATGATTACTATAGTTTTAGTAAATTTTGAAATCAGGAAGTGTGAGTCTTCCAGCTTTGTTTTTTTTTTTTTTT
>VBSM01003143.1:14597128-14626305 GCA_008086735.1 Cheirogaleus medius
CCTCTTCTGCCTGGGGTCCCAGTGGATCACCATGCTCCCAGCCACCGAACAGCCACCTGGGTACCATCTTGGACTCTTACCTCTCCCTCCCCACCTGCATCATTCATTTACCAAGCACACCTCTCACATGTGGCCCTTCCTCTCTTTGACCATAACTGTGGTTCAGCCTTTGGTATCCTTCCCCTAGACAACTTGCCCCTCATCATAACTGGCCTCCTTGTCTCCCAACTTGTCCCTCTTAAATCCATCCTCCATGGGGCAGCTAGAGTGATCCCTCCAAAAAGCAAATCTAAAACCTTCAACAGCTCCCATTTCCCAGAGATGCCCAAGGCCTGTGTGGACACTGGTTCATACATCATCCCCTTTCACTTTTCCCGCCGAGTTAAATGTTTCACTAGGGGGTGGTTTGCTCTTGGCAACAAGATGAGCTTTTGTAAATGAGTGTCTCACTGACCTTGTAGCAGTGAAAGTTTACTACACCTTTATAAACAGCCTTGGATCATGCACTGGTGTTACTGCTAGAAGAATGGTGAATGGAATTCTCATAGTAAACAACGCGTCTCCTGCCGGAATTTCCCCAGCACCGGGGCCTTGGAGCTGGGATTTCCCAGGCCCACACTTTCTAACGTCTCTCCTCTCCCAGCCCTACACTGGTCAGTTACAGCTTCCTACGCCCCAGCTGTGTGTTCTCTGTGCAAAGTGTAAGTGAATAAGTGAGAAGCTCTTTTTAAAGGATGTGAAACGGGGAACTTCTTCTGGAAAGAATATCTAAATACGAACTTGCTGTTTCTCAAGTGGGGGACTGAGAGAGAACTAAGGAGGGACAGGGGGAGAGCCGAGCACACCCCAGGGGCCAGGACCCTGGCTTGTGGTCATGCTTCCTGCCCCGCTCCGCACCCTGTTTAGGGCACTCAGGGGCAGATGTTTTGTCATCCTTGTGGCAACCACGCTACCCCCTCGGGAGAGCCAGGGAACTCCAGAGCCCCAGGTTTTGACGTCTCTGCCCCGAATCAGTAGCCCAGCTGATGAATGTCAGTCAAGACATGAACCCAGGATTTGAACCCAAGTTCTTGCCACAGTGTCAGGTGATGCGCCCTCTGTCCCCCACCAGCCCCCGCTCTCTCTGGGGGTCTGAGCAGGAAGACTCTCTCCCCCACACAAATTTCTGGATCTGAAGGGGCTGACCCTGTAGATTTGGGATTCTAGACGTGGGAGAAGCCCAGGAGAAGATGGCCCAGGCTGGGGGCAGGAGGGGCTGATCCCGGCCAGAGGTGGTCAGAGAGCAGACACCTCACGGAGGGTCCATGTCCCTCTTACAAGGAAGGAGGAGTGTGCAGCAGCAGACGCAAGGTCAGACCCAGCTCTTCTAGACTCTCAGCGACCTCTGCCTTTCCTCTCCTCCCGCCAGCCTGTCCTCCCTCCCAGGGCCCTCCCCTCAGTCGCTGCCCCGGCCTGCCTGCTAGGCCACCCCAGCTGCAGGCCACTCCTGCCAGATGAGGCAGCGCCCCCTCCCACCCCATCCCCAGTGCCTAGGCCAGAGGCGCCCTGGCCCACAGCATCTGAGACCAGGCACCAGGACTCTCGGGTTCTAGACCTCCACCTGCTTCAACTTGCCTTGTGAGCCCAGGCAGGTCCCTTCTCTCTGAGCCTCAGTTTTTCCTCTGTGAACATGCAGGGTTGGACAATAGGCACCCAGGCACTCTCCATCCCTGAGGCACTGGGTGTGGCCTAAGGCTGTCCCCAGTCCTGCACCTGGCAGGTACAGAAATGTCCTAGGGCCAGCCTCTGTGGCATAGACACCTTGGTGACCCTTGGAGGGGCCACCCAGGCCACACCCTGGAGTGGGATCCAGGTGGGTCTCTCCAAAGCCCCCAGTGCCTCCCAGTAGAAAACAATGAGTTTCATTCCAAATAAGGGAACTACAGCAAAGTTCCCTGCCGCGGCCTGGTTCCGGCTGGTTTATGTTAGCTGGACAAGACTAAACAGACCTTCACATTCCCAGTATTAAGCACTAAAAATGAAAAAGCGCCTGCTTGTCTCTGGAGCACTGGGGCGAGGGAGATGTCAGTGCTCCCCTGAGGCCCCCCGAAAGGCTCAGCAGATTGAGGGAACAAGGGGAGGGCTGCCAGGGAGGACCAAGACTTCAACAGGCAGCGAAGCAAGGTGGGCACAGGGCGATGGTGAGGGCGAGGGCCTTGTGGCCTGGGGGCATGTGTGGAGAGGGCCTGGTGGGGCTCTGTGTCCACAGGGGAGGGGGAAGAGTGAGAAGGAAACCAGACAATGAGAAGAGGGAGGGAGGGAGGGAGGGACAAAGGGACAGAGAGATGCAGGGAAGGAGCAAGGCGGCCAGCAACAAGAAGACCCAGAAGCCACCACCCCACCTGCCTTGGCTAGGAGGCCAGGAGGGATGGGGGAAGGGAAGAGAAGGGACCCAGCCACTTCCTGGACAACACAGCACTGTTCCCAGCTGACCACCTGCCTCCCCTGTGGACACAACTAGCCTGAGATAAGAATTTAATTATTTACAAAACAGACGAGCCTGAAGCACGACTGACCGCCTTCCAGCTTCCCCACACAGGCCAGCTGCACTTGAACTTGCCCTCCAGCCCAGCCAAACCCTGCAGGGCAGCTCCAGCCCCCTAGCACCTGGCCACACTGTGGTCTTGAGACCCTGACAGTTCCCATCTCAGAGGCAAACAAACTAACACTCAGAGGGGTGACAGTCACATGTCAGTGGCTGCAGAGCTAGGATCAGTGGTACCCACAGCTTCTGAATCCTGTGGATCAGCCCCCACACCCTCAGGCCACACTGTCATTGGCCAGCCTCGCTATGGCCATACACAGGCAGCTTCATCTCCTCCATCCGCCCCCAGCCTACCCTCAAGAGAAAGCTCTTCTCTGTCTCTCCAAACTTCTCCACCATTCTTTAAAACAAACCCCTCCTCCTGGAAGTCCTCCCAGATTCCACTCAGCCTAACTGACCACTCTCTCCTCCGACCTCTGACCTCCCTCAGCCCCAGTGATCTAGCCTGGCAAGGGGCCTGGTACCCAGAAGGCACCCAAAGAACATCTGTGCCATTAAGGAAGGACTAATGAACCCATGGTTCCATCTTGCTCTGGCCTTCTCATGTCTCAGCTCCAGAGCCAGGTTCAGAAAATGTCATTTCAACAGAGGAAAAAAAAGTGGCCATGGCCACCCTGAAGGGCCCATGGAACAAAAAGTTCGAATTCCCCAGAATCAGCCCAATCTTGCATTCATTTCAAAATATCTGTGCTGACTCTGTGCGCCGGGCACAGGTGGCAGCAGCACAACAATAGCAGGAGAGACAGTAAAAGACACGGACATGGAAACAGGCCCTGCCAGCAGTGTGCGCCATGCTCGGATGGGAAAGCCAGGGCAGCCACCGGGCGGACACCACCCACCGAGCCTGGCCGGTGGGCAGGGAAGGCTTCCTGGGGGAAGTGATGCCTAAGCCAACACCTGAGAATGAGCCTAATGATGACAATAGCTAAAATTTATCATGCTTTTATTACTAGTCAATCATTATCTCAAATAAGGAATTACGGCATGGGGAAGTTAAGCTTCTTGCACAAGGTGGCACACGCAACAAAGACAAAGTCCAACTCCGAAGCCCGTGCCTCGGCTCCAGCACCTTCTATCCCACCTGCCTTTCCTCTTCCCTCTCTGCACCCCAGGCACGAATGCCCAGCCCAAGTCCCTCCAGATCCCCTTGAGGAACTCTAGAGGCCCACTGGGCTGCACCAGAACTCCACATCTGGGTTGGGTTTCCATAGCCAGTGGGACCCCCAGGCCTCTCAGGTCCCTTGGCCAGGTGCAGAGAGAAGAGCTTGGGGCTCCCTGTAGACCCAGAGGGTGCTACCCCAACATCCTGGAACACACTTGCTGGTGGAGAAAACTCACCTCTCTTCTCAGGTGCCTGAGTTTCCTGGGCCACAGGAAATGGACTCTGTCCCAAAGGAGCCGTTCTTTGGGGACATGAAAGAAATTGCCCCAGAGCTGGAAAGTGTTGCCCCCATTCACTACTGTCCCCTGTTTGGGTAGAACAAAGGAGGATCCCCGAGACAGGAAAGTTCCCCTGCAGCAGGGGTGGCTGGCGCTAGGAGACCAGGAGTCAGACGCCTCCCATTCAAGGCCCTCTGGCAGCAGGGTGACCAGGGGGTGACAGTGAGGGGCCCTGGAAATGTCCAGGAAATAAGGCCAAGACCACCTGCCTCAGCAACTTCTAAGGGGTCTTGAGCAACACCCAGGAAGGAAGAGGCCAGAGGGCTCCACAAAGCTGAAAGCCCAGGACAAGCGTCATGGCATGTTTTCTGCCCAGCAGCTTTGGCTCTCTGAGAGAGGGATCCACCCTGCAGGTAGTAGGAGTGAGAAAGGGGAGAGGGGCGTGGGGTAGTGGCCCAATATAGACACAGATGTCTCTCAGCCAGGTGTCAGCCCATCTGGGGGAGAGAGGACAAATTTTCTGTATCCCAGTGGCTCGGCAGAGCACAAGGGCGACAGTCCAGCCCCTTCAGGTCACAGCTTACCACGTTTTCCCTACTGCCTGGCCTGAGAAGGGCTAGCCTATGGGGGGGGGGGGGGCTGTTGATCCAACCCAGCCCAGCTCCCGCCCGCCAGAGCCACATGCCAAGCCCCAGGGACCCAGATTTAACATGTCCCACTCAACGTGCGCTCCCTTTCCCCAGGGGCCGCTCAGCACAAGTTAAGATCCGATTGGCACTAATTGGACCAAGCTGGCAGGGCCCAGGGCAGCCTGTGTGCTGTCCCCACGGATCTGACTCACCGAGCAACGGCCATTGGTGTCAGCAGAACGCACTATTAGTGGCATTTTAGGAGGCTCGAGTGGGCGTGGATGGTGCTTTGTGAGTCAGCATCACTGTCTGCCCAAAGCTTGCAGCCAGAGACCCAGAGCTCACAAGTGACTTATCCACAGTCTCACGTCCAGGCAAGGGATGGAGCCCAGGCCTCTTAGGTATCAGCTCAGGAGTCTCTCTACTGGCCCCTTCCTCTGCTGATGGTCCCAGAAAGTTTCCACTACAAGAGAAAGGAGGTTCTAGCTGTTCCCTTCCTGCCAAGGCACAAGACCTCCACCCGGATAATCAAACCCCAAGCCCAAGAAGGGAACCTCAACCCACTCCTAGAATACGGAGCCCACCAGATGGACTCTTAGCCACAAGACTCAACTGTAGCCATGAATCCCGGATCCTAAAATAGAAACCTACCCTCCAGGAATGGAACGCTCACCTCAGCATGGAACTCAGACCCCCAAGTGGGAAACCTCAATATCAACCCAGAACCTTGCCAGCAGAAATGGCACCTTCATCCAAAATAGAACCTCATACCTCAGAAACTGAACCTTAGCCCCAAACAGAAAACCTCCACTTTCAGAACAAGTCCTGAGGCTGGGCATGGAGGCTTACACCTGTAATCCTAGCACTCTGGAAGTCCGAGGCAGAAGGATTGCTTGAACTCAGGAGTCCAAGACCAGCCTGAGCAAGAGAGAGACCCCGTCTCTACAAAAAATAGAAAAATTAGACAGGCGCCGTGGCACGTGCCTGTAGTCCCAGCTACTCAGGAGTCTGAGGCAGAAGGATCGCCTGAGCCCAGGAATTTGAGGTTGCTGTGAGCTAGGCTGACACCACAGCACTCTACTCAGGGCAACAGAGTGAGACTCTGTCTCAAAAAAAACAAAACACCAAGTCCTGCATCTTGGGGAGATATGTCCTCAATAGCCAATCCTGGCTCTTCTTATATAGAAATTCACCACATAACAATGTTTTGGTCAACAACAGACAGTGGTCCCATAATATAACAGAGTTGAAATATTCCTATTGCCTAGTGACAGTCATAGCCATCATAACATTGTAGCCCAATGCATTCCCATTTCTATGTTTACATACACAAAGACCATTGTGTTACAATTGCCTGCAGCATTCATTACAGTAACATGCTGTATGCGGGTTTGTAGCCTAGGAGCAATGGGCTACACCAGATAGCCTGGGTGCATAGGAGGCTGTACCACCTAGGTTTGTGTACGCGCACTCTGTGATGTTTGCACCATAATGAAATCACCTAATGATGCGTTTCTCAGAACATTTCCCCATCATTAAGTGACGCATGACTGTATTTTGTTTCTTTCACACAACCTCAACCTGGGCATCAGACAAGCAAACCCAAGCTCCCTAAAACAGTTTCCTTCACATTTTACAGTGAAGGAAACGGGACTTCCTCATGCAAGCAGAGCCCTAGTTTCCAGGTGGGCTGTCCTCTGATGCAGAAACCTCCACAGAGTGGCATTCAGGTCACTCACGGCCCAGCCCGACCACCTCCCCCATCTCCTCGGCTCCACATCAGAGTCTGGGAGTCTGGCTGGTCTCTGCAGCCGCACAGATCTCCAGCCCCAGCCTCAGGGGGGACAACCCCTTCTGCACCTGTCGGGCACTGGCTAAGCTCTCTCAGCCCTGAAAAGAGGGGGTGTCCTGCACAAGACTTGAGCACAGTGGGAGGTAAGGTCTGTGGCCCAGGCAGGCATGGGCACTCCATTCAGTCCAAGGTCTGCCTTGGTTCCTGGACTCTGGAGGAGAGGCCAGTCTTCTCAGAGGCTGGACCCTGAGGGCAAGGGTCAGGAGTGGGTGTTACCCTAATACTAATTCAAAGGGGCCCCACTAGGAGGCCCAGGTAGAACCTAAAATATGACTTTCGCAACGGCCATGACAAACTGGGCCTCTTGTCTCCTCTGTGAAGTAGCTATGAATCCTAGTCATGGGAGGACAGAGCTGGAGGGGACTGTTGAGGTGCTATTCAAATGCGTAGACCTGGCCCTGCAAGAAGTCCTCAAGCCATGAGCTAGACAAACAGGCTGTTTCCCCTCACTCCCTTTCCCACCTGCTGCCTCATTTCCCAACCCACTTTTCCACATTGTTTGGCTACAGGGCCATCCATCCAGTCCCCACTGCTCGCCTCCCCATGACAGTTTTATAATTTAGTAAGTGCTGAGCTACAGGGTGGGGGTCTGAGGCTTTGATCTCCACTCTGGGAAAGCCAGAGCTGGCCCTGACCTGTCCCTGCTGATTTATGGCCACCCTTCCTGCTGGCTGGGAACCGGCACCCACAGGGAGGGGAAGCTACCTGAGAAAGCCTAGCCAGGTCAGGACTGAAGGTCCCTGGTGCAAGGGCCAGCTGGGGCCAGGTGCGCATCGCACCGCAGGTGTTGCCTCTACCCTCCAGGGAGCTATAGGCAGAGGGACATTAATTATTGATGGTGTCCGGGGTGGGGGGTAGGGATAGAACCTGCTCACCTGTCTCTCTTACTGGCTCTAAAACCTCACACTCTTGGCAGGAACACAGGTCCCAAGGGAGCACCCCTACGTAGCATGCACACCCCCACAAAGCGCCCTGGGTGCCCCACGGACCACTGCTGCAGAAGTCTGGACTCAGAGACACACACGCAGCTCCTCAGCAGCTCCCTCTGCCGGATCTCCACTCCAAATCTTCAAGTCGACCTTCCAAGGTATCTCCCAAATCAGTCTACTTGCCTCCTGCTCATCGCCCTACCCTGGCAGGAGACACACCTCTCTCCTTGCCTAGAGGACTGCAGTGACCTCCTGCCTGGCCCTTCCCGTGCCCCTGCCCCTCTCTCTTGCCCCGGGAGCTTTCTAGGACATCTAAGCGATCTTGTCACTCTGCTGTTATCAAGCCCTCGGACAGCAGGCTCCAAGCAGGCAGGCATCCACATCACATTTGGGGCCAGCATCTGTCTCCCTCAGGTGTCCCTCTGCAGTCAGCTTCTAGCAGCTCCTAAGAGCATCACGCTGCAAGGTCAGAGCCTTGAGATCTTGTCACCGTCTGATCCAGTCCAGCTATATGGCCTTGGGCAAGTTACTTCCCCACTCTAAAGGAGATAGGGACAAAACAATCTCTATGACACATTTGAGTTCTGATGTTTGAATCAGTGGCTATTATCCCTTCCACCAGCTACCCGAGCACAAGCCGCCAGACCTTCTCCCCTCGGGAAGAATGTGTTCAAAGGGACATTTGCTGGGAAGATCAGGGCAAGAAAAGGGAGAGAAAGCAGACATGGAGAAGTAGGAGGAGAAGAAGGAAGAGGAGGAGGAGGGCTCCAGGACCGTTCTGCCAGTGCGAGCTGATGTCTGAACTGGACAAGGCTGGGCCAAGAGCACCTCAAGGGCAGAGACCACGCCCAGTACTCACTTCTCAATTCTCCACTCCCAGCACCTTACCTGGCTCAGAGAAGGCACCAACACCAGAAATGAATCAGCCAGAACATCCTTGCAGCTTCACTCTACTCTGGTGGGGGCAAAGGGTCTCCTCTTCTCCCTCTCAGGGACACCTGGACACCCCTACCTGGACACACACTCTAGACTGGCCCCTGCCCTGGAGAACATCAGCCTCTCAGCAGATGCCAGGCAGAGGCTGGGGACAAGCCAAGTGTGAAGGACGAGGGTGAAAGCTGGGAGCATGCGGAACTGCCAGCATGCTACCATAGCCCCCTCCTCTGGCAACGTTCTCCCTTTTTCGTCCCCACCTCAACCTCCAGAGCAGCCAGGATAGCATTCTAGAGCAACAGGGCCAAAGAAGGCCATCTAGGTAAGTCAGCAGACATACTTTCCTCCCTGTCTCCCCCATCACAAGAAGGGTCCTCTTTACTCCTTCTGCCCTGGCCCCATAAAGACAGTCTTTGTGACCAGTGATTAACGTCTGTGGACAGGACTGAGAGGTGTCTGGGACACCTCTGAGAGACAAGGAAGCAGCTTCTTAATGATTTTCTGCTGCAAGTTCCTTGGCCAGGACAGCTGGGATTACTCAGCCCCTCCATCCTTAGCCAACCGTAAGCTCCGCCCTGAGAACAGGGTGCTGTGCTAGTCCCTCCCCTAGGAACACCCTTCACCGTGGCCCTCCATACCCAGCTCAAAGTTCTCAACTGAGGGTAGCACAGCCCCCCTACGGTGCTTTCAAAGATACAGGAGTGTGAATTTTTTAATGTCATAAACAAGAGTGGCCAGTGGCATTTGATAGGCAGGGGCCAAGGCTGATAAAAGAACAGTTCCACACCCAACATGCTAGTAGCTGTCCCTCTGGGCACATGAAGCCAAGCCTACTCATTTGCAGGTCACTTCTCTAGAGAAATCTTCACTGACCCCCAAGACCAGGTTTAGTTCCCCTTTATAGTTCCCTAGTTTCTCTTTCACAGCCTTTTCCCAAATGTAACTGCATAAGTAAGTAAAGAAGCATTTCAGCAGAGTAGTTAAAAGAAGTGGGTCCTCCAGCCTCCAGGAAGTGCCGCATAACTACCCACCCCTTAAGTGTGGGCTGCCCATAGTGACTTCCTGCCAAAAAGTGCAGTATGCAAAGGGAGGAAAGTGTAACTTTAATTGACAATGGAGAAACCTGACAAGCACTACTCAGCCAGGTACTCAAGGTCAACATCAATAGTGATGAGTCACATTGACGGCAGGTGCAATTGATGACGTGATGAAAATGGCACTTTACCTCTATGGTCTTTCTCTCCAAAACCTGTAACCACAATCTAATCACGAGAGGACCATCAGATAAGTCCCAGTAGAGCGACAGTCTATAAAAACCTAACCAGTAATCCTCAAAACTGTCAAGGTCATCAAAAACAAGGAAAGTGTGAGAAACTGTTAACAACTAAGAGGAGCCTAAGAAAACATAACAACAAAATATATAATAATATAATATGGTAATTAAATGGTAATAATATAATATGGTAATATAATGTGGTAATTAAAAATGCAAGGTGGTATTCTAAATGGGAATCCCAGTACAGAAAAAGGACATTAGGGGAAACTGAATAAAATATGGACATTAATTTAATAACAATATATCAATATTGGTTCTTTAATTGTCATAAATGTTCCATCCTAATGTAAGATGTTAATAATAGGGAAACTGGGTGTGGGGTGTATAGAAAATCTCTGTAGCATTTTTGCACTAATTCTGTAAATCTAATATTGTTCTAAGATTTACGATATTATTAAAAAAAAAAAAAAAAAGAATGGTAGCTCCAAAGTGAGAGATCTTGGTTAGAATCCCCCCCGCTCCACCTCAAACCAGCCATGGGACTTTGGGCAAGTTACTTAATCTCTCTAAGTCTCAGTTTATCCATCTTTAAATGGGCTAATAATCTTACCCACTCCACGTGGTTATCGTAAAGACGAAAGGAGAGGAGAGGTGTAAAGGGCTTGGCACAGGCTCTAGCACACAGAACGTGAGTATTAATAGCAATCGTCATCTCCAGACTCATGTTGCTCATGTGCCATTTTTGTTCCCGTCTGCTTTCCCACTGGAGGATAAGCCCGTGGTGACAGCCCTGTCTATTTTGTGTACTGCCATATCCTCAGGCCTGGGGGAGAGCCTGGCTCACGGCTGATGCTTAGCATGCATTTGTTAAATGTGGAATGAGCTCTCCCACTCACGTCTCACCCTCCCCATCAGAGCATCCCGAGAACCCCTACTCTCACCCCAGGTGAACTTCAGTCCCCAAGCCCGGCTCTGAGCCCTGCCTCCCCCTCAGAACTGTAGCTAGAACAGGGAGAACGCCAGGGCCTCCCACCTGCCTCCCAGGGACTCCTGGCTATTCCCTCCTCCTCCCCCGTTAGCCCTTCTTTTCTCTGGGCCCTGTGCCCCCAGCCCCCACAGGCATCAGCACCTGCTCATTTCCTGAAGCCATCCTGGTAATGACCCCTGATAAGCATCTTTTTAATAAACCCAGGAGCTGGATCTGTCATCCAGAAGCCATATTCTTCCCCCTCCCATCCCCCACCATCTCCTCCAACTTCCTGGGCTGGCCTGTTAGTGCCTCTGGTCCAGCCAGGCAGCCCCACAGGGCCTCTGGGCTCTGGCTTGCTGGGGAGTGGCCAAAAGGCAGCCCAGGCTATTCCGTGAGCTGACCCTGCTCACAGGCCTGCTAGCTCGGGAGCCCGGCCCTGCCTGTGCCACCCGGACTGACAGACGGACGTGGCCAGTCCACACCCCTCCACCCTGAGGCCGGTTTCCCAGGCGTTACCAAGGAGACCACTTGCCTCCTGCCCAGGGTTACCAAAGCAACTGGCTCAGTGAGAAGAGCCCCTCAGTCTCCAGCCCCTGGGTGTGCAGGTCCAGGAATGAGCCGTCACAGACTGATAGGAAACAGGCAGCCCTGGCCGGCCCTGGGCGGTGCCCACCTCCCACCCCTCACTTTTCCTCCTTCTGTCACCACTTCTGCCCATCTGGCCTCCATCTTGGGCTCTGCGATTATAGAACCAATGCCTAGGCTTCAATGTGCACACCTGGGAAGTGGGCACATGCCATCTGCTATGGACTGAATTTTATCCCCCTAAATTCATATGTTGAAGTCCTAACGCCCAATGTGGCTATATTTGGAGACAGGGCTTTTAGGAGGTAATTAAGATTAAATGAGGTCATAGGGGTAAGGCCCTGACCTGATAGGATTAGTGGCCTTGTAATAAAAGGAAGAGAGAAAGATATCTCTCTCCTCTCCTCTCCTCTCCCCCCCTCCCCTTTCTCTTTCTCTCTCTCTCCATGCACACACCAAGGAGAGGCCACGTGAGGACACAGCAAGAAGGAGCCATCTGCAAGCCAGGAAGAGAGCCCTCACCAGAATCCAACCATACTGGAGCTCAGACTTCCAGCCTCCAGAACTGAGAGAAAATTAACTTTTGTTGTTTAAGCCACCCAGTCCTGACATCCGAGTCCCTCCAAGACATGACCCTGGCCCATCTTCAAAGATTATCCTGTTAACCTCCCCACTGGGGCCCCACATCCCTGGCAGGAGGGATGTTCACTGTTCCTGAATCCCGAGGTTTCTGACTCCATGCCTTTCCTGCCAGGCCACTCGCTTATACACCCTTCTAGCTCCACCCTAAACCTCCCCCAACTCCGGCTGTCCCCCTCTGAGGAGCCTCCTCCCACCTCTTCCAGAGTGCCAGGCAGGGCTGTTCTGAGGCCTCACAGCCTCAACAGTTCTCAGATTGCAAGGCTCTTGTTAAACATACAGATTTGGGGACCCCATCCCCAATATATTCTGAGTCAGTGAGTCTGAGATGGGAGCTGGGAACCCATAGTGTAGACACACACCCAGCTGACTGTGGGCAGAGAAAAACCTCACTTTGAGAAATACTGGCCCAAAGGAACAGCAAGTTCCCTCGAAAGTGTCTGAGGACCAGCTGATGGGTCTACGTGGCTAAAACCCTGCAGGGAGGTGTAAGAGGCCAAGGGCTGAGAATTCCACACTAGCTCGGCCCTCTTGGTCCTCTGGTTAACCAAGTGAGGAAGCATCAAGACCCCATGATGTGCCCCTTCCCTCCTCCGGGGCTCTGTCTGGAGACTAGAAAATTGCTCCCCAGTCTCTTTCCCATGGTGGAAGGCGGACGCCACCCAAGGCTGACTTCTGTGGGGCCAGGATAATATAGCAGTCACAATAATGAATTCTAAAGTCGGGGAACCTTGGGTTTGAATCCCAGCTCCGTCAGTTTCTACCTGCATGGTCTGCAATAAGTTACTTAACCTCTCTGAGCCTCATTTTTCCCCATCTATAAAACTTTGACAACACTACCTCCTTCACTAGGTTATCCGGAAGATATTAATGGGAATAATCCACATTTAAGTGCTTGGCGCATAGTAACCACCCAACACATGGTAGATACTATAAATATTATTATGATGATTAACAAAACAGGGTTCACAGGTAAAACTAAACTGAAAACCAGGACTTGCAAGATGGGTGCTCAGGGTTCAAGCAGGGGCTGCCTCAGCCAGCCTGTCTGAAGTCTCAGGGTGCTGAGGAAGCCACCAGGCACCCCTCAGGTCTGTCTGCTGCATTCCTGGGGGCGGAGAGCCGGATGAGCTCACCTAATCTACAGGCGTCATGACAACCACGGAAGGAGCCCAGACTACGGGAAGATCTGTGGGTTGGCCAAAGAATGGAGACCTTGAATATCCGATTATGGAAGTCCACAAGGGCCGGGGGCATGATGAAATTAGTACCATAGCAGGATCACTCAGGCAGTATCAAAGGAGGGACAGAGGCAGAGAGGCCAGCTAGGAAAGCAGCTGTTGCAATATCTGGGATGAAGACTCAGATCAGGGAAGTAGCAGCAAGAATGCGAAGGCACGAAAGTGGCTAGGACCTTGTCCAAGGAGGACCCATCCCCTAGCCCCACCCCCAGAAAGCAGTGAAGAAGCTCAGTGTCTGCAGACAAGTTCCCATGGCTCACTCTGGCCCACCTTAAGAATCAAGGCCCTCAGCCAACCTTAGCATCTCCTCCTCAGCCCCTCAGGAGCCTCAGCCTTTGTAGAAAAAAAGACTGGACACAACAGGTGTCTGGCTGGTGTCATACCCAGCCAGAGCCAGAAAGGGACAGTCTCCCTGCAGCTGTCATAACCAGTGGCTTTGTGAAGTGCCCAATTCAAGAAGCACTACCTTTTGAAATATGGAAGGTCCATGCCTAGGTAGATACCCAGAGGAGTTGAAAACAGGTGTTCAAACAAAAACTTATACACAAATGTTCATAGCAGCATTATTCATAAAAACCAAAAGGTAGAAACAACCCAATGTCCATCAACTGATGAATGGATAAACAAAATCTGCTATATTCACACAATGGAACATTATTCAACCATAGAAAGGAAAGAAGATACACGCTACAACATGGATGAACCTTGAAAACATTATGCTAAGTAAGAGAAGACAGACACAAAGGACATATATTGTATTATTCCATTTACATGAAATGTCCAGAATAGGCAAATCCATAGAGACAGAGAATAGATTAGTGGTTGCCAGGGACTTGGGGGAGGGGTGATGGGAGTGACTGCTTGATGGGCATGGGGTTTCCTTTTGGGGTGGTGAAACACTCTGGAATTAGACAAAGGTGATGGTTGCACAACACTGTAAATGGACTAAATGCCACTGAATTATACATTTTAAAATGGTTAAAATGGGCCGGGCGCGGTGGCTCACACCTGTAATCCTACCACTCTGGGAGGCCAAGGCGGGAGGATCGCTTGAGCTCAGGATTTGAGACCAGCCTGAGCAAGAGCAAGACCCCATCTCTACTAAAAAAATAGAAAGAAATTAACCACACAACTAAAAATAGGAAAAATTAGCTGGGCATGGTGGCGCATGCCTGTAGTCCCAGGTACTCAGGAGGCTGAGGCAGGAGGATCACTTGAGCCCAGGAGTTTGAGGTTGCTGTTAGCTAGGCTGATGCCATGGCACTCTAGCCCCAGGTGACAGAGCGAGACTCTGTCTCAAATATAAATAAAATAAAATGGTGAATTTTAGGGTAAGTAAATTCTACCACAATAAAAAATGGGAGGTGGCCCCTCCCTCCAATCCCCATCCGTCAGTGACCACTGAGGCTGAATAAGTCTCCCCAATGGCTTTCCTAGTTGCCTGTCCCTCAACACCTAGCTCTGAGCAGGCAGGCACTGGGAAAGAGCTGGGAAAGGAGGAAAATCTTTATTCTCTGTATCTTTCTCCATGAAGCATGACCCCACTGCCCTAGTCACTCTGCCCCTCACTGCAAATACACCTTCACGCACCTAATCCCTTCCAAGCCTTTGCTTGTTCCCTCCATGTCCGGCTCAAATCCTTCCCTGATGCCCCTTCTCTGATCTCTGCCCACACATCTGGGGTTTCAACAGTCTAACCGGCCAGGCACAGTGGCTCACACCTGTAATCCTAGCACTCTGGGAGGTCGATGCTGGAGGATTGCTTAAGGTCAGGAGTTTGAGACCAGCCTGAGGAAGAGCGAGACCCCATCTCTACTAAAAATAGAAAAAATTAGCTAGGTGTGGTAGCACATGCCTGTAGTCCCAGCTACTTGGGAAGCTGAGGCAGCACAATCACTTGAGCCCAGGAGTTTGAGGTTGCTGTGAGCTAGGCTGATGCCACAGCATTCTAGCCTGGGCAACAGAATGAGACTCTGTTTCAAAAACAAAGAAACAAAAACCAGTCTAACCAAGCAAGTATTTGATTCCATTCGCTTTCTCAGCCTTGCTTTTTGAATAGATCTCCAGCCTGTGAGAGCCCAGGGATGTCAAGAGCCCTCACCCCTGAGCCAGGCACCCAAGAGCTCCTTGGGCACTGCCTGTTGGCCCTAAGCCCAGAGCTATACCATGGACCTCTCCCCTGGACACTCCTAGACCAACACTGTCCAGAAGCTGGTGGGAATGACCAGCAGTGAAGTGCGGTCAGTGTGTCTCCAGGAAGAAGACCAAAGTCTACCACACAAGAGGTGGTGGTCCAGTCCCATCTCATGTCAGCCTGACAGCCAGACAAATCTTTGATTACCAATCAGTCCCAGGGTGACTAGTACACAAAATCCCTTCCAGTTGTTTTAATTAAAATGGTAAGGAACCAAGAGGTGGCAATTATAGGAGAGAAAAAAAATGAGACAGTTGCTCCACCTCTACCCCCAGCAAATTTCTGGATGGGCACTGATCAGAATTAGAGGTGAATTCTGGGTGAGTACAGAGCAATCCCCGCAGAACTGGGTGGGCAGGAAGAATCACAGCCTACCTGGGTCAATGCCAATAAATGAGAATGGAATTCTGGATGGCCACTGAAATATCAGAGAAGATGCCTAGGTCAATGCTGATAGGAGGGAATGTGGAGTAAACATCAAACAATTGCAGAATAAAGGTGATGGTTCTATTAGAGGGGGCAAATGGGAACAGGTCCCTAGAAGCCAGGCTAAGGAGGATTTGTGGACCCTGGATGAAGGACAGAGGGCACCAATAGGTAGCCTTCGTGGACACACTCTATCCTTCATTTCAGGCTTGGAAGGGGTGGAATCAAAATTCCCATGGCCACCTCCAGTAGGTGTGTGAATGGGGACCCCTCTCCTGCCTCCTGCCAAAGACCCTAGCCACAGAGACCTCAAGATCCCCACAGTCCCATTTAGATTTAAAAAGGTACAATTACTGGGGTCCCCTCTGGGTTTCCATGGAGTCCAGGATGGAGCAGAGCCTTCTCTAGGGGGCAGTCTGTGAGTACTAAAACACACTAGGTCAACTCACTGGCCCTCAGCTAAGCCCAGCCCCTGAAGGCCTGAGCCCAGTTTTGCCACTTTAATTTGGGCAAATCACTATCCTTTTCCTTCATTCTTCTCCCTCGTAAGGGAGGAGGTTAAACTCAGTGATGTTCATAGGTTCCTCCATCATCGGGAATCAGTTTCCAATGCTCAGAAACAGTCTTTATACATGCTAACACTGATAGTTTATTTCTGATTATAAAAATAATACTTTCTTATTGTAAAAAATTTAGAAAAGAACAAAACAAAAAAAGAAAAGAAATTTCATATGATCCCATTACCCAGAGGAAACCATTGTTAACCTTTTGGAAACTTTCCTTACTAGTTTTGTTTGTTTTGCTTTTATTGGTGTAGGTTGGGTTTTGGGGGGTTTTTCTGTTTGTTTGTTTTTTGAGTCAGAGTCTTGCTCTGCCACCCAGGCTTAAGTGCAGGCTGGAGTACAGTGGCACAATTATAGCTCACTGCAGCCTCAAACTCCTATGCTCAAGCGATCCTTCTGCCTCAGCCTCCCAAGTAGCTGGGACTACAGGTGCACACAACCATGCCTGGCTAATTTTTTAAAAATTTTTTTGTAGAAATGGGGTCTCTCTATGTTGCCTAGGCTGGTTTTGAACTCCTGGCCTCTGGCAATTCTCCTACCTTGGCCTTTCAAGATGCTGGGATTACAGGCATGAGCCACTGCACAATTGTTTTAAACAAAATTGGGATCATACAGTCTTTATAATGTTGTATTCTGTCATTATATCATAAGCAGTTTCCCAAGTTATCAAATATTCTTCAAAAATATAATTTTAATGACTGTGTAGTACTCCATCGAGAGTATATACCATGATTACTAAGCACTTAAGTTGTTTTCCTACTATAAATAACACTGCCATGAACATCCTAGTCTAGTGCTATAAGTATTTGACTACATCTCCATTTCCTTAGGATTAATTGTTATAGGTAGAATTACAAGGTCATCAAATTGATATTTTAAAAGGGTCTTGACATGTATTGTCATATTAATTTCCAGGAAAACACAACAAACTAATCGATTTTCCTGAGACAAGTGAGAGCTAAAGTTCTAAAAGAGTTGGAGTTAGAATGCAAGAGAGTGGTCCTCTCCCCTAGTCTTAACCATCCAGCAAAAGAGGGAACAGGATTCCAAGTCAGAAAATATAGGTCCGCAGCCTAGCTTCGCCTCTCACTGGCTTTGGGAACCTGAAACAAGCCTTGGTTGTCCTCACCTGTAAAACGGGTATGATTAGCTCTGCTCTGCTAAAGACCTAGAGCAATTGCCCGCTCCCTGAAAAGGTGTTTGTGAAAGTTCTTTGCAAGTGTTGACGTTTTGTGTTAAACGTTATTATTACTATTGTCCTTCTCATACCCTGGGGGTCTGAGAAAATGAGGTGTTCTCTGTGAAAGTCCAAGGGCTTCCTTTCCTGGCTTTTAACCATCAGAATGCCCAGGACAAGTGCCACTGGTTCTGAGGTGACAGAAAAGCAGCTTCCTGAAGGGAATTAGTAGGGTCTGAGGGCCCAGGAAGACCGAGCAGTGTCTTCCAAAGGTCAGACACACAGCATGGAAGCTGCGAGACCTGGGGCTGGACCTACGGCCACCCTGAGGATGCTGGGTGGATCTGGGGACCTAGAGAGCAAAGACACTCCTGGTAAATGTCCCTCCATTTCAAGGCTTCCAGCCCCTCCTTTCTAGGGTGCTGACTGGATGTCTGATCTTTGGGGAAACTGGAAACCAAGGTGATCCAAGGGATTAAAAAACTGCAGAAGACTCCAGGAACCATCAGCTCTGACCCCTTCTTCCAGGCTGCTACAAGTCAGCCCTGGACGTTTAAGACTCTCTCATTGGAAATGCAACTAGTGCCTCCAGCCGGACCTCGCCAGCCCCAGGCGGTGGAAAAAGAGACCATGGCTCCTCCTTGAGAAGCCCAGCTGGACGACCTGAGCTTCCCTCCACACTCCCTACTCCCCTGTCCACCCGGCAGATGTCCTTCCCCACCTCCTCATGCTCGCCTAGCCTCAGGGCCTGAGGGGACTCCAGTGACGTTTCTAGTGCTGGCGGGAAGAACTGCGCAGACCCCAGGAGCGCCATCCTGCTTGGTTTGCACCACCACCGCCGGCAGCCCTCCCCCCGCCCCCAGCCCACCTCCACAGCCAGATGTGCATCTCCAGTCTCCAAATAAGCATAACAGGTGGCATCGGCGCGTCCTCCCCAACCACACCTCCCTGCCCCTCCACCTGCGCCCCAGTCCTCCGGCTGCGCCCGGCCGGCCGCGAAGCCTACCTTTGAGGTTCTGGGAGTGGCCCCGCGGCGCCCGGCTCGGGTTTCCTCGGGGCAGAGAGGGGATACTGGAGAAGTTGTTACCCATGGCATGCGGCCCCAGGGGGTTCGGCGCGCGCGGGGGCCGGCGAGGCCGGGCGGCGGCGGAGGTGCTGTGTGCGGGGTGTGCGCGCGCCGGTGCGCGCCGCCAGGGGAGGGCCCTGCTGGGGCTGCGGCCGGGGGCGGGCGGGCAGCTGCTCTCCTCCCTGGCCGTGGGCTTCGCGGTCCTCGGCGGGTCCTGCCCGCCGCGGGTGTCCTCGCGCCAGCCGGCTACCTGCCTCCCATTCCCCGCAGCGGGGGCGGCGGCCGCTGGCGGGCCCCTGGGCCGGGGCCGGCGGCGCCCGGGGCTCCCCTCCTCCTCCCGCTGGCGCTCGGGCTCCGACTGGTGGTGGGCGGCGCGGCGGCGGCGGCGCGCTCCCCCGGGGCCATAGAGTCAGGGCTCCAGGCGCTGGCGCTCAGCGGCTCTGCCCGCCCGGAGGCTCGGCGGCTTGGCGGCAGGCTCGGTCCCCGCCCGCGGGGACCGCCGCTGCGGTGACGTGCGTGGCGCCCTCCCGCCGGCGGGTCTGCATGGAGCAGGGCTCTGTGGAGAGCCGGGCGCGCTGGGCGATGCCGCGGAGGCTAGTCTCCCCCGGCCGCCGCGCTCCAGCCCCCGCCGGGTCTCTCCCGGGACGGTCGCCCCCGCCCCCGCCGTCACCAGGATTCCCTCGCTCTGGTTGTTATGGTGACAGCTGCGCCGGTGAATGAGCGTCTTAGTGACACGCGCGCGCCCGCTCGGCCAGATGTGGCCCCGGGGCGCGACGCGTTCTCCGCTGCCACCAAGTTCTCCGCGCCGCGGGGGGCCCGGGCCGGGCACGAGTGGGGGTAAGATATCAGGCGAAGATCGGGGTTCCAGGGGTTGGCCTCATTCCTCTCACCCAGCAGCGAAACTTGGGCATGAAAACAAGAGGAATGGAACAGCAAGAACTCCCTGGACGCCAGGGGCGAGGCGAAATAGCTCTAATTTACAGTTTCCCCAGCACCGGGTACAGGGCCTGGCGCAGAGTGAAAAGCTCAAGAAAAAACCTAAATGAACGAACGGATGGTTGAATAAAGGAATTGAGATTAGAGACCCCAGCACCTGACCTTCCACTCCCAATCAGATCTCAGGGGCCCCTGGGGCAAGCGCCGTCACTGGACAGATGGCAGTGTGGCCCTCTGGATGCGTACAGACCAGACCCACAAGACTGGGCCTCTGGTCAAGCCAGAGGAACAAATTTCAGGGACAAACCATCAGAGAACCACCAACTTCGAAATGAGTGGTTCTGTCAGCTATAAGGGCCCATGCATGGGAGGGGTGGGTCATGCAGCCCTAGCAGTCAAAGTAGGCTTCCTGGAGGAAGGGGGCTTCAGCAAGTGCCCAGTTCAAATGACATTTCCATCAGTGTAGCTCAACACTGCTACCAAGGAGCCTGCAGGAAGGGAAAATAAAGTCACTCTCCTCCTACCTGTACCTGGAGTATCTCTTCTCCTAGGCTATCCAGGTAGAAGATGCTCCAAGGTCCCTCCCCCCTGCCCCAGAAAATCAGCCTTCCAGCTCCTCTAGGTCATCTCTAGCTCCCTGATCTGGCTTCAGCAACTCTGATCCAGAGTCCAGTGACGACATGGGCAGGCAATGGGCACCTTGTCCATCCTCTTCTGGAAGGTTCTTCCCCTAAGTCTCCATGTGACAGCTCCTCATTATTTAGGCACAGTTCATGTCTCTATCTTACCTAACCATCCCAACTGAAGAACCCCACCACTCTGGCACTTTCTGTACCATTATTCTGTTTTATTTTCTTCATAACATTTATATAGAATTAGTTTAAAAGTATCCTTTCCCCTTGCTCATGTTCCGCCTTCCCCACTAGAACATAAGCTCTCTGAGGGGAGAGCGTAGGTCCATCACATCTGCCACGGTGTCCCTAGCCCCTGAGAGAGTGCCTGGCACATGACAGAGGGAGTCACTGTAGAATGGATGAATCCACCCACCTGCCTGCCAGCGAAACTCCACGAAGTCCCTTGGAAGTAGAGCTTTCTGGACTGCCCTTTGTTCCCCCTCCTGCCCTCCACCCCACCCCATTCCAGGCCTCACACCCTTAAATGTCTGGGACTCCAGGAGAGCTAGAAATATCTGTGGCAGCTGCTTTCTGGAGTCTGGAGGGAAAGACAGCCCCAACCCCAGCCTCCAGCCTCTCAGATGCCCAGGATCACGTGCCCAGCCAGCTGCAGATGGCCCCACAGGTCAGGGACTGCTGTCTTATTTATGGGCAGTATCTTCCCAAGGCGCACTCGCAGCTGATGACTCAGGCGTCAGAAATCCATGGGCTCTGAGCAGCATCACACTCACACATTTGCACACACACCTCTACCCTGTCTCACACACTGACTTGCACACACGCACGCATCCACACCCACACTCACTTGTATACTCCCTGAAATCTGCTGATTGAAGTCACGGTGAGCAGCTGCCGGGATCGGGCCTTTTACAAGTCAGAACAAATATGCGGACTCTGTATAGATGAGACAGATTCCCCTTGAGTGTGTGTGAAGTGCGAGGTCCTGGCTGGGATTTGCAGATGGTGGCTGCAGGGAGGCTCGGGGCCCTTCCTAGTGTAGTCCCATCTCTCCCTCCTCCTGCAAAGAGCAGCGGAGGCAGGGGCAGTGGGATGGGGGGTGGCAAGGCCCCAAAGGTGGAGGACCACAGGGATGTGCCAGGCCCCACACGACCTAAACCTGGGGGTGTGGGCCAGGGCAGGGGAGAGATGGAGAAGGTCAGTGGAAAGGAGGGAAGTGAGGGCCTGAGACCAGAGGCAGTGAGGGGCTCTGCAGCCTGACCCCAGGGAGCCCCAAAGGAAGGTGAGAAGCATGAGGGACAAAGGCAGGGAACTGAGGGCAGTCCAGAAATGTCCCCTGACCTGAGAGGGAGGGTGGAGGAGACGATGGGAGTATCAACAGGGCTGGGATCAGGATGAGGGGACGAGGGCATCCTGGCACAAAATTGAAGGAGGTGCTGACTCTCAAGGTCATGCAGATGCCAACCTTGCATTTGCCCCAGCGCGAGAGTGACAACCTCTGACATTTTGCACTCTAAGTCCTCTCTCTAGCCTCACCCTAGTTCTTTCCAAGAGCTCTGTACTGAGAGAGGGGGACACCGCTGTTAAGTGTCAACTATGTCTCTGGCCAGTGGGTGTGGATGACAGTGACCCTTTGAGGGGTTTCGTGCTTCAGAAACCCTTCTCTGGCAAGGACTGTGGTTAGACCCAGTTCAGAGGGTCAGAGAATGCCAGCACCCTCCCCTCCCTGGACTTTGGGCAGAACCTCAAGGCCTCTAAGCCATCCTTCACCACGGCAGCTGCCAGGAGGCAGAGAAGCAGCCTCCATGTGGCCGTGGCCCCAGGGCCTTCCCAGCCCCATCCCGGAAGGGAGGAGAGAGAAGGAACCTGCCAGGTTGGTTCCTAAATGGATAGAGTCACTATCTTGGTGGCTTCAGTGGAAGCTATTAATACCTGCAAGGTGGTGCCCCAGCACCTGTCACCGTGGCACCCCCCCCCACCCAACAGTAAGGATCCTGGGTGTAGTATCAGAGGGATGGGTGTCGGTACACCTGTGGCCTCATGTGTGCTGGGGTGGGCAGTTCGAGTGCTCACACCAGCTAGCAGGACAGGGAGGACCTCAGCCAGGGACCTCCCCATCCTCTCCTCTTCCCCTCTCCCCTGCCTTCCTTCTCTGCTTCTCCCCTCCCTTGTCCCTTTCCCTCTGTGCTGGCTGTCTGCTCTCCTGCCTGGTTCACCTCCCCCTACCCCTTTTTTCTCACCCTCCACAGCTCCCAGGTCAGTTCAAATCTTGAAGAGTCACCATGTTGATAACATAATAGAATATCTGATGGAGAGTCCACTTTCTTCCCTCCCTGAGCCCCCGCACGAGCCCCCACTGAGCCCAGAGCCAGCCACAGGGATGACCCCCACCATGCAAGCAAGAGTGGGGGTCATCTAGGCCAAGCTGTGCCCCCCTAAACTTGAGACCACCCTAGTCAACAGCATGACCCCTCCCTCCCTGTCAAGAAACTAACCTTAAAATAGGAAACAGCCACAACCATCCCTAGCTGGGATAAGTGACACCCCTCCCATCCCCCAAGGCCCAGCCCATGGTTAATCAGGCTGTCAGAAACCTGGTGAGGGTCCTGCCTGAGCTGCAGGGGGTACCTGGACATGTTGAAGAGGGGATCCCTGAGTGCCTGCTGCACAGTGATGCTCAATAAATATGTATTAAATGAATCAGTGAATCAAGACATGGATGGATTAACCTATCAATACAGCCACACTGCCAGCCCCAGAGGACTTTGCTGGGACCAGCCTGTGTTGTCAGTCCCCTTCCCAATGGTACCTTCCCCACTAAGTTCCCTGAGGCCAGGCCCCTCTGAAGGACAGAGTCTATGCTACCCATGTTGGCATGGAATGCACCCCACACCGCCTTATTCCCAGGTACTTTGGGATTCAGCTTCATTCTTTGCTAAGTGACCATTTATTGAGCACTGCATGTATGCCTGCCTGGCACTGAGTGAGGTGCAGTTTCCTTGCTGGCCCTGTGGAGCAGCCTGTCCTGTGCTTCAGGCCACTCCAGTCCCAGCTCCCCAGCCTGAGTTCAGAGCTGAACACCCAGTGGGTCTCACTGAATGCTGACTGCATAGCTGGGCAGTTGGCTCTGAGCTCCAAACCTTTCTGATCATGTACCCCTAGCAGTAATAAATGTTTAAGCATGTACCTAATATTGTATTTATTTATTTGTAATGTCTACATATGTACTACTGTGTTCATATTGCATATATTATGAAACATACACTAAATAGAAAAATCAGATTTAAAAATGGATTGGCTGGGCATGGTGGCTCACACCTATAATCCCAGCACTTTAGGAGGCCGAGGCAAGAGGATCGCTTGAAACTAGGATTTTGAGCCCAACCTGGACAACATAGAAAGACCTTGTCTCTACCAAAAAAATGTAAAATTAGCAGGGTGTGGTGGCACATACCTGTAGTCCCAGCTACTCAGGAGGCTGAGGTGGGAGGATAGCTTAAGCCCAGGAGTTTGAGGTTATAGTTAGCTATGATGGTGTCACTGCACTCCAGCCTGGATGACAGAGTAAGATCCTGTCTCCAATAAATTAATTAATTAATAAAATAAAAAACAGAAGGATCATATTGCCCTCTTCCTGGTGTACACACAGTCTAAATTAATAATTCTCAAATTTAAATGTGCATTGGAATCATCTATGAGGGCTCAGGGAGAGGGTAATTAAAATGCAGATTCCCAGGCCCCACCTCCAGAGATTCTGATTCAGCAGAATCTGATACATGTTGCTTATTGATCGCATGTTGGGAAACTGCTCTATATGGTCACATGTCCTAGTTGGGAGGATGAAGTTTAAAAAGGCCTGCAGGATTTCCCCAGGAACTCTGGATACCACATGGGGACCAGGCTGCCACCCATGGAGGGCTAACCTCACTGGAAGGTGGCTGTACAGGGAGGATGGGACCCCAGCCCCTTCCTCTGCTCCACAGACTGGCCCTCCAGGAGGTGGCCCCTGGATCCAGGATCAATTGTAAGATCTTTACAGACCCTAAACCCATCAGGTCAAATTTGTAAAAATATCCCACATTAAACATAATTTTCTTGCATTAAACATTTTGAAAGGATTTTTTAAATTTTCACTTTGAAATCATTGGACAACAAGGAACTTGAATTTACAACTAGTTTTATTTCTTTCTTTTTTTTTTTTTTTTTGAGACAGGGTCTCACTCTGTTGCCTTGGCTGGAATGCAGTGGTGTCATCCTAGATGGTTTCATTTCTAAGCAATTATGCATGTGTCAGATTTCTTGCCAAGTGAGAAAAACTATGATTGTCTTCAAATAGAATGAAATCTTTATGAGTACTATATTTAACAATTAATGACATTGATACAACACAGGCATTT
The DNA here is from genome assembly GCA_008086735.1 of Cheirogaleus medius. NCBI lineage: Eukaryota > Metazoa > Chordata > Mammalia > Primates > Cheirogaleidae > Cheirogaleus > Cheirogaleus medius. Next base: position 14,621,538 of record VBSM01003143.1, read on the forward strand.
AAGTGAACATTTATTAATTTTGATTTTGAAGTGTTCCTTTCAAAATTTGGAGGCAGTAATGTTTTTTCTGGTCTCAAGCAGACCCTTTTAAAGCCTGAAGGCTTAAGTACTGGGCCAATAAGGCCCTTTTAAAAAACCCAGACCTGAGGCCAAGCATTCCCAAAGTTGCATCTCGAACATCAAAGGTTGCATCAAAGGACAGACACAGATCCCTGCAGGGAACAGAAAGGAAAATGCCCAGTGCCAGAAAAAGGACAGCGTGCCCCTGTCTGGGAATCTTGTGTACTGACTTCCAAGTCCAGTGTCTAGTGGCCCATCCTAGGGCCACTTGCTCAGACAACTGTGACAGGTGACATTTATGAAGCACTTACTCATATGTACCAGGCCTTGCTCTAAGCACTTCCCATGTGTCAGTTTGTTTAAGACTAGAAACAACCCTGTGAGGAAGGTACTATTATTGATTGCCATTGTTATTATTACTATTATTATTATTGTTCCCATCTTACAAGTGAAAATCACAAGGCTCAGGGAAGCTAAGTCACTTGCCTAGGACACCGTACCTAGCGCTGAGGTACAGCCCTGGGATGGTCCAAGTTCAGCTCCCTGTGCTGTTGTGCTCGGGCCAGGATGGGGTTCCTCTGAGTCCCAGCCTGAGAGAGACACCTGTCACAGGGGAGGTCTCCTCACTGAGTTCCTGCACCAACCCCTTCCTGGTTGAGTGGCGCTTAGGACTCCTGGTGGCTTCAGCTCAGCTCTTTGGAAGTCAGCCAGGGAGCAAACAAGCTGCCAATGAACAGAAAATAAATTTAAAATAAAAGTAAAATCTAAGAAAGATGCTCAAAATGGTTACAATACCCCAGCAACCCTTTTCCTCTCATGGATGTTTTAAATGGTCTTCACTTGGCAGGAACACCTTTCCAAGAATGTCGCGAAGACCAGAGAGTCATAAAGGAAAAGTATGATAAATATGACCCCATAAAAATGTAAAACTCCTCCGTGGCAACACTTGAACGACAAATAGAAGTCAGGAGGCCCCTCTCTAATAAGCCGATAGCCTTAAATCACAGCGCGTGCCCTGCATCCCGACACCAGTTTCTCCAAGTGCTGCTGGCAGTGTGACATCTCATTTCTACCCACATTTCCCCAGAGGGGTCCCAGAGGCACACTAAAGGCGACCCCCCTGCCAAGGGGGTGCTGTCTTCCCAGCGATGGTGGTTTATAGGAAGTTTTCTCCGAGCAGAGAGAGCAGCCCTGTGTGCCCCATTCCCTCCTTCCCCTCCCCGCCATTTCTCTGTCCAGCCACCACTAGGTGGCGCTAGAACTCCACTAGCATCCCCTTTGTCCCTGGCAAACTTGGCGGGGGGGGGCGCCGGGGGGGGCCAGGAGGCGTGGGGGGGCCCTCAAGCCAATCCAAACACCTTTAAAATGTTTACACGTTGCTCTTTTTCTCTTTCAAAATGTAAAGAGCTTTTTTGGGGAAAATATGTACCCTTATAGCGTCCATTAGCTACTTCAAAGTAAAGAAAACAAGTCCTGGAGGAAACTAGCCCCACTCTTGAGCCACTGAGACGGGACCCTCTGGGCACGTTGGCTTGACTGAGGCCACTGTCTCATCTTTCACCCTGAGAGCGGATCTCCCAGCAGCAGAGCCTGCCGTCATGGTGACCAGAGCGAAGAAGGCCACCCCCACGCACTGAGACCCCCTCCCAGGACTGAGGCAGAGGCTCCCCAAGTCAGCGTCCTCTTCAGGGCGCTGCTGCTCACACTGAGGTGCCCCTCTGGCTGTGCCTGTCGCTGTGTGGCCAGAGCTTGAGGGTGTGCGGTCAGCAACCAGGGAGCTTCCCCTGTGCACCCCACCACCCTCAGCGCTGGGACGCCCCACTGCCAGCCCAGGCCTCTCCCACAAGCACCCTCTGCATCTATTCAGCCAGCTGGGCCGGCTCAGAAATCGCTTGGCCTCATGAGTGTGCGAACGTAGGCAGTGGGGACAGGGGAGACCTGAAGTCACTTTGACTGTGGTGTGTGTGGGGAGTACAGGTGGACTTCAGAAAAACTACTCGGGTGCCCCTCTCCGCCCAGAGCAACCCACATGTTTTTGCCCCCAAATCTCTGCGTTTGGCCCAACATACCGTGTCTGATGCCATCGTTGCAGGGTCTCCAAGCCAGAAAACCAGCTCCCCCTAAGCAGCGTCTAGAAACAACTTCATTTCAGTTTGGTCAGAAAATCTACCTTTATAGCTTCTCAGTCATGTTTAAAAAAGAGAGAGAGAGAGACGAGAAAATAATTTTATAAAACCCTGGCTTGTTGGTCTCTTCTTTTAGAAAAGCAGGAGTTAAAAATATATTATGAACCAGGGAAACAGTTCCATGTTCTGTCCTGTGGGGTGAAGCCCAAAAATTTAAGTGAGGAAGAAGAATCATGTTTGAAACTGATTGTTTTATTTTGCATCAATCATAATATATTAATCCTATTTTTAAAAAAGAACATTTATCTATTTGCATATGAAAACATATTTAAAAATCCACACACTCACTGCCCAGATAACCTTTGTTAATCTTTAAAAAATAAAAGTCATATATACACGTTGTTTAAAAAGTCAAACAGCACAGAAAGGTATAAAATGGAAAGAAAGTAAAAGTCTCCCCTCTTGACCACCCAAGGGTAATAATTACCCACATTTCTTATGTATCTTTCTAGCAAAAAGGGTAAGCACAATACCAAAGTTTTTGCATAGAGATGTATATCCTTTCTTACATAGAGGGAGATACTACGCACAGTATACTAAACTGGTTTTTTAGCTTATCAGAATCTATTAGAGGTCTTTTCATATGACCACACATATGTTTGCTTCATTCTTTTAATGGCTGCACAGGTCTCATGTTATAGCAGGGCCATATTTTCTTTAAACAGTCCCTGGCTGATGAAATTTAGGTTGTTTCCAATTTTGTCGCCATTAAAACAAAACTATAGGCCGGGCGCGGTGGCTCACGCCTGTAATCCTAGCACTCTGGGAGGCCGAGGTGGGCGGATCGTTTGAGCTCAGGAGTTCGAAACCAGCCTGAGCAAGAGCGAGACCCCATCTCTACTAAAAAAAAAATTAGAAAGAAATTAATTGGCCAACTAAAATACAGAAAAAATTAGCCGGGTATGGTGGCGCATGCCTGTAGTCCCAGCTACTCAGGAGGCTGAGGCAGAAGGATCGCCTGAGCCCAGGAGTTTGAGGTTGCTGTGAGCTAGGCTGACGCCACGGCACTCTAGCCGGGGCAACAGAGTGAGACTCTGTCTCAAAAAAACAAACAAACAAAAAAAAACCAAAACTATAATGAGCACCCTTATTTGTTTTTCTTGACTACTTCTGCAAATCTATCCATGGGGCAAATTCAGAGCTATGTAATTACTAGGTCAAAAGGCATGTGTGTTTAAACTTTTGCTTTAAATGTATTGCCAAACTGTCCTACAAAAACCCTACCAATTTGTCCTCCAACCATTGGCGTATGGAAGTGGCTGTTTCTCTAAGCCTCACCAACATTGGGTATTATCAATCTTTTAGTTTCTAAAAACATGGTAAGTGTAAAAAGGTGCTTGATTGTTTCTTTTTCTGTTTAATTATGAATGAGGATTAATGAGGATTAGAATCTTTACAGGATTTTTGGCCATTTGTCTTTTTCTGTGACTAGCCTGTCCACATCCTTTACCCATTTTTCTATGGAATTGTTCACCTTTTGTATTGATTTCTGTGCACCTTCTGCAAATAAGGAAAATAGGCCTTTGTGTGGCATGTGTGTGGCAAATACCTTTTTCTCAGTTTGTTATTTTTATTTTGCTTATTGGTATTTTTGTCCACAGAAGTTTCTAATTGGTACGAGACCTACTTTGTCCATCTGTTCCTCCACAGCTGCTGAGATCTGTGCTCTATTCCTTAAGACCTTCCCCAGCCTCTGATTAGGAACAAATTCACCTACATTTTCTTGTATAATTCGTATGATTTTAGTTTTAGTTTTTATGTTTAAATCTTTGAACCATGTAGGATTTACTTTGGTATAAAGAATGAGGTGGAGATTCCATTTAAGTTTGTCCCCAAATGGTCAGCCAGTTGTTCCAGCGCCATTTGTTAGACAGTCCACATTCCCTTGACATCCTTTCTTCAGTCCCTTAGGGGGCCACATGGCTCTGCATAGTCACCGAGTGGAGCCCACGCAAGGGCCACGTTGCTCTTCCCAGGTCTGGTGGGATCCCACACAGGCCTCTGCTCTCAGGGAAGGACAGAACCAGGCCACTCAGAGACAGAGACAGAGAGAGCACCGCTGCTCTGCTAGACACACAGGAATAGTAGTCTCCCAGTCCTGGAGAAAAGTGGGACGCGCATCCAATGCCTTCCTTTTGAAGGAAAAAGAAGAGAAAGAGAAACCTCATGGGAGATGGTACTCACAATACACAAAGTAGTAATACAACCGCGCCCATATTTCTGAAAACACACACACTACGTGCACACACACCTCATGCACACCAAATATGTATGTACATGCACACACACACACGCATATGTACACACATGCACACATAGGTACACAAACACATACCCCCCACTCACATATCAGGTGCAGTGAGTTTCCCTAGGAAGGGGCATCCAGTCCCAAAGAGCCCTCTTAAGAACAGGAACTCCGGCTAGGCACGGTGGCTCACGCCTGTAATCCTAGCACTCTGAGAGGCCGAGGCAGGAGTTCAAAACCAGCCTGAGCAAGAGTGAGACCCTGTCTCTACTAAAAA
>VBSM01003143.1:14626405-14643822 GCA_008086735.1 Cheirogaleus medius
AAAAAAAAAAAAAAAACAAAGAAACCAAAGACTTATTCTAAAAAGATCATCCAATTGCAAATTAACTCATGTTTACAACTGGTTTGAAAAAAAGATTTAAGTCATTTAAAAGGACGTGTGAATTTTTAAAATTCTTCCAGAATTAAAAGACCCTAAGGAACATAGCTCCAGACCCTGGATCAGGGCAGGGGATTGACAAAGCCTGGTTTCAGGCATTATCATGCAGCAGATCTGCAATTTAATATTTAACATCTTCCCATGCACAGGAAGTAAAATAAGTCTTTCTCCTCCTATTCTTTTCTCTCTTTCTCCCTCTCCTAGCAGCAGGCTGGGATCCAGGTCACAAAATGTGATCCCCTTTTCACCTCGCCCCTTTATCCCTTTGAGTTTTTCCAATTAAAAAATTTTATGTTTTTTATTACAAAATTTAAAAAATCATTATTATAAAAGTAGACAATTCAAAAATATAGATCTTTTTTGAAGAAATTCAAAGCCATACCCTCACCCTGAGAGATAATACCCTTTAAGGTGTATATCAAGACAGGTATGCGAAGGATCCTCCCACCCTGTTCTCTCCTCGCCTTGGGCCGGGACAGTCCCCTCCTCTGGTCAACAGCCCAGTGGGTGATAAAGGCTGAGAGGCACAGGAGGATCTCAGCTTCCTTCCTGGCTCTGTCCCACCAGGCAGGACACCAGCCTCTCTGGGACTGCACCCCACCTGTGAATGTGGTGGTGGCTGTCCTCCGCGACATCGGGAAACTGGGAGAATGAACTGGCAGTGAGGGGTTTCTCACCTCCTGCCCTCCCCTCAGAGTCAGACTGGCGTGGCCCCGATGGACGGCCCCACCGTCCCTCACGCAGGTCATCCGTCTCCTAGGACCCAGACTAACATACAAATTCTGTAAAATAAAAGTAACAAGTAAGGCCCAGGTTTCTGTCTGTTGCTACGACATAAAACGTCCAGACTACCCAGATAGTTATGAAATTTGCAGGACGTATTTGGGGTGGTCTGGCTTAAAATACAGGCTAAGTGCCCCATATAAAATTCATTTTGCAGGTCCCAGCGGCCCCTCAAACAGCTGAGCTGTCACCCTTCAGAGAGGCTGGAACATGAGTGTCTGGAGAAGGAGTGGTAGTTCCAAAGACGTGCCCCAAATCAAGAGTCACCCGGGCAGGTATGGGGGTAGCACTTGAGTCACCTGTCCCAGAGGTGGCCCTGTGCTCCCGGGGAGCAGCGGCACCCAGTCGTTCATTCACAGTGGTTGACACTCGTCCCAAGGAGCAGCAGGCAGGCCGGCCACACTGCCCACGCCGGCCCTGGCACAAGTCTGGAAGGTCACGCACTGCCACAGACAGACAGGCTCTGTGGGTATGGTGAGGGAGAAACGTCCGTGGTCTCTATTTTTAAGTTTTTCACAATGGTGTGCTTAATCAGGAAAAAACAAAGGTATTTTCACGGTGTAAAAGCTGCTTGAGAGTGTGGAAGGAAGGCCAGTGCAGCTGCAGCAGGCAGGGTGAGCTAGCGTGGAGGACGGGAGGGATTCAGAGGGACACTGACCTCGTGTGCTCCAGGGGGCAGGTGGGAAGTTGTGTCCGTGACCGTGAGGACCCGGGATCTGAGCAAAGGACCGCAGTGCTGATGCATGAATTTAACTAAGGACGTTACTTGGAGCTGCCATTCCAGGGTGCCAACGGGCCCAGGATGGATGGAGCAGGGGTCAGCGGGGTCAAGGCCACCCCGGTCTCTGAGGTTCTCCTCGTCTCAGGGGTGGCCCTGGGCTAGGACTGAGCAAGCTGGAGAGAGAAGATGGAGGAAGAGCTGGAGCAGCTGGCGTCCAGGGTGCTTCGTCCACCCCAGCCCATCCTCCAGGCCCAAGCTGATTTGTGACCTCAGGAACAGACCCAGGGGCTTCTGTGGCTGCCTCCGCTCTCTCCCCAGGCAGGGCTGCTGACATCAGGACAGGGCCAGTCATAGGGTGGGAAGCAGGCGAGGAAGAGGGAGAGACAGGCAGAAAGAGGCAGCAATGCAGAGAAAGGGACAAAGACAGGGAGAGAGCCCCAGACAGGCTCAGAAACATAGAGGGACAGAGAGAGGCAAAGGGAGACAGAGACAGAGAAATTAGAGGCAAGACCTACCATCCACTCATGTGTTTGCTGGGAGCAGACAGAGAAGTAGGTACAGGTGGATGCGGGCGGAGAGAAGATAGAGCTAGAGATGATATTATATGAAGGGGCCCAGCTGGGCGCGGTGGCTCACATCTATAATCCCAGTGACTCAGGAGGCTGGGGCGGGAGGATCGCTTGAGGCCAGGAGTTCAGGGCTGCAGTGGGCTACGATCGAGCCGCTCACTGCTCTCCAGCCTGGGCAACAGAGCAAGACCCTGTCTCTAAAAAATAAGTAAATAAAATAAAGGGGGCCCAAGCATCAACATCGTGAAGGACAAACATTTGCTGTCACTTACTATGTGCTTAGCACCACACTGGATGCTGCAGAAACAAAAAGGTGCAGGTCAGGTCCCTGTCCTGGCCAGCCACACCTAGTTGGGAGATCCAGCCCCATGCTTGGGAAAGACTAGCAACAGGCTGAGCAGCCTTTCCCAGGGCCGGATGGGGGTAGGAGCTCCCGCTGAGCTGAGGTCGCTTCTCGGCTTGGTGGAGGAGCTGCGTTTGAGCTGCCTCTTGGAGAGCAGGTGGGAGGGAGGGTAAGAGTTTTCCAGTGGGGAAGATGGTGTCAGCGAAGGTGTGGAGGCAGGAAGACATGTCTGGGTACAGTTAGGAGGGCCCTGAATGCCAAGCTAAGGTGGCCGTGGGAGCCCCGGCCATGCCTGAGCAGAGGAGTGAGGCAGGAGAAGCCGTGCTTTAGGCAGGCCTGGAGGGCAGCAGAGTAAGGTGGAGGAGAGAACTGGAGGCTCCCCCGACCCCTCCAGCCCCCTCCTGACACCTCCATCCTGCCCTCTCCCTGGAAGACCTGCCCGTCATGGGAAACACTAAACACAGTTCAAGACTCTTCTCCTGGGTCTCCTCATCCTGGAAGCCTTCAGGCAGGGACAGGTGCCCCTCTGCTCCCCCAGCCTGAGAGCTCACATGAAATCCCCCTGGGCTCAGCTGAGTCGAGTCACAGTTTTGACCAAGATTGGAAAATACACTTGGCCCCATCAGCATCTCTGCCTTACCACACCCAGAATTTGCCTGTCCCCAGCAGGAAGCCCCACCAGCCGTGTGTGGCCTGAGCGTCCAAGCCCTGAGAGAGGAGGAATGGGCCGGGGAGGGGGGGTGACAGGGCAGGGCCCATTTGCTTAGAGGTGAGGTGCTTTGGGCTGGCTGGTCATGGAGGTGACTCACTCCCCAAAGGAGGGAGTGGCACAGGGGACAGTCGGGCTGGGCAGGGGAGCCGTGGTGGGGAGAGCCTGCCTCTGCCATCAGTCCTTGGCTGGACCTCAGGAGACCAGGCTGGGCTGGACGCTGCTTCCTCTTTGTCCCCTCAGGCCCTTGGAGGAGGAGAGAGAACTTCCTGCAGAGCCCAGGCTCGTCCCCAGCACTCACGGTCCCACCTGGCGTCTGTCCCCCCAGCTCAGCCGGAGCCATGGATAAATTTCGCATGCTCTTCCAGCACTTCCAGTCCAGCTCGGAGTCGGTGATGAACGGTATCTGCCTGCTGCTGGCCGCGGTCACCATCAAGCTGTACTCGTCCTTCGACTTCAACTGCCCCTGCCTGGCGCGCTACAACGCCATCTACGGCCTGGGCCTGCTGCTCGCGCCCCCGCTCGCCCTGTTCCTCTGCGGCCTCCTGGCCAACCGGCAGTCCGTGGTGATGGTCGAGGAGTGGCGCCGGCCCTCGGGGCACCGGAGGAAGGACCCCGGCATAATCAGGTGCAGTCCCGTGCCACTCGGTGACCCACGGCATTGCCGGGGCTCCCCCACCCCACAGGCACTTCAGGCATGCTCCCATCTTTCCCCAGCTAGGAATCGTCAGCTCACCAGGACCTATTGCCAGTTTCCACTTTGGAAACATTTATGTCTTGTCCTACCATTTGCCACCTCTCTGTGGCCAGTGCTGTGAACACAGGACTGATCCCTGATTCCCAAGGATTACCCAGGCCACTGTAGCAAGGAAGGGAAACCTTCTGTGTCCTCTGAAGGTTTGCGAAAATCAACTGACAAAAGGCAGATTAACAGGAGAAAAGGCATTCCCATTCATTTGAGCATAGTTTTACGTGACACGGGAGCCTTCAGAATGAAGCTCCAAGATACAGGACAGGGGAAACTGTCCATTGTCATGCTTATGTTCAACAAAGTGTGGACAGCCATGTAGAAATATGATTGGACAAAAGGGTGTGAGCTGATACTAATAGGCTGAGTAGGGACACCCAGCAAGGCTATCTAGATTCTTCTCAGCTTCTCTGTGCAGGATTCCTTTCCTCTGGGTGTGGGGCAGGACCCTCCCTGGAATGGGGGTCCTATGACCTACAGTCAAACAAGGTAGGTCAGATCATTTCTTTAAGGCCAGTTTTTAGACAGAAAGTCAGGAGGAATGTTAGAGTAATATTTTTAGGTTTTCTGGCTGTCTTGGGGTAAAAGGTTCTGGTTTCTGTTCTAGTTCCTACAGCTAGCCTTGAGGGAAGACAAGGGGCCAGAGACAGGAGGGCAGGAGAAAGCCAGAGAAAAACTTGCTTCTGAAGCTGCTTCTGAGGCCTTCCTTTTGGGGTATCATTTTCTGAGCTCCAACACGACATGGATTATAATTCACCACACGACACGCACAGCAGTTTTTCGCATGTAGTAAGAAGCAATGATTTACTTAAAGGCTATAATTCCTCTTTTGTGAGCCCGTGGCAAAGGACCTCACCTGGTGCACACTGTGTCCTCAGAGCCTGGCACATGGCTGGTGCCGTGTAGCAGAATCAGCTGGTGGAGTGTAGCAATGCGCAGTGCCCTGGCCGGCTGCACACCAAACCAGGGCCGCACTCTGTGCTGAGTGTTCTGAGCGAGTGCCCGGCCTCTCTGACTTCTCACCTGGGCCCTCAGTCTGCTCCTTCGTCCATTTTTAAGGATGAGAAACCTGAGGCACAGAGAAGTTGAGTAGCTCGACCAAGCTCCCACGGCTGGGCAGTGGCACTGCTCAGATTCAAACACAGGCCGACCTCACAGCCCAGGCTGGAACAGCTGCTGTTGGTGTTTTGGAAAAAATATCTAAGTGTGAGCCGTGGCTTCATGGGCGTTAGCTCACTCACCATCTCCTCTCCCCTACTCCCTGATACAGCTGAGATGTTCTCAGACACATCTAACGTGACTCCATAACAAGTCCCCAGTTCCACCTTCTAATCATGTTGCCCTCCAAAGAAAACAATGGAGCCACCACTGCCTGAGACATATTTAAAATTCCCCCTGGGTGGGTCACGCATGCACACACTATTTTATGTTTTGTGTACAATCCAAGTTAGAGCCAGCATCTGCATCCTGTGCACAGCAGCCTGCTTCAACTTCTCGGGGATGACACGCTCCCTGTGACTCAGCCTTGAGGCGGGTCTCAGGCACTGGGCTCTTTGCCTTTCCTCTGGAGTCCGGTGCAAGCAGCTCCACTGGGCTCCTGCTCTGTGACCAGCACCCAGCCCAGGTCACCAGAGGGGCAGAGAGGGGCAGGAATGGCGCCTGAGGCCAGTCAGAGGCGGGGATCTGGGGATGCCCAGGGCGGGGTGGCGATTGAGGTGCTGCCTTTGGGAGCATTGTTGGGCAGGGCTGTCTTAGTGTAGGCTCCCCCCAAAAGCAGGCTCTGGAAAGAATGTGATAATGAGTGGGCAACTGGGTTCAATCCTTCTGGGGACCCTCTAAGAGGATGTTTAGGACACACCTAAGGCAGTCTAGGAAGCTGGTATTTAGCCACTGTGCCCGTCCCTCTTGGGCTGAAGTTGATTCGGGGGTTAACTTTTCAGGCTTCCAGCCTACCCCTCTGGGCAGCCGAGAATCCTCCAGAGCCCTGGGGCAGAACAAGGCAGGTGCTTGAGGTAGGAGGCCCTCAGGCCCACTACATGAATAGAACTGTCCCCAAAGCCACAGATGCCCCTGGCACAGGCAGGGCACCTGTGGTGTCTACTACAAGGCCTAGAGCAGGAGGAACACCAACTCCTCAGTGCTCCAGTCCTGGGATGCCCAGGGGCCCCGGCCCTCCTTCCTCCCTCCCCTCTGTTGCTGAGACCTCTACACTAGAAGCTGCAGCTTGATGCAACTCCGCCCTCAGGATCTCCCAGCCCTCCTGGGAAGTGCATCCTTGCATCTGCCCTGTAGCCGTCCTGCTGCAGCTGAATTCCAGTGTCCCTTTGTGACCCCTCTTTCCTCCGCTACCAGGTACATGTGCTTCTCGGTGCTGCAGAGGGCATTGGCCGCCCCCCTGGTCTGGATCCTGCTGGCCCTCCTTGACGGGAAGTGCTTCGTGTGTGCCTTCAGCAGCTCCGTGGACCCTGAGAAGTTTCTAGACTTTGCCAACATGACCCCCAGCCAGGTACAGCTCTTCCTGGCCAAGGTACCCTGCAAAGAGGATGAGCTGGTCAGAGACAGCTCTGCTCGGAAGGCAGTGTCGCGCTACCTGCGGTGCCTATCACAGGTAATTGGGGTGGTCCTCCCCTTGTCCTGGCACCCTCGCAAATGTCCTGCCTTGGTTCTGGGGTGGGGTGTGGTGGTAAGGATGTACAGATGATTCCTGAGGCTCCTCCCCTCTCTGGAGACACGACCAAAAAACAGGTGCATGGGAAGATTCAGAGCATGACACAGGACAGGACAGTGTGGGGCCTTCGACACAGACTCTTCATTTTTAAGGATGAGAGACCTGAGGCGCAGAGAAGTTGAGTAGCTCGACCAAGCTCCCACAGCTGGGCAGTGGCACTGCTCAGACTCAAACACAGGCCGACTTCACAGCCCAGGCTGAACAGCTGCCGTTGGCGTTTTGGAAAAAATATCTAAGTGTGAGCCGTGGCAGGAGTGGCTTGATGGGCGTTAGCTCACTCACCATCTCCTCCTCGCCCCTGCTCCCTGATACGGACAGCTGAGATGTTCTCAGACACATCCAACGTGACTCCATAACAAGTCTCCAGTTCCACCTTCTAATAACATTACTCTCCAAAGGAAACACTGGAGCCACCACTGCCTGCAACATATTTTTAACTCCCCTCCTGGAAGTCAGCTAGGCCCCTCCTAGGAGGCTGGATGGCAGGAAAGCGCTGGAGATGCGCTCCCACAATGCAGGTCCTCCCCAGATGCCTGGCTCCACACAGGTATCAACTCCATTATCCAGGGGCAAACCCCAGCTCCACCTCCAGCCCAGACTCTAGGTCCCCCTGCCTCTGCTCCCAGGGCCCCAGTGCTGGGCTGTGCCCATCAAAAATTATTTATGTGGATCTACTACACATGGAGCACCACTAGAGCTATAGGTAATAAAGACACAACCCCGTGCCCTCTGGGCAGTTTCAGGATAAATGCAGATCCATGGTGCAGTGGAGGGAGGACCAGTGCTCAGCACGCACTTGATTCTGGTTCAGACTGTGACCTTGGCCGTGGCATTGCCCCTCTGGGCCTCAGTGTCTTCTGCAACATAAAGTGGGGTTTGGTCTCCTCCTCCATGATGGTCCCTGCAGGCTTCGATGCTCTAGCTCTTCCCATCTCAGTGGAATTTGCAGTCAGACCAGGGTGAGTTTTCAGCCACATTAAGTTTAGCAATGTGTTTGGCTTTCTGCTTCTCAGGTATGAAATGCTCACCTTAAATTTGGTGGTGGTGGGAATATCCTGTGAGAGGCCAGATGAGAGAGCTTTGTAAATCATGGGAATCACGTCTCTAAATGGCAGGGATTTCAATGTGTCTTTGTGGTTTAGCGAGTGACTTCTCTGCTCCAGGCCCACACAGCTTCCCAGGCCTTAAGCTGGCCTTGAAGAGACTATGGCTTTGGCAGATGTACAGGAGGGAGAGGTGTCTGCCAGCCTTAGAGAACTACTTGCTCACTCTTGGCCTGGACACTGTTCTCTGCTCACATGCTGAGTAACTGTATCACTCATGCTTCAGGTCTCAGCCTGAACATCACCGTTCCCTGAGCCCGCAAGTTCAGGTCGGGTGTCCCTCCTCTGAATTCTTGTGATGCCCTACACAGTTCTCATTATGACACACAGTCACTCATCCTCTATTTAATTGTCTGTTTCTTCTGTGGGAGCAAAGACGGGACCTCCTGTGCCCAGCACAGTGCCTCCCACAAAGCACAGCAGGGATGGGTGCCCAGATGGGAGGATGGACAGCTGAGCACACAGGAGGGTGGAGGACTGGATTAAAAAGATGACGGGATGGTTGATGGGTGGATGATGGATACATGGAAGGAAAGGTGAGAGCATGGGAACATGAATGGATGGGAGGAGAGGTGGGTGGCTAAGGGAATGGATGATGGACAGATGGAGGGTTGGCTGGGAGGATGGCTGGGTGGGAAGATGATGGATATAGAGTCACATGAGAGGAAGGGTGATTGGAGGGATGGATGGAGATGTGGTTGGATGGGTGGATGGATGCAAAGATGAGATAATGAATGGAAGGAAAAATGAATGGATGGCAGGTGGTTGGTAGGAAGGATGACTGGATGGGAAGATGAATAGATGTGAGGAAGAATGAGAGGGATAAGTAAAGGGAGGGGCTCTGGAACACCTTTGTGGTAGGTACAGCACCCGTGCCCCCCCCACGCACACCCAACCTTGCGCCTCCCCACCCTCCAGGCCATCGGCTGGAGCATCACGCTGCTGCTGATCGTGGGGGCCTTCCTGGCCCGCTGCCTGAGGCCCTGCTTCGACCAGACCGTCTTCCTGCAGCGCAGGTACTGGAGCAACTACGTGGACCTGGAGCAGAAGCTCTTTGACGAGACGTGCTGTGAGCACGCGCGGGACTTCGCGCACCGCTGCGTGCTGCACTTCTTCGCCAGCATGCGGAGCGAGCTGCGGGCGCGCGGGCTGCGCCGTGACGCTGTGGGCGGGGACCCCACGCCCCTTGAGCCCCTGGAACCCCCGGAGGGCCTGGACAGTGAGAGCGGGAAGGCCCACCTGCGCGCCATCTCCAGCCAGGAGCAGGTGGACCGCCTCCTGAGCACCTGGTACTCCAGCAAACCGCCGCTCGACCTTGCGGCCTCCCCCGGGCTCTGGGGGGGTGGCCTCAGCCACCGTGCCCCCGCCGTGGCCCCTGGCACCAGGCTGTCCCAGCACACCGACGTGTAGGGACCCCGCCCCTCTAACAAGAGTCCGAGGGATTTCCAGGCCGTGGAGACTCCGAGGCAGGCAGCCTAAGACTTGCCAGCCTCCTTCCTAGGATAGCCCAATCTCTACCGAGGTTCCCGCGTGGCCTCAGGTGTGCTTCACAAGCTAGTGTGGACCGGGTTCCGATGCGGTGTATCCAGGACTGGGTCTAAGATTCTGCATTTTTAACAAGCTCGCAGTGATTCCGACTGGTTTTTGATTGGTAGGCCACACTTTGAGTACAAGAGTCTAAACAGATCTGCCATGGGTTCTGGGTCCTAGATGTCAATTCTAAATAATAGCAGCATATGCTCATATAGAGTGCTTACTGTGGTGTCAGGCATTGTTCCAACTTCTCTACGCATATTAACTCATTATTGAAGTAGGTATGATGATCAGCCCCATTTTTTAGAAGAAAAAACTGAGTTTAAGTTGCCCAAGTTCCTCCGTGTCATTTAATCCCAGGAGGCCTGTCTCTCACTCTGAGCTACCACGCTAATTTTGTTTGTGTGTTTGTTTTTAATGCTCTTGGGTTTCCTCCAGCATCTACCAAAGTTCCTGTAATAAATTCTAGCAAGCTCTGTGGGTTGACTTCCTCTCCAAAGCACTAGTTAGCGTCTTTTGCTGGCTACTACAGAGGAATGGTTTTATATTGTCCTGCTGAAGGGACTTTTCTGTGTTGAAATGTCCAGGGGCCGACCCTCCCAGCTCCCACCTTTCCAAGTCCCACCAATTCTGTTTCTAGCAGCCTCTGCCTGGGCCCGCCTCCTTCAAGATGCAGCTCCTTCCTTGACCAGCCTTCTGTCCCTCCCCTTCCCACTCACCACCAGCCTTGTCCCCACAGCCTGCAGGCCCCACTCTCTGCAGCCTGACCCCAGAGCTCAGCGGGCTCCCTTCCTAAGACTGCCCCTCCCCTAGACATTCTTGGGGGCTTCTGTTTGCTGCCCTTAGCAAGAAGTTGGCACCCTGACGAGGGTTTCCTCCAGCCAAGTATGGGTATGGGGGTCTAGCTCAGGGACAAAAAACCCTGAAATGCCAGTGTTAGATCTGCTGGAAAAACTGCCGCTCAATCTCTGGCAGCCCAAACAGGAAGGGTTTGGGGAAGATCTAGCCTTTGCTCTCCTCTGGGTCTCGGCCCCTCCCTGATGACTCACTAACACCCCCACCACCGCCACCACACACACACACTCATACCCTGCTATCGCCTCCATCAGCACAGACGGTGGCCACAGACAGCAGACCCGGTTCAGCCCATGCTTTTTTACTTTCTCAGCACCTTGGGGCACTGCAGGAGCCCCTGGGTACCTCCATCCTCTGGAACCCAGGCCCCTCTATCAGACTATCTCTGCACTCCTGGGCTCTTGCCAAGGGACCTTGTGAGACCAGAGAATCCCTGCAGCTCAGCCTCCCCCCACCTACTGGCTGTGGTCAGGCCATGCAAATGTCTGCAATGGTGCTGGGGTGAAGCACGATTTAGGCAAAGCAGTTAGCAGTGATGGGGGGGGGGAGGGGGGAGAGAGAACTTGGAGATGGCCCAGGCTGCACGGGTGAGCTCCCAGCCTGGGGAAGGAGGCTCAGGGATGCGGCTTTGGGCTCCAAGAAAACAGTATCTCGACCAGTAAAAAGTCGCAAACTGCACACAGTACTCTTGCTTTCTTATACTGAGCACTTACAGAGCACCGACTGCATGGAAAGCACTGTGCCAGGGGATGGGGTTGGGAGAACACACAGATGGCCTGCCCCTGCCCTCGAGGAGCTCACTGTCTGTTAGGGGGGCAGAGATGGGTTCAGAAATAAGGATAATCCAAAGCAAAAGGTGTAAGTGATATGACAGAGGCAGATCGTGTGCCATGGGAGTTAGCAGGAAGAATAAAGGCCCACACTGGGGGATCAGGGCGGGCTTAGTGGTGGAGATGCCATTTGAATGGGTCTTGAAGGATGGGGAGGGTTTTGACACATGGAAAGAGAGATGGAGGGAGGGTGCAGAACACCTCAAAGGAGGGAACAACAAGAACAAGGCCATAGAGTTGGGCAAAGGGCAGAGCATGTTTCATTTACTCATTCAGCAGATAATTATCAAATAGTTGGCGTGGCCAGAGAGCAAGACAGACGTAGTCCTATCTCAATGGAGCCTCCAGTCTGGAAGGGGAGACGGGGACATGATAACTGAACGACCAACCAAATGGAGGGGTGCAAAGTCCAGCCTGGCAAAAGTAAAAGACTCTTGGCCAGAGGGTCTTGATGGGGGTCCCACCAAGCCACACTGCCTGAGTCCTGTACCCAGAAACACATTCTCTGGATCCTCTGCCCTTGACACCCTTCAAATGCATCTTTCTCCCTCTTCAGTCCCCAGATGGCGTGATTTCAAACCCCAAAACCTCTCTGCCGTCATCCATCCACACTGCCATCTGTTCACATCCCTGCAAGAGCACACCCCGCCCCACCTGGGGGCGAGGAACACAGGTGGGAGGCTTCCACCTGGCTCCTAAAGACCCTCCTGTTAGGGACAGAAAAACAAGTGAGAGGAAATAGAAATCAGATAAACAGAGAGGAGAAAGCTGGTATAGAAAAACAATATGGAGGAAATAGTTGCAGAAAAATAAAAAGAGGGACTGAATGGTTATTTTAGTCTTAAAGAATGGGGTTATTAGGCCACAGAATACTGACCACCAGCCAGAGAATGGAAATGGAACTTTCCCTACAGTACATATAACATAACCTTTAAGTCACATCCAAACATAGAAAGGAATTCAGTCCTAATTATAACTAACTATTACCTAAACATAAAGCATATAAAAAGAAAAACATAGAAGTAGACAGGGTCTCCTCCACTCCCAGAGACAGACCTGTTTCCCCTTAGGAAATGTACTTTCGTTTTGCGCCCTTAAACTTTACTCGCAATGAATTCCTCATTCATAGTTTCTGAGTGTCTGCCATCTTTCTGCATCATGTGGCCTGGGCTTTCAATTCCTCCAAGCCAGAAGCCCAAGAACTGGGACCACACTTCAAAGTCCAGCCGTGGACTGAACCGTGACACTCCCCTCCCAGGAGAGCAGCTGCTCTGGGGCCCAAGCTCATTCCCAAGCCTCCACCGAGTCTGGGTTGCAGCCCTCCTGACCCTGTCCTGTATGTGCTGCCTCTTCTGGGAGACACAGTGGCCAGCTGGGCAAGGCAGGAATATACTGGAAGTGTGGGCTTTGGCTGTACAAGTCCCCTCTCTTGTGCATCCTGGGCAGCTGCAGCCCCCATCTCTGCCAGGTCTGCATGAGGAGGGAAGATAGCAGCCTACGGGTTCAGCTCAAGCATGACTTTATCCTGCCGGCAGCTGGGTGTGAGAGCCAAGTGCTCGGTGGCAAGGTCAGGAAGAGGGATGATATTTGAGATTTGCCCAAGTGGAGGGGATGCCTGAAGCTGCAGGAATGAATAGGGCCATCAGGAGAGAGGGGCTAGGCTGAGCACAGTGGCTCACACCTGTAATCCTACTAGCCCTCTGGGAGGCCGAGGCAGGAGGATTACTTGAGGCCAGGAGTTTGAGACCAGCCTGAACAAGAGCAAGACCTCTGTCTCTACAAAAAAAAGAAACAAACAGAAAAATTAGCTGGGTGTTGTGGCATGCGCCTTTAGTCCCAGCTACTTGGGAGGCTGAGCCAGGAGGATCGCTTGAGCCCAGGAGTTGGAGGCTGCAGTGAGCTATGATGACACCATTGCTCTCTAGCTGGGGGAACAAAGTGAGACTCTGACTCAAAAAAAACCAAAAAAAACCCCCAAAATACAAGGTAGGTCACATGATTTCTTTATTGCCAGTTTTTACACAGAAAGGTAGGAAGGGTGGAGTTAGAGCAATATTTTTAGGTTTTATGACTGTCTTTGGGGAAAAGGGGTTCTGGTTTCCATGATCCTAATGTCCATGGCCAGCCTCAGGGGAGAATGAGGGGCCGGAGACAGGAGGGCAGGAGAAGCTCAGAGAGTCTTTTGCCTCTCAGGCTGCTTCCAAGACCTTCATTTTGGGGTATTGTTTTCTGAGCCCCAACAGAATCACTGAACTGAGATGTTAAGGATACAGGACTTTCTCTGGTGAAGAACAGGGTAAAGGGTTCCAGGAATGTGCAGAGCACGTGCGGGGGTCTCGGGGTGGGAAGGGCTGTCCTGTGCGAGGAATGACAAGCAGGCTGGTCAGCCGGGGCATGGGCAGTGGAGGGTGTGGCCCAGCGCCAGCTCTCGCAAGGTCCTACAGGCGCTATGAGACTCTGGACTTCAGCCATTGAAGGGCATTAGGAAGTAATTTAATCAGATGTTCACTCTCTAAAGATTCCACAGGCGCCTGTGTGCGCTGCAGAAGGCAGGCAAGAGCTGGGGGGCTTGCATTCGAGGGGAGATGAGGGAGGTGGCAGATTAGAGGTATGTGGGAGGTAGAACGGGCCCCGGGTGTTCTGCTTAAAATGTAACACGTAGACACTATATTAGTCAGGCTAGATGGGGAATGCAAAAATAAAAGGCAGCAAAAATAAAACCAAAATGTCAGTGTCTTAACACAACAAAGATATATCTCTCACTCAGGCAAATTCTGAGGTAGGTGAGCAGGTGAGGGAGGCTGGGGAGGAGGCTCTGCCCCACATAATCACTTGGGGACCCAGCTGACAGGCACCCCCATCTGTGACGCCACCATCAACACACATGGTGTTCACCAGAAGCAGGTCCTGAGACAAGGAGATGGTGCAAGTGCTTAGTAAGGAGCTTGCCCCCAGGACACTCTGCAAGGCACAGGGGAGGTGACACAGGGACAGGAAGAAAGCCAACCAAGAGTAGAGGAAACAGCCAGTTAGCACCACAGCCACCAGAGCCCAGTCCCACCAGGGAGCTCGGGGAGAGCACCCCCCCCAAGTAATCACAACCCAGGAGGTGGGGAGGGAGTGCTTCTCCACCAGCCTCCTGCTGTCATTGGTGGGGCACTAACTGGGCACCTCCAGGTTGCCTTGGGACAAACATAATCCCAATGCCTGAAAAACAAAGCCAGGCAGAGTCTCGGGGTTTCCAGTTAGAAGGCGGAAGTGAGGGCTGAGGGGAATGCGTAGGGCACAGAGGTCTCCCTGCCTCCTGGCTCCCAGCATCAGCCTCACAGGACAGAGCAGGGAAGACAATAAGGGGTGGAGGTGGGTTCTGCACCAGAACTCGGGGACATGGCCCCAACCTCACGGAGTGGAGGCTAAAAAGTGCAAGGAAACATGGCCTACTTGGTGAGCACCCCCATTTTGCCCCAGTGTGTTATCCCCAGTGTGGCTTGGCAGATGCAGAAAAGAGCAGCACTTTATCCTTCTGAGGCAAAGACCTCACGCTTCTGACCACACAGCCTGCCAGGACTCGGGCTGCCGTAGCAGCAGCTTCTCGATGCCCGGATGCTCCAACAGCTGCTGGCTGAGGACAGCGCACACTTGAGCGCCACATGATCACGCTCTCCTACGCAAATTGGGCATTTCCCTAAAGGTACGGCACCCGCTCTCCCCTGAGGCCCCCTTTGCATGCTGCTTTTCATGACACCCCTAACTCCTCCAAGCCAGAGGGGACGCACCAGCGCCGGGATGGGTGCCGAGGCCAGGAGGCAAGGGGGTGGGTGCACATCCCACAGCGCGGCTCTGGGCGAGTTTGCACCCACGCTCCAAAAAGCATGTGACATCCGGCTTTTCATTTACATTTAGTCATGACCTGGGAGTTACAGGGGAGAGGTGGAAAAACACAAAGCATCACTAAATGCACCACGGAAGACCCCTGCTACCGTAGCCACAACAAGGGCCCCCAAGGGGTCTACTGCGTAATCTCCAAAACCTGCCACGATGTTATTTTCCACCACAAAAGGGGCTTTCAGATGTGATTGAGTCAAGGATCTTGAGATGGAGAGACCATCCTGGATAATGGAGGGGGCGCATGTCCTTATATTATAAAAGGGAGGGAGGTTGGATTTAGAGAAGTTGACGTGACAACGGAAGCAGAGGCTGGAGTCATGAGGTCACCAGCCGGGAACATGGATGCGTTGTGTTGTCTTTCCTTGCCTTCTCTAAGGCAAGGAAATGGATTCTTCCCTGGAGCTTCCAGAAGGAACAGCCTGCCAACCCCTTGATTTTAGTCTGTTGAAACCCATTTAGATTCTTGACCTCCAGAACAAGAAAACAAATCTGCGTGGTTTTAAGCCACTATGTCCGTGGCAATTGGTTTCAGCAGCAATAGAAATCAAAGACAGATTTTCAAAACTGCACGACTAGAGCCCAGATGCAGAGATGATCATGATTGCTGTCACGATATTGTCAGGATCATTTCCTGAGAGCACACTGTGTGCCTGGCCCTGTGCTAAACTCCACCTGCCTCGGCTCACTGAATCCTCACATGGATCTGAGAGGTAGGCTCTGCTATTCGTTCCATGTCACGAATGAGAAGGGTAAGGTGCCCAGAGGGGAAATTACCTGCGGAAGGTCCCTGGCTTGAGTAAAGGGCGATGCCAGAAGCCAAGGAGCCTCCCAGTCTCAGACTGGGCTGCTATGATGAAATACACCACAGACCTGGCAGCTTAAAGAACACAAAGTTATTTCTCATAGCTCTGGAGGCTGGAAGTCTGAGACCAGCAAGCCAGCCAGGTCGGGCGCTGGTGAGGGCCCTCTTCTGGGTTCCAGACAGCCTCACAGAGCAGAAAGAAGGCAGGAGAGCCCTCTGGGGTCCCTTTTATAAGGGCACTAATCCTTTTCCTGAGGGCTCCACACTCATGACTTAATAGCCCAAAGGCCGCACCTGCTAATGCCATCACCCTGGGAGTGAGGATTGCAGCATATGCATTTAGGGGACACAAACATTCAGTTCATAGCTCTCCAGGAGGCCTTCAGTCTCTCCTGCAGCTCTGACAGTGAGGCTTCCTGGCCTCAGCTGTGCTCGTGAGGCCACCCCTGCCTCCCCCATGCCCACCCTCCCAGCTCTGCCCCGCCCTGCCCCTATCCTATGGCACATGACACTGGGAATTTGGAGATGTCCATAGGATGCCTGGTAAAAAAAAAAAAAAAAAAAAAAAAGATTACATTTTCCTTATATAATTATGATAAGAAAAATGAAATACAAGTTATTAGGAAATATTTGTATAAAACATTCAAATGAAATCTCCTAGCGGGGCGCGGTGGCACATGCCTGTCTGTAGTCCCAGCTACTCAGGAGGCTGAGGCTGGAGGATCACTTGAGCCCAGCGGTTCCATGCTGCAGTGAGCTGTGATCTCGCCACTGCACTCCAGCCTGGGCGACAGAGCGAGACCACATCTCTAAAATAAAATCTCCTAAACTTCTGAAAATGAGAAACTTGAGCTTGCTTTGGTGAGCACATTTTTAGTATCAGATTTTTTTGCATGAAACGACCACAGGCAATTCCTATTTAAGATTCTAATGATAATCTCTTCAAATGTTTGGTAAATACCACCCCCTAAAAATTTGGCCAAGTAGATGATAAATTTAAAACTAATTTTTATAACCATTCAAAAATTTACAGCAGTTCAATTGGTGTTTAAAGATTCTAACACTTGTCCTTTACTCTCAGTGATAATTGTAACCAAAACTCTTATGGTACTGAGAATGATGGATGAGAATCAAATCAGTATTATATCGAATGTTCTAAAATAACATTGCAGTTAGACTTTGCAGAGCATGTAAGTGAGGTTAGAGCAGGCACCCTGCAGCCAGCGGGGGCAGCACTAGAAGAGCACTGTCATTTACAAGCAGGGAGCCCTGTGCAGTAGACAAGACAGAGATTCCAGGTGGCCCCCTGCAGCCATCCCTCCTGGTTTCCTGCACCAGCCCAGGCCTGGCCCAGCCCCACCCACCACACTGGGGGCCATGTGCCAGGCCCTGCAGCAGCTTGGACCCCTGGCCGGACAGGCACATGTTGCTGCAGTAGACGTCCAGGGACGGTCACCTCTTTTGCTGGGTCTCCCTCATCCTACCATCCACCTATGAGTGTCCCTCTGGGGAGCACCTGGCGAGTGAGTGTCCTCCAGGGGCCATTTGCCTGGGGGCTTCAGGGGCCTCAGGCCCAGCCTGGTGGCTGAGGGAAGAAATATGCTTCCCCACCTGCATCCTGTTTTTGTGCCACACTAGAGTTTCCACCTGCACTAGTAGAACAGGAGAACCTGATTCAACCAGAAGAG
>VBSM01003143.1:14643922-14680603 GCA_008086735.1 Cheirogaleus medius
CTCCCTCTCTCCCTCCTCCCACACCCCCAGAGAGCTGGTCCCCGACAGGTGTGGCCCTCACGGTTTCCTAGCACCAGAGGCAAAGGCGGCTGTGGAGAGAGAGGAGCCCGGGAGGCGGAGGGAGGGTGAAGGAGGGCGCAACCCTGGCTGCACCCACAGGATTGGCCAAGCTGTGCCCTCTCGGCCGGCACCTGACTAGAAGCTTCCTCAAAGCCACAGTGACCCCAGCCGCTGTCCTGAGCTCTGCCGGTGCCAGCCAGGAGGGCCCGAGTCATGAGGTGGGCAGGCAGCGGGCAGGGCAGGCCGCCGGGGCTATCTCTGAGGCAGCAGTGAGGCGGGAAGGGGCCGCCGGGGGCCGTGGGGGGCACGATGGACAAGTTCCGGATGATCTTCCAGTTCCTGCAGTCCAACCAGGAGTCCTTCATGAACGGCATCTGCGGCATCATGGCGCTGGCCAGTGCCCAGATGTACTCGGCCTTCGACTTCAACTGCCCCTGCCTGCCCGGCTACAACGCGGCCTACAGCGCGGGCATCCTGCTGGCGCCGCCCCTGGTGCTCTTCCTGCTCGGCCTGGTCTTGAACAACAACGTGTCCATGCTGGCCGAGGAGTGGAAGCGGCCGCCGGGCCACCGGGCCAAGGACCCTGCCGTGCTGCGCTACATGTTCTGCTCCATGGCCCAGCGCGCCCTCATTGCGCCCGTCGTCTGGGTGGCCGTCACGCTGCTGGACGGCAAGTGCTTCCTCTGCGCCTTCTGCACGGCCGTGCCCGTGGCTGCGCTGGGCAACGGCAGCCTGGCGCCCGGCCTGCCCGCCCCCGAGCTCGCCCGCCTGCTGGCCCGGGTGCCCTGCCCTGAGATCTACGACGGGGACTGGCTGCTGGCCCGCGAGGTGGCCGTGCGCTACCTGCGCTGCATCTCCCAGGTGAGGGGCCCACACGGTCTCGGACTGAGTCTCCCCCACAGAGCAGCGTCCTTCTGGGAGGGCCCTGTCCCCCTACTTCTCAAGATGGGCTCCCCCTCCAAGAAGCCCCAAGGGGCGGGGCACGTCTTCCCCATGGAGACTGAAGCCAGAGCCGTCTGGGGAAGTGCTGCGGTCCCCTGTCTGCAGGCCTGTCCCTGTCCTGAGGTCCCCACATCCTCTGTCCTGCCCTCTGAGCTCGGAACTGGGGGATTTGCATCCGTTCCCTCTTCCAGGCCTCGGCAGCGGTGAGGCCGGTGGGTGGTTGGGCCATTTGGGTACATTTCCCTGGCAAATGCCCCCAGCTGGTGCCTCCCTGCTGAGGGATGGGAGTGAGGGTCTGCGTGCTCTGGAAGGGCGCACACGGTGAGGGCCATGCACCACTAGGACGTGACCAAAGGTGGGTCCTCCCCAGCCCCACTCCCACGTCCTGGGCCCTCGGCCTTCACCCACCAGCCCCTCAGGCCTCCCCTCCAGTCAGTGAGGGGTGGGGAGGACCACCCAGGCAGCGTGTCCCACAGCCGGTGGACCAGGCACTGTCAGGGAGAGGGGACAGGGGCTGGCTTGCCCTGTAATAGCTTGAGAAGCCGCACACTGCCCAGGCAAGTCCAGACACCTCTGGCTCCCCCTCTGCAGCCAGAGCCTGTCTCCTGCGAGGCCTCTACCACGCCCAGGTGCCCTGGGGAATCTCACACCAAGTGTCCAAACCTAACTAGGCTTCCCTTCGCTCCCAAACCTGCGCCTCCTCTCCTGTGGCCACTCGTCCGTCATGCCAGGCCTCAGGGCCTCGGCAGCTTTCCCTCTACTCAACCCTAAAACAGCCACATCATAAGCTAAAAGGGCCCCAGAGGCCACTGGCTGCCTGGTCTATAGCCATGTTTCATTTGGCCTTCAGAGACTAAATTCTAAATTCGGCTTTAGAATTAGCCGGCATCATCTAAACACCAGAAATTTTCCCATAAAAATCAGATATCCAGTTTCCCTTGAAATATCAGAAGATCCAGCCCCACCAGGCGTGTACTCACCCCTCAGGTAGCACGGGGCGCCCCAGCCTGCGCACACGCTCCGCAGCGCCTCACCCCGTGTCTGCTGTGCGGTGACCTGCCCGGCCCCTCATCCCCGTCTTGATCTCCAGATGCTTCTCTGTGCGGCGAGGGCCTGAGCCTGGAGCGCAGGCTGGGGGAGCGTCCTGCCCCGCGCCTCACAGTGAGTCGCTGGCAGCGCGGAGCTAGCAGCAAGCACCCAGTGCTCTTCAGCAGAGTGTGAGTGTGCGTCTGGTTTGTCCCTGTGACCCCTGAAGGCCCAGCTCAGAGCCCACACGAGGGAGGTGCTCGCTTGGTGCTGGTGACAATACCAGGAGCCGAAGGAGAGGTACAGGACTCAGAGGAGGACGGGCCACTGTGGCTTCCTGAAGAAAGAGGCACAGCAGTGATGGCTGGTAGTCACCGAGCTCTATGCACCAGGCACCGTGCTCCGTTATCACATTCAGTCCTCACAGCAACCCTGTGAGAGAGGTGCTATCACTAGTCCCATTTAATAGGTGGGGAAACCGAGGCACAGAGAAGTCAGGTTTGCTCCAGGTCAACTAGTAAGTAGAGGAGACAGGATTCAAGCCCAGGCAGCCCAGGTAACTCCTATGCATGGGGTGCCCAGCCAACACGGCGGGGGCTTTACTCACAGGATCTCATTTCCATGAGGGGTATCTCTGTGCCCATTTTACAGATGAGGAAATGGAGGCCGAGAGGCAAAGTCACTTGCCCAGTCTGTGCCTTTTGCCCCAGAGGCCCTGGCATGGAGAGAGCTTTGGGGCCTGGCCAGGCTCAGAGGCAGGAGGCTGGTGCCCACTGGTGACCCTCTCTCCTCCGCCCGCAGGCGCTGGGCTGGTCCTTCGTGCTGCTGACCACGCTGCTGGCGTTCATGGTGCGCTCCGTGCGGCCCTGCTTCACGCAGGCCGCCTTCCTCAAGAGCAAGTACTGGTCCCACTATATTGATATCGAGCGCAAGCTCTTCGACGAGACGTGCACGGAGCACGCCAAGGCCTTTGCCAAAGTCTGCATCCAGCAGTTCTTCGAGGCCATGAACCACGACCTGGAGCTGGGTCACGCCCACGGGGCACTGGCTGCGGCCTCCGCTGCCTCGGCTGCCGCCAGCCCCCTGGACGGTGCAGAGGAGGAGAGGGACAAGCTGCGCGGCATCACGGACCGGGGCGCCATGAACAGGCTGCTCACCAGCTGGCACAAATGCAAACCGCCCCTGCGGCTGGGCCAGGAGGAGCCGCTGCTGGGCAATGGCTGGGCAGGGGGCGGGCCCCGGCCCCCACGCAAGGAGGTGGCCATCTACTTCAGCAAAGTGTGAGCCCGGCCGGCTGAGGCGGCGGTGGGGGTTCTGAGCCTACAGCCCCCAGACCTCCAGACCAGACGGACAAACGAAGGCTTTAGGCGCTGGGCAGTAGGCCCGGAGCAGAGCCACAAACCCAGGACCTCATCTGCCCGTTAGAGGCAGGAAATTTGGAGCTGGAAGGGGACCTCACTGCTCCAGCTGCGACACCACCCTGGACGGCCCGGGGCAGTGGGGCCCTGAGCAGTGCTCCTCAGAAGGGTTCAGAACTGACTTGGAGGCTCAGGGACAGAGGGCTCCCTCCTCCCCAGCACCTCCCAGGCCACTTCTAGAGCAGGGGCTTCATCCCTGGTTCACTATCTCCTCTCAGCTTCTGCAGACAGCCACTCTTGCCTGGGATTCTTCGAATCTCTCCTCCCTGTGCTCAGGGCTCAGGGAGCAGGAGGCGGCAGCCCTCACGTGGAGGAGGAGCCCTCTGACTGTGGCCTCAGTCTCCTGAGCGGGCCAAGGCGGGCCGTAAGGACATGACACACGGCCTCACCTTTGTGACACACCTGGGGGTGACAGGTGACCAGACACGATGCCATAAGCTAGATCCACGTGGGAGAAGCCCACGCACAAAAGGCCTCCCCAGAGGGGTCCTGGGAGACCTCCGTAATCCTGCCTCACGTCCAGGTCTCAGGGACAAATAGGACCATCCCCAGGGTTTGAGAAATTAGAAACAGAAGCCAAGGTCTCTCCATTTTTCTGAGACCCCAGCACGGGGAGGGGGCTGCGAAGTTCTGAGAGGCTCTGCCTGGGTGGGAGTGAGGGTGGAGGGTGCTGGCTAGAACGGAAACAGCTGGAGTGGGACAGAACTGGGTCAGACGCTGTCTCTACCAATTACAAACTGTGTCCAGTTTCATTTTCCATGCCTCAGTTTCCTCATTCGTACAAGGAGGATAAGAGCCCCTCTCCACGAAGTCATGTGTAAAAGCACGTGGCACAGGGTGGGCACTCAGCACGTGGTGGCTAATGTGCTTGTTGATTTCTGAACCTGAGGGCCCCTCCTCCTTCCTCGGCGGAGTGGACACACAGGGAACAGAAACACTCGAGCCACCACCTTTGTCGAGGAGGAGGAAACAGTGGTACAATCTTCTCACTGCCCCCAGATGTCTTTGAGATGCATGTCCCACCATCTAAGATTTCATCTGGATCTTGGTCACGGTTCCCATCTTTCCTTGTCCAGCCTTTCCTCCTCCCACTTTGGAGGCCCAGTCTCCCTTCCTTGAGTTACTGGGGGGGAGGTCACATTCCTGTTGGCCAAGGTGGGCTGGGGGGCCCCTCCAGGAGGTGGGGAGGGTTCTGCCAGCAAAGATGAAGCCTGCGTTGGGTGGAGGTTTCCAGTGGGAAGGGAAGGCCCAGGGGCACTGGGAGGTGCAAAGCGAAGGAAAGAGCAGAGCTTTGGGGCCAAGCACACCTGGGTTCAAACACCAGTGCTGCAAGACCTATGGCAAGTCACCTACCCACTCTGATCCTCCGTGTGTCTGTCTGTGCAAGGATATTAAAGACCTGTTTTTCAGGACTGTGGTGAGGATGAAGGGAGGTAACTTTTAGGAAGGATCCTCGACCGTGTTTGGCATATGGTGGGATCTGAAACAAACAAACAAATAAAAAAACAAAACAAAACACACACTGGTCCCCTTCCCTTCC
This sequence comes from Cheirogaleus medius, assembly GCA_008086735.1. Lineage (NCBI taxonomy): Eukaryota > Metazoa > Chordata > Mammalia > Primates > Cheirogaleidae > Cheirogaleus > Cheirogaleus medius. The sequence goes on from VBSM01003143.1 coordinate 14,648,909, forward strand.
TTCCCACGCCTGGACAAGCCCAGCGCAGGGAGGCCAGCGCGTCACTCAGCAGTTCTGCCATCGTGGAGCCACAAGCCTCGCAGAGCTGATAGAGCCGGGTGTCCTCTCCCTCAATGCTAGGGGTCACCTAGGCTGTCCTTAGGACTCTCCTCTTCAGCATTCCTGACCGTGACTCTTCGGCCTCAGCTTGCTCACTCCCACAGATGGGGAGCTCATGACCACTTTTTGGGACAGGCTGGGCAGCTCTGATTATTACAGGTCTTCCTTCAGAAACCCGCCTCCTCGTAATTTCCACCCACAGAGCTCTGCCTCAGGCCTCAGGGGATCCCTGGACTCCTGAATTCAGTGATCGGCCCTGCAGAGATTGGAAGGGGCTCCCAGGAGTTAGCAGAACCATGGGTGGAAGAGCTGGCACTGGGGACAGTGTGTCCAGTCAGTGGCAGGCCGGCTCTGCGGGAGAAGGGCCAGAAGAGGGCGGGGGGCCCTGGCCTCGCACAGTCTGCCAGGGGTCAGCGTTGGTCTGATGGCAGCTCTGCCCTGACCCTGCCAGGGACTCCTCGAGAGCTTCTGCCCGGTGAGTCAAGCAGGGGGTGCTCCTGAAGCTGGTGCGCAGCCCAGCCAGGTTGGTCTGGGGCAGGGCCGGGGGTGAGCAGGGCCGGCGCAGCCCAGAGCGGGCCGGGTCGGTGGGACGGCAGCGGCTGCAGAACAGGCAGCTCCATTTCCTCTCCTCTCGCGCCGCCCTCGCCCTCGGCCCGCCCTCCCCTGCCTGGCGCCGTGAGGCTGTTTTTCCACCCGCTGGCGCACACTCCATCCCACTGTTTGCTTCTCTCTTTCTGGAGTTAAATTCGTCTGAAGACGCCACCGGCCCCAGGCCCCGCTGGTCCCAAACGGCAGCTCCGTGCAGAGAAAAGTGGGAGGGAGCGGGGCACCCGGGTGGCAGGCACTTTGGGTGGGGCAGCTGCCCCGCTGCCCCCCCATCCCCCCCGTCCCCCCCGTCCTGGAGGCCACTTGGAGAGCCCAGCCCTGAGGAAGCCAAGGCCACAGGTGCCTGCAGCTGGCCCCAGGTAAGGAAGGGGTCCTCCCTGGAGCATGCCAGGTACCAGGGGAGCATGGCAGGGCCCGTCCCAGGCTACCCAGAGGGATTGTCCTGGGCAGAGAGGCCCCCAGCTGCAGCCTCCACTCTGAGTAGGGTCAGTCCTACCCGCCCCCAGCCGCCTGTCTCCTGTCCAGACCGATGCTGGAGATCCCCTCCGGGGTCTGGGTGTGGCCGGCCCTGGCCTGGGGGGCAGGGGCAGAAGTCTCAGAGTTCCAGCATCTAGGGCCCCACAGGGAGCTAATTAGGAGCCTAAAAGCCAAGAAAGGAAGAGGAAGCGAGAGATGGGGCTACCTTTAACCCATTCATCCCCAGCAATAGTACAAACTCCGTTTCCCAGGGAGTTAGACTAGAGCCCTGGGCTGAGAAGTGGAGAAAGAGTCAGACTCCTCCAGGGTCTGGTAGTCCTCCTCCCCCCCCACCCCGGCTGCTCCTCGTGATCCTCCTTGTCCCCCTGCTCCTTGTGACCCTCCTTCTCCTCCTCTTCCTCCTCCTCCTGGATCCCACATGGCCACATGGTCTGGCAGGCTTGGCAGAGACGGGCAGAGGCGGTGTGGAGATGAAGCACAGGAAGAACACGGGCAGATCCCCGTGTTTGCTGCCCACTCAGCCCTCCACTCCCTGGCTTCCTCTGGCCTGAGGATTTTTGTTTTTCATCCTCCAGATGGGGAGAAGGATGTGGGGCCACACCCTGGCCTCTCAGGCTTGTGTGGGTGGAGCCTGGGAAGGGAGTTGGGGCTAAACTTCGCAGAAGCCTGGGGCCACGGCCACTTCCTGGCAGGGTGCCAGCCTCCTGCAGCCCAGACCGAGGCTGAGCTGCTCCAGATTCATTTCCATCTACACTTCGTGGGTGGCGTGGGGTCCTGCTGAGAAGTTGCTGGAGAGGAAAGGGGTCAGGGCTGAGGAAGAGGAGGTTTGCAGGGCTCTCTTAGTTGGACACAGCAAGGTCAGTAGGAGACAGAGGAAGCGGAGGACTCACTGAGCTCAGGCTCACCCTGCCCACTTCCCAGGGCTACTGGGTTGTGGTCAGAGTCCCGCCCGGACACCTCCATGTTTGGCCTCAAGGCACTTCATCCCCTGCAGGCCTTAGTTTCCCCATCTCTGCAGGCTGGGGAAGCATCCCCACCTTGAAGACCTGGCATGGAGGGGGGAGAGGGAAGGTTTCACACACAGGACGACTATCAGGCATCTTTTATTCCTTTTCTTTCCCTCCAACAACCCTAGGAAGAGAGCAAGGACCAGAAGGATTTATCGTTTTGTTCACAGATGAGAAAATTGAGGCCCAGAGAAAAGCCATGAAGTATGTTGAAAGCCAGAGCCTCCTAAACCAGTTCAGACCCTGAGGTCTCCAACATGAAAAGGTCCTTGTGAGCTCCAGGGGTGCTGATGTCCTGCTGTGTGCACCCCGCCCCCACCACAGGATCCAGTCTAGTCCCTTGTCCACTGGGACACCCGCTCCAGCTCCCCCACCCACAGGGGCTGCACCCTCCGAGCAGTCTCAGGCCCCTCTGCGCATTAGCACCACCCTGGGCCCCAGAGGGAAAGCCAGTCAGTGTCCCATGTCCCCTAACACCACAAGGCATTCCTAACCCCTGTCCCTAGAGAAGCTTGTGGTGGCAAAAACAAGCTAAAAGTGTTTGTGGCAGATAGACCCAAGCTCCAACCTCAGTTCTGCCACTCCTATGAGACCCTGGCAAGCCACGCCCCCTCAGGAAGCCTCACTGTCTCTTGTGTACAGCAGGGATGTCATAGCTCAATGAGGATGTGAAGGGCCCAATCTGTGGTAGCAGCTTAGTGAACAGTAGCAACCATCATTCCCGGGGCCCCAGGACACCTTCCTTTCTCCCAGCCTGGCCGCACTAGCATCTTCCTCAACTGCCCATTTTCTGAGGCAAACATTTATCTGCTGTTCCACAGGAGGAAGCCCCAGGCCAGCCACTGCAGTGGGGCTGGGATGGCCCGGCCGTGCCCTGCCTTCAGCTGCCCACCAGCCTGCACTCCTTCCTAGCCCCACAGGAACCAGCAGTCCTGCTCCTCTCGCCTCCTCTCCTGCAGTCGGTCCCCTAGCTGACTGGTCGCCATGGCTGCCCTGATCGCAGAGAACTTCCGCTTCCTGTCGCTCTTCTTCAAGAGCAAGGATGTGATGATTTTCAATGGGTTGGTGGCACTGGGCACAGTGGGCAGCCAGGAGCTATTCTCTGTAGTGGCCTTCCACTGCCCCTGCTCGCCGGCCCGGAACTACCTGTACGGGCTGACAGCCATCGGTGTGCCCGCCCTGGCACTCTTCCTCATCGGCATCATCCTCAACAACCACACCTGGAACCTAGTCGCTGAGTGCCAGTACCGGAGGGCCAAGAACTGCTCAGCTGCCCCCAACTTCCTCCTTCTAAGCTCCATCCTGGGCCGTGCAGCCGTGGCCCCCGTTACCTGGTCTGTCATCTCCCTGCTGCGCGGTGAGGCTTACGTCTGCGCTCTCAGTGAGTTCGTGGACCCCTCCTCACTCACGGCCGAGGAAGGAGGCTTCCCACCAGCCCACGCCACTGAAATCCTGGCCAGGTTCCCTTGCGGGGAGGGCCCTGCAAACCTGTCAGGCTTCCGGGAGGAGGTCAGCCGGAGGCTTAAGTATGAGTCCCAGGTAAGAGTATAAAGGGAAGCTCTTCCTTCCCAAGGTGGTGGTCGGTGGGAGGTGCTAGGACAGCCCAGCGTTAAAACTGGGGTTGTTCCTCAGGGGATGAGTTTTCTGGGAAGGCAATATATTATTGGCATCAGGGATTAGAGCTCGTTAACCTGCAGGTTACTGCTTGGTGGGGCAAGGGTCAATTCCAGTCCCAAATGAGAGAGGCTGGATAGGCACAGTGGCTCACGTCTATAATCCTAGCACATTGGGAGGTGGGAGGATTGCTTGAGGCCAGATCAAGACCAGCCTGGGCAACATAGAGACCCCATCTCTACAAAAAAAAACAAAAAACAAAAACTTAGCCAGGCATGGTGGTGTGCACCTGTAGTCCCAGTTACTTGGGAGGCTGAGGTGAGAGGATCTCTTGAGACCAGGAGTTCAAGGCTTCAGTGAGCTATTGGCATGCCACTGCACTCCAGCCTGGGCGACAGAGACACTGAATCTTTAAAAACAAAAAAGTTTTAAACATTAAAGAATATTCTCTTGGTTCAGACTGAGCCTTGATCCCAGCCACAGATGAGCCCATTACCCCAGCCAAACAAGGCATGACCCCTGCATGCCACCTCAGAAGTGTCTGGATGGGCCACGAGTTGATAGTGGAGTGTGGCTGGCTCTGGGATGAACTCATTCCTCGCCCAGAAGGGCCGGACCCAGCACTGAATCAGCCCCAAGCACTGCGGATATCGAGGGAGGCCCTGGGGTCAGGATGGGGTGTTGAGAGTCAGGACGAGGCAGCTGCTGCCCTGCTCTGGCTGAGTTCTGAAGGAGTAGAGGTTGGTCAGGGGCAGAGGGCAAGGGAAGAGACCTGGGCAGCAGCAGAAACCTGAGCCCGTAACTCAGAAAAGCTGAGGGAGATACAGGAGGAGCATGAGATTTTTTAAAAGGCCTCTTTTCTTGGGTACATAAGAAACAAGAAACAAAAGTAGAGAGAGAGGCCGGGCGAGGTGGCTCACGCCTGTAATCCTAGCACTCTGGGAGGCCGAGGTGGGCAGATCGCTCAAGGTCAGGAGTTCAAAACCAGAGCGAGACCCCGTCTCTACTAAAAATAGGAAGAAATTAATCAGCCAACTAAAAATATATAGAAAAAATGGGCCAGGCATGGTGGCGCATGCCTGTAGTCCCAGCTACTCGGGAGGCTGCGGCAGAAGGATCGCTTGAGCCCAGGAGTTTGAGGTTGCTGTGAGCTAGGCTGATGCCACGGCACTCTAGCCCAGGGAATAGAGTGAGACTGTGTCTCAAAAAAAAAAGTAGATAGAGAAACAGAGATGGAAGACAGAGAAACAGAGATGGAAGAGTATCAATAAAGCTTATTTAATGCTGATCAAATGCCCACAGACCTGTGTACAGGAGTGAATGGGGAAACATGGACAGCCCTGACTGTCCCTGCCCTCACTAGGCTTATAGCCGCGCACGTGTGTGAGACAGGCACTCAGGTGGCCTCCAAACAAGGCAGCCAGTGATGGTGTCGGGCAAACTGGGCCAAGGGGTATTCAGGCAAGGCAGGATTATTACCAAAGGGGCCTTTGAAGGCTTTCTGAGGTGGCACCTGAGCCGAGCCAGGCAGGCTGAGCTGGGTTTGGATGGGACGAGATGATGGCTGGAGGGAGAGGCACCCTTGGGGTTGAAGGAGTGGCAGGAGATGCAGGAGGCAAAGTCTAAGAACAGGGGAAGTGTTCGAGTTAAAGGGAATGAGGAACCGGCAGCCAGAGGGGCCAGCCTCCCTCACAGCATCTGCGCCTCCTGCCACGTCTCCCTGGGGTGGGCGGGCCTGGGCAGCTCCTTGCCCCTCCTGAACCCTGCCCATTCTCTGGCCAGCTCTTTGGGTGGCTGCTCATTGGCGTGGTGGCCGTCCTGGTGTTCCTGACCAAGTGCCTCAAGCATTACTGCTCGCCACTCAGCTACCGCCAGGAGGCCTACTGGGCGCAGTACCGCGCCAACGAGGACCAGCTGTTCCAGCGCACGGCTGAGGTGCACTCGCGGGTGCTCGCCGCCAACAACGTGCGCCGCTTCTTCGGCTTTGTGGCGCTCAACAAGGATGACGAGGAGCTGGTTGCCAACTTCCCAGTGGAAGGCACACAACCGCGGCCACAGTGGAACGCCATCACCGGTGTCTATCTGTACCGGGAGAACCAAGGCCTCCCGCTCTACAGCCGCCTGCACAAGTGGGCCCAGGGTCTGGCGGGCAACGGTGCGGCCCCTGACAACGTGGAGATGGCCCTGCTGGCCTCCTAGGGGTCCGCTCCCCGGGCTCTTTGCACTGCTTGGTCCCAAAGCAAACCCCAATGCCTGCTCACACCAGCATCCAAAGGGGATTTTTCCCCCTAAACGGGCTTCTTGGGCAAACAGGCCAGGGGCGAGGGACACAAAGCAACCTGGGGTGCAGAGAGATCCAGCAGACAATGTCGTCAGCTCTGACCTGAAGAAATTCTATCTCCTGTTCCCGCCAGCTTACCTGGTCAACAGCTTAGGGAAAAGACTCTCACAGAACTGGTCTCTAATTAACTATGACATGGATGATCTTTTACCGTTGGGACTCCAAGCTGGGAAGCCCCAGCTGGCAGGTCCAGGTGACAGTGAAAGTCACCAGTAGACTCCTTGTACAGTACATTGTGCAGTTAACTTGTGTCTAATTGCATAGGGACACCCAGCTCACCAGTGCGCCACTGGGAGGCCACCCTGCAGTGGATGCCTCTGTCCTTATTTTATACACTTGAATTTTTGATAAAGCTTTTCTTACTATAAGGGACCAGCTTGGTGTCTGCATGATTGAATGGGCCATTCCACAGCAGGCTGGTGGGCATGGGGCCAGGCCCAAACCCCACACCGTGGGAGGGAAGGGGATTGGACTAAAATGCCACAGAGGTGGCTGCAGTACAGGGAACCCCAGGTGTCACACCCAGGGGAAGGCCCTGGGGCTGATCTCTTTGCATTTGGATTCGATTGTCTGATTTGGTCTGGGGAACAGATGAGGCCTGGCCTTTCCCAGAGGGAAGCTCAGTTTGAAATTTCTAGACTCAGAAGATACTGCACTCCGTAGGACAGAGCTACCTCTTGTACTAACCAGTGCTACTAACCAGGCCAGCCCCGGCTCCTCCCTCCTCCCACCCCAGCCCCACTATCTCCATCATCTCCAAAACCTTCCTGGCATATGACTCAGTCATTTCCCATGGAAAAGCTCTCAGGACATTTAAGGCTCTGCCAGAGAAAACTTTTAATTCCCTCAGGACTAAGCCATAAAAGAACTGGATTCAACAACTAGCTGGGCCTGTGCTATCCTCCAAGAACTCTGGACTATACCAGATGGAGAGAGGTTACATGACCTGGCCAAGGTGGGCCTGGGATGAGACATCATCAGCGGTTTAAGCCAATGCCTGTGGCTCCTCTGCAGCCTAGGTTTCCCAGTTTTCCCTTCTGGGTTGTGTCCTGCTGTCCCAGCCTCCACTACAGGGTGGAAGGCACTAGCCGAGATGAGGTTGAGGGAGGCCCAGAGAGTCTGACATTGTAGGTGAGGACCCACTCCCTAAACCCTACCAGCCCCCTCTGGCTGGACCGACAGCCTGACACGGACACAGTGGGCCTGACCACAAGATCCTTGGGAGTCCGCCTGTCCACTCTTGCTCCCCAGGGAACTCCCCGAAGGAGGGACACTCGGCTTTTATGGGACTCCCAAGGCTGTTGCCTGCAACCACTGAGCCGCCACAGAACAGGGAACGGATGACATAAATGGGGACTTAAAATAAGCACAGAGGAATTAAAAACAGTCTCGAATTCTTTTTCATCCTGACAGGATTCCCCAGGGATGCTGCAGAAAAAGCAGCACTTAAATAGAGTCCTTAGGCAACAGGTTTCCGAGTGCCCAGGTGCTGAGGTGGGGCTGCCCACTGCTGACGGTGCCTGGAGGGGGCCAGCCTGCCCCTATTCCTCCAGTATTGAGCTCTTGGCCTCCACGTACTCCAGGGCCTTGGCCTTGACCGCCTGCACGTCCTTCTCTGTGCCGTGCTGCTTCTCATAGTCCAGGTAGCGCTTGAAGAAGAACTTCATTCTTTTGGGCGCCAGGCTCAGATGAATGATCCGCTCAAAGATGTCCCTGTGAGGAGGAACAGGGCAGCATTTACCTCCCAGGCCCAGATCACACACTTGGCTAGCGCTCACCCACCTGCTCCTGGGCTCTGGAGCCAGGGCCTCTATCATCCAGGACTCCCACTTCTACCTTTATTTTTACTACCATTATGAACCCTTGTGAGGCCCCAGGGAGAGGCGCCACCACCCTCCCTTGCAGATGAGCAGACACCTGGAGATGTTAAAGGACTTACTTGCCTAAAGTCACACAGTGAATCAGGACAAAGCTACTGGGATTGGGACACACAAAGAGGTATGGATCTGTGAGAAAAGCTCAGCTTATAACGAGCATGGGTGGGGCACTTGTTCTTTCAGGACAAGTCTACCCACCTCTAACCCCCTGCCTTGTGGGGATGCCGGGGGACAAGTGAGATTATGCCTGTGAAAGTTCTCGCTGACCAGAGCCAGGCACAGCATTAGTGCGGAGGGATCCAAGTCTCCTGGCTCCCAGGCCAGGGGCCAGGCTCCCTCCCACTCATGGTTCCAGCCACAGACCAGAGGCTGGCCTTTGGGGCAGAAAAAGTAGTTGGAAACGTGTCATTACCCCTGGGGTGTCATGGCAAAGCTGTTTTTCTACATCGAGTAAGAGACCTGGGGATGCCGGGAGCTGCTGCGGGGCTACAAGTCATCAGCTTGGCCGATCACCACCCCCAACTACCACCGGGGAGCTCTATCTTCCCCTCTCACCGGACTTCCTTCTGGCTGCCGTGCTTGATGGTCATGTCGATGTAGACCGACCAGACATCTGTGCGCTTTGGGTAGGTGCTCAGAGTGTTCTCAAAAATGGCTTTGGCCCGCTCCGCATCACCCAGCTGGAACTCGAGCTGGGCAAACTTGGTGATCACATCGACATCTGCAGGGAGAGGATGGCTCAGAGACCCAGCAAGCAGACAGACCCCCTCACTGCAACACAATGTGCAGCAGGGACAGAGTGAGTCTGACTCCCTGCTCTTGGGTCCCAAAACCTAGGTTATAACAAAAGAGACAAAGCCCAAAAAGGACAGTAGGGTGGGTTCAGGGCCAAAGACACAGATGCAGACACCCTACTCTCTGGGCCCAGAAAAGGTGTCCCAGGGGCAAGAGAATTAGTGCCAACTGCTTTTTGTTCCTCCATCTTTCGCAGTCTAGCATTTGCAATGTAACATGCATTGTTATGCTAGAGCTAGCTACGCACCGCCAAGAGGCTTTCCCAACTGAGAAGCAGCACTGCCCCTGGATGAGAAGTCCCCTGATCCCCATGTGTTCAGGAACTGGGAATGGGCACTCACGGTCCTTGCTAGGCAGGCACTCGAGGGCTCGCTGCAGCACACGGTGACTGGCCCCGGCCTGGCTCCTCCGCAGGAGAAAGGCGCCATATTTGATCCACACAGCTTTCTCCTGCCGGAAACGCTTCAGCATACGATTGTAGAGTTCACCGGCTTCCTGTGAGAAAAGACAGGTAAGGTGAGTAGAGTGTGATGCTACGGAGGGTACAACAAGGAAGACAGGGAGCGACGCTCACGAGAAGCTAGACTTGGGCTCACAGACCCCAAATCGCTACGTAGGGCTCATTCCAGAGACCTGAGAGGAACACAGGGAGGGAGGCACGAAACAATGGGGCATTTCTCCACTATGCCTGAGCCCATAGCAAAGGGAGTCCCAGACCAGGAGGATGTGAGAATGACAAAAGAGAGCGGGAGAGACAGAAAAGGGGACAGTGGGCTGGGATGTCCCCTTTGACTGTAATGCCCCACCAACAGCCCAAGGCATACACACCGGGGTCCGCTACCCCTTCACTGCCAAAGCCACTGCTTCCCTCACGTCAGCCCCACGGCGCCATAGTGGATGTGGGGAGATGACTTCTCTCACTTGGAAGACAAGGAAGTCAGGGCCCAGATGTCAGGTAGCAAGCCTGAGGCAGGACTGGACCCAGAACCTGAGGTTCTTCCCTGAGACTGCTGCTGTGACTCCCGGAGTCCATCTGCGAGAGGCTGAGGACCCTTTCGTAGCTGGCCACCTGGCCTAGACCCCTACCTGTAACTTCTCTGACTTGGTATAGATGTCAGCCAGGTGAAGATAGACCTTGAGAGGCTCGTTGTACTGCACGGCCCGCTCGAAGACCTTGCTCAGGGACTCCTGAGAGCCGTACATGTTTTCCAGGTTTAGCAGCGCCACCCACACGTTCAGCTTCTCCTGCTCTTCTCTGGAGGGAAAGCAGTTGGTACATGAGCTCCATCGACTCAGCCCAATAGGCCTCCCACCCCCATCTGGGGGTGTCAATGAACTATCTCCTCCTCGCAGGCCCCATCCATGGGCTGGGATCCCACCCCCGAGCGCAGGTGCTGAGAGGCCTGTCCCTGCTGCAGCTCACACAGCATCAGGAACGTTCCCCCCCACCACGCCCACTGCCAGTTCTGAGGCTCCCTTGGTTTCTGCTTCCATTCCTGGGAAGGAAGCTTACTACATCTCAAACAAGCCTGAGGTTTGGGCTATAAGCAAAATCTTGGGTCTGATTCTCTCTTAAAACTAAGAATGAAGCAAAGGACAGCCATCCCTCTTCACTAGGCTTCAGAAAACTTAATCCTCTCTGCCTGGAAAATGGCCACCTATAGGGTTTTCACCCAGGTATGTAGAGAGTGGTTTTCCCTATTCTATTTCTGCTGCAGACTGGGTACCTTATTTAAGTATAAGGACTCTTGTAAAGGTTACCCTTAGCTATTTCAGTGAAGATTATAAAATATAAATGAGCATATCTATTTCACAGAGGCCACACCTATGAGAGAAAGCCTGGGAACCCATGGCCTCTGGTGGCAGCCACCCAAACTGCCGCCGGCCTGCCGAGAGGAAATGACCCACCAGTGGCAAACCCTGCCAGCCCAGCACTTGGGGCGACATGGGCCTCCCATCTAAAAGTCCCTCCCTAGAGCAGGGGGAGGCGAAGCCTAACCTGAAGGAGATGGTCTTAAGGGCCCTCTCGGCCACGGCACGGGCCTTCTCGATCTCCGTGGCCTGCAGGTGGAAAGCCATGTACTGCAGCCACAGGATGGAGCTGTTGGGGGAGCTCAGCACGAGTCGGTCAAAGTCATCCGCTGACTCTGGCTGTCGCCTGGGATCCATCAGCGCCTCCTCAACGCGGGACAGCTCTTTCTCTGCCTTTTGCTTCTCCAAATCCCTTTCCTTCTTGCTTTTCTTTTTCTGCTATGGAAGGCAGAAAAGAGTGAATAATCTGCTCCTCAAACCCAGGGGAAGTCTGTGGTGAAAGCTGCAAGTTGGCAGGGCAGACCATGGCTCTGTACATACCTGCTGGCCTGGGACTGGGTGCCACCCCTCCCCCTCCCCTCACCCAGGCTAGGACAGAGCACAGGAGACTGGCACCAAGGGTGCCCTGCAAAAAGGACAAAGCCCTGGAAAACACAGCACCGTGGCTTGGTGTGGCTTCTCGTCCTCCTCACTGTCTGAGCTCTCTCCTCGAGGTGGCAAGGCTGGTGTCAGAGAGTCTAGGCCCACGTTCCAAGCAAAGCCTGAAGGCAGCTGCAGCCGGGGAGCTTCTGCTGGCTTGGTTGGCTTCTTCTGGAGGACCACAGAGGCACTGAAGAAAGCATGTGGCTCAGGCTGCTCCCTAGCCCAGCCCCAGCCCACCCAGAGGAGCACGACCCCCTGCCATGCCCGGAGACAGGCCAGCTAGGCCCCGGCCCACTGTAGAAGCTTTATACCAGGAACATAAAAGTTTTATCTGTAAATAAATTTACTTAGGTAACAAACTTTTAAAATATATGTACTCATACACGTATAAAACATCAGGAGAGCTGGGGCAGAGATATGGAGAAAACTCCAAGGGTGGCAGGGACACGAGTACCTAAAGTCCGGGAAGCCTTGTCCGGAGGGTGTGAGCTGGCCATAACCAGGCCTCTCAGCTCAACTGTTACTCTCATTTTTCAGAGGATGTGGGCTCAGACCAGCTAAGCCTCCTCTTTATCTGCTTGAGCCTCTAATTTAATGCAGTTCCACTCAATAAACATTCACAGAATTTATTTTATGCAGACTACTCTCTGTGTAAATAGGGTCCCTGCCCTCGAGAGGAGCCCACGATAAAGAGAGAAAACTGACAGTCCCCTCCAACTTTCATATTTTATAGGAGATGAGGTAAGAGGATGGGGCAGAAGACAGCCAGCTCCTCCCGGCCTCAGGGCAGCCTCTCCCCTCCATTCAACTTCGTCCCTCACCTTGAGCAGCACATCCGGCTCTTCTATCTCCTCTTCTCCTTCCCGATAATACACTTCCATGCCACTGTCATCCTCCTCTGACGGACCAGCTTTCTTTGCCTTCTTATTCACTCTTTCCTGAGGTAACAAGTAGGTGAATGCCCAGGAGTGCCCTCCCACAGCCCCAGGCGACAGCCTCCCTCTGCTCCTCTCGCACCACCAGTGCCCAGCCCCCAACTCTTGCTGCCTTCACACCAAGAGGTCAGGCTGGCTTCACCAACGCTCCTTTTCCCGGCGGGGTGAGGCACACCCTCCCGAGGGGCTCACCTGCTCACTCGCGGGTGTCTGCAGCCCCCGCTTGCCCGGCGTCTTCTCCTTGCTGGGCAGCCATGCCGCCGCCTGTCCCTTTTGGTTCTTCTTCTCTTTCCTTTTCTGATTCTTCTCTTCTCCTTTTTGGTCTCTCTCCTTAGCCTCTATTTTCCTCTCCTCTTGCTTTGAAAGTGGCAGTTCCACGGAAGCAGATAACACGTCCGGCTTCCCGGTGTCACTGGGGAGGAATGACAGCTCTACCAGGTTCTTCTGGTGGTTCACGCTACGACAGGACAAGAGAGTGGGCAGTGAAGACAACATGCAAAGCAGAGGGTACTGCAGGCAGCCTAGGCCTTCCCCCACCTGCCTTGGGAATCCGTTTAGTATTCTTAGGAATGATTTGCACATTTCATCAAGCTTAATAGAAAATACGGGGGGCGGGCAGGTGCGATGCCCCCGCCCCATCTCCAACAGCAGAGATGAGTCGCCACATCTGTTTTCAGGGGCCGAGGCAGAAGGCTCCAGGCAAAGATCTTTCATTCACCTGAACATGGCATTCACCACTACCCGAGCCATTCTGTTTAAAGTTTACCTCAAAATCTCCCAGGGCTCCCTGAGAAAGGGGTTTGATTCATATCAGAGTGAGAGCAAGAGACAGGACACCCACCTTAGGATCTTGGCTGTGAGCAATTTCCCTTCGGGGAGGTATTTGTTATAAAGGGCTTTCTTGGATGGGCTGCACTGGGAAACATGTGGGTATTGGGCCAAACCCACAACCGAGGGGCCAAGGCTGAAAGGAAAGAGACAAGCGTCCTGTGGTCACAAATGCAACAACAGAATTCCAGCCAGGCCTAGGGACTCCACCTTCACAGGGACCCAAGCTGCGACAAGGATTTATGACAGACATAGGTCCTGGCATTTGGCAGGACAAAGTGGGCTTTGTAAACTGGAAAACATGATCAAGCATAATGAAGATATGATTGAGGCTATTTTTTACCCCACGTCACAGCACCACAATATGTAAGTCACAAGCTGCTAGGACAAGGAGGAAAAATTGAGGAAACACAGTAGCAGAGAAGGCTGCAGTATCTGGTGTTGTGGACATGAGGTGATTTCACAGAACATTTACAAACCATGATCAAACACTTATATCAGAGAACATTCAAGTTTATTTAAAACTAACAATGGAAATGCCATATTCAAATTGCCAAACAAGAACTAATAATTCAAAACTTTTTAAAAAATATTTTTAAAAATTGGAATTTTTAAAACTCTTAAAATCTCTCCTCATAGTCCATCAAAGAGGGATACAGTGGACGCCAGACCAAGACAGGCCCAGGGAAAGCGCGTGGGTCTGGGTCCAGGCCGAGGCCCCACCTTACTCACCCGACGAGCACGCCGTCTGGCTGGACAGACCTCACGTAGCCCCTTAAGAGCTGCCCTTTCTTAATGTCCTGGATGGAGTTAATCTCCGGATCTTCTATTTTGCTTTTTGTCTCTGGGTTTGTTCTAAAGGAATGAAAGGCTTATATACACATACCTTTAACCCGTCGTCCCACCCTCGCCCCTGAGACACCTGCAATAATCACACTGAGCATGTGGGAATACACCTCTGGACCAGTCAGTAGGCTATAACTTTCAGGGCCCAACTCTACTCTTTCCAAAGTCCTGTCAGGCCAGGGGCATGTGTTCACGAGCCAGCTATGCAGAATAGCGAGTGGTGGATCAAGCCAGAGAGAGGTCAAACCTAAAACTTTGGCGTTACCTTCATCCATTTCTAACCACAGAGCAAACTGACCTCAGGCCAATCCCCTTCATGCCCTACTCACCCCCACTATGGGAATCCTGGTGGTCCCTCACCAGGATCACCATCTTGTAACCCTGTACACTCACATTTGGATGTCTGAACCTTTCCCTGAGAAACAAGAGCCTAAGTAGACAGGGTTCTTTTAGTAATCTGAATGTTCCCAGCCTTTCTGGATAGAAGAGGCTCAGGGTACAAAGTGACGACAGAGAAGAAAGTTGCAACACCCAAAGTTCTGTCAGACAGATGCAGTTTGCAGTCTCCCCTCAGGCCTCTGAGTGGGTCCTCCTCCCTTCCTTGTCCCAACTACACGGACACTCACCTGGATGATCGCAGTGACAAAGTCAATACCTCGTCTTTGGTGGACAGGACATAACATCTGGAATGAGGGCAAAAGAGGAGACATAAGACCTTGGTTCTGTTTCCTCATTCTGTTGAAAACCTGCTGAGGGACTCTGGACAAGTTGTGTCACCCCTGTGGGGCTCAGTTTATTAGTCTGTCAAGTAAAAATAACACTGCCTACTCCTTTTACCCAAGAAAGGTGCTAGGAGAAGAAAAGAAGAAACACAAAAGCCCTTTGGAAGGCTCAGAGAGCCATGTAGTGTGTACTAAAGAGACAAGACCAGCCCTATGGTAGGTGATGAGAGTGTCTGCTCTCTGCAGGGAGACAGACTAACCACAGGAAGCCACAATGGAGGGATAACCTGAGTATTACCAGAAACAGACACATGGCAATTCAGACAAGGCAGATCAGTGAGGCCTGAGCAGAGGGAGGCTTCAAGGAGAGAAAGGAAGGTTGATTCTTTTGTTGCCTTTCTAAATTTCATTCATCTAAAATGGCAATTAGTAGACCAAAACCATAATTTAAAAGTACAGAATCTTAGAGATAGAAAAGATCTCAGCAATAATTCAGCTCAAATTTTTCCTGGGACAGATGCCTGGCATCATAGCCCTCAGAGCTGCTCCCCTCAAGGGATCATCTACCTTTAAGGCAAGTAAATTTCTTTCTTTTTTAAGAGGCAGTAGGGTCTCAGCCAGTGCAGTGGCTCACACCTGTAATCCTAGCACTCTGGGAGGCCAAAGCAGGAGGACTCCTTGAGGCCAGGAGTTCGAGACCAGTCTGAGCAAGAGCAAGACCCTGCCTCTACCAAAAATAGAAAAAATTAGCTGGACATAGTGGCAGGCACCCGTAGTCCCAGCTGCTCTGGAGGTTGAGGCAGGAGGACTGCTGGAGCCCAGGAATTTGAGGTTGCTGTGAGCTAAGCTGATGCCATGGCACTCTAGCCAAAAAAAACCAAAAACCAAAAAAAAACTTAATGGAATACTAAACAAATATTAAAAATAAGGCAAAAGAACAAAATAGATTTAGATATATTAACATGGAAAACAAAAAGTCTATGATGAACTGCTATGAGAAAAAAGTTGCAGAACAATATATAAAATGAAATTCTAGGCCAGGGATAGTGGCCCACACCTGTAATCCTAACACTCTGAGTGGACAAGGCTGGAGGATCACTGAGGTCAGGAGTTCGAGACCAACCTGAGCAAGTGCGAGACCCTGTCTCTACAAAAAAATAGAAAAATTAGCCAGGCACAGTCGCTAATTTTTTACAGGTGGCGAGTGCCTGTAGTACCAGCTACTCCAGAGGCTGAGGCAGGAGGATCACTTGTGCCCAAAAGTTTGAGATAGCAGTGAGCTATGATGATTCCACTGTACTCTACACCCAGGGTGACAGAGCGAGACTGTCTCAAAAAAGAAAAAAGAAATTCTATTATTACATAAAGAAAAATTACACATATATATGCATATGTAGATTTTATATATATTCAAGTCTGGAGAGATAGAAACCAAAATAAAAAATGGTGAAAAATGTTGGAGAAAGAAAGAGGTAATAGAAATTTTCATTTTCCATTTCATACACTTGTTTTTTCTGGTACAAAGTCATTCATTATATCTATAATTTTTAAAACATCCATCAATTCCATGGATACGTGAAAAGAGGAAGAGAACATGGCTTACCTGACAACCTTCTGGGGGACAAAGTCTTCCAGAGGTGTCTCAGAGTAGGAGTCACTCACATGAAATATACTGACTCTTCCTATCTTCCCAAAGGGGAAGGAGACAGTCAGCCCCTCGTTGGGAGTCACCTTGGCTACTCGGCCCATGGCCACTTCCCCTTTCTCAAGCTTGTGAGGACCTGGGAGAAGAACGGACCGGATTCAGGGAAGAGGAAACAAACTAAGACGAGAGCCAGAATCCTGGCCAAGCACAGGCTGGGGAAGGTGCAGGCTGCCCAGGCTCGCTTGAGCTGCCCAGGCTGAGTGGACCAGAATGGTCATGAAGACCCAGATCACCATGCCATCCAGCCAGAATCTCAGGGCCATGTGGTGGACACCCCTTTCTGAGGGACTCAAGAAAAACAACCATGTAGGTGAAGGTGACTCAGGCAGCAGCAAAGCGAGACAGGCCAGAACAAAGCCCCAAGAGAAAAAGTGTTCCAAGAAGCTCCCCCACACCAGGCTTTCTGAGAATTCCAATACTATGGGCATCCTTCAACCTGGGCAAAAATTGAAGACCCTTTCCCAACCCTTCCCTTCCCTGATCAGGCACCGTTTCATGCCCACACCTATGAGTGAGAGACATAAGAAGGCCTTGGAGGAATCCGGGCCAACCACGGTGGCCCTCAGGGCCTGGCCAATCTGGAACTTCTTATCTGGATGTTTCAGAACCTGGAAGGATAAGAAAATTCTTCTGATGCTTGAAGAAAGGTCTGTCATTTATCCAAAACCATAGCATTTAAGTCCCCATAGCAAGTATTTCCCAAACCAAACCCTAAATAAGCACGAGGTTCCTTATACCCACTGTGAACCCACACACACCAGATGCCGAGTCAAGCTTAGGGTGCCTGGGTCTCCTATCCAGGGATCTCAAGGACACTGACCTTGAAGCTAAGAGACATAAGCAACAAGGGAATTCGCCCCCGGATGTCTGGGGCAAGCTCTACCTCAAGCCATTTCTTCACCACGTTGTACTGAGAGAAAAAAAAGGAGAAACCGAGTAGGACAAATCAAACATCCCTTCTTGTCCCTCCATTAAGCATAGACTTTCCTAAAACCACAAGGCAGAAAGGGCCCTAATGCCACATTTTTCCAAGGCACAGGAATCCACCCCTACATCCCACTGCCCCTGCCCAAACTCCACTTCTCATCAGCTTCACTCAGAGTCCAGCTCAGAGCCTTCACCTGCCTAGCAGAACATGCATCTTTCCCAGGGTCTCAGCTGCCCAGGAGCAAAAGAGACCTTAGAGATGTCCTTGAGCAGGAGGACCAATCCCACAGATGTCTGTTGCCTCCTCCACGTTTAGCTGTGGCCAGTGATTATTAACGATCTCCAGGGGCCAACATTTTCTTTCTAAACCAATTTGGATTTTGATCCTTCAGTATTTATGCAGCGTCCTGCCCTAAATGCACACCCCACTTTTCAAGTCAGTTCAACAAAACATTTATCAAGCAGCTGCTATGCCCATGGCATCATAGTGATAAATAAAAGCAAGGCCCTACCTTCAAGATCAGTCTACAAGCAGTAAGTCAAATCAGTATGCAAATAACTAGAGCAGCAAGAAACATGTAGGAAGAACAACAGGCTACAGGAGTATATAGGAGAACTAGGAATGAGGGATGGTTATCTATGCTGAACCTTGAAGGGCAGCAGACAACAGGAGTAGAGGGTACTCCAGGTATAGAAACCAGCATGAATAAAGACAGGAAGGGGAAAAAGATAGAGGTTTTCAGAATGTCTGGCACATGAGGTGCTGAAAGTCTGATTATGAAGTGTCTTATCTGTCACTCTAAGGCTTATGAATGTCTACAGACAGGTAACTAAAGGGATCAAGTGTCAGTGACATGCTCAGAAAGATGCTGATGGGAGAGGAATGTGGTAACAATGAAAAGGTGTTATCCCTCAAGGTCAAAATCAATCCAACTTCCTCTTTGATATGTTCCAACTGGTACAGGTCACACTGATCTCTTCCCTTTTTGAACTCCTGTGCCATTTGGGTTTAAAATACATAATCTGGCACCCAACTACTTTTTTGTTTTGCACTGCACCTGAACTTTATAAAAGGCAAGAATCTAAAATCCAGTTCTGCATTTATATTTTAAATCTTGCCTATGATATATTTCTTTCCATTTGTACAATTAATCTACCAACATAATGAATTGTGAGCTGCTTGCTAATTGTTTTGTAAGCCATATTTTGGCTTCCTAATTAGACCAGAAGCTTTCTAGTAGCAGAGGCCATGTAAAAAACCACAAACCCAGCATGATAGCAAACACAGACTCAAATGCCCAGTACTAATGGCCTTTATCTCCACTTTCATCCCCTTTTCTTCTGAAACAAGGATGGCATCACATTGCAGGGTAGCCACTACTCACCTTCTTTAAGAAGCAAGTCACGGTCTGACCGGCCTGGTACTGTTTAATCTTGTCCACACGGCTAACAGAGTGAGAGTTAAGAGCAGTGCGGACATCCTCCAGCTCACTGTTTGCAGAAAGGCAATGGAAAGAGTAAATCAACCTCTGGATAAGACTTTGAGTTTGAAACCATCTCCCCCAAGTAGTCATGGATTGACCGTACAGGATTCTCCTACTCATAGCCACCCTCTAATGCCTTATTGCTCTCCTTAAAGGAGAATGTTCGCAATACTGGCCTGGGGGCTAATCTTTTCCATTTCATTCATTCACTTAGGTATGAAAAAACTAAAGTAGGTGGCCCACTATAATCTTTATAAACTTAGGAAACAAAATTATTTTACTTTTTTCCTAATCCTTTAGCTATTGCTTTAGTTTGCAGAAGTGCTTTCACAAATAATCTCTCACTGATTTTGACAACAATCTCATGTGAATCTGGCAAGGTAGATGTTATAAAATATGTTTTATACCATTGAACCAGGAGTTGAAGTCAGGGATTCTGACTCAAAAATCCAGGGGACTCTGTCTCCTATGCAACCCTTCCATTATCACTGCCTTAATTCTCTTTTTCTTCTCAGAAAAGCAACAAGGGGATACAGTGTGAAAATTATCAGCCCACAAATCACTTTAAGGGAATCACAGAACTGCTACCCCTGCTTACCAATTCAAATAATTTCTAAAACAAAATGAACCAAAACTCATCAATAAAATGGTATATGTTAGTAAAATTGTAAAATATGATAGCAAGTGCTGGTAAATGTAGAAAATGGGAACTTTCCTATACTAGTAAAGTAGAAAATACATATACCCTATGACTCAGTAATTCCACCCTAGAGAAATCCTAGCCCATATGCACAATGAAACAAGTTTAAGGTTGTTCACTGTGGCATTATTTATAAAAGAAAAATTGGAAAGAGGCCCAAAAGTCCTCCAGCAATTTGAGAACATATATAGTTTAGCACATTCACAGGATGGATTACTATTAATATTTTAACTGTAGACACATAAACAAATAGAAACAAAACAAAATTTTGAATGAAAAAAGCAAGTTGTAAAATATTAAGTACAACGAACCATTTATGTAAATTTTTAAATGTACACAAAATATTTGTAGATGTACACACATACACATGTACAGTCGTCCCTTGCTATCTGCAGGGGATTGGTTCCAGCAATCCCCATGGATGCCAAAATCCAAGGATGCCCTAATATAAAACGGCATAGTATCTGCATATAACCTACACACATCCTCCTGTATACTTTAAACCAACACATACGGAAGGCCAATTGCATATATAACTAAAATATAAAAACATGAGCTGGATATATATATCAAAATAATAATGGGAAATTCATTCTCTGAGAGTAGAGAGAGATACCTGGGGAAGAGAATATATCCATAAATTTTTATGTCTTAAAACACACCTGCTCTGCAGGAATCTTGAATATAAAAAATAAAAAACCACACGCACAGGATATCTATGTGCCTGGCACTGTAATACGCCACTAACATATATTATCTCTAGTGCTTATACAGTTAGGATGAAGAAATTTATTCACTCAACAGCTAACACAAGAACGTCCCTCCTTTCTGGACACAATGGGCTGAATTGTGGCTCCTCCCCGCCTCTCACATATATTCATATGTTGAAGTCCTAACCCCCAATGACAGGGTCTTTAAAGAGGTAATTAAGTTGAGATTACAGAAAACAGTATGGAAGTTCTTCAAAAAATTAAAACTAGAACTACCACATGATTCAGCAATCTTACTTGTAAGTGTATACTCAAAAGAACTGAAATTAAGATCACAAAGAGATATTTGCACACTCATGTTCAATGCAGCACTATTCACAATAGCCAAGAGGCAAAAGCAACTAAAATGTCCATTGGCAGAAGAGTAAACAAAATGCAATATATACATACAATGGAATATTATTCAGCCTTGAAAAGGATGGAGATTCTGACACATGCTACAACATGTATGAATCCTAAAGACATTATGCTAAGCAAAATAAAACCAGTCAAAAAAGGACAAATACTATATGATTCCATTTATATGACATACCCAGAGTAATCAAATTCATAGACACTGAAAGCAGGATGGTGGCTGCCAGGGGCAGTGGGGGGAGGGGAAAACAGGAAGTTGATATTCAATGGGTATACAGTTTCAGTTATGCAAGATGAAAAAGTTCTAGAGAGCTGCCGTACAACATGCACTTAGACTAGTGTGATATCCCATGGGAAGAAAAAAAAAAAAACATGCACTTAGTTAACAAAACTGTAATGTACACCTGAAAATTCTTAACAGGGTACATTTATGTGTTTCTACCACAATAAAAAAAGAAGAGATTAGAATACAGATATATATAAAAGGAAGACCATGTGAAGACACAGGGAGAAGACAGCTATCTGGAAGCCAAGGAGGGGCCTCAGAAGAAATAAACCCTGCCGACACCCTGATCTCAGACTTCTAGCCTCTAAAATTGTGAGAAATTTCTGTTGTTTAAGCCAAAACACACATACATATGTACATACATACACACACACACACACACACACACACACGGATATCCTTTTCTCTTTTCCCAAAATGATTTTGGGAAATTGCCTTTCAAAAAAAGTAACCCACACACACACACACACAAAAGGGTCAGCATTACTGAATTAGAGTTATGAGAAAACTCACTGACTAGCACGAACTCCAGAGATGCCTTTTAAGACCCTTGAACTGCCTTGTTCTCCTTCCTTCTGGCCCTCACACCATAGTCTCCCAAGACAGGAGGGTGGACCAACAATGGTGGTGTTAATGAGAAGTTCTTAGCACTCTGAAGATCAAAAGCCATTTAGGATTGCAGTGGGTCTTCCCACAGAGTTCACTGACTCATCCCTTATTCATTAATTTTAAGATATTTACCCTTAGTGTGAATAAACTATGTGACCTCAACCCTAATTAAGGGTTTAATTAAAGCAAGACATCACATGTCAAATGTGAAGATACTGCAGACTACAACCACTAATATGATGAGGTCTCTTCCTTTTCACAACAAAGACTGGAGAGGAATATAATCAAAACCTACAAAACTAAGGAAACCACAGAGTAAACAAATAGAAATGTGGGTCATCCACCAAATTTCATTATTCTGAAACTAAAGGGCTTACTCTGAAGTTCTGAAAGTGTTGTTAGCATCTGCAACTCAATGTCACAGGAATATTTCTCTATCTCAGACATAAGTTTTCTTAGAAACATTATACTTCTATTACGATCCCTTCAGGATGCCGACCAAATCTTACCCTCTGGAAGTTTCTTTGGAGGTCCTTCCATTAACATCGCTAGGTGCAGGCAGGGCATGGTGGCTCATGCCTGTAATCCTAGCACTCTGGGATGCCGAGGCGGGCGGATCACTCAAGGTCAGGGGTTCGAAACTAGCCTGAGCAAGAATGAGACCCCGTCTCTACTATAAATAGAAAGAAATTAATTGGCCAACTAAAAATATATAGCCAGGCATGGCTGAGCATGCCTGTAGTCCCAGCTACTTGGGTAGCTAAGGCAGGAGGATCGCTTGAGTCTAGGAGTTTGAGGTTGCTGTGAGCTAGGCTGACACCACAGCACTCTAGCCCAGACAACAGAGTGAGACTCTATCTAAAAAAAAAAAAAAATCATCACTAGGTGCATAAGACTTACAATCTGGATGGATCCCAAGGCTGACCTTGCAGAGCATTTCTTACGGTCATGCATGTCTAGCTTCATTCATTAAAGGTCTATCAGTTCTGAGAGGTTGGGTTCTTTTACAAAACAAGCAGAAGCAGACAGGCCCATGGATCAAAAAAATGCTAAAGATCCTCTGAAAAAATGATCCCAAATTGGATTCACTATTACATGGAACTCCTAGTTCTCCTTTCCCCAGAATCTCTCATGGAACACCCTTCCATGCAAAATCTACCAGAGCATGACCTGAAATTCCAGCTCAGCTTCTAGTCACCAAGCAGTAGTCCATACTGAAAGAACAGGTATTCTCGGCTCCATGTTTATTTAGGGAATAAACCCAATAGAAAATTGGGTTGAGAGCAGAAATGTTTCTTATTGTTACATGCTGACAAAGGGAACTGCAATCAGTCTTTAAATTGATACTTAAACCCTCTATACAGCTTTTACATTAATTTTCATATAATCCCTCTAGCCCTAGGAGAGCCAGCTAGCCCCACTAGAGAAATAAGATAACTTGGACAGAGAGAGACAAAATAAGGCCTAACACTGGCAGAACCACGATTAGAACTCAGGATTCCTGATTCCGAAGCCCAGAGCTCTCTCCCTGGGACCGTGCTGCTGCTACTGTCCCCTCACCTTGGCCGAACACTCAGCTCCGGGATGGTTCGAAGAAATCTGGGGTGACTTATTGGAAGAAACCTGGAGAAATAAAGAAGTCAAATTATTTCTTTTATTCTCTGTACCACAGTAATCTGGAGATCAGGATTTCTGTCTACTGGACCCCAAACCAAGCTTACGAAACGACCCTGCTGCATGTTGCACCACCATTGATGGGAGATGTGTCAGGCCGAGGGTTTCCAGTCTCACCCTTGGCAGTAAATGATAAGGAGCTGGTTCCTCTGACCCTTTAGGATTGTCAGATCAAACCCTGAAAAGAATTTTCCCTACAGACTATATTCCAACTCTTTCATCCTAAAAATGAGGAAACTGAGATCTAGAGAGGATAAATGACTGAGTGAAGATCCCACAGTTAGCCACTGAAATTAGAATGCAAATCACTGGCCAGACTTTGAACTCCTTTTCTGCTGTTCTTGTTGTAGCAAGAATTTCTGCCACAATAACACATGTGGTAACTAGATCTAGAGTAAATGAGTATAATTAAGGTGTGAAGTGCAGAATAAATTATAACTGTTGATATACACTACTCAATAAATATGAGGCAGGCAACCTGCTAGGCACATAACATACCACATGTTCTCTCTTTTAGCCTTCGCAAGGTAGTCACTACCATTACTCTCACTTTACAAATTAAGAAAATAAAATTCACAGAGTTCAGTCGTTACTATAAATATCACATAGTCGCAGTCAATCTGGAATTCAAACCCAGGTCTGACTCTAAACCCATGCTCTTAACTACACTATGTTCCATGTGTAGTGGAATATCATGCAAAAGGATCCTTTGGTGAATGCCTTTTGTTAACTAAAAGATAATCCGATTCACATGCAACTTTTTGGAACCCACCTACCTTCCCACTCCTCCTCTCAAAATTACGACAATCTCCCCCCAAAGCCGGCCCATCCCCCAAAGCCTCCATACTTGTATGTCTTCATGTCTCGCCCACCAATCACTCGGGCAGTGACTGTCTTTCCAACTTTCAGCTTCGTTGTAGGAGAGGTGCCCTCTGGAACATCATCTAGAATGTGGGAGGCATGGATGCAGCCAATGACGCCATCTTCCAGAGTCACAACCACATGGGTGGGCTTAATGGACTTCACAGTTCCTGTGACCATGTCCCCAATAGACAGGGTATGCTTCTTTACAGTCCCTACAGCCAGAGCTGGATCCACTTCCTCATCCTCATCAACTGTCTCAGAGTCCTTCCGGGTCTGTCTCATGGTCCTCTTAGCAGCTGGCCCCTCAACAGCCAAAAGAAGACCAGTCACTCCTGGTTCTGTGGTCTTGAGGGTCAGGGAAACACCCTGTCCAACCTGCAGCTTCTCTGAGTCAAAGCGGAAGGTGTCGTTGAGGTGAGAGGTCAGGGAGAAAGCTGCCAGGTGGCCAGTCTCTACCAAGGAGGCAACGGCGAAGGACTCCTCCAAGTGCTGCACAATCGCCTGGTGTTCGCTATCTTTCTTCAGCTAGAAAAGAGAGAAAACCATCTCTGTTTCTCTTACAGAGCATGGTCACTCATTCCTGGCCCCACTGGGTAGGGTGGGACTTGGGGAACCCTCTGGAGTCCAGGGGACCCACGGCTAGTCTGAGCTGGAACAGACAAGCCTTCACTCCCTGGACCTAACATTCCTCCCCTGTACACAAAACTCATAGGGCCTCAAAAGAATCTGTTTCTGTGTCGTTCTGAATTCAAATTCCTAGACTCTATCCTAGAACTGTGAATCTGAATTTAAAAAGTTATTTAGGTGATTGTGATAAACAACCAGGTGACCTCTAACAGCTCTCCAGCTTAAGGACACTGTGGTTTCTGACACTCAGTCTCATAGCCAGGCCCCCTTTCCCCAATTTAATCACCCCTTCAACCATTCAATGAATAGAGTCCATACTGAGAGCTTATTGTGTACCAGGCACCAAGCCTTTCTTTCCTCAAAATCCAAATTGTGCTCATGCTCTTATATGCTCGAGCTTTACTTAGATGATCAAATGGTAGAGGCCTGCTAGAAAACTGAGTGAGGGGTTAGTATTGCTTTCTATTCTCTATCTTAAAGGCTTAAGATTCTAAGTAACTAGAGATTAAGGGTTCTATGTACACTGTACCATACTCTATGCAATTAGGTGTTTAATAAGTGCCTTAAACAATGACCAAATATATCCATCACACGGAGAAAAATACTGATTTTAATATTTCCCTCAAACCCGTTGTTACATCACACAAACATGTACAAGAGGCAAGGCAGGAGAGGGTGTGGAGGGCCTGGAGGTCCAAACTGCCCACAGACACGTTTTGTTTGGTTCATATGATGTTTTTTATAAAACAAATTAATTTCTAAAATTTTCAACATTTATTTCAAATAAAAATTCAAATTCTGCCTTCTCTTAAAACTCAAAGACTCAGCAACACTAGACCCAGATATTCTCACCTGGCAATAACCAGATGGATCTGAACAGTCTGCCCCAAGCCAGCTGGGCATTCTCCTGTGTGTCAGAGTCCAGGTCTTGCCACTCCCTACCTATATAGCCAACCTCACTCCTTTACGATACTTGCTTGGCCCAATCATAGGGTGACCATATAATTTATCAGTTGAACCAGAATGAAAGTCAGCACTATTAACCACACCAGAACAAGAAGTCAAAACTGGGAATGTCCTGGATTTGTCCCGGCATATGGTCACCCTAGCTATAGGCATCTGAACTAGAACCCTTGAGCTAGGGGCATGGTATGGAAGGGGTGTGTCATGTGACTCCATGGAAATTGAAGTCAGGAGCAAGCTTACCTTTTTAGCTTTTCTATTCACCAAGTCCTGGTGAAGGGAAACATGGACTTCCAACGTCAACATATCAACATTTAAGATCACAACCTTCTTTTTCTGCCCAGATTCCACCTCCTGCCCTGCAATACAGAACCAAACAGTGTGATCATTCTCCTGGAACAAGGTGAAGGAAGAACAGCATCTTTTTGCCTGCAGGTGCCAGCCCCTTAGATTCAAAAAAGGAAAAACAACACATGTCCTAGGTCTATATGGGCCATAGTTAGGGAAACCAAGAGTCTATCTCCCATAGTTCAAGTTCAGGTGGGCCTTAATTTACACAACCTGATATATTAAGGTAAAAATCTAGGTTTACCCAATGATAACAATTAAAGGATTCATACCTAAACCTTCTTCACTGTGCTGTGTCAACTGTCTTGATTTGCACTCACACAGGATAGGCACACCAAAAATTTCCACTGAATCAACTCATCTACCCTATGTATTCTGTATCTAGGAGAGGGAGCAACAGGAAAGGGTCTCCCCTACCAACCACAAAAGGCGAGACAGAAGCACTCACCTGCCCTATGATATTTGCTGGCTCTCAGGACCAAGCCAGGCACTGGGCCCCCGCTGAACAACACAGAGCCATCTTCCAACAATTCCTGCACCACTAGGTCAAGGACCATTCCTGCGGTCATCTCAGCCAGCGTCTGGATCAACACAGAGTCTGCCAGAAACCCAAAGGAAACGGGGATTAGTACCACAAAACATTTTGCCCTGGAAGTATGCTGTCACCATGGAGGACAGTGGAGCACTGCAACCACTGACGAGGTAAAACCACTTTCTGCAAACATGTCCAATATCCATGAAAACCCTTGTCACAGGCAGAGAGACTTATGCCTCTTGCTAATCATACCTGACCATAATTCATGAATATAGCCAAGAAATACCAGGAACACAGGCTTTCCTTTGGTTTCATTTTTCAATTTTCATTCTACTCTCTCAAGCCTCATATCCGCAAATTCCATTAGGTTTCCAACAATCCCACACAATGGTTCAAAGTCTAAGACAGATAGAATATTAATAATAACCCCTCATGGAGTCTAGCAGGTCCCTGTTCCATTTATCATCTACTATATATCTGCTGGCTGAGTAAAGGAATGAAAAGTGAAGAGGTGATGAATTCACAACAAATACAAACATGAGGCCGCAGAACTAAGAGAAATTTTGATTGTGGACTGGCATGGGGGACAAGGGGACTTCTGGGATTCTTGTAATGACCATTATCTTAAAGGGCTGTTTGTTTTATAAACACTTACTGAGCTGTACGCTTAATGATTTGTGCACTTTATGCAGGTCATACCTCCACTTAAAAAAACGGATTCCAAAATTGTTTTTTATGTTCTGAGAAGCCCAACAACTCACCCTAGCAAGCAACAGGTATAATTTACAATGCACACCCTCCCACCCCTTCCCTCTCCCTCCAACAGGGCCCTGAGGCACCCACCTCGGCTGCGCATGAGGCTGCGCACGCCCTGCAGCTCCTCCAGGCACTGGCTCAGGAGGAGGAGGCTGGCGGCGGCCAAGTCCCCCAGAGCGCAGTCCGACAGGCGCAGCGACAGCAGCATCCGCTGCTTCTCCTCATCCACGTTGGTCACCTTTGCAACTACTGTCTGCCCCTCGACAAAGTGGTCACTTGTGGAGGTCACAAACTTGTCACTCATAATCTGAAGAGAAGAGCAGACAGAAAACAGGGAAAGGAGATATAACCTGCTTACTATGCCCAGAAAGGGATGTGCTGGTGGGAGAAAACGGGACCCGGCAAGTTCACCCCAGCCCTGAGCACAGCTCTACTCCCCTTCCATAAAAACAGAGAGGCCCTGGCTGCCCAGTCCAGCTCTCCAAGAAAGCACTCAGCCAAGAAGGCACATTACTGGCAATCCAGAGGGACACCAGGGCTGTACCTGTCTCTAATATTCAATGGCAACCCTCTGCCCCCACTATGCCCCCCTCCTCTGCTCCAATTTAAAAAAAAAAAATTTTTTTAAACATGTATTTAAAATACAATTTATAAAATGTTTAATCTGCCGACTCAGGAGCCCGCGGTGCAGGGTGTGGTAGGGGTAGGCAGCTGCCCGCTATACCAGCAGAGCAAGACTATAGGGATGCGGCCCTCTCTCCCATGCCCTTCTGTTCAGACACCCCAATTTTAAAATTTTTTCTGGCAGGGTTACAAATGATGTTTCCCAGGCAAAACATCCGGGAGACAGGCCTATGGAAAGGAAGAAATATTCACAAATGATCTATGGCAAGAATTAGCCATATGCCAGCTGCTCGGCACTGTCTTACGTGTCGCTGTCTCTGTCGTGTCTCCTCCCCTCTAGGTCTCAGTTTATTCAGCAGGCCTATCGGGGGTTCCACTATGGGACTGCTGAGATCTTTTCCCGTATGATTCGACGTCATGGGGAAAGGGGATGATGATTTCCAGGATATTCTGGTAACTTAACACCTCAAAAACCTCAAAAAGCTGCAAAATCTTTACTTAGCTGCTCAGGAAAATGAATTTCTATGTGTAAACATGCTTAGAGTATAAAAACAAGTCCCGTCATCCTCACACTGGAGACTGAAGTCTTCAGCCTGCCCAGTGCCGTGGTGTGAGTAGGAAAGGGGCCCTCTCTCCAGGAGGTCACACAGCTGGGCAGGAGGAGCACCAACTGAAGCTCAGCTCCACCCACCACCCGCCAGGTGCCTTTATGTCATGCTCACCCTCAGGTGGTATCCCTGAAAATCTTTCGAAGGTGTAAAGTATCCTGCTCCTTCCCACCCACCTTCAGGTTCCACAACCCTGTCGGCTCGCCTCAAAAGCCCTAGTGCAGGAAGCTGAACTTACGGCTTTGGGGGCCAGTCCACTAAGACCCGAGGGGAACTGGATGAATACACCATAGTCCTTGATGCTCTTCACAAAACCAATGAGCAGCATTCCAGGATGGATTTCTGAGAAGTTCTTGGGGTCCTGGCCACCTTCTACTGTGGAGACCAAAGCTGGCTTCCTGCAAAGAAGCTAGTGGTACTCTGTCAAGGAATGTTCCAGAAAGAGCCCAGGCCTAGTGGGTGGGTCATGCCTGTGATCCCAGCACTTTGCGACGCTGAGGCAGGAGGATCACTTGAAGCCAGGAGTTTCAGACCATCCTGGGCAACATAGTAAGACCTCATCTCTACCAAAAAAATTAGCCAAGTATGGTGGTGCACGCTTTGAGCCACTATACTCTAGCCCAGGTGACAAAGCAATACCCTGTCTCAAAAAAAAAGGTGGGAAAATGTTCCAGAAAAGGCAGATGAAATGTCCATCTCTCCCATCTCCTTTCTCCACAGAGAAAGACAGGACTGCAGGCTGACCCTTGGCCACTGCAGTGATTCTCTAAGTGTGTGGACCAGCAGCAGCAGCACCCCACTGCTGAATCAGAAACTCAGGGGTGGACCCAGCCATCTGTGTTTCAGCAAGTCCTCCAGGTGACTATCATGCACGCTAAAGTTTGAGAATCCCTGTTTTATTCCTTTCCTGATTAACTCATCTCCAGGTTACTGGAGGGGACCAAAAAGGAACAGCCCATGGTTTGGCAGCAGGGTCAGCCATGGCACAGTCCTCCACTGTCCCTACCTCCACACCAATGAATGCTGTTTTCCTACCTCTGCCCATTTCACTCTTAAGAAATTTTCTTTTACATTCCATGAGAAGGGGCAGTGTCCTCCATCTGTGCACACACAAAGACCAAAGAGAACATTTCTGAGCTCCATATCCCCTGAGGGGGAGAAAAAGGGGAAGGGAGGAAAGGACAACAGAAGCTACCTTATTAATTGTTCTAACCCAGGGCCAAGCACTGAATGCCCCATGAAGGCCAGATGTAATACTGGGGCTGTCCGACTGGGCCATGCTCACCTCACTACCTCCTCCCCGGTCCCTGGGCTCCCCTTCTCCCTGGCAACCTTTCTGGCCACACTGCCCTGCCCACCAGCATCTGCTGGCAGCACTTCCTCAGTCTTGCTCTTACTTTCTGTAGTACAGGCTTTGTCACTTGGTTTGGTCTCGTGGAGGTATTTCTGAGGTCAACTGGCTGATTTTTTTCCCCATTGGGGTTTCTCTGTAAGAGCTGAACTTGACCCACAATTTCCCACCCAAGGGCCCATGACTCCCCCACCTTTCGGTGCTCCAAAGACACGTGTCAAGGATACAATATGTCCCTCGCTCCGGCTCAGACACAGGACACGGTGAAGGGTGTCGCCTGCCTGGAGCCAGTGATACAACAGCGGGCCGTTGGCGACGTGGTCTGACAGATGAGGTGTGGGGAGGAACGCAGGGATGTTGTAGGGCAGGACAGTCACCTCCAGCCCATCTTTGGTCTTCTCTAAAACCTTCACATCCACCAACTACCCAGGGAAGATAAAGATAAAAAACAGCATTTGTCTTAAACAGAGAGCAGCTTAGTGTGGATCAGGCAGGGCTCAGAGGCATCACACCCCAGCACAAGGGATCACTGAGAGGCCAAGAGCAGAGAAGCAGCTTTCTTCCAGCCCCCACCACCCCGGCCCAACATGCATGCACGTGCACACACACCAGGACTCCTTTGCGGGCTCATCTCCCTCCTCTCCCAAGTCCCTCCACTGAATCCCAGAAGAAAGGCAGAACTGCAGGCTGGTCCCAGGGACCAGAGAGGAAAGAAGGCGGCAGCAAACAGTAAAAAGTCACACCATAACAGAGCTTCCCTTTCATAGACTTCTCCCATTTGTTCCAGCACAGAGGAAAGAACATATATGAGGTCTTCTCTCAAGAACCCCTCTAGCCCCAGAATCTTACCTAGCTACCTCTACCTTTCCCCTTCATGGGTTCCAGTACCCCCTGTCAGTGGAACCCTGCTCTTCAGTATAAAATAAAAAACTTGTCCAGAGAAGTCCAAGTACCTGCCCAACGTTAATGACTCTTCCTTTCTTCTGACTGTGTCCTGCAGGCTCTTTCTGTAGTTCTGAATCACTCAACAGCTTGAAGGATAAGAGCATCCTCTCTTTGGACGGCTCACAGTTCAGCACCACAACCTTCACCACCTAGGGAGAAAGCACACACATGTGCTGAGTCCTCCCAGCAGGCCGTGGAGTGCTGGCGCCCTCCACTACTGCTGCAGGGGCCTTCAGAGATCTGCGAGGCCCTGGGATCAGATCAGAAGGCAGTGAAAAGAAAAAATGTACCAAGAGTTACACAGAATCCCCACAAGTCGTTTTTTTGAGTAAAAGGAAGACATGGATAACTTTGGTACAACCCAAGTCTTAAAAAATTATTTTTCCATTTGAGGTGATGGATATGTTAAATACCAATTTGATCATTACGCATCATATACACATATTGAAATATTATACTGTACCCCATAAATATGTACAACTATTTTAAAATAACAAAAATTAAAAATAACAAAAGCAAAAAGAATATTTTTCCTAGACATGCCCATACTCACTGATCATATGCACTGCCCCCTTGTGGTGACAGTGGCCTCAGAACAATACAGGTAAAGACTGATTTCCTCCAGGTTGTGGGCCTGAGGTCCATGATCTTGCCAGTTTCTGCTAAACTCCTTTGAGGGTTTCTCTCTGTTCTGTTCCCCACCTCCTCCATTCAGCTGGCTCAGGCCCACTGCCCCATGTGCTTTCTTCCTCAGTCTCTTAAAGGCAGCCCTCCTGGCAGAGGGCAGAGGCAGCCCTCCTAGCACGAGGGCTCACGCCTATAATCATAGCACTCTGGGAGGCTGATGCAGGAGGACTACTTGATACTTGAGCTCAGGAGTTTGAGACTAGCCTGAGCAAGAGCAAGAACTTGTCTCTACTAAAAATAGAAAAATTAGGCCGGGCGCGGTGGCTCACGCCTGTAA
>VBSM01003143.1:14701614-14727735 GCA_008086735.1 Cheirogaleus medius
ACACCACCATGCCTGGCTAATTTTTTCTATATATTTTTAGTTGTCTGGCTAATTGCTTTCTATTTTTTAATAGAAACGGGGTCTCGCTCTTGCTCAAGCTGGTCTCGGCTTTCCCAAACAATTATGGGGCACCCAACTTTGTAAGTGGGTGTGTCTTTTACCCCAGCCAGTATAGAATAACATCAGTTTCTGACTTTTGCTAATTTGATGAGTAAAAAAAAAATTGTGTGTCTTATTTTTCGATGAAGCACATTTTTTTCCATTTGTTTACCATTTGTATTTTTCTTGACATCCTATTCATGCATGTCCTTATTTAACAATTGGGTAACTTGTATAGGCTGTTTATGTAATAATTATTAACCAACCTTTTTTATCAGTTGCAGATATTTATCGTTTGTTTGCTAGTTTCAAATGTTGATATAATTAATTCTATCTTTAAATCCCTATAGGCTTCATTTCTTATAGTCCCCCCCAACCCCCATTTGCCCTAAGTGAGTAGATATCTGTTGTGTTGGCAATAGATGGTATGTGGAAAGCCCAAAATCTAGATCTTCATTTAACGTTGCTTTCCTTCACAGTTTTCTTCTGCTCTTAAGAGGTTCTCCATAGCTGGGCATGGTGGTGCACACCTGTAGTCCTAGCTACTCTGGAGGCTGAGGTGGGAGGATCGCTTGAGCCCAGGAGTTAGAGGTTACAGTGAACTATGATCAAGCCACTGCACTCCAGCCTGGGCAACAAAGCTCAAAAAAACAGAGCTTTTCCAATCTCAAAACTAGTGACCTCAGGGGAATGCATAGCCCAGAATGTAGTGGTCCATGGCTTATTCCTGACAAACAGGTAGTATTTTGCCAAATTTTCCATATTAGGTGCTTCCTAACTTTGGGAAGGTGGTAGTATCCCCATTATAAAAATGGAGAAATTGTCTCAAATATTAAATAACATACTTCTCTATTTTCTGCTATTTAAAATATTACTTTATATACTAGACTTTTCCTATAGTATACCTTTAGGATCATACTAAATTGTTGGCAGCTCCTTTGTTAAAGGTGGAGTATTAGGTTAAAATGTATTAAGCTGAGAGACACCTTAATTTTTGGTGTTACTGACTCCTTTGATAATCTGATGAATTTGCATCCAATTTCAAGGGATTCATGGATATTCCTATTGTAGTAATTCTCGAATGTCTTAAAAGTAGTGTTGAACACATTTGTTTTTAAACTGTTTTCGCTTTGTTTATAGGATTCTAAACTGTACTTCATCTGTTAAGTTCCCATGCCTGGAGAAGCTAATGTCACCTCATCATGTGATACTCGATTTGTACAATAAATTATGAACCTGGAAAAGCTGGTTGTTTTTATTTACAAGATATCAAAAATATAAAAACTGTACAAAATGCAACAAAGGCAAAAACTGGCAGTGACTTGGTCTAAATCTTTTAGTTTCCCAAAGCAAGGCTCAGTACTGGAGGTAAGCAACTGAAATGTCTATCTGACTTCAAGTGTACTAGGTTGTTTGTAGCTGTTTTAGCTGAAGTAGAACATGGAAGCTAAATTTCTTCACCTGGTTTATAGAGTGTTTGGGTGCACTCAAAACTCAACAGATAGAAATTCAGATGTCAGTGGATGTTGTACTTCATCTAGACCTAAAAAAGGAATTGTAGTTCACCCTACTTAGTTACGTACATTCCACTAATCATGGGCCAAGAAAAAAATGTTAGTGGATCATTTAACATAGTACTTGAGTGCCATATAGTAACTACATTTTTATAGTGGAAACATACAGGCTCATTGAATTCTTCAGCTAAAACTCAAGACGCAGTATTAATTATATTTCTTAATTTGAATCTTGAAGCAGGATGAATTATTGAAATTGACTTTTTTTCTAAACATAATAAATTAAAATAGCATTTGAACAGAAAATGCATAGTTTCCACACAATCCAAAGCACCATAAATGTCCCCTCCACAAACATAATACCTCTTATTCAACTAACGGAAATTAGTTAAATGTGGTTGCTATAGAAATGTGGAACTGTCCAGTTCAGATTTTCCAAGCAGCATACTTCCAGATCTATATAGATAAAAACATTCTTTGTAGCTTAAATATTAATCACTGAGGTATTTGCTTTTAGTCTCCCTTTTTTAAACAGTAGCTTCCAGAAGGTCTTTAATACCGATGGTTTATTGCGGACTATAAGCTCCTGCGGCTAGAACCAGGTTTCTTCGTGTAAAATGGAGGTGTACAACTGGTGTTGATTTGGTCATATATGTTCCCAACAATAACTCCTGTGAATTCTCAGGTAAATTTATATGCCCAGTGGCTGTAGTAAAGTCATCAGTCTCTAAATCTTCAAATGCTTTGATAGCATCCCATAACCGAACTGTATTATCCATTGAACCTAAAGGGAAATCAATGGAAACCATTAGTTGCATCCATCACATTTATATATATATATATTTTTTTTTTTTTTTTTCTAAGACAGGGTCTCTGTTGCCCAGACTGGAATGCAGTGAACTTGACCAACTATTACTTCTAAAAGAGCATTTCAAGCAGTGCTTTAAACCTCAGAAGTCAATATATACATAGGATAACAAACAGTCTGGAATCATAGCTAAAGAGAAGCAAAACCTGAAACAGTAGGACTTAGTTTTGTAATTGTCAACTCTCAGTGTTTCCTTTTAACACACCATTTACCCTTTACCACAAAGCCATTAACAGTCATTTACCTGATGCCAAAATTTCACCATCTCTACTAAACCTAAGTGAACAGACTGTATCAGTGTGGCCTTTTAATTCTCCAACCATCAGACCATGTCCAATATCCCAAAGGAGTACTCTGCCATCCGTTGCTCCTGTAGCCAGGAATCTCCCATTGGGAGAAAATGTCAAGGAATGAATTGGTCCCTAGGAAACAATTCCATGGAAAGGATTAAAGTAGAGTTATGTATATCTTAAGAAAGTAAGAAAAAATTGTAAAGTTTAATGGTATCTTTAAAATGCATGTGTCACTTGATAGCAACCTTGTATGCTAGAATAATAAAAGTGTAAATACCTTGTGTCCAGTGAAGATCCTTACACAGTTACCATTCAAGACATCCCAGAGCCGCACAGTTCTGTCTGCAGATCCCGTAGCAACATAATTAGAATTTGGGTGGAATCTGGTACAATTCACATCAGCAAGATGGCCAGCAAATATCCTTAAAGGTTGATAGTGGTCTGTAGCCCAGAGTCTTTTTAAAAAGTTATTGAAAACAAAAGATGACAATTAGTAGTTAACTATGAAATGCCAAAAATCTATCCAAAATAAATACAGAAACATCCATGTGAAATGGTCGTTCCAAATGGGTCCCGCTCACTAGTTAACTGGGGAAAGAAGATAGAATGACTGAGAATTGATAACATTCTTAGGAAAAAGGGTTGATACACTACAATTTTTTGAGAGAAATGGTCTTGGTCTATCACCCAGGCTGGAGTGCAGCAGTATGATCATCACTCAACTGCAGCCTTGAACTCCTGGTCTCAAGCGATCCTCCTGAGTGGCTAGGACTACAGGTGCACACCACTATACCCAGCTAATTTTTTAAAAATTTTCTTTAAGTTCTATAATTCTTTAATTTCTCTGAATACATCTGTTCTCTCCTCTTCCTTCCCTACTCCTAGTCACAGAAAAGTATCTTCCCCTGGTTTTGGCCAGCACATAGTGTCCAACCTGAGCTACCTCATCCTAAACGTTTAATGAGATGACAGAGAAACAAAGGTGCTCACAGTGGTAATGGAAGACAAAGTTAAGCATCTGATGGGGGCAGGGGGTATGAGGAATGTTAATAAACTAACTTAAAGAAAAGCAGGAATCTACATAATTGCAGATAAATACTCCTGTCCCAAATTCATTTTCAAATAAGGAGCCGTAAATGCTGGTGTTCTCGAAAAGTTGATACTGAATAATGGAAGTGGAAACAAGTTTGATTGAAACCATTCTGTTCATTGAATGGACCCAGTCATAAGATCACAGTGTTCTTACCGAGCTACTCGGTCGTGGCCCCCTGACACAAAATAATATCCATATGGAGAAAATTGTGTGTCCCATACTGGATAGTTGTGTCCTTTATATCCCACCAAACAAGTAAATGTTTGAAGGCTCCACAATCTAACAGTTCCATCCTCTGAAGAGGAAAGCAGGTAGTTCCTGAGAAGAGAAAGTAATACATTTGATTCCCAGAATAACTTAGTTACCTGCCCAGTTTTTCTGTACATTTGAATATATTTAAATGTAGTTAACATGCTACATCTCACTTTTAATTCATATGTGGAATTCACAGTAGATATCAAGAGTTGAAAATAACTGAATTAATGTTAGCTTTGATA
The DNA here is from genome assembly GCA_008086735.1 of Cheirogaleus medius. Classification (NCBI taxonomy): domain Eukaryota; kingdom Metazoa; phylum Chordata; class Mammalia; order Primates; family Cheirogaleidae; genus Cheirogaleus; species Cheirogaleus medius. Next base: position 14,705,979 of record VBSM01003143.1, read on the forward strand.
CTCCATATACTGAGTACCTACTGAATGAGGTAAGCTTATTTAAAAAAAAACAAAACCAAAAAACCCCTTATAGTCTATTAGGGAGAAAATCACAGTTCTTTTAAAAAAAGAAAAAATAACCAGTGATAATGACAAAAAGCATGGTCAAATAAGGTCAATTGAGAAAATCTTAAGAAATGTAATATGTCACTTAAAACTCAACAATTTTTGACTCTAAAATGGAGACACTATTTTCCTATCCTGTATGAGTTGCATAAGAATTAAAAAAGAAATGTCTTTGGGGGAAAAAAAACACTACAGACATAGCAATAATACTCTTTTTCAGGGATTAACACAAAAGCTAAATACTTAAAAAGTATTACAGTTTTCACTGAAATCAAATTTCTCTCAAGTAAAAATGAATCATCTGGCTAAACCCTATCAAACAACAAAAAACCTCATTCTCAAAGTTTCGTAAAGATGAAAACCTTGATGGATTGAAAGCTATTATCTATCCAAGTAACATACAGATGGTATTATGAATACAAAATACTCTCCCCTCCATTTCTACAGAACATTAGAGATCATGAAAAATAGGCAAGTACCCATACACATAGGGTGACATGAATCATATGGCTATAAGGGAAGCAAAACCTAAACCGACAATTTCAAATTTCCTTTTTAGTATCCTCTTAGTTCTTTTGGTTATAGAAAGATAAATGCTCAATTGATAGCTGATATGCCATTAAATATCAGGAATTTGTCTTAAATTTTATGAAGTAGCCACAAAACAATGCAGGGACCCAAAGAAGCAATTCAACCCCTATCAGGGTTAAAACAAAACTGAAGCTAATTTTTAAAACCAGTAAACCCTAAAGCTATGCATCTTGATCCTATAAATTTGGGTATACATTAAATTGCTATCTTATACACCAGTACCCCAGGATGAATTTGCAAATGGCAAGATCCTAAAAGATAATGAGTAATAGGTGACCATGAGATTTTTCTAATAGAATTTTCCCAGCATTTGCATGTTTCCAATAGTTAACTTTTATAATCTCTAAACATAATACAGCAATATTTAATTTTTATTGTTTGTATTTTACCTATCTGGACTGAAGCTGGCTCCATAGACAGGCCCACTGTGACCATACAAAATCTTCAACTCACTTGCTGTTTTCTCATCCATGATTCTTTCTAAGACGTCATCTGATTCTTTGTCTATCAGGCTAAGATCTAAAATGGTCCAGAAATATTGATTTTTTAAAGTACATTTATGAAAACATTTTAGGCAATCATATCACTGTTGAGAGTAACTAACATTTGAACATTCCTCCCTATATACCAACCACTGTGCTAATGCCTCTAAGTTAGGTGATATCATCCCAGTGTACAGCAGAGGAAACTGAGGTTTAGGACAGATAATAATTTGCTAGAGTGCACACAGCTACTCAGCTACCCCGGTCTCTTGACTGCCACTCCAGTTCTCTTTTCACTGTTGGAAATATTAGCATCCTGATTAAAGTGACATGAATTGAATTTCTGCAAAGATCATAACCTCCTGTGTATATTCCATGGAATAAAGATTCAAGTTTACATCCTGAGAGGTCATCTCAGTTACCTGATGCCTGTTTGACACTCCGAAGCTTTTTGGGTGTCACAGACCACACTCTGACAGTTGAATCTGCAAAACCTCCAGCAATCAGACTAGAATCATCAGTGACATCCACTGCAGTGAGACCCTGCCAATAAAAAAAAAAGTTTTAGACTAAACTATACTGTTTTGGGAGGTGTGGGGAATTACAATCACATCTTAGAGAATACATAATGATGGATATTTTTCTCATATAAAATATTATTTGAGATTTTATTCTCGTGTAAAACCCATTTGCCTAAAGGCACTTACTTGGAGAACATGTCATCACCCCATTTTTGCTCTCCATATTTGTAGTGCATGATAGAAAGCAAATGTTAATCATTTTTGCACTTTACTAAATATATTCTCAGCAGCCTATTATAAGGAATCTATAACGACACAGAATTCTTCATTTAAAATATTAAGTTTATATAAGTATTTAAACCAAGTTCAACAGAGATGAACCAGTTTCCTCCTCCTCAAAAGCCAGCAGAATTCTGATCAGTGAAATGAGAGTCAAGTATAAGCAAGATTCTGGTAACTGCAAGTTGCTAAAACTCTTTTAAACCTTTGCCTCCTATCTATCCTGTGCAGTATCCAATTTTCTTTTCCTAACTGCTATCTTTAAATTGTATCAAGAGTTTAAATAACAAAACTCCATTTTAGTTAACACATTTAAGCTTCTCTTAATGGTAAATCACCATTTTACACAACTTTGTAGGCAGAAATTGTCCAATTATTTTACCAACCTGGTAAGCATTGAGGAATGTATAGAAACAAATGGAGGGTAAGCAGTCTGGCCCAAGGCGCACTCGTTTGGTGGTTTCTTTCATATTCATTATTTTATCCAACTTATCTGAATCTTTTAACTCAGGAAGAGGGATTCTGTAAAGCAAAACAGACTAGAAATTACCCTTTGATTATTAACAAACTTGAACCCTCTATAACATACTGTTTAAACCTCCACACAAGTTCCTGAGGTTTTTTCCCTCACCTGTTTTGAGGTGGAGCATTGGGATCTTGTTTTTTGTTTTTGGATCCAATACTGTCTTTTTTAGGCTTCTTCTTTTTAGGTTTTCCTTCTTCATTTTCTCCTTCTTCATCCTCATCATCCAAAGGTACCTCAATTTCTGGTTCTTTTAATAAACCAAAAAATACCTACAAGTCAAAGAAGCCAACATTTTTTAAATTAATTTTTTGTTCATTAATATACCCTTTTATATCTTGATAGGATGAATCACAATTACAATATAGTAATTTATACCCTGAAGCAGGGTTCTGTACTTGTCTACCCAACAGCCATCCTCCCCTTTTTCCTTACTAACAGAACCCTGACTTTACTGGAGCAGCAATGTGCTCAGTTAAATCATTTCTGTTCCCAGGCTCCCTTGCAGCTAGGAATGGCCATATAATATAATGCTGGCCAGCACATGTACACAAAAATATACTGGGTACAGTTTTAGAAAACAACATTGTTTTTCTGATAAAAAAGGAGAGACTCAGCAGGGATATATGCCTTTTGTCCTCCCCCTTCTTCCTTCCTGGAATGCAGCCGCAATGCTAAAATTTGTGAGTACAAAGTAGAAAGCCAGAGTTTAAAGATGTTTGGTCCAGAAACTCAAAGGAGCCAGGGACCTTGATGGCACTGTGGAGCCCTCATGCCACCCCTGGAAGGCCTTCCTCTGGGATTCATTTTATGTGGAAAAAACTTGTTGCAGCCACTGCAGTCAGGGTTCTGTTAAATGCAACCATTCACAAATTCTCACATATATACATCATCCTTAGAACATTAAATTTTACATACAGTGTAAAATTATTTCCAAGCTAGCTACAAGAAAAATGTGTAAACTATGTAGATGGAAATGCTACAATTTTTCATAATCTGCATTATATAGTTCTTAGGTTCATTCCCATACCTTTGATTTGTTTGCCTCTCGTTTAGCCTCTCCTGCCAAACTTCCCACCATCGCATCTATCTGCTGCTTACTACGCGGCATCCCATCAAAGATGTCAATGTAGAGGTGCTCCTGAACTATGTTCCATATCTGATTGTTCTGTTTCTCCTGAAGATGCCTCTTCAAGAGTTGGTACGAGTCACGGGAAATACGCAGAACAAATTTACTTGTTCGAAAATCCAACATGGTCTCATTCCCTTTCATGTGTTCCTTTTTGGTAAGACTAGATAATACTCGTAGGTCATCCTGGTAATAACATTCCTGATCTCCATGGAACCTGTTTCAGTGATTTTAAAAAGTCATTTTCAATGTAATCATTAAGGGATCTGCCTCACCCCCATTTATTTATAAACCATCCCAGAATATTTTCAATGCAGTAGCCTCAATAATCCTGAACTAAGCTGTAGGATCAGAAGTAATTAATTTCAAGATGATTATAATTCAATTTCTGAATTCATCTTATAAATAGCCAATTAAATTCTCTAATGAAATGTATCATATTTGAAGAGAATTTTAAGTAAATATCACCATTTTAAATATATCAGAATATCAGAATTTTAAATAAATGCCACCATTCAAAAGAAACTGGTACACATTTGAAAATGTTAGAACCCTTGCTTTATTAAATATGTTTTCTCAAAACCCACTTTTTAAAACTTTTTACTATAGAAAATTTCAAACATATAAAAGTAGAAAACAGTATAAAATGAACTCAATGTATCTATCACTCTGCCTCTCAACAATAATCAATACATGCCATTCTCTTAAAACCCACCATTTTAAATTATTTCCTATATTCTTAATACCAGACATATTTATTAAATATTAATAAATTTATTAATACTATCACTAAAGAACAAACAAATATTGATAGCAAACAATGAATACTTCCATTTACTCACTATTACCAAAAGCAATGAAACAAAGCCTTCAGCCCTGGTAATAATTAGTAAATTTAAATGTACTTTTGCTTCTACAAATCTTAATTTTCCCAAGAAAGTAAAATTAAAGAACATATATTTGGCACTCACTAAGAGCAGCAATCAGTGCAAAAACATTTAGAAAACAATGACTAAACAAAAGATATCAGGGCTCCAGCATAGCCAATAAATTTCTAAACTATTACTTGTGTTACCCCATTGACTTAGTAACACATGAACTAAGGGTTTCTGACCAGCTTTGAGTGAAATTAGAAATCTCAGCCTCTTGGTGTTTACATCAGTCACTGCCCATTACCCTCATCTGAGCATGGGGTCCTGGCAAAGGCTGAGACTATCCATAATAGGGAGACAGAGAATCCTCTATGATATTCCAGCTTCCCATGTGGGGAGATGGCTAATACCATGAGACTAGAAGAGCAACAAGTTTTTTGATGACAGTACTTATGAGAGAAATTAGTTTCTAGAGTAGACGTTCTGTCATCATCAGCCTTTCTTAATTTTTTTTCCTCAAAACCACTAAGCTACAGAACATTTTGCTTTATATACCTTCTAATAGGCATCCTAGTATAATGAATGAATATAATGGTATAGAACCAGGGGTGCTAAGTTCTACGATTCCTCTGTTACTACTACCTATTATCTGATAAGTCTTGGTTTCAGGCTCTATTGCATATATTAAAGAGCTCTCATTCACACTATTAAGCTCTGCCTCCTCCTCTTTTTTTTTTTTTGAGACGGAGTCTCACTCTGTTGCCCTGGCTAGAGTGCCGTGACGTCAGCCTAGCTCACAGCAACCTCAAACTCCTGGGCTCAAGCGATCCTCCTGCTTCAGCCTCCCCAGTAGCTGGGACTATAGGCATGCGCCACCATCCCCAGCTAATTTTTTTTCCTACATATTTTTAGTTGTCCAGCCAATTTCTTTCTATTTTTAGTAGAGATGGGGTCTCGCTCTTGCTCAGGCTGGTCTCAAACTCCTGAGCTCAAACGATCTGCCCACCTCGGCCTCTGCCTCCTCTTTCTTAAATACTCCTTTTTCCTTGGCTTCTATAACTCAACACTCAGCTGGTTTTTTTCCTGTTTCTCCAGCCTCTCCTTTTATATCTTTTCTACTTGGCCATTAAATGTTGGAGCTCCTCTAGCCTAGCCCTCTTACCAATTTATTTCATACTCTCCCCTAGTCAAGCACATCCATATCTATCAATATTGCACACAGCTCCAATTGATGGCTCCAGTCCCTACCTCTCCTCTGAGTTCTTATATATCATCCTCCTATCAACTTGACCTCTCTTAAATGAGTCAAAGGCATATTCAAATCGAAATTCAAGATTATTCTATGACCTGACAAACCAAGTCCTCTTCCATCTGTTTTCCCCACTGCATAAAGGTCCTTTCAAATGCATATCTAATACTGACATAGTCCTTTAATGACTCTGTAGCACAAATGCCTCACTGTCCTCTCATATCCATTTTTCTTGTCTTCCTCCATAATAGAACACTGGAATATTAGCTAGACATATACTGTGTTTCCCCGAAAATAAGACCTACCCATAAAATAAGCCCTAGCAGGATTTCTAAGCATTTGCACAATATAAGCCCTACCCCGAAATAAGACCTAGTGATGGGTGTGGCTAAGCAGCGTATCTGCACAACCCCTGCATTTCAGCACGTAGCAGTAAAGAGGACGGTAAAGAGCCCTTCTCATCTGGCCCATCGTGACAGCTACTATCCCAGAAGTGACCCGAAAGGTGCCCGAAAGGTGCGGGCAGCCCCACCAACAAGGTCGGCTCCCCCTGTCAGGTCCCGGCCATCCTGTGCATGCTGCAAGCTGAGGCTTTGAGGGGAAAATAACACATCCCCTGAAAATAAGCCCTAGGGTGTCTTCTTGAGGAAAAATAAATATAAGACCCTGTCTTATTTTCGGGGAAACATGGTAGACACTTAGGTAAAGACCACATTTCCTACCTCCTTTGTAGCTAGGTGTGGCCACTGACTGATATGATATAAAAGGAAGGATGTGTGCCCTCTCTGCTGACCAGAACACTGATGTTACTGCTTATAGCTAGAGAGCCCATTTTGTGCCACCTGGTGGGAACTGCAAGACTGAGGGAACTGGAGGCCCTGATAATCAAGGACCCACCACACCAGTCCTGAACTTCCTACCTTTATGAGAAAACTTTATTGTATTTAAGCCTCTGTTGTTGGGGTTTTCAGTCACTCTCAGTCTAATCTAATCCCAACACAGCTTCCTATTGCTCTTCCTATTACAAAAATAAACTTTTATTTACACCACCGTTGTTTTGAGTTTTCAGTGACTCTCAACCAAATCTAATCCTACCCATTACCACTCCCTACTGCTCTTAGGATAAACACAGACCCTCAACATACGCCAAGAACGTGCCTGTTGTTCTAGTCTCTAACCAATTCTCAGCTTCATTGTGTACCACACCCCCAGCCCCATCCCATTCTCTCTGCTTCAGCTAGCTATACTGAGCTTCTTTCAACTTTTGCACCTACCCTAATCCCTCCTGCCACAGAACTTTTACACATACTTTTCCATCTTCATTGGGTTAACTTCTACTCAGTCTTCAGATCTCACCTCAAGCATCACTTCCTCTGAGACCCTTCCCTGACTTCTCCAACTAGATTAAGCTCTCATCTGAAGTTCTCATAGCCCTAGGTACCTCTCCTTTGCAAAGCACTTTTTAAGTTGTAATCTTACATTTGTATGGTTAGAGATGTGTACATATATATATACACACACACACCCCTAAACTATGTATGCATAACATATGTAAAAGTTCACATACTTCTCGAAGAATGATTTTGCTTCATTTTCGTGTTGATTGTAGACTAGCTCCAAGTACATGTGTACAAACAGAGGATAAAAGAGTTGAGATAACTCTGCCCGATGGCAGTCTAGGGAACATTCAATGAAGTGCTTCAGTCCACTATAGTATTCCTCATACATTGTGGGATCTCCTTGTTGGTTGTAGGCTGACAACACAGCACTGACATCTGGCTGGTCTTCCACAACTACACTTCCACCTGTTTAAAAAACATAAAACAACTTTTAAGAAAATGAGCTGATATGTACCATGTGACTATGGCTGTTTTGCTAAGGCCCAGAAGTGAGTTATTTCTCAGATGTTTGTCCCTTTCCTATCAACCTTTCTTCCCCAACGCAATCACATAATCTTTTAATGGGATTTTTCACTTGTTTAAGTCACCCAGGCCAAAACCCCTTCAGCAGGTCCATATCTTAAAATAAAATTTTCAGGCCAGGTGCAGTGGCTCATGCCTGTAATCCCAGCACTTTGGGAGGCCAGGGTGGAAAGATCACTTGGGGCTAGGAGTTCAAGACCAGTCTGGGCAACTTAACAAGACCCCCATCTTTACAAAATAAAAAGATTAGCCAGGCCTTGTGGTGCATGCCTGTAGTCCCAGATACTCTGGAGACTGAGGTAGGAGGATTGCCTGAGCCCAGGAGTTTGAGGCTACAGTGAGTTATGATCATGCCACAGCATGCCAGCCTGGGCAACAGAGTGAGACCCTGAGTGTCTAAGATATGAAAGCGGAAAGGAAAGGGAAAGGGAAAGAAAGAAAATAAAATTTCTAAATCAATAATAAAAAGATTCAATATTTTTCCTGGAACTACCCTATTTAGACAAATTATATAAAAGATAGTATGTATAAATCAAACAACTATTAATCTTCTCTCAAGGCACAGTGCAAGTGACACACACCACCACCAAGCCGTGCCCTGGAGTAACAAACGTACCCAGCTCTCTGAGCTACCCACGTACTTTGTAACATTTCTGTAACATATCCTATCCTTTGTTACCTTCATATGTGTACATCTATTATTCCTTATAAAATGTAAGCATTTTAAGGGTGGTGAGAACTATGCCTTATTTATATCTCCAAAAGATAATTATATATTCAAAGCAATTTCCATAACCTCCATTTTTTTTTTATTACTCTGATGGCCTCTTTTCCTCCTTCCTGGGTTTTTCAGTTATAATCTAAAAAGAGGTGAAGTTGGGAGTCTCTCTGAACCCATTCTAGTGCAGGGGACTACCTGATAAAAATTAATAATAGGCCAGGCACAGTGGCTCACCCCTGTAATCCTAGCACTTTGGGAGGCCAAGGTGGGAGGACTGTTTGAGGTCAGGAGTTCAAGACCAGCCTGAGCAAGACTTGTAAAACTCTTTCTCTACAAAAAATAGAAAAATTAGCCAGGCATGGTAGTGCACACCTGTAGTCCCAGCTACTCATGAAGCTGAGGCAGGAGGATCACTTGAGCCCAGGAATTTGAGGTTGCAGTGAGTTATGATGACATCGCTGTACTCTAGGATGGGCAACAAAGCAAGATCCTGTCTCAAAATAAATATATAAAAATGATAATAGGTCAAATTTCTGAAGAGATTATAGCAAAATAACTAATAATTCATCTTATAGTTCATTCACAAAATTCAGTATTCAGAAAAGATTCCTCTCAGTCATATTTTCACACGTTTCTATTAATAGACTACAACACTATGTATTCATATTTCACTTCTGGCAATGCTGCAAAGATTAGGCCTCATACAGATTAATCTGGCTAGAGGGTCTGCACTGGATGATTTAATTCAGTAAACATTTATTGTTGGCTCAGGATCACCTTTGAGACCTTATATTGTGTTTGAGTTTTACTGCATGGACTTCGTGATGACAGTTGCTGGGAGAAGAGGGGGGCCTCAGGAGTCAAGGACAGATACAGAAGCATAAATTTATCAGTATCAGGCATTTTATATGCATGTATTGTAACGGCCTCATCATAACCCATTCAAGAGAGAGAAAAAACTCAACTTCAACCTTAAGAAAAATTACTTAATCAGCATAACACAAGTCAAATGCCTGTTCCTAAACACATGGTTCTCAAACTTTGCAATATGTCCATACCCCGTAGAAGTATTTATCAAAAATGCAGATCCCCAGACTTCACCTCTAGAGGATCGGATTCACTAAGTTTGAAGTGATGCCCGGGAATCTGCATCCTGCAAAAGACTTGACACTGGTGGTACTTAGCCCATATTTTGAGAAATACTGGCTACACTATGTTCCATCACTCCCTGGCTGTGCGGTCCAAAGCAAGTCCCTTGGCCTTTCTCAAGAAGTCTGTTTTCTCATCTCTACATAGAGGTAATGTCTATCTCACAGTGGAACTGTAATAATTAAGATATATAATTTAAAGTATTTAAAGCATGCCAATATGAAACGGTACAAATATTGTCGGTGTTAATGTGGAACAGCCCAAGGCTCCAAAGCCCAAATGAGAGGAAAGAGACCAAAAGCCTTCTGAAGGTCCCTGCCTCTCTGTGCTCACTTTCTCTATACATCCCTCGGCTCAACAGCTCTCCTCAGCCTCTAGCTGGAACTGACAGCTCAGAAGGGGGTTTGACTGCGCAGCCGGCGCACTAGAGAAAGGGGCGGGCATGTGGCCCTAGAGGCGGGCCCAGGAAATTCAAAACAAGCCCGCAGAGGTGCAGGCCTGCCAGCCCCTGCCTTACCGGCTCACTCCCCTTCATGCCGGCCCTGCCTCCGCAGGACCCCGCGGCTCACCTTTCCCCTGAGCCGCAGTAACTGAGGCTGAGCCCGAGACGGCCGTAGCCCCCCAAGCGCCAGCGCCCGGAGGGTCGGAGGCCGCAGGGCCGGGGACAGAGGCTGTGACCCGGCTGAGAAGCGCGCAAGCCGCCTCAGCGCCGACGCTGTCCACCTCTCCCGGGGCTCCGGAGCCCGCCACTGCCTCTTCCAGCAGACGGGCCTCACGGCGCAACGCCTCCTCAGCCTCGCGGAGGTTGCTTTGCCGTAGGAACTGAAGCACGGCCAGCAGAGTCTGTCTGTCGTGAGAAGCGCCGGCCTCTGGAGCAGCGGCAGGCACCGGGGCCGCCCCCGCCGGGGCAGCGGCAGAGACAGCCACCGCGGGCTTGGGGGTCCCGCCATCCCCACTAGCCGACGACGCCGCCGCAACGTTCCCGCCGCCACCGTTGGGGCCCTTGTTGGTAGTGCTGCCGCTACCCTCGCCCGCGCCGTCCCCCGCCTGCGGAGGTATCAGCGTCGGCGGTCCCTCAGGCTCTAGCTTGACCGCCACCTCCGTCTGCTCCTCCGCCAGCGCCGCCATCTTGCGGCTGAGCCACCTCGCGCCGTCAAGCGTGATTGCGTTTTCGCCACATGGAGGGCGGGGAGGAGCATTTCACGACATCTCTGTTATGCTATTTACGGCAGTAGGCGGGGCGAGAAAAAAGGAGAAAAGGAATTGGAAAGAGAGTAACTTTCAAAAGTGAGTGAAAGAAAGGCAGGAAGTGGAAGTTAATGACTGCCTATTACATTTGCCTGATAATAATTACCATTTATTGCAAGCCGACTATATTCAGGCACTGAGGTAGACGTTCTACATTATATGACTTCCTTTAATACGACAGTTGTGTAAGTTATCCCCACTTTACAGATGGCTCAACCGAGACTCAATGAGATTCAATAATTTGCCAAGTCACATAAGAGAAAGTGCAAGTGTCAGCTTTCGAATCCTGGTCTTTAGCTCAAAAGCATATACCATTTGCCAGAGGAAGGCTTCTGAGATACTGGTAATGTTTTATATTTTGATATGTACAATGGTTTTTGGTTTTTTTGTTTTTAATGTAATTTTTACTTTTGTAGAGGCTGGGCGCGGTGGCGTGTACCTATAGTCCCAGCCTGGGCAACATAGGGAGACATCTCTCAAAGAAAAAAAAAAATTAATCAAGCTGCATGCTTAAGCTTTGTGAACTTTACAGCATATATGTTGTATTTCAACTAAAAGTTTTTAAAAATACCAGAACTTTGTGATTGTGAAATGTGTACATTATGTATTCATGATGCTATCCATTATTACAAATAAACTATTTTAATTATACATTTAAAAATCATATATGCCATTTTACAATATGCTTCATAGGTTATAAAACCCAGCTCAGTATTTTATCTCATTTGAACCTAATAACTGTGGGATAAATATAGACTTATATGAGAAAAGTGAGCCAGGGACATTGGGAAAATATAGCACAGTTGTTCAGGTTGTTGGTTTTGAGGTCTTATGGGCTTCCTTTGACCTTGCTTAGTGGCTGACTGACCTTCTGAGATACTGGTAATGTTTAACTGGAGCATGTTACTTAATTCACTATATCCCAGTTACCCAATTTCTAAAATAAAGATAATAGTACCTACCTCATAATTTTGTTTTGAGGATTAAATGAGATATGTGATACCTAGCACATAATAAATAGCCATTGGTTATTTTTACTTCACTTTAAAAGGTATTCTGTAGGCTGGGCATGGTGGCTTACACCTGTAATCCTAGCACTCTGGGAGGCCAAGGCGAGAGGATCACTTGAGGTCAGGAGTTCAAGACCAGCCTCAGCAAGAGGGAGACCCCCATCTCTACTAAAAATAGAAAAATTACCCAGGTGTGGTGGCACGCACCTGTAGTCCCCAGCTACTCAGGAGGCTGAGGCAGGAGGATCACCTGAGCCCAGGAGTTTGAGGTTGCTGTGAGCTAGGCTGACACCACAGCACTCTAGCCTGGGCAACAGAGTGAGACTCTGACTCAAAAAAAAAAAAAAAGAAGTCTGTTGTCATTGTGGATCTTGTTCCTTTGTAGGAAACCTGCTGTTTCTCTTTCTCTTTGACGTTTTTTCATTTCACTGTAATGTATCTAGGATTGTATTTTTCCTGTCTATCCTGATAGGCCTTTTATATACTCTTTCAATCTGAGATTTTTTTCCCTTAATTCTGGGAATTTAACAAGCATATCTACACATATTTCTTCCCAATTCCCCCCTTCTAGTATTCTTATTATGTAGATATTGATACAATTCTATGCTAGGTCAGTTAACTTTCATATTTTCACGTGTTTACATCTTCCTAATGTCTTCTCAAAGAATTTCTCTGCCCAGTTTTTCAGGCATTCTAGGATTCAGGATCTAGGCATTCTTGGCCTAGATCCATATTGCTACATAACCCATTCATTGAGTTATTTACTTCAACTATTATGTATTTCATATTATTTTGACTTGGTTCTTCATGATTTATTGTTCCTTTTGCATGTAACCCAGTGGGGAAATTTCATCTCCTTCTTGGGGACATTTGGAAATGTAGTAACCCCCACCCCAAGTTGTGACAACCAAAAATGTCTCTAGACATTTCCAAATGTCTAGGGAATAGCAGATAGCAGATTTATATGTTTATATATCTCAGGATGAAATTGGGAGAGTGGATTGGAGAGAAGCAAGGGTACAGATAGTGAATTCAGTTGGGAGACTATTACAATAACCTGACCTTCACTGACAATGACCCTTGAAGCCACCAGCCACGTGTAGCAATTGAGCACAGCTACTGAATGTGGTGAATCTGAACTGAGATGTTCTGTGAGTGTAAAATACACACTAGGTTTTGAAGACTTAGTACAAGAAGAATGTAAAATATTTTATTAATAATTTTTATATTGCCAGGTGCGGTGGCTTTCACCTGTAATCCCAGCTACTCTGGAGACTGAGGCAGGAGGATGGCTTGAGCCCAGGAGTTCAAGGATGCAGTGAGCTGTAATTGCACTACTGCACTCCAGTCTGGGCAACAGAGTGAGATCCCATCTCATAAAAAAAGAAAGAAAGAAAGAAAAGAAACAAAAATAATAATTTTTATGTTGATTACATGTTGAAATGATGTTTTGATATATTGAGATAAGTAATATATTTCATTAAAATTAATTTCCCATTTCTTTTTACTTTTTTAATGTAGCTACTGGAGAAGTTTTAATTACATATATGGTTTGCCTTATATTTCTTTTGGACAGTACTGATCTAGATCAGCAGGTTTCAAACACTGTTGCCCATGGTTCACAATAAGAAATATATTTAACATCATAACCCAGGACTCACATATGTACATGGATAGCTATAAGTAAAAGAAAAGCTTTATGAAACAATACTATGTATAATTACATGAAATGTACTTCACTCTGATATTCAGTATTTTATTCTTTAAAATACTGAGTGTATACTATGATGTTTGCATAGTTCAGCAGATTGAATCATGAAGAGATTTACCATTTGTCTGACATATCTGGGGAAAAAACATTGAGTGTGACCCATTAAATTGATTTTAATTTAATTAATTTCAAATTAATCTACAGTTTGAAAATCCCATGCTAGAGTAGATAGTTATTATTATAGGTATAATTAGAGGAGAACAGGTGAATAGATTCCTAAAATATTTAGGTTTTGGAGAAACACAAGAGTTTGTATTTGGATTTGGGAGATGAAGGGAAAGATTGTGTCAAAGATCATTTCCAGGTATTTGACTTGGGTGACTGAAAGGATGATGATATAATCCCCTGAGAATTTAAGCTGGTTAGGGTGGAAGATTATGAATTCACTTTTCAATATGTTGAGTTTGAGGTCCCTGGAGGATGTGCCAGAGGAGATAGGCAGTAGACAGTTGCATATGTGGCTTATTAGTAAGTAGAAAAATATAGGCAGGAGATAGGAATTTGGAAATCAGCATGTAGGTGGTCACTGAAGTCATATAAATGAATAAGATTGCTCCCAGAGAGTGTAGAGAGCAAGAAATGAAGATATGGAACAGAAATGAGGAGCATCCATATTTCAAGACAAATCCAGGGACCACTCACTCATCTTGTTCGTTCTTTCTTTCTTGCTTGCTCTTTCTTTCTTTCTTTCTTTCTTTATTTCTTTCTTTCTTTCTTTTCTTTCTTTCTTTCTTTTTTTGAGACAGAGTCTCACTTTGTTGCCCATGCTAGAGTGAGTGCCGTGGCATCAGCTTAGCTCACAGCAACCTCAAACTCCTGGGCTCAAGCAATCCTTCCGCCTCAACCTCCCAAGTAGCTGGGACTACAGGCATGTGCCTCCATACCTGGCTAATTTTTGTGTATACATTTTTAGTTGGTCAATTAATTTCTTTCTATTTTTAGTAGAGATGGGGTCTCACTCAGGCTGGTTTTGAACTCCTGACCTTGAGCAATCCGCTTGCCTCCCAGAATGCTAGGACTTTTCTTTCTTTTGATGAGGGTCCAGCTACAGTGCCCAGGCTGGCCTGAAACTCCTGGGGTCAAGCAATCCTCCTACCTCAGCCTCCCAAGTAGCTGGGACTGCAGGCACATGCCACCACCACATCCATTTACTTGTTCTTGAAATTATTTTTTCTCGGAGTCCACTTGCTCAAGGCTTCTTGAGCATGGCTCCAGGTAAAAATCTTTTTAATATATAAAATAAATAAATATTTTAAAATAAAAGAAAAAAAAGAAATTATTTTTTCTCCTGAATTTTGGGACCCAAACCTTTCCTAGTTGTCCTTTCTCTGGCCATTCCTTGAGTCTTCCATTCCTACTACCTCCTCCTCTACCTCACTTTTGTTTCTTTCCAGACTGAATTTATTTTTAACTTTTTTATTTTATATTTACAGGAAAGTTGCAAGAATAATACCCTCTGTATTTTACCTGGGCCTGTAATCCTAGCACTCTGGGAAGCCAAGGCAGGCAGATCATTAGAGCTCAGGAGTTCCAGACCAGCCTGAGCAAGAGTGAGACCCCGTCTATACTAAAAAATAGAAAAAAATAGCCGAGCATGGTAGTACATACCTGTGGTCCCAGCTACTTGGGAGGCTGCGGCAGGAGGATCACCTGAGCCCAGGAGTTTGAGGTTGCTGTGAGCTAGGCTGACGCCACAGCACTCTAACCCAGGCAACAGAGTGAGACTCTGTCTCAGAAAAAAAGAATAATACAAATAATTCCAAAATACCCTTCACCCGCATTCCCCAAATGTTAACATTTACTACATTTACTTTATCCTCTTTGTGTGTGTGTATTTTTTTCTGAACTGCTAAGAGGAGGTTGTAGACCTCCCTTTACCCTTAATTACTTCAGCAAGCCATTCTCTTATATAACCAAAGGACAGTTATCAAAATCAGTAAATAAACATTGATACTACTATTGTCTCATCTATAGACCTTATTCAGATTTTTCCAATTGTCCCAATAATAACTTTTATAGGCAAAGAAAATGCAAGATTATGCATCGATTGCATTCAGTTGTCATATCTCTATAGTTTCTTTTAATTTGAGTCTCTTTTTTTTGTATTTTATAACTTTGACATTTCTGAAGAGTACAGGCTACTTAATTTGCAGCATGTCCTTCAATTTGAGTTTGCCTTATATTTCCTCATGGATAGATTCAGGTTATGCATCTTTGGCAGGAATATTACAGGAGTGATGCTGAGTTCTTCTCAGTGCGTCCTATCAGGAAGCACATGCTATTGGTTACTCCCATTACTGTCAATGTTAACTTTGATAATTTGGTTATAGTGGTGACTACCAGGTTTCTCCACTGTGAGCGTATTATAGGGAGATACCGGTATTTTAAAACTATGTTAATATACTATTAACTTTCACTTACTAGTTTTAGCATCCATTGCTGATTCTTTTCTGCATCAACTGTTAATATGATGGTAACCAAATGGTGATTTTCTAATTCTATCATTTCTTCTATCTACACTTATTAGTTGGTTTTCTAATGCAAGGAAAAACTTTCCCTTCTCCCTATTTATTTATTCAGTTAGTTATATCAGTGTGGACTCATAGAATCTCACTATATTCAATAAACTACAATCTGTTGTTATCATCATTTTATTTTGCTATTCAGTTTATCACAAGTTTGACCATTAGGAACTCCATCAAACTGGCTCCTGTGTATTTTTGACGGCCCCATCATTTTTTGAGCACTTCCTTACTTTCTAGCTCAATGAGACTTTGTAGGTGCTCTTTGTTTTGTCCCTACCTCAGACATGGAATCAGCCATTTCTCCACGGAATCCTAGTTCCTTTTAATGGTATTAGAAGATTGGGGTGCTATGTGGGTAATTGCCTCTAGGCCCTTTCAGTGAACAGACGAAATGGAGCCTTAGTACTCAAATTGAAATCATTATTCGTAATGCAAAGTCATATGGCACCTAGTTCAGGGCTCTGTGAATAAGTCGATGCAAATAGAATATCGTTGCCCGAAATGGTACTAATTTCGTTGTTTTTAAAGGGCGGTGAAGACAGCGTCCAGCTTTTCAGAGGGAGAGTGGAGTGCGCTTGCGTTAAGGTGCGGCCACAAGCTCCGCCCCGCACACCTGGGCGGCCCGGCCCCGCCCCGGCCGGGTGAGGCCGGAACCACACTTCCCAGCGGCCCTGCGGGCCTTCTGCGCCTGCGCGCCCGCCGCGAGGGAGGGAGGGAGGGAGGCCGGATCCCGCGCTCTCTGGCTGCCGCGCCGCGCCTCGCCTCTCTCGGACCATGGAAGGGGTCGTGGCGGCGGCGGCGGGCAACGCGGGCGCCGCCAAGGCCGAGGGCGCCGCAGCCGTGCCGCCCCCGCCCCCCGGCTCCCCGCCCGCGCTCACGCCCGCTCCCGCCGCCCGCGAAGAGGGCCCGGCGCCTCTGCTCGAGGTGGGGGCTCCGGGCTGCTCGGGCTCCCGGCCCCCCGAGCTGGAGCCTGAGCGCGGCCTGGGCCGCTTGCGAGGCCGCTTCGAGTACGAGGACGAGGAGTTGGAAGAAGATGAAGAGTTGGAGGAGGAGGAGGAAGAGGAGGAGGAAGAGATGAGCCACTTCTCGCTGAGGCTGGAGGGGGGCCGGCCGGACTCGGAGGACGAGGAGGAGGTATCTAGAGCCCCCGGCGGACCCGGCCGGGCGGGCCTCGGCGGGCGGGCACGGGCGACCCCAGCGCGCCGCCGCAGCCCTGCGCGCCGGCGTGGACCTCGCCTCCCTGCGCGCGGCCCCGGCGGATGCTGCGGGCGAGCCCCTGTCCCGGCCCGATTTTCTGCCACTTATTTTGTGAGGCTCCTGCCTGTCACTTAGGCTCTCCGGCTCCCACTCATTCATTCTGTAAATAATTATCGAGGCTACTGAGTGTCAGGCGGGTTAGGCGCCCTAGGGTACGGTGCCCCTGGTGTGCAGGAGTTTACGGTCAAACAGTCACTTTCTACTGGGTGCTGGGAGGGCGCTGACGTCCCCCACCTGCTCAGTCTCTATTGGAAAGTTTTGGTTTTTTTAATGTGGTAGCGCATTCTTCATCAATTTAGGTAATATACCTAACAAGTTAGAATTAATTTATTAAGCTTGACCACCAGGCTGGGCGCAGTGGCTCACGCTTGTAATCTTAGCACTTTGGGAGGCTGAGACAGCAGGATCGCTTAAGGCCAGGAGTTCGAAACTACAGCCTGAGTACCATAGGGAGACCCGGCTCTACAAAAATTTGCTGGGTGTGGTGGCACGCGCCTGTAGTCCCAGCTACCCGGAAGGCTGAGGCAGAAGCTGATCGCTTGAGGCCAGGAGTTGGAGATTGCAGTGAACTATGATGACGCCACGGCACTCTAGTCCAAGCAACAGAGGGAGACCGTATCTCGGGGGGAAAAAAACAAAACAAAAAAACCCTTAAACACCAGTATCTGGAAAGTTTGCCTATTTTATAAGTAATTCATAAAGTAACATGCCTCTCATCTGGCAATATACCGTATAGCCAAGAGATTAAGATCCGTTTGAAACATTGGTTTATATTGTGTTATTGTAACTTTCAGCAGTATTTTGAAGGGTTGGAAATATGTTTCCATGTTGCATTTAACTTGCACATTGTTTATAATGAAACTTTGAGATTAGGGTTTAAGAATTGGAAGGCAGGGACTTGTATTTTAAAACTATTTCAATTGCATTTGCAGCGCCTGATTAATCTCTCTGAGCTGACCCCGTACATCTTGTGTTCCATTTGCAAAGGTTACTTAATAGATGCAACTACCATTACAGAATGTCTTCATACCTGTAAGCATGCAGTTCACATTTCTGAATATTTTCAATTTTGAAATGTCTTGAAAGCATCCTAATTTCAACATTTTCTTTTTCAACAGTTTGTAAAAGCTGCATTGTACGACATTTTTACTATAGCAACAGATGTCCCAAATGCAACATAGTAGTACATCAGACACAACCTCTTTATAACATAAGGTAAGAGGAATATATGAGTAACAGTTGTGTTTTAAGTATGCTTTTTCTGAAAGCTTGAAGTTTAGTTGGAATAAATTCTTGACTTCCCTCAAAATTAGAAGAAAGGAAACTACATATTCTTTTGAGAAATACGTATAGAGCACTTACTATGTACCAGGCACTGTGATATCTGCTGGGGACTTAAAAAAAGAGGTACAGGCCTCTTTTCTTGAGAATTTTAATTCCATCACTCAAGTTAATGAGGCTATTTTAGATGTGTTGTTTTCCAGTATACAGGTATTCAGGATTTTTTTTAAAGAAGTAATACCTGAAACAAATGGCCTTTTTAGTAAAGCCTATCTGTCATTTGTCATTGTTGGATATTAATCACATTTTTCAGTTCATGCTCAGTTTCTTTCTTTCCTCCTTTGTTTCCTTCTTTCTTTCTTTCTCTCTCTCTGTCTCCTTCCTTCCTTCCTTTTCAGACTATCCTCCATATTTATCAGTTTCTTAAGAGAAGAAAGAAGAAAAATACTAAAAGTAGATTACTTTCGTTTACTCAAATACTATTAAGTTTTTACAACCTTCAGAGAAGAGTGCTTTGCAGACGATACATGGAAGTTCAAAATACAGTCTCTGCCCTTGGGCTCACATTCTTATGAAGGGAATAAGATTAATACACACAAAGCAATTTAGTGAACCATTCAGGAATCTATGAGTGCTTATAATTGCATATAATTACTTGTGGTTCTCTCAGGTGAGGTAAATTTTAGGGGTTGTGAGTGCTACCTAAAAATAACTCACTTCTGAGAAAGGCTGTATCCACTCCCAAGAGAAAACACAGTTAACTCACTCAGTTAACTTACTCAGTTTACCCACTGTACGAAAATATATTTTTCTGATTTCTGAGGTATTCTCCATCCTTTCCTTTTATTAGGTTGGACCGACAGTTACAAGACATAGTGTACAAATTAGTGATCAATCTAGAGGAAAGTAAGTTTCTTTTTTTACGTAGTTGTGAATCCCAGAATCTCTGACTCTACTAGTTACATTTTAAGTGTAATTTAGTCTGTGTTTTATCATTTTTTAGGAGAAAAAAAGCAAATGCATGATTTCTATAAAGAAAGAGGTCTAGAAGTACCTAAACCTGGTAAGTTTGGGTGTATACCATAATGTATTTATAGAATTAAAGAATACTAGCAATAAAATTTGTGCCTTTTGAGGTTCTTTTGGGGATAACTGGTCATTGTATGATCCAAAAGAGATTTTGAAGGTAATGCTGTGTTTTAATCCAATTTATTTGTTCATAAGAATTAAAGAGTGTAGGTTCGCCGGAGCTAGGAGTTTGTTCCTAGCTCTGCCACTTCATTTTAAGGCTAAAAGGTACACTAGGTGTAGGACTTCAGCAAATTACTTCAATGTCTGTTTCCTCATCTATAAAATAGTGATAATAATATCACTTCCATCTTAAAAAGTATATTATTAAGTAATACAAGCACTTAAAACAGTGCCTGGCACATAGTAACTGCTCAAACATTTGTTTTTTATGATGATGATAATGTCTCAGAATAGAAGTCAAATAGATTGGGGTTTAAATCCTGGTTCTTCCACTTACTACCTGGGTGACTTTAGACAAATTGCCTAATCTCACTAAGTCCCAGTTTCTTTATCAGTTAAAAAAAAAAAAAAGAGTAGAAGTAATACCTATATCATGGGATTATGGTAAGGATTAAATGAGATGATGCATGTAAAGTGCTAAGCATGAGCTCTGGCATATAGTAGTGCTTATACAGGGTTATCTACAGATGTTGCTGTTCTCATGATCGCTCTCTGTGGCCCTGATAAACCAACCACACATGTCTGTCTTCTGTTGCAAAGTAGTCCCCAGGCTTGCCTTTAATTTTACTGGCTTTAACAGGTTAGTTGATGTTATTAAAGAAAGGGATATTGTATGTTTTATGATCTTTTAAATAGTTAAGTAGTTTTTTTATTTTTTAATTTAATTTTTTTATAGTTTTAATACCTGTATAATTATTTTTTCGAAGATCTCAATTTATGAAGTTTTTATTCTAAATTAACTTTTTTGTTTGGCTATCGAATAGCTGTTCCACAGCCAGTCCCTTCAAGCAAAGGAAGATCTAAGAAAGTCCTAGAATCAGTGTTTCGTATTCCACCTGAACTTGATATGTCTTTATTATTGGAGTTCATTGGGTGAGTACCCTAAAAAATCTACCTTTTCACCTTAAAATAAAGAAGTTTTAAAGTCTCAACAGTTATGAAGTCATTCTGAACTCAGGTAAAATCAAATTTTTCTGACATCGTTTTAAAAATTATGAAATATTTAAGACTTAGAGTAGTACAATAACCTCTGATAGTCCCATCTTCTGGCTTCAGAAATAAACTATTGCTAATATAACTGAAGCCCTTTGCTACTTCTGAATACTCTCAGAGATTAATAACCACTCTCCTAAAAATAATGTTTGTCATTCCCGTATGTTTTTTCATATGGTTCCCATATGTATATCTATTATTCCTAAGCAATATGTAGAATTGTTTTTGCCAATTTAAAAACTTTACATGATATACCATAGTGTTTTCCAACTTGCTTTTTTTGCTCAACATTGTGTGCTTCATCCCTGTTGAAATGTGTAGCTCTAGTTCATTCATTTTCACCATTGCCTGGTATTCCTTTAAATGAATATATCTTTTCTTTTTTGCTATAAATGTATTTGTATGTATTTCCTTGTGTGTATGTGAGATAGTTCTCTAAGGGTATAGATTTGCTGAGTCTTAGGATATGTTCCTCTTCAACTTTACTTGGTTTTGCCAAATTGTTTTCCAAAGCAGTTAGGTAGGTATCTTTCTAATTCAAATTCAGACACTGTAGCATGTGATATCCTCCATTATAGTGCAACATTGTTAAACAGACTACCATGGTTACAGAGTTGGCATGTATAGACTGTAGTTTTCAAGTACTTACATCACAGAATAAACCAATGAATAATAAACTTTCTTTCCATGGAAAAACCTAGATTTCCCAGTTTGTATTACTGATGACTATTTTATTTCTCAATCATTTCCTCCTTATAACTCTGTCAGTATCATTTATTTAGTATCTAACTTGTGCTATGTAGTATTTCTCTCTTTATATATATTCATCTTGTATTCTCAACCGTTATTAAGAACCCTCAAAGAGACAGGAAACCAAC
>VBSM01003143.1:14757957-14785505 GCA_008086735.1 Cheirogaleus medius
TGGGGTCTCACTATGTTGCCCAGGCTGATCTCAAACTCCTGGCCTCAAGTGATCTTCTATCCTCAGCCTCCCAAAGTGCTGGAATTACAGATGTGAGCCACCATGCCCAGCCTAAAAACTGTTTCACATTTGCCTTTAGAGCTGTGAATGGTGGTACTTGGTCTTGTGCTTGAGTTCAAAGGTAAGTCCTAAAGTTTATCCTCACAACTATCTATGACTTGCATTAATTCTGGAGCTTAACTTCGGAATCTAAGCTTCCAGACAATTGCTCAACTTATGCCCCTCTTTAGCCAGTGAGTAAAACGAATTCTAAGTAGCCTGGATTTATTACCTCTTGTAGATTCATCCCTTCTGTAATACTCCCTCATTTCCAGGCCCTTTGATGGGATGCTACAGAATTCCTTTGCAAAATTATAAGAAATATCACCCACTTTTTTTTAAAATAGAAAAATAGCACCCAATTCTATGTAATTTTTAGCAGGAGCAGAGGTGACTCGCGGTGGGATAGGCCCAGAGCCCAGTTTTGAGCTACCACCATCTCACTGCAATGCAGAAAGGCAGTAGGCTGAGAAGTCTGCAAAGAATAGCAGTCTACATGCAGGACTTGGTGTTGCCAAAGGTCTCTGGGGCACAGAAACCTGGTGAGGAAGGGGTTAAAAAAGATAAAAAGAAAAATGTCTATTCCCATAAGTGAGGGGACTTGCTTCTATGTAGAGAGGCAACATAGGGAAGACAAGAAAACACTGTGGCATCAGACAGAAGACCAAGGTCCAAAGCCCAGCTCTGCTACTTACTGTGTGATTGTTATTCTGAGGTTTGCCTTTATTTGTAAAATGGGTATACAAATACTCTACCTAAAGAGTGGTTGTGAGGTTTAAATAATTCTGTTTGCTGCCTAGTACAGTGTCTGTCACATAGTAAGTAGGTACTGAATAAATTACAGCTAGTTCTCAGGGTAGGGGGACCTCACTGTCTAATGGATCTGAAAGTCACATATTATGAATGTCCTTTGCAGGCAGGGTTCCCCACAGTCTCGGACGTGTTTTGTTGTCCCGTGGTCGTAACAGTTGCTGTTGCTGGCTTCCTTTCCATTTACCTCTCTGCCTATGACTCTGAACATTTTCCATGTTACCAATTATAATTTAATAATTTGTCAACTCTGTAAGATGCTCTTAATGCCTTTCTTTTCTAAACGAGTTCGTGGCACTTGGGGATGACTCAGTGAAAAGAGAAGATACACATTAGTCAGAGGCAGACTTGACCCTCTGAACCAAAGCAGTGCTTCTCTCAGCGAAACGACAGAAACCACAGAACACGAATTATGTTGGTGGGATTTGTGTGACTTTTAATTTCTTATTTTACTAATGATGTCTTACAGTGAGAGTGAGGAGTACAGACAGGGCTGGATCAGGTGAGGGAAAGGAAGAAGAGAGAAGTATCTTTGAAGTTCCTTGAACTATTGAAGCATGTGCTAGGGTGAGAAAGTTCAGTAAAAGCATCACGTCCTTATCACCAGAGCTCTTAAGGGAGATGTGGAACTGAGACCGGGGCCACTCTTCAGCTCTGGTGGAAGTGACTGCTGACAGAGAACCGATCCCGTGTCAAACGTGGCACACGGGAAAGACTGGGCAATGCGGATGCGACAGAGTTGGGCAGATGAAGAGTTGACTCTTCAGAATCTACTTCCTAGCAAGCGAGCAGGAGCAAGCGCACCCCTCCTCTGGTCTGAGTGTCTCCTCCTCTCCTGCAGGACCTCAATAACCCTGCGGCAGTGGGGAAAATGCTGGGCAAGACTCTTAGAAAACAGAAAGATATTTTTTATATTTGCTGGTGGTGTGGATTGACCAGAAGTAGTTTCTTTTACTTTTGGGCAGTAGCATTGTGTCCTGGTGATAAAATATCCTACACTGAGCACTCTTAAAAGGCAAAGGAGAGTGAAAGCAAGGCCTCTTTTGGACCTGGACTAGTGGGAAGGGGAATATATGGATTCTTAGGGTAATAAGGGCATGAAAAAACTAATTCTATTTCACCACAAACCAACTGACACAGATAAATGACACCTTGGCTTTTTCCACTCATAGAAACACTCACTTCTTCTAGTTCATACTACTAAATCTAAGGTCAGCTTAATCACAGTTTGGGATGACTATTACTGTGCTTCTAAAGTTAAGGTGAAAAGCTATATTCTTAATAGTTTTTTCCCCCTAATTAAATGGATTTGAATAAGCTGGAAGCCTAACATCTAGATATTCTTTCCATTATTTTATTTGTTGGGGGAAACCCTTAAAATTTATCACTGCCATTTTTGTTTAATCTACAGAATTGAAAGAATATGGAATGGGCAGGGATAAGTCATTACACGAATCATAGAAGTGGTCAACATGCATTGAATTTTACCTATTGAGCAAGATTGCTAAAGGGGGTAAGTTCTCATGAAAGAACCTAAATGCGTTTAAAAGGGAAGAATACTACACTAGCCTTTTTTTTTTTCCTGGATGGAAGAAAAGGATACATGGAATTGAAGAAGGTAGAAAGGAAAGTGTCCATTAAACAAACACCTATCGTTTCTGAAACAGTTCTATCAGAGTGGAATTGGGTATAGACCATTGGTTTATCTTTGGCAGTGATCTTATATTTCAGGCATCTAGAGTAAGATTATATAGCTGAGTAATGGCTGAGCATAGTGAATAAATACAGTTTTAATTTCAGTTCACAGCAAATGATGATGATCACAGATTTAGCACCTTAGTTTGTACTTCCTCTGCATCTGAATCATCTATCACTGTGAAGTCTGAGCTTCAGGTGAGAAAGCTGTATTCTTAGATAACTCCTCTGTGATTGCTCCAGGACTGCAGTTTCCTTCAATCTAAGGGGTGGTTTTCTTATTAGAGAAAGTAAGTTTCAATACTAAATGTGAGACTGAAGCCTTCAAGACATTTTATAGTGTTGGCAGGTGTTAGGGATCAGGAATAGGCTGTTTAACAAGTCAAATGCATATTATTCCCTCTTAAGCATTAACTTTTTTTTAAGCAACGAAATTATATTTTTTGGCTTGAGATGGTACTTTCTTCTATATTTGATTTCTCGGTTTTCTTAGTGGATATTACGGTCTCCTCCAATATTTCTTCAAAACTTTCCCCTATCTGGGAGGTTTTCTTAGAGGCTACCTTAGAAGCCTCCTCCTCTTCCTCTTCTTTCTTAAGTGACAGCCCAGTGGATGATACTTTGGAGGTTGCAGAACTGAGGATTCTAGGTGGGAGCAGATAACTTGGATTGGGAGGTGGATTCAGCCCTGAAATGCTTAACCCGCTGGTGCTAAAACGTGTCTCTTCACCTTCCAGCAGTTTCCTGTAAATCCAACAGAGAAAAATTCTTAGGAAGTCAACTTGCAACTTTCATTAAAAAAGAATTTAACCCACCATTCCTTATTCATTTTAGAGAGATTCCAAAGGCCTTTGCAGGTTCTTCATGAGGCTGAGACCAATAATAAATATTGAATTCCAAGGCTCAAAGAGTTGGAGCATGGGTGCATGTGCAAACACATGCACACACCTTCAGCACCAGCTGTGTTTAAAGCACTACTGCCCGAGGGAAACCTATCCTATTCACAAATATATCCTAGAAGGAAAGCCTACAACTCCTGAAGGCCACATCACACCCAGTTTTGGCAATTAGAGCCTACAAAACTCTAGGGAGAAGTAATTTTCCTAATTAACACCTTAACTGCAACAGGGATAAGGAAGTGAGAAGTCCACAAAGGAGGGAGGACCTGCTGCTTAATTCTGCCTGAATTTGAGATTTGTACTTTTTCAGTGGATAAGGGCACAAAGGGAATGGAACCAGCAGCAACAAAAGCCAGTGAATGACACTATTTCAGATCCCACACTGTTTCTCAGCCTTGATTAAACTGCACTGTAAGAGTGGCCTCAATATCTTTTTTTCTCGTAAGTAATAATTTTTGTCATCCTTTTCTTTAAAAATGAGAAACTCAAGACACTATCAGATATGCTTGGAGCTTTGTTTTGAAGTAGTATACACTGTGTAAAGAAAAAAAGAAAAAATGTCCAGACAGATCTGGGGTTGAATCTGAGCTCTGCCATCTACCAGCACTGTGACTTTGAGCAAGTCACACAGTCTATGGTTCAGTGTCCTCATCTGCACATTGGGAACAATGTGACCTGATACCTTGTGCCTGACACATAGTGGTCATTCAAATAATAGCAGATGCCCCATAAATATGTACAATCACAATGTGTCAATAAAAAAAAAACCTCTAGCAGTTGCTATTAGTACTTTTTTTTTAAAGGCAATGTTCACTTAAACATTGCTTTGAGTAGGAATCTGGGGATAAAACTCACCTGTCAGGCTTTCTAGATTGTATAAAAAACTTTTTTTTTTTTTTTGAGACAGGGTCTCATTCTGTCACCCAGACTGGAGTGCAGGGGCATGATCATAACTCGTTGCACCCTTGAACTCCTGGGCTCAAGTAACTGGCCACACACTGGGCTAATTTTTAAATTTTTTGTAGAGGTGGGGTTTCACTATGTTGCCCAGGCTGATATTGAACTCCTGGCCTCAAGCAATCTACCTAAGCTTCCTAAAAGTCCTGGGATTATAGTTGTGAGCTACCATGCACAGCCTGATGGGTTTTTATTTCAATCTTTGTGTAGTCACATTACCCCCTTAAATTCTTGGCAGTGGTATGCAGAATACTCCAGGACTAGTAAGTGGAACTGGGATATATCCAGGTGGAGGGACACAGGGGTCAGCTCACCTGGAAGGGGCCAGGGATGCCCTTCCTTATTCTCCCTCACTGATCAGAAACCAGAGAGACCAGACCACTTATCTGGATAGCATTGCCCCCAGGTGACTGGATTTGGTCAGGTGAGCATGCCGGCATGCCCTTTGAGGTACCTGTAAGCTGCTATCTCAATGTCAAGAGCCATTTTGACGTTGAGCAAGTCCTGGTATTCCCGAAGGTGGCGTGCCATCTCACTCTTGGTGTTCCTCAGATCATTCTC
Source organism: Cheirogaleus medius (assembly GCA_008086735.1). Lineage (NCBI taxonomy): Eukaryota > Metazoa > Chordata > Mammalia > Primates > Cheirogaleidae > Cheirogaleus > Cheirogaleus medius. The sequence goes on from VBSM01003143.1 coordinate 14,762,979, forward strand.
CAGCTGCCCAATGCTATCCTGGAAAAGCGACATATCCAAAATAGTTAGGCCAGGACAGCTGAAATCCATCGAGATTTCCACAAGGCAGGATTCTCAACCCTGACTACATATGAAAACTCCCTGAGGAACTTATAAAATGCTTACATCCAGGCCTGTCCCCAAGCCCAGATTCTCTATTTGTTCTGGGGTGGGGTCCCAGCATTTACCTTTTTTCCTAAAGGTCCCCAGGAGATTTGGGTGCATGGTGAGGGCTGGGAACTTCTACCACAAGCACATGGTTCTCAAATGAACACTGGGAGATGATTTTTTTCCTTTTTACAATCACTTACTATCACTCCCTTCCTTGTTGTATTGCTGCTGAATAACTCTGTTGTTACATGTCCTTTCCAAAACCCAAAGCCTCAGGTTAGGAGCTTAGATTCAGAAAATTCTAACTGTGGAAAGCACAGAGAGGAGACAGCAAGCCTTCTCTCCCTCCATTCCATGTCTGCGTTCATTTTGATGGTTTCCTGGAAGTCTGCCACTCAATCACTTTACTGAAAGCATTTTACATGACAGATAAGGAGGAAGCATAATTACTTCACAGGATTTTTAAACAACCCAAATGGCAGACTGAAATTATAATATTTTAACAAAGAAACTAGGTCCATGTAATGCTCCAAATTCTTCCGAACCAATGCATGGAAGAGAAATAGCTTCATATTTGTGGCCCTGAACACAGAAGCCAGAGGATCTTTTAAAAACAAAGCAGGTCCTGTTGTTTACCTGCTTAAAGCTCTCCAATAGCATTGAAATAAAATCTAAACTCCTCAGCATTACCTGTACTCTTCCCTTTGCTCTACGTGTTTCAGCCACCCTGGCCTTCTCTTGTGCTCTTTAAACATACCAAGTTCATTGCTATCTCAGGTCCATTACTTATTTTTTTGAGATAGGGTCTCACTCTGTTGCCCAGGCTAGAGTACAGTAATGGCATCATAGCTCACTGCAACCTTAAACTCCTGGGCTCAAGGGATCCTCCTGCTTCAGCTTCCCCAGTAGCTGGGACTACAGGTACACACCACCACGTCTGGCTAATTTCTTTCTTTCTTACTTCTTTCTTTCTTTTTTTTGGTAGATCCAAGGTCTCATTGTGTTGCTCAAGTTGATTTGGAACTCCTGCTTCAAGTGATCCTCCCCAAGTGCTAGGATTACAGGCATGAGCCACCATGCCCAGCCCCAGGCCCTTTGGACTTGTTATTTCCTCTGCCTGTAATGCCCCTTAGTGGGTCTTTGTTTACATGGCTGACTTCTTGTCATTCAAGATTCAGTTCAAACGTCCTCTCCTCAGACAGGACTTCCTTTGCAACCAATTTAAGTATCCTCCCTCCACTGATCCAACACATTATTTTACTTCAAGCCATGGCAGCTAGCCCATGCAGGAACTTTGCACAAATTAGAAAAAGGTACCCCCAGTGGGAGGACAAATTAGAAAAAAAGCACCCACTTGAATGCAGCCACCCTGGTCTTAGCTCTTAGCATTATATAAAATTATCTTGTTCATTTATTAGTCTACTAATGTATTTTCTGTCGCTTTCCTCTATAACAGGGTTTTTTAAACCTTGGCCCTATTGATGTTTTTGAGTGGATAATTCTTCGTTGCTGGGGGCCATCCTGTGCATTGTAGGATGTTTAGCAGTATCCCTGGCCCCTACAGGCTAGTTGCCAGAAGTACACACTTTCCCTTTTCCAGTTGTGATAACCAAAACTTTCTCCAGACATTGCTTAGAGTCGCCTGGGGGCAAATCCCTCTTGGTTGAGAAGTACTGCTCTAGAACATAATTAACATGGATTCAGGGGCCCTTTCTGTCTAGGTCACCCTAGAAGCCCAGAGCCTAGCACACTGTTGATGCTCAATGAATAATTGTTAAATGAATGAGTGATGCAACATAAGCACTTCTTCTTTTCTTATGACCTGAAAAGGTGTGAGCAAACAACCTATATAATTCAGCTGTCACTTTGGAGACATGAAGAACACAGTGATTGAGAGTTATTTTTATGAAAAAGTGATGCAGATAACATATCAGAAACTTCAAGAAAGTTAAGTGCCGAGGGGCCCTTGCAATTCCCCTGTGTGGGGATGATAAAGCAATGGTGAAAGGTAGGGCTGATAAATTAGGGGGTGCAAACTTCCAAATTAAGAGAATTTGCAGAAAGAATTAAAATTCATGCCACCTACCTGCTCTATAAATATTGACAGGAATACTGCAGAGGAGAATCTCAATTGACTTACAGGTACAGGGCAAGGAATGATAGTGGGAAAAATTCATATGACACTGGACAGTGATGCAAGTATTTCAAAGTGTGTTAAGAGATTGTGAGGGCTTAAAAGGAGTTTTACCAAGAAATTTTACTTAATGGTTGCTATTTGAGGTTAGATGACTCTACAAGCAAGTCCTGCTAGTGATGCATTAGGAGCAAGAGAATCCATATTCCTGTGGTAAGGGGGAAAGGAGTCAGGGTTAGAGAAAAAGGAGAAAGGAGAAAATTTTACCATTATGCAAGGGAACAGGAGAAATTTGAGACGAGGAAAAAAGGGGCATTTCTTCAGGATCTTTGGGTTGCAGTTTTTGCCCTGCCACTAACATCCAATGTACCTCTGCTAGTTTTCTACATTTTAATTTCATCAAACTTTCCATGTCGGCATATGGAAAATTATAGTGTTCATTCTTTTCCGAGATTCTCAAATTAGGATCCCAATTTAATGTATTTTCCATTAGTAGATGAGTCTATTATCTGTTAAATTAGATAACAGACATTAGAACAGCATGGCACATAGGAAGTACTCAATAAATATTAGTGATTTTTATTATTGTTAATGTCATACCATGTGATTCTCCATCCTTTTGATGATATGGACAAATAATCATGATCCTTCCTTATGACCCCTTAAATAACTAAGAAAAGTAATATATAATAAAATTTTAATATTGGATAGTTGCAGGCATATGCCTTAAAGCACCAGATTTTTAAAAAATAACAATTTTGAATAAAAATCTTTCTAAAGTGGCTTATACCACTACAATGATGACATTGAACATAATGTAACCTTCCTCAGCAATTAAGGGTCATGATAATGATCAATTTTTAAAAATATTATTCTGTGATATATTTTATCTTTTAGGTCAACTGAGGTATATCAGGCTGTTTCATTTTACCCTAAATGGTCCCGAAGAGCAGTGTTTGAATCAGTGTTGCTGCTTCTTGGCTTTCTTTGTCCTGAAAGATGAACAGATTTGCTGCTACTCATTCTTAACAATGCCTGACTCCACTCATTCTTAACAATGCCTGGCTCTAGTGGTCCGCCCTCCTCTTCTATCTCGCTGCTCGCTTGAAATCCAAACAAAGCGTTTTAGAATCATGTAAAATAAGAATGAGTAGGATGGGGGCTTCAAAGTGGCCAATTTCTTAATATGTGATTTAGAGATAGATGTTTTGTCTCATCAGCAGGTTAATCAGGTCCTTTATTAAAAAAAATTTTTTTTCAGGTAGAGTGACTCAAGCATTAAAACAAAAATTATTTCTGTTTCACTGCTGTATTTTCCAAATAAGAGGTGGTTGGGGAGCTGAGTTCTAGATGGATGAGATTTCCTTGAACTTTTATGTTAGGGATTTCACATATCTATTTTACGGATCAGAGTAGACAAATGCATGACTTGCTTCTTTCAGGGGGAATTGTGCTGCCTGCTGACCACTGATGGCTCCTCAATATCTCTGTCTCTTTGTTTGCGCTCTCCACCCTACACGAGGCTGTTGTCTTGCATCGCCCTTCAAAAGCCCTGCCAAAGATGGCCTCCAGCTCGAAATCGGAGCAGAACGCTGCAGTCGGCCCCCTCCCCCAACCACGCAGCTGCTGCAGGCTTAGCCTGAGGGAATGGGAGCGAGGCACTCCCAGCTCCAGCTGGGGTCTCTCCCCAAGTAGCTAAGACAAATGCTGAGCATCTTGCCCATGGCTGGAAGGATGCCGGGTGGGCGTAAGAGAAAGAGCTGGCCACACGAGCCTCTGCAGTGGAGAAGAGGACCGACAGACAGCGCTGTGGATTTCATCACTCTTGAGGGGCCCTCAGCCAGGGGAGCAGTAGTGAGAGCGGCACAGTCTGCTTGGAAGAGGCCATCCACAATGAGTGCTCTGGCTGGCCGTCCTGAATTACTGGGTGGGGAGAGAGTGTTTTTATTTGTGGTTCACTCACAAGTTATTGTGAGCCTTATTCTCACTCCTGTCTTGGCTTCATCCCCATCTTTTTTCTTCCTCCACTACACTCTAAAATCTTGCACTGTATGTCTTCCTGTAAGTTGCTTTGCTGGAAAATGTGGTTTAGGTCAGTGCACTCCAAAATCAGTCTGAGAACCAACTGGATGCAGCACTTTTATTGAAAATGCATATTCCTGGGCCCCACCTGCCCCCAGTTGACCTTGTTTGTGTGTCATTGGGTTTAGGAACCACGAATTCAAATTTATTTCTGTATAGAAGCTATTATGGTGGCCCAGGTGACAGTAATACAGTGAGACAGACGGGGGCAAACAAAATGAAACAAAACAAAAACCAGATGGAGGAGCTTAAAAAAAAAAAGGCCAATGTAGCTTTTTTTGAATTCTAATTTCAGAAATGGATCTATCAAACTATAGATTTATATGCAGCCACTGCCACCCCCAATCTCCAAGGGGCCAGACCCTTCCTGCTATTTAATTAGGTTGTATTCCAATCTCATAATGGAGAGAAGAGAGCAGACTTGGCTCATCTCCCTGGAGAGCATTAACCAGAAGGGATCGTGATTGTTCAGCAAGGTCTTTCAATGAAAGCTTCAGCTTTCTAAGACTGACCACAATAAAGGTCTGGGACCCCACTACCCTCCAAGAACGTCCTTAGACATCTTTCACAGAACTGGGACTCTAATGGTGCTGAAGTGGCTGCGTAGGAAAGAGAACTGCCCTGTTTCAGAAATGGAAAACCATTAAGCTTTTCAGATAGAGGGGAGTTGCCTTTGGCTTTTGAAGACAATAGTCCTAGCTCTTCCTAATCTCTTCTCCTGTCTGATTCAGACTCTATCATACACTATTGTATACTTACTGTGTCACCTTGAATCATTCTTTATCTTTTTAAAAGTGTAAGAAGGCTTCTTTCCTCAAATAGGCTATCAGTTCTCTGGGGCCAAGAAAACTTGACTTTAATTGGGCCTTCCTGTGTCTCACAGAGGGTGCCAAGCTTACAAAGGAAAATGGTCCCACCACTAATCTCTGAAGCAGAAGAAAGAGAATCACCTCCCATTACTGCAGTGAAAGGGGGGTGGGGGAGGATGGAGTGGCAGGGCAAGAAAACAATGGCTAAATGTCACTGTGGAGAGGGAGTCTTTTTGCCCTGGTCAGCACTACTAAGGTGGTTAGAATAGCCAGAGACACTCCTATGGCTTCAGGCCTTCAGGACCCCTGAGTAAGGCTGTGAGACCCACCTCAGCCTTAAGTCTCAAGAAGTAGGAAACAGCTTCCTGATGTCTGACCTTCCCTTCCACTTCCATCAGCAGGTCCTCTAAGGCTCAAGCTGATGGGGGCAGCACTGCAGAGCTGCAGATGCCACAGTTTCTGTTGTTTTTTTGTTTCTTGTAGACAAAGTCTAGACGACCCTACTATTGTCTAATGCTGAAAACCTTTTACAGAAAACAAGACAGACAATACTGTTACTACCTCTTAGAATGTAGGGGCTATAACAAGCAGAGGATATGGCAAAGCCCAATTCAGCTGGCAATTCTGTGTAAGTTGTTCTTTTTGTAGGAATACTGGGCTAGCCCTCCAGTAGACCACCTAGCTCATCCTTTGAGGCTTCTGGAAAAAACATGAAGTCTCAAGTAACCAAATGTGACTAATTCAAGCCATCCAGAAGCTAGAGCACATAGTGAAAAGTTCAAGTTACAAATTTTGAAGCAGAATAGAAGTACTTATTTAAATAATCCCATAATACCAAACTAACCAAAGCAAATCATCTAAGCAGGCTTTCTTTCTTCATCAAAGGGAGTCATTTGTATTAAACAGTAAATACCTGCACATCAATAACAATTCTTTAGCTCCTGACTAAAATGGTACTTTTGAGATTTCACTCCTTTCTTGGTTCTATTTTCTTAATGTTCTCAAACCCTATTAATTTAATCAAATGTCAACTTCAATTCTAGCTTGAATTATTTCAAGTTTCTGAATTATTGGCATTCTATTCAAAGGAGCTTTTATTGTACCCTGAAATTGAACCACACTATTTCTTTTCTACACTTTTCATCACCCTGTCTCCTGCCTCTGCGTCCTTTGTGGTCATAAGCCCAGAATGTCCTATATGGTAAAACTGAAGATGCAGTGATCTTTGTTGGGAAAAAAGAGCCAATCAATACATTCACAGGAGCTTAAAGGACAGGGAAAAATGGAAAAAATTATGTGAACTATAACAAAGAAACAATCTCTTCGATTATCGTATTACACTTAGGAGGGAAAAATATTAAGAAAATGAGAATTTTCAAGTAGAACCTCACAGCTGCTGAGCAAATTAAATGGTTTTTGTTAAATGCTAAGCCACCCGTGAAAGTGAAAATTGATGCTGTCCACAACGTGACCTTTGATTGCAGGTAGCCAATACTGATGTGTTGATATTGCAGGAGAAAAAAGAAACCAAAAGCAGTTAATTGCCTAGAGATTCATAACTGGGACATGAGACGGGAGAGACATAATTGCTGAGATGGGAAAAACTCGATATCAGCACCTCGGACAGCGCCCAAACCATTCTCGTTTTGCTAACTGGCGGACGTAAGGCTTTCTTTAGGAAGAAATGTCAGTAGGGAATCATGGGGAATGGGAGTGGTGGTGGTGGTGGTGGTGGTGGTGGGTGGGTGGGTGTGTGTGTGTGTTGGGGGAGGAGGGTAAAGCAGGGCGGTTGCTACTATCTCAATCATCACTTGGGGGGAGGGAGTGGTGGTGGTGGTGGTGGTGAGTGGGTGTTTGTGTGTGTGTTGTGTGTGTGTGTGTGTGTTGGGGGAGGAGGGTAAAGCAGGGCGGTTGCTACTATCTCAATCATCACGCAGCTTGTTGGCTCTCACTCTATATTCCTTTGAGGACAAGACAAGAAAATAGGATAAGACCCACCTCCGTTCAGTACAACATTCTCTCCCCAACACTGAGGCAGACGATACTCCATAAATACCAATTTCAAGGCGCACAAAAAGCCTTTCAAAGTCAGCCAGACAAGCCAGATAGCAGAGACAGCACCGCCCACCATCGAGAGGCTGTAACCCGTCCCTGTTTGGTTCACTCCTACTTTGAGTGGGAGACTGTTCTCCAGGTCGCCAGTGTGTGCATGCCCACTTGCTGACAGAGAGGCATAGTTAGATTTTCAGACTCCAAAGAAGTTTAAGGGCTTCTTTGTTAGAAGGGCTAGGGCGGGGACAAAAGTGAGGGGCCGGGAAGGAGGGCTCCCAGGCCCCTAAAATTAACAGTAGAGACTCCAGGACTTTTTGTTTGCCAGCGCCACCAGTCGGGGCCATTCTCTCCCCTCTCATATCTTTCCCTTAAATCCTAGGGCCCATATTTACCAGAAAGAGCAGTACACGCGGGAGAGGACAGGATGCCCCTCCCCACGCAGCACTCCAGTCCTTACCTGGTAGCCAGCCACCTCAGCACTGTGACGTTCCTCCAGCTCCAAAATCTGCCTCTCCAAGGACTCGTTGGCCCCGCGCAGGCCCTCAATCTCGATGGTGCGTGCCTGCAGCTGGCGCCGGTACTCGTGGATCTCCTCGCGGCTGGCCCGGATGGCCTCAGTGCTGCGCGCCGCCTGCTCATTCAGGTTGGCGAACTTGGACTTGTACCACTCCTCAGCGGACTGCAGGTTCTTAGCGGCCAGGGACTCATACTGGGCGCGGATCTCCCTTAGCGCCGAACTCAGGTCTGGTTTAGCCACAGCCACATCCACCTCGGCCGCGGCCTGCGACGAAGCCTGCAGCGTGGCCAGCAGCTCGGCTACCTCTTCGTCGTGCACCTGGCGCACGAAGGCCAGCTCGTCCAACAGCGACTCCACCTTCTTCTCCAGGTCCAGGCGGGCCAACGTGGCGCCGTCCACGTCGCGCTGCTGCGCCTTCAGGGCGCGCTCGGCGCCTTCGCGCCCGCGGCTCTCCTCCTCGCAGCGCGCCCGCAGCCGCTGCACCTCCTCGGCCAGGCCGTCGCGCTCCAGCAGGGCCTGCGCGCGCGCCGAGCTCGCCTCCTCCAGCTGCGCGCGCAGGTCGCGCAGCTCGCGCTGGAAGAGCTCGCCGACGCGCGACGGCTCGGCGTGGCGCTGCCGCAGCGCGGCCAGCTCGGCCTCGAGCGCGCGGTTCTGCGTCTCCAGTTGATGCACCTTCTCGATGAACACCGCGAAGCGGTCGTTGAGGCCCTGCAGCTGCTCCTTCTCGTTGGTGCGGATGATCTTATACTCGTTGGTGCGCGCCGCCGCCTGGCTCAGGTCCAGTCCGTCGGACGCCTGAGACCGGCGATAGGCCAGGCCCAAGCCAAGCGACGAGGCCGAAGAGCAGGCGGCTGAGGAGGCCACATTGCAGCGGGACAGCGACTGCGAGCGGAAGCTGCCCGAGCCGCCGGCCCCAGAAAGGCGCGCAGACAGGCGAGAGCCATCCCCGAACACCTTGCGGTAGGAGGAGGCGGAGCACAGGTAGTGCTCCGAGCCGAAGCTCATGGTGCTGGGATCAGGACCCGGCGTGCGGCTGCTGCTGGAGCTACAGAAGAAAGGAGAGGTGCGGCAGACAGGGCGCGGCTGGGCGGTGTGCACCGGGTTTTAAGGCGCTGGGGCTGGGGCGGCGCATTGGGGGCGGAGCTCCTGCTCCGGGTCTGGCGGGGAGAGGGAAGGGGGGCATCCAGGAGCGGGGGCGGGGAAGCGCAGTGACTACCGCAGCCGCGCGCGCGACCGACCTGGGACGCGGGAACAGGGCCATCTACGTAGGAGTCGCCCTCTGTCCGCAGCGCCTCTCCCCAAGAATCGACTGCTTTGGAAGTGACTTGAGCAGAGGGGTGCCTAAACAACTGAGGTTTCCCATCTGGACACCGCGCTGCTCTGTCGCGTCCCTTGACCCTGTCCTCCCTTCCCTCTTTAACCCAGTGAGAGGTGAGGGTTTTCCGGGGAAGGTGCCCCCTACGCCCTCCCTCACCCCGGAGTTTCCGAGGGGAAGGTCCTGTTTTTCCAGTTAGAGTGGGGGCTCGCAGGGCGAGGCCTTGTCACCTCCCTCAGGTGTTGGGGGGTAGAGTGAGTCTGCGTCAGAGAGCATCTCTCCAGCTGTTCCTCTGCAGCTCTCTGGGAGCGCCTGGGGCGGGAAGATGCTCGGAAAGCCTGTGACACCCCCAGAAGAACGGAGAGATCAGTAAAGAAAGTGAGCCCGAGCTGCGGAAAGTGAGTAGAAGCGGAGGTAGAGAGGAAAAGGGGCCAGACCTGGAAAGGAGGTGGCGCTGGGAATGACTGGGGCTCAACAATAGAGCTGTAAAGCACAGCACAGACTAGGACCACAAGCTGGTGAAAAGGGGGCTGAGGACTTCTGTTTTGAAAACGGTTGTGTTTGAAACATTTCAAATTGAGCATTTTAAAACCGGGAGGTTTCATCTAAAAAGAAACTGGATTTCTGGCTTCTTCTGAATATGTGAAGAGCTGGGATGGCCGCAGTGAGCAGAGGTGAGGTGCCCTGGCCATTTGATTAAGAAGTGTGCTCTCCTCTTCACAGTCCCCGCCATTCTCCACTGAATTACGCCCACCTTCTTAATTCATTTGCTTTAGCTGTCTGGCCCTGAAGGCATTTGAGATTTCACTCTGCGCAAATCCTGCAGCACAGGTCCTCATCTGTCTTTGGAGAGCCACTTCCGTTGGAGATCTCTCTTTGGACCAAAGAGGGCCGTGCAAACCAATTGAACTCTAGGAGTGGGGAAGAGCACTGGTGACTGAGGGGGCCTCCTCTACCACACAGTGGGCGGAATCAAAGAATGACATCTGAAAAGATGAAGGTTGGGAGGGGTCAGTGTGGGTGTGTGATACATACTCAACTTTAAGCTTATGTTATCACTCAGGGTGTGGCTATGCCTTTGGAGAGGGAGTAGGAAGACGTTTTTAGTTATATTCCAGAATTCCAGACTGAGGGCCTTCTTTGATCTTGGAATCTCAAGGATGTAGTTCTAGGATAAATTTTATTTCAGCTCATGGCAGGGCGGATATTATCTGGGACAGGCCACCAAAGGAAGGGGAAAGGGGATCTTATGGGACTTTGGAACATATCTCTTGGCTTTGTATTTGATGTCATGGAATATGGTCGGGCCTTGCCACACCCTGCCCCTCTGGTTCCTCATCACAGACCAAAGACCTCAACTAGAGCAACTCAATTCTGAGGTCTTTGGGCTCAGAAAGACCTGGTGAGGTAAAGGATGGAAGAGTGTTAACACTGCTGAATAATTACCATCTGTCAGTCTTTGTGCCAGCACTTTTGCATAGTGGCCCTCACCCCCATCTTACAGATAAGACACTGAGGCTCAGTGTAGCACTCTGCACAAGGTCACCAGTAAGCAAAGACAAACATATGTTCTTTCCTCACTACATAATTCTGCTTAGTGCCGTGAGACTCTTGAAGTCTCATTAATTTCCAAAATAGGCTAAGTGGGCTTCATGAGAGTTTTGGCCAATAATAAATTAGTAGGCTGGTTTATAATTGGAAGAATACTGGACTCAGAGTCAGAGGCAATGGGTTTCAGTTGTGGCTTCTGCCACTTACTAAGCATGTGAGGATAACAATGCCTATCTCCCCAGAGTCATGAAAGATTGAACTGGTTTGTGTGAAGGTGCTCCATAAGGGATTATTGTCATCATCATCCTCTTTCAAATAAAAGGGCATTGTTTCATATCCAATCCACCAGCAACAGGATACAAGTTGGGTTTAGTGAGGGGATTGCAGGAGACTACCACCATATCCCTACACACAGGTCTCCAGGCTACCCCTTGGGAGAGAGAATACAGCCAGCCTTGATTGTTTGTGGTACCAGAGGCCTGCGTGAGTGTGGCAAGATGGAAACAACCACAGATGATTAGAAGATCTTACTTCTGGGCTATATTTCAACCATGTTACTCAGGAATACTGAAAGCAGCAAAATGTCCTGATTAGAGTTCTACCTTTCTTTCCTTTTCTATCCTCAAATAGAAGTAGTACCCCAGGCCGGGTGCGGTGGCTCACACCTGTAATCCTAGCACTCTGGGAGGCTGAGGCAGGAGGATTGCTTGAGCTCAGGAGTTGGAGACAAGCCTGAGCAAGAGCAAGACCCAGACCCCATCTCTACTATAAATAGAAAGAAATTAGCCGAACAACTAAAAATAGAAAAAATTAGCCGGCACAGTAGTACATGCCTGTAGTCCTAACTACTTGGGAGTCTGAGGCAGGAGGATCACTTAAGCCCAGGAGTTTGAGGTTGCTGTGAGCTAGACTGACGCCATGGCACTCTAGCCCGGGCAACAGAGTAAGACTCTGTCTCAAAAAAAAAAGAAGTAGTACCCCAAAGGCAAAACACACATAGAGCAGAAGAAAGTGAGGCAAAAGGCCTATGTGATCCAACAAAGTGGCAGTGGCCCTAGAGTGGGCTGCATTTTGCATCTTCTTAATAGCATACCTGAGATTCCAGACTGATATTCCCCCTTGGGACTTACACTTCGCTTTCTTGGCATCCCACTCCACAGGCCTAGATGTTTGGCTTTAATAATTTTACCACAATGCTGTCCTACGAAGGATCGCTCTTGGCTGAGCCTCAATTCATAACTTCTTCCAGCTGGCTAGGTTTCCTGGTGGAGTGTCCTGGGTGTGCAGGGCTGTGTCTTCATCCTTTAATGTTGCACTTGCGCATTACAGACACATCAGTCGGTCATCGCCACTTCCCCCTTATACCACATCTTCTGTAGTCTCTCTGAGGCATTTGACAGTGCTGACCTCTCACCTTGGGTTCAGTGACTTGGTTCTTGGCCTTCTGCTCTTCCCTCATTGATTTTCTTTTTTAGATATGGAATCTCCCGGCTGGTCGCAGTGGCTCATGCCTATAATCCTAGCACTCTGGGAGGCCAAGGTGGGAGGATTGCTTGAAGTCAGGAGTTTGAGACCAGCCTGAGCAAGAGTGAGACCCCATCTCTACTAAAAAAAAAAAGAAATAGAAAAATTAGCTGGCATAGTGGTGCATGCCTGTAGTCTTAGCTACTCTGGAGGCTAAGGTGGGGGATCGCTTGAGCCCAGGTGTGTGAGGTTGCAGTGAGCTATGAGGATGCCACTGCACTCTGTCCCAGGCAACAAAGCTAGACCTTGTCTCCAAAAAATAAATAAAATAAAATTTGAAAATAAGGTAAAATAGAAGTTGGATCTCTCACAGGTAGGGAGGCTTGTGGTAAAGTTCTCTCCCTGAGAGATTTAGTTTTGCGTCATGGTTTTTCCTAACCACGTGACTTTGAACACATTTCTATTATTTGCTGAGCCTTAGTTTCTTCATCTGCGAAGCTTCAGTAAAACCATCCACCTGAGTGTTCTGCACACCTGGTTGATCATTAGAATGACCTGGGAACTTAAATTCAGATTTCCCAGGCCTTACTTGAAACCCACTGGATCTAGGTTTAAGAATGCTTGACCTAATTCTCATGAAATTACAGTGAGGTTTAAATGAGGTTATGAATACAAACTGGGTATCACAGTGCATGTTTGGCAAATGGTGGCTATTAGAGTATCAACTTCTATAATTCATTCAGCAAATAGTTACCCAATGTTTACTATGTGTAAGGCCCTGCAGCAGGTGCTAGGCATAAGGCAGACACAGACTCAGCCTCCATGAGACTGGCATTCTGGCAGGAAACACAGAGATTAAACAACTAATTACAAGTTAATTTTTGTTTTTTGAAGAGTCTTGCAGTCTTACTCTGTTGCCATGGGTAGAGTACGGTGGCGTTGTCATAGCTCACTGCAACCTCAAATTCCTGGGCTCAAGTGATCCTCTTCCCTCAGCCTTCCAAGTAGCTGGGACTACAGGAGTGCGCTGCAATGCCTGGCTAATTTTTCTATTTTTAGTAGAGACAGGGTCTCGCTCTTGCTCAGGCTGGTCTGGAACTCCTGAGCTCAAGCAATCCTGTTTTGGCCTCCCAGATTGCTAGGATTATAGACAAGAGCCACTGTGCCCAGCCCACAAGTTAATTGTTAATTATAATCATGACTCCTCTGAAGGGGAGTACAAGTTGCTGTGCGGCATATAACAAAAGGCCTACCTATGCTGATGATTCACAAATTCCTATCTCCAATTTCTGACTCCAAACTCACGTATCTAGCTGCTGTTACAGATCTCTTCATGAATGCTTGCTGGTCTTCAAATACTGTATATCTGAAAGTAAACTATCCTCCGTCTTGCCCCCCACCGCAGTTCTTGATCTTAGCTTTTATGTCCCGTCCCTGTTTCTCTGCGTATGCAAGTCTCTTTTCCTAGAATTTCCTCCTCTGCCTCTCCTTCAACTATTGAAATCCTTAAGGCCCAAATACTGCTTCTCTCATGAAGCCTTTCCTGGTATCTCCGATGGAAAGTGATTCATCTCTCCCTTGAACTCTCCTCTCCTACCCATAGCCTTTGCTCATAGTTAGCATAATCATCTGCTGTAATTATTTGTGTGCTTGTCTAAATGGAACATGGTCGCACCTGCCTGTAACCCCAGCTTTTCTGGAGGCTCAGGTGGGAGGATTGCTTAAGCCCAGGAGTTCGAGGCTATAGTGTGTCATGATTGTGCTTGTGGATAACCACTGCCTGGGCAACATGGCAAGACCTTGTCTCTAAAAATAAGTAAATAAGGAGATAGATAGAACTGGAAGCTCCTTGAGCACAGTTCATCTTCTCCATCTCTATATCTCTTTGAGCATCTATCAGTATTAAACACGTGAGGTGAAAAAAATGGTTGAGAATACTTTCTTGTAGTGGCACTTGAGAAAAGTCTTTGGCATGACACCAAGAGTACAATCCATGAAAAAAAATCAATAAATTTGACTTCATCAAAATTAAAATCTTTTGCTCGACAAAGGACTCTGTTAAGAAGGTGAAAAGACAAGCTACAGACTGGGAGAAAATATTTACAAATCACAACAAAGGGTTTGTATCCAGAATATATAAAGAACTCTCTAAACATAAGAGGAAGAAAACAAACATTCCAGTGGGAAAATGGGCAAAAGACTTGAGTAGGCATTTAACCAAAGAGAATATACAGATGGCAGATAAGCACATAAAAATATGTTCAACATACCTAGTTGTTAGGGAAGTACAAATTAAAACCACAATGACATGATGCTACATACCTACTAGAGTGGCTAAAACACAAAGTATTAACAATACCCAGTGCTTTCAAGGATTCAGAACAGCTGGATCTCTTATCGATTGTGATGAGAATATAAAATGGTACAGCGCCACTCTGGAGAAACACCTTAGCAGTGTCTTATAAAGTTGATATACATTTACCTATGACTCAGCAATCTTACTCCTGAGTATTTAGCCTAGAAAAATGAAAATCTGTGTTCACACAAAAATCTGTACATGAATGTGCATAGCAGCTTTCTTTATAGCAGATTAAAACAAGAAACAAACCAAATGTCTTTCTACAGGTGAATGGATAAACACACCATGATATATCCATACAATGCAATACTGTTCGGCATTAAGAAGAATGAACTATTGATACACGCAATAACTTGGGTGAATCACAAGGGCATTTTCCTGAATGAAAACTAATCTCCAAATTTTACATGTTATGTGATTCCATTTATATAATATTTATATAATCTTTTTGTGGTGGTGGTGGTTTGCTCTGTTGCCCAGGCTAGAGTGTGATGGCATCATCATAGCTCACTACAACTTCAAACTCCTGGGCTCAAGCAATCCTCTTGCCTCAGCCTTCCAAGTAGCTGGGACTACATATGCGCGCCACCATGCTGGAATAATTTTTCTATTTTTCTTAGAGACAGAGTCTCGCTGTTGCTCAGGCTGGTCTCGAACTTCTGGCCTCAGGCAGTCCTGTGGCCTTAGCCTCCCAGAGTGCTAGGATTACAGGCATGAGCCGTTGTGCCCGGCCATGTATATAATATTCTTGAAATGACAAAATTGTAGTGATGGAGAGCAGATAAGTGGTTGACAGGGGTTAGGTTTGTAGGATTGGGGGGAAGATGTTACTATAAAGGGGTAACATGAGGGAGTTTTTTTGTGGTGATGGAACAGTTCTACTCAAATATATATACATGATAAAAATTTGGAGGGAAAGAGAGAAAAAAAAAACCTAGTGAAATCTAAATAAGGTTTGCAGCTGAATTAATGTGTTGTGCCAATGTCATTTTTCTGGTTTTGATAATGTACTATGGTTATATAAGATGTTATCATGGGGGGAGCTGGGTAAATGGTATATGGAAACTTTCTGTACTATTTTTGTGACTTCTTGTGAATCTTAAACTATTTCAAGGTAAGATATATTTAAAAATAGGCAAACGTTCTTAGGAGATACATGCTGAAGTATTAGGGTTGCAGTATCTTGATTTATGTAACTTACTTTGAAATGGTTTGGCAAAAACAGCACACACACCCCCACACACACCCATGCACACAGAAGGGGATATAAAGCAAATGTGTCAAAAAGTTAATAGTTGGTGAATTTAAGCGAAGAGTATACAGATGTTTATTGTATTCGCCTTGCAACTCTTCTCTAGGTTTGAAATTTTTTGAAATAAAAAGTTAGCAAAATTGATTAATATATAGATAGATAGGTATATAGATAAAGTAGGCAAAAAGAAAGTAAAATCCAAATATGGGATTGAACTAGTGACTTTCAATGTCACAGTCTCCTAACTTGGGCTAATTTTAAAGTCCTCTCCCCCTCCCATCTTGCTGAACAATAGGAAAATCCTGCCTGTTTTGGAGTTACAGAAAAAGGTCAGAATTCAGACTCTGTTGGGAGTATTTTAAGTGCTACTCTGAGTCCTTGATGTTGCAACAGTCATTTAACAGACGTTTGCAGAATGCTGGCTATGTGCCAACCTCTGGTATTACAGAGATGAGTATAGCTAGAAGTGGTAAAATGTGCCCCCTTTCTCAGATTAATTTAATTTTTAACATAAATATAGAATCATGTATTATGTACTATGCTGCAATTTTCTGTTTTCATTTCAAAATCATACACATTTGTCCACATTACTTAGATAGATCTATTTACTTCTTTTTATAGTTCAGTGTAGTTTACTTAAACGAATGTGCCATAATTTGTTTAGTCTCTTGGCGTTGGACTTTTGTGTTGTTTTTAGTTTTTCTCTATTAAAAACAACACTGATTTAAAAAGAAAGAAAGAAAGAAATACATTGCTTGAGTGAAATCCAGCTTCCACCTTTGCCTTGCCTTAATCAACCAACCAGTGTATTGATATATTGAACACCTCCTGTGTGTCCAGATGCATGCTTGCTGCTTTTTGTGTCTGTGTGGAAGACATAGTCACTACTCCCCAAAAGTGTACAATCAGTTGAAGAAGTATGGCTAACTTGAGGTCCTAACTTAACCTATAAGGCAGTATGTATTTGACTGCAGAGCATATGTACTAAGTACTCAGAGGGAAGCCCACCCTTTTTCTGTATCTGATTTTAGACAAGTTATTTTTTTTTCAGCTGAATCTCTTTAGTCTCCATGAAAAGAAGCTTACATGAGCATATCATTAAGGAAAGTGGGGGAGAATCATGCCCCAAACTTTCTGGAGAAGGGGGAATGTTGTTAACAACAACAACAACAACAAAAACACGAAAGAATGTGACATCAGGCTGTCATACTCCTATTTGTCCTTTGTTCATAAAAATCAAACTGTTTCCATCTACATAGACGATAAAAACAGGTGGAGCGCAGTGGCTCATGCCTGTAATCCCAGTGCTTTGGGAGGCCAAGGTGGGAGGATCGCTTGAGCCTCGGAGTTGGAGGTTACAGTCATGCCACTGTACTCCAGCCTGGGTGACAGAGTGAGACCTTGTCTCTAAAAACAGAACAAAGAATTACGAATTCTTTGGATGGCTCAGCTGATGGTAACACTTCAATCTGTGGGTTGTAGTTTTGCTTACAAATATGTGTTTGCACAGTTTTTAATTGCATTATTTGATGTACATCAGCCCTTTTTCCCCCTTCCATATTTTTGCTTAGGGGATTTGGGGTTTCTGTGTTTTGGCTTTAGCATTATCTTGGTGCTTCTCTCCCTCTCCCCTTCCCAGAATTTTCTCTCCCCTCTCCCAGAATCTCTTCTCTTTTCCCCTTCCCAGAATTTTCTCTTTATTCATCTAATCTGAGTCTGGCACTATAGGGAGACGTGCCTGATCAGTTACACTTCAGGACCATGGACAGCTCCTGGTGTAGGTGTCTGCTTTTTAAACTTCACAGAATGTGAGAATGGAAACAAATCTGAGAAATCATTTGGCCTACCCTTGCCTTTTGTTGTTTCCCAGAGAAAGGATCCCAGTCAGCCAGTACTTCAGGATTGTTAACTGCCTGGCTGGGGGAAGATACAGAGGACCTGGAATGCCCCTTCACCCTGAGCATTTCCTGTACTTACCTGTTGCTAATGCCTAAAAAAAATCCTTCAGTTCAACTCATCAGACTTGTATGGACCAAGCTGTTCCCTCCCTGGAAAGAGATAAGGCCTAAATACAGACACTCTAAAGGGGGAGCAAAGGAACTCTAGTTTGAATAAGAAAATAATCCCTCCTAAGGGCTTATTTTCCATGGTCTCCATGAAAAATAGAGGAAGAGAGAGGAGCACCAGAGCATGAGGGGCCTGAAAGAGCTGGAAAGGAAATGGCAGAGTGGAGTGGGAGAGACGGCGTCCGGGAAGTCTGGTCTCCACAGTCGGACTTGGTGAGCCTCACACAGTCACACCAGTGTGCCCCAAGCACACAGCCGAAGGATACGCCTTACACTTTCCTAAAACAAGAATTCAGAGATCTCCTACTGTCTCCTCTTCCAACAGACAAAGCAAGAGTCACTAGACTAATTTTCAAAAGATAATGTATATAATGATTTGATGCCTTTTGTCTTCTTTGTTCTTCACAACAAACTTAGAAAGGGTTTTATTATCCCCATTTTCCAAGTAAATAAACTGAGACTCTGAGAAGTTAGGGAACTTGCCCAAAGTAACACAGCTAGAAAATGGCAGAGCTGTAATCCTAGCACTCTGGGAGACCAAGGCAGGTGGATCGTTTGAGCTCAGGAGTTCGAGACCAGCCTGAGCAAGAGCGAGACCCTCTCTCTACCAAAAATAGAAAGAAGTTAATTGGACAGCTAAAAATATATAGAAAAAATTAGCCGGGCATGGTGGCGCATGCCTGTAGTCCCAGCTACTCGGGAGGCTGAGGCAGAAGGATCGCTTGAGCCCAGGAGCTTGAGGTTGCTGTGAGCTAGGCTGATGCCATGGCACTCTAGCCCGGGCAACAAAGTGAGACTCTGTCTCAAAAAAAAGAAAAGAAAAGAAAGGAAAGGAGAGGAAAGGAGAAAATGGCAGAGCTGAGTCTTGAACCAAGTTTCTCCAACTCAAAGCTGGTGTTCTTTCCACCACACTTTATCCCTGATTGGGTGTGTGTGTGTGTGTGTGTGTGATAAAATATACATAATGAAGTTTACTGTTTTAACCATTTTAAATGTACAATTCAGTGGCATTATTCACAGTGTTGTATGGCTATCATGACTATCTATTTCTAAACATTTTTCCTCATCCCAAACAGAAACTCTGTACTCATTAAGCAATAACTTCTCATTCTGCCATCCCTGGCAACCTCTATTGTGTTTAATGTCTCCATGAATTTGACTATTCTAGGTACCTTATATAAGTGGAATCATACAATATTTGTCCTTTTGTGTCTGGCTTACTTCACTTACTATAGCTTCATCTTCAAGATTCATCTATGTTTTCACCTGTGTCAAAACTTCATTTCTTTCTTTTTTTTTTTGAGACAGAGTCTCACTCTGTTGCCCAGGCTAGAGTGAGTGCCGTGGCGTCAGCCTAGCTCACAGCAACTTCAAACTCCTGGGCTCAAGCAATCCTTCTGCCTCAGCCTCCCGAGTAGCTGGGACTACAGGCATGCGCCACCATGCCCGGCTAATTTTTTTCTATATATTTTTAGTTGGCCAATTAATTTATTTCTATTTTTAGTAGAGACAGGGTCTCGCTCTTGCTCAGACTGGTTTTGAACTCCTGACCTTGAGCGATCTGCCCGCCTTGGCCTCCCAGAGTGCTAGGATTACAGGCGTGAGCCACCACGCCCGGCAGAACTTCATTTCTTTTAATGGTCTGATAGGGTCTTTTGGTTGAAAGGACAGAAATTCACTCAGGCCCCCAGAAGCAATCAGGGGTTATTGTAAGCAACCTTATAGAATTAGGGAAGACAGAAATCAGAAATCCAAGCCACACACTGAATTTCAGGAACAGCCACATGGCTGGATTTATTGGGACTTAAATAAGTCTGATCAGCACAGCTGTGGGGACAAAGATATCTCATTGCTGTCGTAGTGGAGGGAAGTGTTGTTTTCTGATACTTGGCCATCATGTCAACCTAGTGATATTCTATATAGCGGTATTCTCCTGTGAGGTCTGACACTACCAACCCAGCTACTTCATATCCTATGAAAAGCAACCCTCAGGCTTTTGCTAATTCCATATTTCTATCATTTTTTTTTTTTTTTTTTGGAGACAGAGTCTCACTCTGTTGCCCAACCTAGAGTGCTGTGGTGTCAGCCTAGCTCACAGCAACCTAAAACTCCTGGGCTAAAGCAGTCCTTCTGCCTCAGCCTCCCGAGTAGCTGGGACTATGGGCATGTGCCACCACGCCTGGCCAATTTTTTCTATATATATTTTTAGTTGGCCAATTAATTTCTTTCTATTTATAGTAGAGACGTGGTCTTGCTCTTGCTCAGGCTGGTTTGGAACTCCTGACCTTGAGCGATCTGCCCGCCTCGGCCTCCCAGAGTGCTAGGATTACAGGCGTGAACCACCACGCCCAGCTCATATTTGTATCATTTTAATGATATGTTGTCTTTTCTCCCTTTGTGCCTTTCATCTCCTCCCAGTGCCAGTTAACAAACTTTCCAAAAATCTCTAGTTCTATTTTCTGGTTGACTTGGTTAGTCTTCAGTGATCTCTTACCATACACTTCATAAGACACCTACCTACCTAGAAATTAGCTGCCCTTGAGATGGGCATCTTCCCCTCCTCTCATCAGGTATAGCCAGTGTGATAAGTCACATGCTGTTGAACATGGCTCCTAATGGTAAAAACCTGCTTTCTTGGGAGGAGGTTGGGTGCACGGCAGGCAGGTGTGCAGAGATTCACTGACTTCATCCCTCTACATCAGCTCTCCTGTGCTCTGCCACCAGGCTGTTTGTTGTACTTTAACCCTATGACATCTGCTCTGTGACTTCACAGATCATGGAAGAGATGTATATATGTCTGAGTTGATGTGTACTATGCAGGTATTTTTGCACGTATTTTTAGACTTTACAAATAATTGCCATATGGTGATATGTAGTTTGGAGTTGCTTGAAATATCCTCAGCTTATGTCAAGCTGCCGACTTATAGCTTCTGAATGGGGTTGTTTATCTAAGACTGCAAATCTGTTTTCAGTTCTCTTGCCAAGTCTGCATTAACTGGAAGACATTCAGAACACAGAGCACACTGAGGTGTTAGCACATCCACAAGGTGGGCCCCACTTCCAATAAGCTGTGGATAAAAGGACTGGATTGTGGGAATCAGGCCATTCCTAGTTCTGTGACTGTGACAGAGAATGTGGTGCTCACCAAATATCACGTAAATAGCTCATGCCCTCTCCCTCCTGCTGCATTCCCAGCTTCCCTGGTAGTTAGCGTGGAGCATATGACTAATTCTGGCCAAGGGGCCATGAGAGGAAGTGATACATGTTCTCCACACTTTCTTTACCTGGAGTTGAGTCAGCAGAACCCACAAGATAGAAGCAGACTGGATCCCTGAGTCATCATTTGAAACAGTGCCGCCCTGGGTAACCTCCTGATCTTTAATGAGTGGGAAATAAACTTGTGTGGGTTAGGCCCTGGAGCCCTTGTTGTTTGACGGTTAACTGCAGCATAGTCTAGAGTCACCTTGACTAGTACAGTCACTAACCAGGGCTGTGACCTTGGGCAAGTAACACAGTGTCTTCAGTCCTCATCTTCCTCTTCTGAAACATAAGAGAGTTGCCCCAGATAATCGCAAACGTCACATTCATAATTCCTAATTTACCATGTCCCGTTGTCTTTTCCTGAGTGGGGTTTCTGTCCATTTCTTTTCTTTTTTTTTTTTTTTTTTTGAGACAGGGTCTCTTTTTTCCCACCTAGAGTGCAGTGGCATCATCATAGCTCACTGCAACCTCAAACTCCTAGGCTTAAAGTCCCAGCATCCTGAATAGCTAGGACTGCTACCACGCCAGGCTAATTTTTCTCACTCTTGCTCAGGCTGTTCTTGAACTTCTGAGCTCAAGCAATCCTCCCACCTCAACCTCTCAGAGTGCTAGGATTACAGACATGTGCTACCTCGCCTGGCCTTTCCATTATTATTGTCACTCAAGTATGTACTTTCTCACTTGAGCCATTCCAAAATCCTCCTAATTGGTCCCCACGCCTCCAGGGTCATGCATTTCAGTCTTTCCACTTTCTCTGTAGAGATCGTGTTACCTTCTTCCCCCAAAGCCTTCACTGGCTGCCCACTGGCCACTGAACAAAGTCCATGTCATGTCAAACCTTTGAGGTCCTTGATAATCTGTGGTTGGTTATTTGTGCAGAGTTCTCTCTCCTCCACTGTACTGTGGGCTTCTTGAGGCCCAGTACCATGTCAGATTTGGTTTGTAGCCTCCCACACAGCTATTGAAAGTCGAATATCTCCAAACTAGGAAAAAAGCCCCAATAAAATGGTAGAAACCACTATATGAATCGCAGTGACGAAGTTTGCCAGCAGAAGGCCCACTGGCAACATGTAGAATGTGCATATTAAAATGCAGATTATGTGTGTGTTAAAGTCTGCATCCAAGGTTGATTGAAGACTATTGGGAGATACTGTGCAGTAAGGGAGTTAAAAAGATGTAAAACGTAAAGCAGAGTCCCTCTCCTCCAGGGAGTTGGGAGAGGAAATGTGTCCGCTTAGAACAGCAAGGGAGTTCCTGAAGTGGCTTCCTGGGGACAGCAGAAAAAGGAAACTGGTTATTTGGGCAGTTTTTTCTTTTTTGCAAGAAGTGTTGAGACTTAGCCTGGCTCACCCTTAGTGCCATAGCGGACCCCTGGTGGGCCTAAAACACAGGCAGAGGAGAAAAAACGGTAAGATCAGAAAAGTAGAAGGAAAGAAAGTAAGAAGAAAATGAGGGTAAAGGAAGTACATTACCAAATAATCTAACATTTATATCCTGCTTACTAGGACAAACAGGATTCTTTTTTTTTTTTTTTTT
>VBSM01003143.1:14795927-14808675 GCA_008086735.1 Cheirogaleus medius
CCCAAAAATAAAAAAACAAAGGATCAACAAAACAAAAAGTTGGTTCTTCAAAAAGATAAACAAAATTGATAAAACACTAGCTAGACTAACCAAGAACAGAAGAGATAAGATCCAAATAAACAACACATGATCCAGGAAATGCTAGGTATGTATCCAAAAGAAAGGAATTCAATATATCAGAAAGATATTTGGACCCCCATGCTTATTGCAGCACTGTTCACAATAGGCAAGATTTAGAATCAACCTAAGTGTCCATCAACAGATGAATGGATAAAGAAATTTTGGTAATATACGTATTGGAATATTATACAGCCAGAAAAAGGAGTGAAATACTGCCATTTACAACAACATGGATGAAACTCGAGAACATTATATTTAGTGAAATAAGCCAAACACAGAAAGACAAATCTTGCATATTCTCACTCATATGTGGGAGTTAAATATTAAAAACAATTGATCTCATGGAGAGAGTGAATAGAATGAAGGTTACCAGAGTCCAGGAAAGGTAACAGGGAGGGTGGAGATAAAATGGGGATAGTTAATGGTTGCACAAATATAGTTAGATAGATAGAATGAATAATATTTGATAACACAACAAAGTGGCTATAATCAACAATAATTTGGGGTGTACTTTAAAATACCAAAAAAGGTGGAATTGGAATGTTCCAGGTTATAATATGAGAGCAGGTTATAACCTGAGAGCAATGTCTCAGGTTATAAAATCAAAGTACAAAAATCAATAGCATTTCTATATACCAACAGTGACCAAGCTGAGAACCAAATCAAGAACTCAATCCCCATTTACAATAGCTGCAAAAAAGGAGAAAAAGAAAAAGAAAGAAAATACCTAGTAATAAATTGAACCAAGGAGGTGAAAGATCTCTACAAGGAGAACTATAAATCACTCATGAAAGAAATCATAGATGACACAAATGGAAAAACATTCCATGCACATGAATCAAAAAAATTAATATAGTTAAAATGACCATACTGACCAAAGCAATCTACAGATTCAATGCCATTCCTATCAAAATACCAATATATTTTTTCACAGAATTAGAAAAAAAAATTCTAAAATTCATGTGGCACCAAAAAAGAGCCCAAATATCCAAAGCAATCCTAAGCAAAAAGTACAAAGTTGGAGGCATCACATTACTTCACTTCAAATTACAGTACAAGGCTATAGTAACCAAAACAGCATGGCATTGGTGTGAAAATAGACACATAGATCAATGAAAGAAGCATAGAGAACCTAGAGAAGTAAAGCCGCATACTTAGAGCCAACTGATCTTTGACAACGTCGACAAGAACATACACTGGGGAAAGGACACCCTTTTCAATCAATGGTGCTAGGAAAATTGGATAGACATATGCAGAAGAATGAAACTGGATCCCCATCTCTTACCATATGCAAAAATTAAATCAAGATAGATTAAGAGACGTAAATATAATACCTGAAACAATAAAAATCCTAGAAGAAATACTCTTCTGGACATTGGCTTAGGCAAAGAATTTATGAATAAGACCCCAAAAACAAATGCAATAAAAACAAAAATAGATAAATGAGACTTAATTAAATCCCAAAGCTTCTGCACAGCAAAAGAAATAATCAAAAGAGTAAATAGATAACCTACAGAATGGGAGAAAATATTAAACTATGTGTCCGACAAAGGACTAATATTTAGAATCTACAAGGAATTCAAACAACTCAGCCAGAAAAAAACAACCCCCTTAAAAAGTGGGTAAATGATATGAACAAATATTTTTCAAAAGAAGATATACAAAAGGCCAAGAAACATATGAAAGTATGTTTGCTCAACATTGCTAATCATCAGGGAAAAGCAAATTAAAACCACAGTGAGATACCATCTTACTCCAATTAGTGTGGCCATCATTAAAAAGTGAAAATGTTGGCATGGATGCAGTGAAAAAGGAACACTTATACATTGTTGGTGGGAATGTAAGTTGGTACAACCTGTATGGAGATAAGTATGAAGATTTCTCAAAGAACTAAAATAGATCTATCATTTGATCCTGCAATCCCAGTACTGGGTTTCTACCCAGATGAAAAGAAATCATTGTATCAAAAAGACATCTGTACACGTGTGTTTATCACAGAAGAATTCACAATCACAAAGATATGAAATTAACCTAAGTGCCCATCAATTGATGAGTGGATTAAGAGTATATAGTGTGTATGTGTATATACCGTATGTACTCATGTGTGTATGTATACACACACCCCCACCATGGATACTACTCAGTGATAGGAAAGAATGAAATAATGGCTTTTGCAGCAACTTGGATGGAATTGGAAACCATTATCCTAAGTGAAGTAACTCAGGAACAGAAAAATAAATGCCACATGTTCTCACTTGTAAGTAGGAGCTAAACTGTGGCAACACACAGGCACACAGAATGGTGTAACAGGCACTGGAGACTCAAAAGGGTGAGAGGGGATGAGTGATGAAAAATTACCTGTGGGGTACAATGTACACTACTCAAGTGATGAGTACACCAAAAGCCTAGATTCCACCACTATTCAATATATACATGTAACAGAATTCAACTTGTACTCCCTAAATTGATTAAAATTTAAAAAAAAATTTTAAATTTAATTTTCAAAAATTTCTTGTGACCATAGGTTCTGAGTGTTAACATTTTTTCTTGAATTATCATTATAATTACTATTGTCATATAATTTATTAAAATAATATAAATATAAAAAAGAACATGGGTTTTTCTCCTGCATAGTCCCAACTTAACACTCTCGAGAATTTTAATATTGATAAAATGCTATGTCTAGTATATATCCATATTCAAATTCCCCTGATCTTTATCGCTGTTTTTGGTTTTTTGTATTTGGATCATACATTGCATGTGGTTGATATGTCTGCTTTAATCTAGAAAAGTTCCCCAGCTTTTTTTGGTATTTTTTACATTAATATTTTTGAAGCATCTGAGCCAATTGTTTTGTCTTTATCTGCTTCTTTCCTCATGTTTAGAGTCAAGTTAGACACTTTTGGCACGAATATTACATGGACATAAATTCTGTCCTTCCCTATGCATCACATTAGGAGGCACACGATGTCAGATGGTCTCATTATGTAAACCTTTCTTTCTGTGATGCTTTTGACATACAATTACTATTTCTTGGGAAGGAAAATACCCTCCAAGCTACCGCCTGCGAGGATCAGGCTCTCTGCTTTTAGATTGAAGGGAGTAACACCAGTTGAGCACTTAGTTTATGTCACACACCATACCGAGGGCGTTTATAGAATTAATCCCATTAAACTCTCATAACAACATGGGGCTTATTATTCCTATTTCACACACATGGAATGTCAGGCTTAAAGAGGCCAAGTAACTGCTCAAAGTTCCAGAAACTAATGGAGCTGGATTTTTCTACGGGTCAGTCTTACTTTAAAATTCATGCCTATTCAGCATATCATGCCTTCTTAAAACCATGTTCAAAATAAAGTGGAGTAGCCTTCTGTAGACCCAGCATGGGGTAATGAAAAGATGGCAGATAAAGATTGCACATCATCACTCCCCATTCCCGTCTCTCTGTTTAGCAGACATTACTAACCAAACGTAGCACTTTACCCTCTAAGCCCAGGGGTTTTGAGTTCTTTCTCAAGTCACTGTTCCAGGTAGGTGCTACCAATTGGTAGGAGTTGGCATGGGAAATGAAATCTACTCTGTGGATTTGTAATCAGACACATAAGTTCAAACCCATACTCTACTACTTACTAGCTATATGATCTTAAGCAAGTCACTTAACCTATCTGAGGCCCAGTTTTCATCAGTAAGACAAGATAACTTAAGATAATATCTAATTTCCAGTAGAGTTGCATTAGAATTACCACGAGGATTAATTGAGAGCAGGTATGTAAAAGCACCCAGCGCTGTACCTAGCATATATTAGGCACTCAAAGGAAGCCACAAGCACCTGCGTGGCCATAGATGCTGCACGTTTCATGACTACCACCAGGGAGCGGTATGGCACAACGGCTTGGCGCGTCGTTTAGAACTTAGTTTTGAGTTCCTATATTGTGGCAAGAGCTAATCTAGGAGCTTGAAAGTATCCACCAATTTGAGTTTATGGAGGGCTTTGTATGGATGTTGCAAAGTACTTTTCCCTCAGTGATCTCATCTAATACTAGCCACAACCCTGTGTGCTCTCTGTGTGCTGGTCTCATCCCCCTCCAGGGACGGATGGTGAGGATTTTGAGTGAAGTATTTAAGTTCCTATGGGGGTGGAGGGAGGAGCAGATCTGGATTTGAACCAAGGGCCAATATTTCTATCTCGTGCCCTCTACTACAACCTACTACTATCTGTTAAGGATATAGGAGCATAAAAATATTTAGCATAATAAAAGCTATCTTGCTATATTAATAATTTATTTTATTTTATTAGAGACAGGGCCTTGCTCTGTTGCCCAGGCTGGAGTGCAGTAGCCTGATCACAACTCACTGTAACCTTGAATTCCTGGGCTCAAACGATCCTCCTGCCTCGACCTCCCAAAGTGCTGGGATTACAGGTGTGAGCCACCTGTAATTAATATAGATGCCCAGCCTCTATTAATAATTATTAAGAATTAATGGCAGAGTTTCAGTTTGGGAAGATGAAAAAGTTCTGGCAATGGATAGTGGTGATGGTTGCACAACAATGTGAATGTATTTAATGCCACTGAACTGTACACTTAAAAATGGTTAAATGGGAGCCCAGGAGTTGGATGCTGCAGTGAGCTATGAGCATGCCACTGCACTCTAGCCTCGGTGATGGAGTGAGACCCCTCTTTTAAAAAAATTTTTAAAAAATGGTTAAAATGGTAAATGTATATATTACCATAATTTTTTAAATGGCAACTACTTACATAAATGGTAACTACATAACACTTATTAATAACAACAGTTAATGTTATATATTTTTAACTGCTTTTTTAAAAGTACTTATGAACTTATTAATTATTTCTTTAATTCTCAGAATCACCGATTGAGGTAGGTACCACCATTATTCCTATTTAATAAATAATTTCATCACTGGGCTGTCCTTACTCCCTTCTTCCCCTCCTCCCCCTGGTATAGTCTCTGATCTGCATGTCACTGGCCAGTCCTTGGTTAGCCAGCAGTGTGGAACGTGATAGAATGGAAAGACCATGGCCCTTGGACTTGCCTAACCTGGAGCTGATACAGGTTCTGCTGCTTTAACCAGATTAATGTTCTTGGGAGAGTTAATTGATCTCTCTGAGCCTCAATTTTTTTTTTCATTTATGCAATAAAGATAATAGTACTTCACAGGATTGTCATGATGAGCAAATAAGATAATCTACAAATCTAAAATGCTTAGCACAAGGCCAGGTACAGTGGCTCACGCCTGTAGTCCTAGCATTTTAGGAGGCCAAGGCAGGAAAATAACTTGAGGCCAGGAGTCTGAGACCAGCCCAGGCAATATAACGAGACCCCTGTCTCTACAAAAAAATAAAAAAATTAGCCGGGCATGGTGGCATATGCCTTCAGTCCCAGCTAGTTGGGAGGCTGAGGCAGGAGGCTCGCTTGCGCCCAGGAGTTTGAGGTTGCAGTGAGCTATGATTGTGCCACTGTACTCCAGCCTGGGGAACAGAGCAAGATCCTGTCTCTGATGAAAAAACAAGATGTTTAGCACCATGCCTGGCATATAGTAAGCACTAAAAAAGTTTGCTGTTCTTATTATTTGCATTTAGTAGGGTGCTCAGAAAATGATAAATACATGGATGGGTATGTTCTGAGGTTACCTGAAACAGCTCCTGGCCCTCCTAGAGGTGGGGGTGTTGGAGGAAAGCAGAGAGTATTCAGCCCCGATCAGCTTAGCTCATGAAACGATAGGACTAGATAAGGTTCTTGGAGTACAACTCCACAGTTTTACAGAGGAGGAAGCTGAAGCCCAAGAAAGGGAATAGTTTTATGCAAAGTCACCCCTTTTTGCCCTTCAACCAGGAAGTTACCCTAAGAAGCAGTCCTGTGTCATGAGAACCCCACTCCAGGAGTCAAGCCTGGGCAGTGATGTGAGCTTCACCTTAGCCAGCTCTAGGGCCCCTCCCAGAAATATGGTAGGTTATCATCAAGTCCTCTCCAGCCTTACATCTGCTCTGAGAGGTGCTCACCTCTGCCCTTTCTCTGCAGAAGCAGCCAAAAGAATTATGAAAACAGGGTATCAGCAGTTTATCCTAGCCTCTGGGGCAGGGGGTACGGGGAGAGAGGGAAGGGGACAGGCCCTGGGCACCCTGCCACAGCTGCACCTTTGGTTAATATTTATTCTTTCTCCTTCCTCCTCCTGGAAACCAAGGGGAAGCTAGCAATAGCTTGAGAAGCAAAATCCCAGGGGCTGTGAGAAGCTGGTTCCTGTGAGAGATGACTCAGCACAGGCCTTCAGAACGATAGGCAGTGTCCCCTGCCTGGATTCTGCACAAGCCCATGAGTGTTGGGTTGGCCACCATGGCTGTTACAAGGTTCATGCTATTTGTCTGCTCAGGAGGAATTTTGTCTCCTAGGATCCGGGGGATGTTCTGGCCCCTCCAGCTCATGAGTGAGTAGTGGTGTCAGGGTACTTGTTGTGGTTTGATCTCTGAATCGCTTTTGCTTGAAGAGCTCCTCATTCCTTGCCTGGATGTATGACCCTCTTCCACTCCAGGCTCTCATCAATACTGTCTCTAGATTGGTCTTTCTAAAACAGCACTCCCAAAAGGTGCCTCACTGCCTTTAAATTGAGCTCCCAATTCCTTACCACAATGTGGACCTGCCCAAAATTTCTGCCTCATCCTAACCCCCTCTCCTTCCTCCCACCGTGCACCTGTTAACTGAAGAAATGAGTTCCATAATTTAGAAAGGAGAGTTTTATTTCTCATAAAGGGTTGCAGCCTGTGGGTGACCATTCCAGCAGGCTCTAAAGCAGGGCCTCTGGCCACGAGCCAGGAACATGTGCTTCAGGAATTTATACTGAGCAGGATGGCCAAATATACATATTTAACAAGCTATAGGAGCAGTCATGAATATTTATGAAAAGAAAAACATGTGCCTGCGCAATGAGGCTTTTTGTCCTTTTATGGCCACCCTCTATGTCAAAAAAGTGAAACAAGGACATGAAAACTGGCTCTGCATGTGCCCCATGGGCTATTTAAAACCATCTTGTGGTTGGTGGTCTTTTATCAGGAAGGAATGCTGGTCTGGCCCTTAGGGAAAAAAACCTGAGGCCGTTAGCAAGGGAGAGGGTAAAATGATGCCTGTCTGACCTCCCATCCCATGATGGCTGGGAACTCAGTTTTAAGACATCCCTCGGGTCCCCCTGGTTGAGAGGAAGTCTGTTTAGTCAGGGGGCTTAGGATTTTATTTTAGTTCACACACCTTATACTCTAGCCCAGGGTTTCTCAGTGTAGCTTATGGACTGACTGTCTTCTTCAGAATCACTGAGGACATGACTCCTGGACCTGAGACCTACTGAATCTGATATGCAGATTTCTGGGTTCCAGACCTACTGAATCAGCTGCTGGTGGGACCTGGGAATCTGCATTTTAATGACACCATGGCTGATTTTTGTGCAGACTGCAACCTAAGAACTACTGCTCTGCCAAACCAGATTGTTAAATTTCCTGACTGTGTCTGGGAAGTCACACCTCAGTGCCCTTCCTTACTCATGTTGTTCCTCTTCCCGGAATGCCCTTCCTATGCTGTGCAGCCTGCTGCATTCTGCTTCTCCTCTAAGAGTCATCTCACATGTCAGCTCTCTGTGCTGCTTCCCTCAAATCTAGGTTCCTTTCTCTGTGTTCACACAATCCCATTGTGCTTTCTACTTGCCTCTGCTATAGTATTTTCATATTGTGTCAGAGTTAATTATTTGACTCCTTTAATTGTTTGTGACCTCTGTAAGGACTATGGATGTTTCATTTTTGAATCCCCAGGGCCTAGCAAAGTACCTGGCAGGGAGAAGGCATTTAATGCATGCATGTTTGCTAAACGAACGAATGGATGAATGGATGGATGGATGGAGACAGGTCCCAGTCTAACTCAGAAAAGTAGATTAAACCTATTATGTAGTTGACAGAGACAGTAGTGGTTTTTGTTTGTTTGTTTGTTTGTTTGTTTTGAGATAGGATCTCACTCTGTTGTCCAGGCTAGAGTGCTCTCTGCAACTTTAAACTCCTGGGCTCAAGTGATCCTCCTGCCTTAGCCTCCTGAGTAGCTGAGACTATACACATGTACCACCATGTCCAGCTGATTTTTCTACTTTTTGTAGAGATGGGGTCTCACTTTTGCTCATGCTGATCTCAAACTCCTGGCCTCAAGTGATCTTCCTGCCTCGGCCTCCCAGAGTGCTATGATTAGGGGCGTGAGCCACCGCACCCAGCCATGGGCATGTTTATCATGCAGGGTTTTGCTTCACAGCTTTAGTCTATAACTTGGTCTTGAGGAAGCTATGGGTCTACATTTTGGCAAGAAGTATTTAGGTTAGTTATAGGTTAGAACTAAGAAGTTTTTTTTTTTCTTTTTATTTCTTTTTGTTTCTCCCTATCTCAAAGTATTTTTCAAAATTCCAAAATGTGTTTGTGTGGGAGGCTAAGGAACTGCTTTCTCTTAATCTCTTCTAGGATCGACCCTACAGACCTGTTCTCCACCCAGGCCTATTCCCGAGGATGATCCATGTCAGAATTCTTGACCTTCCGACTCTAGTCATGTACCTGTCACCTCAGTCAGGCACACCCTGGACCTTGTCATGACTGTTCCAGCTCAGAAATGCCAACATACTCGTCTCTGGCCAGAACTTCCTTGCCATCAGCTTGTTCACTTCCCCCACTCCCACCTCCCCTGCTCTCTGACATCATGGCTCCCCTGGATCTCTTTTCTAACCCTGGCCCATGAGTGGCCTCCTTTCTTCTGCTCCACAGAGAGGTGCTCCTTCTCCTGTCTGAGGCCAGTCCCACACCTGGGTGCCAGACTCTGTCCTTCCCAGTCCCTCGGCACTCTGTTCCATCATCACCTTCCCTCTCTCCTTTCTGGCTCTTTCCCAAACACACATAAACATAGTCAAGCTTCTCTCACCTCAGAAAAGTACCTCTCTCTAGCTACAAGCCAATCTTGCAAGTTCCCCTCACAGCATAGTTTATCGAAAGAGTAGGCTCTGTGTGCTGCCTGCTCACTCTCAGCTCTGTTTCTGGCCCCGTTATTCCAGTTGTTCTCCCCAAGGCCACAGCAACCTCCTAATTACAAAATCCAGCAAACAGTTGCTATTTTTCTTGCACTTTGTGTTGCATTTGGCACTATGAGCTACTCCTGTCTTCTCCTTTTTTTCTTTTCTTTTTTTTTTTAGACAGAGTCTTGCTCTAACACCCCAGCTGGAGTACAGTGGCATGATCATAGTTCATCGCAACCTGAAACTCTTAGGCTCAAGTGATCCTCCCATCTTGACCTCCCAAAGTGCTAGGACTACAGGCATGAGCCACTGTGCCTGGCCTCTACTGTCTTCTTTATGGAGTCCTCTTCCTGTTTCCAAGTGTCAGTAGTGCATACTTTTCCTTGTTTAATCCTTTTATGTTCTTTTATTTACTCTCTCTGCTATAGCTCATATAATCTAATGCTTACCACTTATTATGCAAGACATTTGACATCTCTAAACCTAGTAAAATGGAGAATGTCGTGAAAAGTACAACTTATGCATATAAAGGGCCCAGCAAAGTGCCTGGCATAAAGTAGAGGCTCACTAAGTGGTAGTAATTTGGATTATTATTATTAATAATAAAATAAATGTAATTATCTCTAGCCTATAGGTTTATATCTCTATTTTTTTTAACCTTCTTACTGTGGTGAATTTTGAACAGTCTCCAAAGTAGGCAGAATTGCATAATGGATCTCTTTTTTGTTTTGTTATTTGTGACAGAGGGTCTCACTCTGTTGCAAGGCTAGAGTGCAGTGGCATCATCATAGCTCACTGCAACCTCAAACTCCTGGGCTCAAGCAATCCTCCTGCCTCAAGCTCCTGAGTAGCTGGGACTACAGGCATGAGCCACATTGCCCAGCTAATTTTTCAATTTTTTGTAGAGATGGGCGTCTTGCTCTTGTTCAGGCTGGTCTCAAATTCCTGGCCTCAAGTGACCCTTCCACCATGGCCTTGCAGAGTGCTATGATTACAGGTGTGAGCCATTGCACCTAGCCCAGACTTCAGTATTTTTTAAGCTCTCCAGGTGATTACAAGGTAGAGCTTAGTTTGAGAACCACTGCTATAGATGATCCAGGTCAAATACTTCATTTTATAGCAGGAAGAACTGAGGCCTTGGGTTTAAGAATTTCATCTAAAGTCATACAGCTCATTAGAGTTTGACATCTCAATTCAACAAGCTAATTTTTGGGGGGCATTTACTCTGACTCAGAGTAAGCACTAAGCACTTTACAAATATAATCTCAATCTTCACAACAATCCTATGAGAAAATTTAGACCCAGAGAGTTTGACTAATTTGCTTAAGGTCAAAGCATCTAAATAGTGGCAGAGATCCCAGTTCAACTGTTCAGCCAAGTTCGAGCAGCATGCAGATGGCAAGATAGGCATAGGGCCTCTGCCCTTAAGGAATTTACAATCTAGTGGGAGGGGCAGGGAGCAGAGGACTAACAATTAAAATACCATCTGATAAGGGTTATAGCAGAATTAAACAAAGGTTGCTTTGAAAAACCAAGGAGGGCACTTTTAACTCTTGGCAAAGTTAAAGAAATGTTAGGCAGTTGGCTAGGGATTCCAGGTCTCCTAGGGACAAAAAGGGGTGCTGCTGTGATTCACCACCCCCCCCAGTGGGCTTTCAGAGAGGCTCATGGGAGATATGCATGCGGGCAGTAAGACTCAGGACATAATATCTCTAAACTGTCCAATTAAAGTGGTTCCATGGTGACGTTGGGACCACAAGGGAGGTCCCAATCTGGGCACTATAAAACAAGACGTAGACCATAACCAGGCCCTTCTTTTGCAACCTTCCTTTTGCTCTCCCTTTGCTGTGACAGTGGGTCCGGTCGTCATCTGTGGTGTATGTATCATGCTCTGTAAACCAATATCTTGCTCTTGCCCTATAATCCTATCATTCTGTCCTCAATAAACCTCATTTTCATGCTTGCCTTACTTTGGTGCATCTGGTCATTCTTCAGCCATGAGCACACTAAGAACGGCATTTCAGACTAAAATCTGACAGGCCCAGCAAACAAAGGTAATGTTAGAGAGCAAGGTGAATGCTCGGAGCTATGCAGAAATTAGGATGACTTGTCAGGTACATTTGGGTGGAGCTGTTAGCGAGGGCTAAAACTGAAGAAGTACAGAAACCAGATCATTAAGAGGAAGTAGTTTGAGAGAGGAAACCACTGAAGGATTATAAACTGGATAGTGAAAGGATCAGCTGTATACATGTATGTATTTAAATAGAAAAAGTAACCAGGCGTGGTGGCATGTGCCTGTAGTCCCAGGTATTCAGGAGGCTGAGGTGAGAGGATTGCTTCAGCCCCGGAGTTTGAGGTTGCTTTGAGCTATGAGGATACCACTGCACTCTAGCCCCAGGAATGGAGTGAGACCTTGTCTCAAAAAACAAAAAAACCAAAAAACTGAAGTCTTGGTCCCTCCCCCAAAGATTCTGATTTAATTGGTATGAGGTACAATTTGGGCATGGGTAATTTTTATTTATTTATTTATTTATTTTATTTTATTTTTTTGAGGCAGAGTCTCACTCTGTTGCCTGGGCTAGAGTGCTGTGGCATCAGCCTAGCTCACAGCAACCTCAAACTCCTGGGCTCAAGCAATCCTTCTGCCTCAGCCTCCCAAGTAGCTGGGACTACAGGTATGCACCACCATGCCTGGCTAATTTTTTCTATATATTTTTAGTTGGCCAATTAATTTCTTTCTATTTTTAGTAGAGATGGAGTCTTGCTCTTGCTCAGGCTGGTTTCGAACTCCTGACCTTGAGTGATCCACCCACCTCAGCCTCCCAGAGTGCTAAGGCATGGGTAATTTTTGAAAGCTCCAGTGATTCTAACCTTCAGCCAGAATTGAGGACCACCAATTTAAAGTTTCTTCCCCATCTAACACACTAGAAAGTTGAGCTGCCAGGATTCCCTGGAGGCAGGGGAATGGAATGTCTCCTGACATTCATCTCCTATCACCCTTTGTTAGTTTAGCAGGAAGCATTATCGAACAGACCTGCTAATCTGGAATTCCTAAAGTATCTGTGGATTCCTGAGTGTTTAAATCTAGCAGCTCACTTCATCCAGGAGGAACCTGGGGGGCCAGGGTTCTGAGAAGAGAAAACAATGGTTCTTTCCTACCCTACAGCTCTACCCCAAGGCCTGGGAGTCTAGATGCCCTGGAGTGTTATACTATGGCTGAAGGAAAGGGCAGAAGAAAGGGTCTTTGGTATAATCTTAGTGGGGGCACTGAGGCCCTGACTAGAAGGGGGCAGGGGCTAAGAGTTACAAATACTCATTCCTTTATCGCTGTACAGTGTTTTAAAACCATATTCACAGCCATTACTTATTTGAGTCCCCAAACAATCTTGAGAAATGCAGGGCAGCTGTTACTGTTTCCATTTTGTAAATCAAAACCAAATCTCTGAATGGTTAAGAGAATGGTTAATTTTACCAAAAATTATAGTGGGGGCTTGGTGCAGTGGTTCATGCCTGTAATCCTAGCTTTTCGGGAGGCTGAGGCAGGAAGATTGCTTGAGCCCAGGAGTTGGAGGCTGCAGTGAG
>VBSM01003143.1:14851083-14861093 GCA_008086735.1 Cheirogaleus medius
AAAAAAAAAAAAGAAAAAAAATTTAAATTAAAAAATTAAAAAACAAAACTGTTACCTTCTCTGTTTCTCTGAAAAATATGAAAATCATTTAATCTATCTCATTGGCATAGCTGCTGTGCACACTAGATTAGCTCTATAGAACTGTTAGCTCCTGAGAGAGATGTTATATAAAATATATATGCTTTTTTCCCCCTAAGAAAACCTGGTCTCCTGAAAAATCAATATTTTTTTTTATCTTGGGTTAATAGCAGATGGGAGGGAGAGAAAAGAGTAGTGGATAAGTGGATAGCTGGAAGATATAAGGAGCTAGAAGATAAATGATAGCCACCTAAACCTCCTCTCAACCTCAAAATACCACCATGACCCTTTTACCACTTCATCAAACTTCACCCTGCTATTACTGATAAAAGCATATACTTTATTATCTTTTTCCAGTTATATAAATTCTTTTGAAAGCACAACAGGGGTAAAAGACATAAAATAATGGTTATAACTCTAGAAACTAAATGTCACTACTGAAGGCTTTTCAAACAGATTCTCAATTCAGGTTAGGAAGCCAAGTGGATCAAATCCTTGATAAGAGCCCTAGCAGCTGACAGGCCTAAAATATTCTATGGGAATACAGGCAGGAATGAACTGGGGAAGACTCTTGTTCTTGTGATACAATCCAGGAGAAAGGTATGTGGAACCACATAAAAGAAACAGCTTTGGTTCTCAAAGATGATAGATGTTAGCTGGTGTCAGCCACAGCTAAAGTCACAGGAAAAAAAGAGATTGCTATTTCTTCCTGATCTAAATCTAAAGGGGGAAAAGAGAGAGAAAGAGAGAGAAAGGAGAGAAAGGAGAGAGGGAGAGAGAGAGAGAGAGAGAGAGAGAGAGAAAGAGAAAGAGAGAGAAAGGAGAGGGAGGGAGGGAAGGAGGGAGAGAGGGAGAGAGGGAGAGAGGGAGAGAGAGAGAGAGAGAGAAAGAGAAAGAAAGAGACTGACTCTGCTAATGTCAATCAGTGCTCAAGGTAGAAAGAAACTATCTAC
Source organism: Cheirogaleus medius (assembly GCA_008086735.1). Taxonomy (NCBI): domain Eukaryota; kingdom Metazoa; phylum Chordata; class Mammalia; order Primates; family Cheirogaleidae; genus Cheirogaleus; species Cheirogaleus medius. Next base: position 14,852,115 of record VBSM01003143.1, read on the forward strand.
GATTCCAGTCAAGTAGTTTACCAATTTCTTTCTTGGCCAGAAAAAAAAGATTAACCCTGTACTGCCATGAAAATCTATAAATAATATATATTTTTAAAGGATATAAAGATTATAATGTGCCTTTATTAACCATGTAAACTCTAGTTTACATGGTTAGAATAACATAGTTTAATAATATGAAAATCTGTTTTTGCCAAAATAATCACTGCTAAATATCAAACTGCACCTCTCTTTAGTCACATTAACTATTCAATCAACACATTGAATGTCTAGTGTAAAGCAGGTGCCATTTTGTGACATATTTCATAGAAGCTATTCTTCAGAAGGGAGTAGCCAGAGCTAGGAAAGACTTTATAAATGCCTAAAATTAGGAGATATGATGTTTTCCTATGAGGATCTTCCACCAAATATACTTTATCTTTTCATTTTTATTCAAAATAGGTACTCTAAACCACAAAAGTAATTCCTGAACTTAAAAAAAAAAAATCACACCTGTCTCCCCTCAATTCATTTCTATTATAATGTTTGTGAAAAAGAAAAACCTCATATAGATTCTCATCTCTCCTTTTCTTTTCCTAATTTAGACTATCAGCCATAAAGGGAGGGGCAGTATGGAATTAAATCTAATTTGTTGTATGAATATCAGAGTGTATAAGCAAAGCTATAATGACAAAATGGAACAGCTGCATTATAGAGAACTGCAATAAGCCAAATATAGTTATGTGGCTACATATGCTAAGGTTTACAAAGATAATAAACATTCAAATGCTGAAAGTATGCATTGACTTCAGCATAGAGGCACCCTTGAGCCTGAAATACCATGTCTCCAGGATACAGTCTTCAAGAGAAACTAATCTCTTGGCCTCAAACTAACTATTATTCTTCACTGAGATTATAACAAAACAAAGTGTTAGGTACTGTATCAACTAAAAGGTACTGTATCAATTAAAAGACAGGCTCACTGCCCCACCACATGTTTCAAAGCAAAAAGATTTATCTGCCTTGGGGAATCCAAAAATTTCTATTGGTCCAAGATCTTGACTGTACCTTTGCCAATGCCAGTTTACTGTGTCACATTTCTAAATTATTAACCAGTGGAACATTCTCCACCTCTATGTTCAGGAGCTTGAACATATCTGTGAAATTAACTTTCCAAAGCTTGCTTTAAAAAAAAAAGCACAACATTGCCACCCTAGAAAGCATGACTAAACTAAGCATCCAACTTTCAAACACAATCATTAGCCAGAAATTCCAACATACTAAGTCATTTGCAAATTGCAGATTTGAGCATTAACAAAAGAAATAATCTCTAGGATACAGACAGGTACACTGTAAAACCAGGCACAGACTTCAATATAAAAACAAATATAACAGTTTTTATCATATTCTACTGCAGTAAGGCATGAAATCTGAAGAAACTCTATCCAATATAAATATTAACCATAAGAAATAAAAACATAATGTGCTTTAAGAATAGGGATCTAATATTTTCACACTTAAGTAACATGAACATGCAATTTACTTAATTTGAAATTTTGTAAATAGCAAACTCTTAATGGTTTTGAGATTTAACTTCTAATTCAAAGCATTACCTCATCTGTCACTGGTTGCCGTTTTGTAAAGTGTGAAACTATCTGAGTCAACTAGTTCTTGAAGTCACATAACAAAATTCTTCTTAAAGTCCTTAGTATAATTTTTTATGACTTTAACCTAACTTCAAAAAGATTGTTTAGTCTGAATCAGGCCCCTCAATAGCATGTATCTTCTGAGACAGTGCTGGAGAAAACACCTCTGTGTCTAATTTAACTTGTCATTGGATATCACTGTTGCTCCACACAAATCCATTTGGAATAGAATTTCTTTGGCAATGGTGAGCTTTATCTGTAACTCCTCCCCTTGCCTAGGAGTCACAATTTCCTGGCCAAGCGCCCAACAACAGTTACTACAACAAATGAGACTAAGGATTCAAGTATAAAATCTTCTTGGGCATCTGTTTTCGTTATGGGTTTATTGTAATTATACATTCAAAATTTGCTTTACAATCAAGAAAAGAAAAAGTTACAAGTGCATTTTTCAGAGGGCAAACTTTTGCCAAATCAAATGGTATGTGGCCCCCTTTTTTTTTTTTTTTTGGAGACAAGAATCTTACTCTGTTGCCTGGGCTAGAGTGCCATGGCATCAGCCTGGCTCACAGCAACCTCAAACTCCTGGGCTCAAGCAATCTTCCTGCCTCAGCCTCCTGAGTAGCTGGGACTACAGGTGAGCACCACCATGCCTGGCTGACTTTATATATTACACATTTTTACTTAATAGAAAAATGCTATAACGTGGATTTTTGTTGAAAACCTAATCCCCAAACTAGTTCCCATTTCTGCTATTGGCAATTTCTGCTAGTAGCAATTTTCCCACTCAAGCTTTAAAATCTAGTTATCTTGTGATTGTTTCCTCTCCCTCAAATCTATATCCAATCATCTCATGCACCTTCATTTAAATTACCAAATGTCTCTGGAATCCAGATCTTCCATTCCATTCACACTGCTAATCACATGTCCGGGTCCTCATTAATTCTCCAGTAGTCATTTGCCCTTGAACTGATGCCGAGTTAATTACTTTGAAGTAGTGCTTGCTACTCAAAGTGTGGTCTGCAGACCAATGCTGGTCTGTGAACATTTGTTACTAATCCATGACATGATACATACAGAAATTGCAAGCATTTAGAAACTTTTATACCAATTTGACAGGGAAATTTTGTTTGTTGAACATAATAAAAAATGTAAGCTACATTTGTCTCTTCATTTTTCTAGTAATTCATTTTTATTCTATTTTATAAATATATCAATTTGAAACAGATTGGAAATTTTTTTATAAACTGGTTCTCCACCACAGTTTGAGAAGGACTATCCCAAAGTCCATCTCTAATCACGTCACTCTCTTACCTAATAACCTTTAGTCATTGCTTATTACCTACCCAACTAATAAATTACAAATTCTTGGATCTTCAAAAAGTTCTAAACCTTTCAACATGTTGACCAAAATCAGTTTGATCTTATGTTGCTTCATATCATGCCCCGTTTGCTCTAATAATCAAAGCACTACTTGCTATTTCCCAAATAAGTCCTAAGGCCTTGTTTATGCTATTTCCTATACTTGAAATGTCCACCTCAGTTATCGCTATCCTATTATTATTCAAGACCCTGCATCTCAAGTGATCACTTCGAGAGACTATATATTTTTTCCTGCATTACATATCCTAGGAGCACCTGTATTTTCCCAAAGATATTCCTTTGAATATAAATAATCTACAAATTTTTTATTTACAAAATTTTAAATCAGCAAGTTGAGGAGGAGCTTCTCAAGTCTTATTTCCCCACCAACTTTATTGAGGTATAATTTACTTAAAATAAAATTCACCCATTTTTAAGTGGAAAGTTTGGTGAGTTTTGACACCTGTATACACTTACGAAACAACTACCACAATCAAGATGTAAAATATTTCCTTCAACGCAAAAAAATTCCTTTATGTCTTTCAACCTCTGGCCCCAAGCTATCACTGATCTGTGCTTTCTGTCACTACAGTTTTCATATAAATGGAATCTAACATTATTTTGTGTGTCTGGCTTCTTTCACTTAGCATATCACTTCTGAAATTCATCCATGTTGTTGCATCTATCATATTTAGTTCTTTTATTTCTGAGTATTCCATTGTATGGTTATACCACAATTTGTTTAATCCATTCAGTTAATGGACATTTGGGTTGTTTCCAGTTTTTGACTATTATAAATAATGCTGCTATATTATAAATAATGCTGTTCATACAGTCACATACAAATCTGTGTGGACACATCTTTTCATTTCTCTTGGGTAAATATCTAAAAGTGAGATTACTATGTCATCTGATAAACATATGCTTAACTTGAAAAGACATTGCCAAAACCCTTCTATTGCCAAAACCCACTCTCACCAGCAATGCATGAAGAGTTCCAGTTGCTCCACACTCACTGTCAAGTGTTTTTAATTTTAGCCATTCTAGTGAATGTGCTCGTAGTGTTATCTCATTGTGTGGTTTTATTTGTACTTCCTTAATGACTGATGATGAAGAGCATCTTTTCAAGTGCTTATTTGCCATATCCTCTTTTGTAAAGTATTTATTCAAATATTTTGCCCATTTTTAAACTGGGTTGTCTTATTGTGTGATAAGAGTTCATTTTTAAATTCTGGATTCAAGTCCTTTATCAGTTATAAATGTATTGAGAATATTATCTCTCAGTCTGTGGCCTGCCTTTAAATTTTCTTAATGATGCCTTTCAAAAAGCAGACATTCATTTTTTTTTAAATTTTGATGAAGCCCAACTTATCAATTTTGACTAATTTTTTATGTATTTTATCTAAGAAATCCTTACCTAAATCAAAGTCACAAAGACTATATTTAGGTCTAAGATCCATTTTGTGTTATTTTTACGTATGAGGTAAAGGTTAAAATTCATTTTTTTCTATATAAATATTCAGTTGTTCCAGCACATCTGCCAAAAACACTAACCTCTCGTCATTGAAAAACCTTGACCTCACTGACGAAAACTGAAACTGAAAACCCACATATGTAGGTTTATGAACTCCCTATTCAGTTTCATGATACACTAATACCACCACTGTCTTGATTACTATAGGTTTACACAAGGCTCAAATAAATTTTTGGTGATTTAACTGTAATAACAAGCTTTTCCCCTATTACTATTAGGGAAATATTTCATAGATACCGAATGATAACACCCTGTACTAAATGTCAATATCACACATATGATAACAGTGAAAATAAAAATTCTTTTCTCTCAAAGCACAAAATTTGTTCATTTATTTCTAAAGACAGCATAGAAGATAAAAAGTAACTGATTTCATTTATATAATCCATGTATTTGCTCGTTCATTTAATCCTTATCTATTCATATAGCACAGGAACTGCCTCAGAGGCGCATGAGATAAACCTAAAAGAGTTATCTCGGCCCTTATAGTGTCCTTTGCCTTATATAGGCCCCTCTAATTTTCTAACTAACCAAGCCTAACATATGCTTTACTATGGGGGAAAAATCAGTGCTGATTACTTCCCAAGAATTTTACCTGCATCTAGAAATACACATCTTAAATCTACAAACTAGCTTTATAAACAAACATGTGTACAAAGCTGACAAATATGCCAGCATCTTTAATAGTCCTTATCAAAAAAATTGTTTAACAATTGCTGATTTGCAGCCACTACTAGAAGGAAAGAAAACACACAAACCTAAAGAGGCAGTCCTTTTTCAATTTTCACATTTAAAACAAACCTCAAAATTCTAGTGATGTTATGAGAGGTCTAAAAATAATACGGAATTATTGATATCCCTGGTTGTTCTCTTTATTCAATAAAGAGGTTTAAAATAGCAATAAAGTAGGCCAATTTTATTTTTCTCATAATCAATACATGATTAGGTTAAAAGAAATTACAAACACAAGGTTCTGGAACCACTTCAAAATTTCTTATAGAACAAAAGAACTAGAAAAAGATTTAGTATCTTCTGAAATGTCAAAATTAAAATTTTACTGTACTTTCAAGGATTTTTTTGAGAGATTTATGTCCTATTTTATCAAAGGCAATATTAACCAGGTCTAATTATGCTTGAAGGCTAGAAATGAAATAATGAACAGTATGCAATCATTAATTTGTCACTTATAGTAGTCACAAAAAAAGAATTAGTAATAATTCAGACTCTGAAGCATAAGAGAAAGTAATATAACAACAATAAAACCCTAACACAGACCTATTTTATATTATAAAGCAAAGAATAGGAAATTCTACTCTAAGTTATTTTCTGTCTACATTTCCCAGAAAGAAACAAAATCATAGGCTGCTTTTCACTAAATCTTTCACACCATTTCTAAAGTTATAATTTATTTTAAAATGCCTTTGAATTTTTAAACTTCCCTCAATTCTTTAGTAAACCACCACTGTTTACTTCCAATCTTCATAAATACATTCTACTAAAAAACAAAATGAGTTTACCATAGGGTAAACAAAGTACTTAAATCTTACTTAATTCCTATTAAGATTAGCCATCCTCAATGCTGTCTCTGAAAACATCAATAGTAACTTTACATTAGATTACACATGAAACACTATACGCTTTGGGCTGAATTTCTTTCAAACTCTGCCTCCACCTCCATACTCCGACTGGCAGCATTGCTTATTAATCTTCCAATTCATTCAGATGATACCTCTTCACTGAGAAAAATGCAAGAAAGAATAAACAACTCACCCTTCCTTAGACATTCTCAAAGATCTACTTCCTCTGGATGAGAATACAGGATCAACAAACAAGCTTCACTGATCTCTTGAGAACTGTAGCTCATTTGTTAAAGCACAGAGAACTCAGGCCCTGAGAGGCCCAACAAATTCGGGCACAATGCCGAACCCTAACTAGGCAATATCTCAGTGACCAATATCCTCAGTTTTAAATACTTGAAAACGTAAGAATAATAGGAAAAAATTGGCAACCAAGAAAAATAACTAAGGGACTGAACTGTTTAAGACTGGCCAGTTAAGGAGACAATCCAAATTGCAAGTTCCCGTAAGAGACAGGGACGTTACTGGCAAACACAGAAAAAGCAAATTTACCCCCTAATGAGGCCCTCCAACAGTACGCAAACAATGTGAGTTTCACAGAATCCAGCGGCCCTGGTAGGTCAAAATCATTTTTAGTTTACTGGGGGGGGGGGGGTGCAGAGGGAAGCAGGATAAATAATTTTATATTTTAATTATCAGTTTAGTTATTTCCTCCCTTACAAAATGAACAATGTGAACTACAAAGAGAAGGAAGTATTTATGTGCCGATCATATTACAGGAGAAACCTAAAGTGTTTCCACACTGAGGTCTTTTTTTCCGATTTCATTAACTGCTTTTAAGAAAACATCTGTGTTCACAAATATTTCACTCCATCGCCTGAAAATTTCAGCTCATGTGAAAAGATATTTACAGATCTTTGGCAAATGGGAGATAAATCGAGAATATTCTAAAGGTTAATTCCAAATCTCAGAGCCAGTTGAGGTTTGAAAGAAAAACATCTGCAACATTCCTGCCTCCTGACCAATATAATGCATAGGGATTATGCAACAGGGGAAGGAATAAACAAATCTGCTAAAGTCTAAGAACACTGAGATGGCAAATAAGTCCTCCCAGTGGCGATTCAAGTTAAAAATAAAATATACATACCTTAAAGAAATACTACATGAATTAAAGCTTACATTTTAAAAAAACCTTTATCTCCTTAAATATTACCTGAATATCTTACCATAAAGTTTCTATTATTTATTAAAATGTTTAGTCACCAATTAAAAACACTATTATTAATTATTTTCAATTTACTCAGAAAAGCAGTATGGTGTAATGGAAAGAGAATGAACATTGGAACAACTAAATTTAAATCCCAGCTCCTCTACTTTCTGGCTTTGAAATCTTGAATAAATTACTTAACCTAAACCTGAGCTTTTTAATCTACAGAAGGGAGATAACATGTAGTAGAATTGTTGCCTGTCATATGTAAGCACTCAAAGAACTGTTGTAATTTGAGGGTAGGGGAACAGATAAAGGAACTAGATTGTCAAGCATTACTTCACTAATATATCTCTTGGTCTTGGAATTCCTGACCTCAAGTTTTTGTTTTGTTTTTTCTTTTTTTGTGGGTTTCTTCAAGATGAATGTCTTAGGAAATACTTTTTTTTAATCTAAATCTCAAATTTTACATGAATATGAAGGACTTCCATTGATTGTCCTCAAACCAAATTCCATAAATACAAGAATACAAACTGAATATGGAAAAATGATCTAATCTTTTAGAGTGCCAACTTCCCATGGATTCCCTGGATTTTCAGCTGTGGTATCACAGGTCAGTGTGGTAGAAATAAATGTAATTACTATTTTAAGACTTTATTACTGGCAAAGAGAAAGGAAAACAAAAATTCTCACTTGAGCAGAGGGTACACACTTATAGGAGCCTCTTATGCAAAAGGTAAGGCATTGTCTAAAGACGATTAGCTCTTTCAAACTTCATGCATACATTCTACAAATATTTACTGAATGTCTATGTGTCAGGTACCAGGCATCCTGAGATAAACATGGCAGTCCTTGATTTCTAATGAGCTCTAAGTCTAGTGGAGGAGGCCCATTCAAAAGCAGTTAAAAAGTAGTGTGTAATTGTAGTATTAGAGATAGGCACAACAGAGAGGTGCACCTGTATCCTCTTGGCTGACTCTTATTAAAAGACAGGATGAGGTGTTTTGTTTTTTAAAAAAACTGGCACTGTAGTAAGTTCCTTATATATCTATTATCTCATTTAATCCTTGCTAGAACTCTATGAGGTAGAAATTATTCCAGTTTCATAGATGACAAAACAAAAGTTTACAAAAGTTAAATATTATGATTCTAAAGAAATAGAATAATACAAAATGCTAACCCTATGCCCAGGCTCTTAACCACCATGCTGAAAGTATTAGCAGGTATGTTAGATATTAGCAGGCTAGAAGGAAAAGAGGGAGTGGAGAACATTACAACAGATGAGTAACCATGAACAAAACAGCAGAGTGAAACGTGGGGGGGGACCCCAATTAGATGCAATTCAGAGTTCATAGAACACAGAATCTGAGGAGGGGAGCTACTCAACATAAAAGTAGAAAGGAAAAGATCAGTCTTAGAGGGTTTTAAGGGTTTAGAATTTATCCAGTGGCATGCTCAGTGTGATGTCACTAAAGGTTTTAAGCAGGATAACATGATTTTAAAAAATGAACTTGAAGAGGACAAAGCTGAAGGCAGGGAGACCCGAGGGCTACTGCAGTAATCCAAGACAGTGATGACAAGGGCTGGACCAGGGTAATACCATCAGGAATGAAAAGAAAAAGTCATGGCTCACGCCTGTAATCCTAGCACTCTGGGAGGCCGAGGCGGGAGGATTGC
>VBSM01003143.1:14875275-14899874 GCA_008086735.1 Cheirogaleus medius
AAAAAAAAAAAAAACCCATAAGATAATATATTTCCAAATAGTTATTATCCTTCATATAATCAACTTATTAAGGAAAATGTATTCCAGTATCACTGTCATTTCTTAAGACATTTTAGGACTTCTTTTCGAAGTGTATATTGCCTCTAGGAGTGATTGTTTTGAATGAGTGAAAGCTCATTTAGATGTGTAAGTTCTATCATGTTTGTTTTTAGTAGATGTTATTTTATAAGTCATATCTCATAATACAGCTTGATTATTTTTATTTCAGAATAGAGTTTTTGTTTCTGTTGTTTTGAGGTAATTGTCCTTTAGAGAGGGACAACGTATTTTGCAATAAATCCAGTGATCTCTTGGTAAAAATACTTCGTCTTTTTTGGTTAACTGAACTAAGCTGCTTTCTTTTTGATTTGTTTACAAGTTGTGTCTTAATTTGGATTCTCTAAGCTTCTTTTTAAACTAAGCTATTTTTGGTATCATCCCTAATTTAAAAATTTTCTGCATATTTACACTGTTTTATTTTCTTTGCCCCAACATATTAATAACCTATGTGTGACTATGATTTCCTAAGAATATTAATACCTGATAACACTAAACCAGTACTAGCATATGAAAAAATCAGTGCTGGTGGTAAAACTGGTTCTCATCTGGACTATAGTATTGACAACATGGTATAGTTAAAATAATTCTGAGCAATCCCTACTTTGGAAGGCTCTTATTGTAACTTGTTGATAAAAGACTGTTTTAGTATTAAATGGGGAGGATATTTCAGCAGTAATTAAATGAACACCTGACTAATTAATAAAGTAATTCTGTATGTGTGATACATGATACTTGTATATACTTGTGCTATTTCAAATATTTTGTGACAGATTATTTAAAACTTTCTGATCTGATAAAATTTATTAAATTAGGTGAGAATAAATTAGGGAGGATGGATGAAACAGTCCAAAATAGTGCTACTAGGTAAAGCTTGGGTGATGGGTTTAAAGCAGCTTATTTCATACTCTCTCTACTTTTATGTGTATAAGTAAAAAAATCCTTAATAAAATTAAATTAAAAAATCAGGACCGTGGTGGCTCACACTTGTAATCCTAGCACTCTGGAAGGCTGAGGTGGGTGGATCGCTTAAGGTCAGGAGTTCGAAACCAGCCTGAGCAAGAGTGAGACCCCGTCTCTACTAAAAATAGAAATAAATTAATTGGCCAACTAAAAATATATAGAAAAAATTAGCTGGGCATGGTGGCACATGCTTGTAGTCCCAGCTACTCGGGAGGCTGAGGCAGGAGGATTGCTTGAGCCCAGGAGTTTGAGGTTGCAGTGAGCTATGATGATGCCACTGCATTCTAGCCTGGGCAACAGAGCAAGACCCTATTCCCTCCCCCACTCTCCCATCCCCCAAAAAAATCTGGTGGAGGAAACTGACAGAATGCCAATAAAGTGATTCTTTTTTAAAGGGCATTTAAATTTTAAGGTCTTTTAGTCTTTTAATTTCCATTTGAGATATTATAGTCATTATTTTAACTGTTATTACTCCTTTTTCTTAAACCTCAGGATTTTTTACATTACCTACCTCAGGAAATGAAGTGCTATTTCTACAACCAAGTAATGCTTTTGAGGTATTTTCTCAAAAGAGTTATTAGGAAATTCTTAGGAAAGAATTTGAAAAGAAACAATAGTCCTCATCATTATCCTATTTATGGATGAAAGTCCTTTGTACTAGGTGAGCTAAACACTCTCAAGACTATTATTTTTAGATATATATTTGTATTACATATAAAATATATGCTATATTTTGGGGGGGGTGTACATATATATATATAAATAAAGTTTTAGTCAGTCCTATTATGTGAGTCTACACTTAATTTCCAAGCTTTGATTCCCTTTATGTCAAGTCCCAGTTAAGGTTTCACTAATAATCTCTCTGAATTATAATAAATGGTTTATTTCTATATTATTAGGAAATTTAAACAGTTGCTTAATAAAACCCATTCCATCTCCTTCACTACATGGTGATAGAAATATTAAATTACTAATGTTTATGATATTTACTTTCCATTGCCAATCATAAAAGCATTCAATTGTAAGACCTTTTTTGTGCGTAAATGTCATGTAATAATATTAGTTGCATCAGTAAAATTAGTAAGATGAATCTTCTTTTTTCCAGTATCACAGGCTGTTTTCAACATGGCTAAACTTGTTTTTCAGAATAGTTCTAACACAATAACTACCTTTGATTCATTATCTCTTCTGCTTACACATTATTTGGATGTTGGTTTTATCATGGAAATAATGTTCACTGAGGAAAGGACAAATGATAATGGAATCAGTCTGTGTAGCAAACATTTAGTTTAAACCTTATGAATAAAACCTGCTGGTTCAGGGAACACTAATACTGCAGTTGGTTACCTAGGCAGATCATGAGAACGTTGGGTTTATTTTCTGTCATTGGGAACACTTGCTTGGTTTTGATAGTCACGTGAAGGAGTCAGAGTCAGATGATTATAGGGGTCCAAATCAAGTGACTGCGTAAAGGTTCTTTTATTTCCCAAGTTTTTAATCTACCCACTTAATTTTCCTTGAGATGACTAGAATAATACCATTATCCAGGATATTTGTGTTTATTAAAGAAATAATTTATTTCCTGCCTAGATTTCCAATTCATTAAATACCTAAATTCTGTTATTTAAGATTGTTTGGGTAGGGCGTGGTGGCTCACGCCTATAATCCTAGCACTCTGGGAGGCCAAGGTGGGAGGATTGCTCAAGGTCATGAGTTTGAAACCAGCCTGAGCAAGAGCGAGACCCCGTCTCTACTAAAAATAGAAAGAAATTAATTGGCCAACTAAAAATATATAGAAAAAATTAGCTGGGCATGGTGGCACATGCCTGTAGTCCCAGCTACTTGGGATGCTGAGGCAGGAGGATTGCTTGAGCCCAGAAGTTTGAGGTTGCTGTGAGCTAGGCTGACGCCGTGGCACTCTAGCCTGGGCAACAGAACGAGACTCTGTCTCAAAATAAATAAATAAAAATAGAAAGAAATTAATTGGACAACTAAAAATATATAGAAAAAATTAGCCGTGCATGGTGGTGCATGTCTGTAGTCCCAGCTACTCGGGAGGCTGAGGCCGAAGGATTGCTTGAGCCCAGGAGTTGGAGGTTGCTGTGAGCTAGGCTGATGCCAGGGCTCTCTAGCCTGGGCTATAGAGTGAGACTCTGTCTCAAAAAAATAAAATAAAATAAGTAAAGTAAAGTGTAATAAAGTAAAGTAAAGTGTAAAGTAAAGTAAAATATTGTTTGAAGAAGATAGCCAAACATTTTATTTAAACGGATTAGGTAACTTATATGGAAATATACGACCTAAAGTACAGGCTAGAGGTACACACTGTTGGCCCATAGACCCACCTCAGCATAGACCATAGCTTGGTTCAAAGAGTATTTGTTTAATTGGGTCAGTATTTTAAAATTGAGAAATTACAGGTAAAAATCTCAGTTGACTGTTATCACACAATTGGTAACATTTGGCTCTCATTCCCACAGGGGTGGTCACCTACAGTTGAGTAGCTACTTCCTCCTCTGGGCAACATGTATGCCCTCACTTAGCCCACTTAACACATTAATTCACTTGCCTGACACCGACACAGGTGGTTGGAACATATTATCCGAATCTGAATTTCAGAGAGTTTGTCAGATAAACTTTATATTAATAGTACTTTGATATAATGTTTATAAAAAGAAGTTAATCTGTATAAGCCTGAATAAATCAAACATAGCTTCTAAGAAGACTTCCTAGCCTGGGTTCATTGGCCCCCTTTCTGGCCCTCTATACTTTCTTAGTCACATTATGTCACTGATCTTCTAAAACTTATTATAAATATCTAATTATATATCCCTGTAGTGCAGCATGAGTAGCTATAATTCCCTTCAGGTAAAGGATCATGAGTTATTTTGTTTTTTGTTCTCAACGTCTAGTACCAGGTGCATGGTAGGTATCCAAATGTTTGTTAAATTTCTCTAACTTTAGTACAAACATTTGAGTGCTGTGATCTGTTTTTATTTTTGGGAAAAAATATTAGCCATTTCTATTTTTGTAATACAAGCGGTTCCTTTGGTTAAAGAGGATTTTAAAAAGTTATAATCTCAATAATTTTTAGTTTGTCTATCTTAAATTGAAAACAGTACTGAAAATACAAGATCATCCTAAGTGTATCTCAAAGGGGATATTTCTGAGTTAAATACTTTTTTTCATTTTACCTTAAAATAAACAGCCTTCTAATATTCTTAGTATTTTTAAAACAAATGAATCTCTTAATTGCCATTTAATTTTGCCTTTGAAATGAACCAAAATTGGCAGTCTCTCAAACTCCACTTATTTATTTTACTTACGTACATATCTAATCATTTGGAAGTTCATTTTATTTTGTATTAGTGTAAGTGTTGCACAGTATCTAGCTTTTTATTTTAAGTAAATTAAAATTGAGATAGTTTTATGAAACTTTAAATTTTTTTAGATCTATTGTGATCTCTTGGGTTAGAGATAAAATTTTTTTGAATATAGACTGTTTAATGTGTTAGGGTTTTCAAATAGTTTTGAAAAGTGGGAAAAGTCTTCTGGCATTTGTTTACATGAGAATTGGAAAGATTTTATTTAAAATTTTCTCAGTGAAAGATGTGTATTATTCATTACCTTTTCTAGTTATATAGTTACAGAGAACAAATATTGCATAGCCTAATAACTAGATGGAGAATGTTGATGTTGATCACATTTATAGGATAAAAGAAAATGATTATTCTTGGGTGGCTGGGTTGCATTTTTGTTTTTCATAGTGACTGTTGATGGTAGTTTCTCCCAGTTGTAATGCTTTTAGAACTTTTAGACATTACATTTGGTCATTTCTGCTCTTTTATTTAGTATCATCTCCCTTTCACAAAAAATCCAGGAGTTAGAGGAGTCTGACCACATGTTTTCAAAAACCTAAATGTCTCTGGGGAAAATTACTGCCTATAAAGTAAAACACAATGTGTATCTTAAAAGTGTCAATATATTTAAAGGAAATATCTATTTTCAACTCAGTTATTTTACTAGATTAGGCAGTTTCTTTTAACTTTATGGAGTGCTATAACTGCTTAGGGCAAATATCCACTGACAGAATCAAAATTTAAAAATTTCCTTGCATTCCAAATTTAAACATCTAGTTAGATTTTTAGCAACATACAGTTGATTCTAGTCTATATCAAGATGATAAATTTAGGTGTTGGAAGGGTAAAGAAGTAGGTAGGTACCTCTAGGGTAGGTAGTTAGGTTTAGTAGTAGACTCAGCTTAAATGGTACTTGAGAGCAAGATGAGACTGCTCTCATTTGCTTTTGTATCCTTTATTTAGTCTTGTTTCACAATCCATAGTTCAATTTTAAACACCATTTGGCAGCCACATTCATTTTCTATCATATTAACCTGAAATGTGCTAGAGAAAATAAAGTAAGACAAATAGATTTTTCTGTTTGTCTTTTGACTTAATATTTCAGGATCAGATGTGGCTTGTATTCGAGACTAAAGGTGCCAGAAAAGTAAATGATATACAATACTTAGGCATATCTTCAATACCCTTGTTTTGTTATGGCCAATTAGGCTAATTTTAGTGATGGTCAGAGACTTCTAAATAGTAGTAACTCCTGTAAATACCAATTTCCAAATGGTATCTCTCTATTCCAGCCCATCACAACAGTTTTAAAATCAGCTTTTGTTTTTGTTTTTGTTTTGTTTTGTTGCTTTGTTTTGTTTTTTAACAGGAGAGCCAGTGTAACTCCTTCAAGACTGGAGTGACACACACTGCATCTGCATCTGCCTCATGTGAGTTCTCATTTTGGCAGCAGCACTCTACTAGGCTGGAACCTCTGTAGAGGTTTGCCCTTTATTTTTCTAAATCTATAAACTACTACACAGTGTGTCTTGGTGGCAAAGGTAAAAAGTGCATGAGAATTTTAAACTTCCCTGCAGAAAGTTTTCGGCTCATTCCAAAGGGACTTTCTCCACTAACATAGGTTTTATCTTGTATGAACAGTATTACTCAAAACAGAGCCCACAACTTTCATCCACAACATGCAGTTATTTTTTGAAGAGCGGTTTTTTCCTTTCAGATTATGGAGTAAAGAATATCTTTAAATGCTCTCAGTAGCTTCAACTTTCAAAGCTTTGGTTGTTCTCTTTATAGTCTAGTTACGTAACCTGAGAACACTGTGTGCTGTCCTAGTGGCTAAAGCAGTCCTCTTTTTTGGACTCTGGCCCTTAAAATAACTTCTTCCTTTGTCTTTGGATATTGAATAAGTTGGGGTAGGCCCGAAGACCTTCTTAGAGAAGAAAAAAGCAGTTGATGTTTGAGGTTATGTTTACTTTGAAGCTATTGCCTGGGTTTTGGAACCACAGAAAGTCAGTTGTGAGAATTGAGCTAGAAACTGTGCATCATTTACTTGCCACAGTTTTGTGAGAGAAATTGAAATTAGAGTCGTTGCAGCTGTGGAGTGGCATAAAGCTCTACAGACTGAGGTGATATATATGGTTCCTTACAAATGAGGCTCACTTTGAAGCACATGTTTGATTGAAAAGGGAATTTTGCTTTTAATTTTTAATTTTTGTTTTTAAAGGAAGAGCGGTACTTGGTAAGCTTCAGGAATTTTTGCTACCAGGTCAGAACAAATGTGTTTATTCCTAAGGAACACTTAGAATAAAACATCTAAATTCATGCTCTGTTCAGCTGTAATTCTGCTTTTGCAGAATTGTACTGTATAGTTCTGTAGCAGATAATTTAATGACCTGGGAGTTCATGTTGCTGAAACAATTATCCAGGAAGCTTATGAGAAAATGTCAATAGCTAGTAGGTCTTACTGATTAATATAGAGCTTGATGAAATAGATAGTGTCGTCTAAGTGGAACTTGGACTCTCTTTGCTAAATCCATTTCCACCTGTGACTAGAGCAGTTTATTTTGGACTAGATGAAAGAAATTGGAGAGAGAAGTGTATGTTTCGATATCCAAGATTAAGTTTTGATGGCCTATGTAATCTAGAAATTCATGTTTAGCAGTGGTAGTATACGCTACCATAGAGAACTTTGGATGAGACTGAGAGACCTACATTCTGGCTTCAGCTGATGTTTGTTATTGCTGTGTAACTTTGGGTCCGCAAATGGGGAAGATACATTGTATTTTTGGAAAGTAGCTTGAACTCATTGAGAGAAAGGAAATTTAAAGCATTTATTTCTATAGGTGGAATTTCTAGAAAGTCACTTCCCTTGAACACTTGGGAAGTTCTGCCCTGTGAATAAATACAGTGTGGCAAATGTGTAGTGTTTTATTTTCTGCTAGTCTATTTTCTACTATTCATTTTGCCAGGCTTTGTACTGGCAACATGGGGATTTGAGATTTTTTTTCCCCCTGTATTTTTTTTCACTAAAAATTCTGAGTAAATTAATTTGAGCTTCAGTCCAAATTGTCTCATAGACAGGTTTTAAACACCAGTTACTCCATCATTCTATAATTACCTGACTCTTTAACTAGGGAAAATTGCTGATTTAGGTGTGAGCCTAGGTGGGAATGATTAAAATTTATTTTTGTCCCCCATTCTTAAGGCATATCCAGCAAATTATCCTTCTGAAAAATTAATAATTAAAAATACTTTATTAATATATGGGCCAAGTCCTATAAGAATGAATGTCCAATAGATAACTCAAAGTACTTAGCTATATGGAAAATTTTTTCATTAAATGTTCTTTGAAATAAATGGACTTTGGTTAGGAAATTGAGAAGTAATTTTTGGTTTTTGGAAATTGTATTAAAATGAGATTTACTTGCAATTGAGGTGGGGAGCAGGGGGCAGGGTAAGGTGAGAGATGTTATATTCCCAGCATAACTCAAATTTACATCAGTGGGTACCATGCCTTACTGGTTTTATGATAATACACGAGCTTTTAACTCTGTTAGTGTGTATGACTGTGTAGCACTTTCTTTACCACCGTGCATATCTTATAGAATAGATTTAGGAATTCCACAGGTAAGTCTTCAACAGGTTTTTTTGGGTGGGGGGTGGGAGGAATGAGGCAGGAGTTGAGGGGAAGAAAGAAATATAGCCAGTTTTGAAAATGTTAGCTAGGGTTCACATTAGCATTAAATTATTACCCCTATGATAACAAAAGAAACAAAGACAGCTTTTTTGGGCATTGTCCTGCAGAGATGAGACTCAAGCATCTCCGAAAGAACCTTAAAATTTTTAGGCTTCTGGATTTTAAGTCTGACAACTGTTTATTAAAGGATTTTGAAAGCCCAGCTTGCTTTTTAAAAATTTCAATTTAATTAAAAAAATAGATAAATACATTATATGTTACAAGTTTTAAAGGTATAAGAAGATACATGAAGTCTTCTTCCCTGTCACTTAGCCACTCAGTTCCATTCTTTGGATGCAATCAGTTTCTTTTCTGTATTTTCTGAAATATTCTAAAGGATTGCTTTTGGAAAAAGAAAGTTGAGTCGTACTCATTGAAATATTAGCACTAACTTGGATAGGCAGACTGTTTGCAATGAAAAATCAGTTTGAGCCATAAGATGTTAATAGTAGATGGAAAAACTATAATAATATTATAATAATAGTTGCATTATTATGAGACTACAAGAATAGGAGGGATATTTTTGCCTGATTTGACATTTAGCAAGCTGGCAGGTCTTCTTGTTTTTATATAGCTTACCTATTCCTAGAGACTGATGGAAGGATGCTTATCTAAATATTTTATTTGGAAGAAACCTATTTAAAGGAGCAGTGTTTTGTTTATGCTGAATTACAATGATAACACTAAAAAGTTTTTTCATTATGAAAAATTTCAGACATACACAGTAATAGAGAGAAACTCCCATAGTCTGAAATACATGGTATTTGACCTGTAACAAACTCAGTATTCTTCTTTGGCAGATAAGGAGATGTTTTCTTTTTATACACATACTTGCATGTACTCATTCTGCCATAATCACATCTAATGAAATGAATCATAATTCTTTAATTCTCAGTTCATATCCAGATTCTCTAATTGCCTCAGACATGTCTTTTTATGATTGGCCTGTAGTAACAACTTATATAATATAATTTTGATGGCTATAACATTGGTAGGGCTGATAAGAAAAGTTAATCTAACAAGCAGAAAAAATACGTTGGTTGGAGAAGGAATATAAAGCAACTACCAAGCCAAATAGGAATTCTAAAAAGAGATTGTTTTTTAAAAAGCTCATTTTGGATTTTGAAGGATTTCTGTGTCGATTATGCACATCAGTGAAGGCTCTCTTACCTAGTTTTCCATTTACTTTTATTCTCATGATTAATATCACGGTTGTGCATATTAGTTTTTTTTAATTGTGGGAATGAAAGAATAGATAAAGGAAAAAATGTTAGGAGTAGGTTTCCTAAGAATGAAGGAACTATACTGAAATGTATGATAATTCATCTTATTGCTGCTGCTCCTGCTATAATATGACCTATTTCCACAGACTAACAATTGAGTTCTCTTATTACTTGGGACAGTACAAAAACATGGAGCTTGAGGGGAAAGAAGAAAAATGGCAGATTTAGGAGGAGGGATACATTGGGAAAGAGCAGAAACTCAATCATTTGCCTTCTGTTTTAACTGGCTGTTCTTTATGCTGACTAACGAAAACCTCCTCTTTGTGCAGTGTACAAGTCCCCGGAGTATGAATCCCTTGGCTTTGAGCTTACTGTGGAAAGATTAGTTTCTATTGGCTATCCCCAGGAGCTACTCAATTTTGCTTATGATTCTACATTCCCTACCAGGTAATTTTTCAAGATGTTTTTAGATTAAGACTATTTCCCCTACCCCCAAAAATTAGTAATTCCAAATTTATCTCTGACCAAAAAAAAAAAAATTATCAAACAATTCTTTGCTTTTTTGGTTGGTGCTGATTCTACAATTGCCATGAAATTTTCATATACACCATATCTTTTCTGTTCTTGAATTGAGCTTAGTTTATTGCTATTGAAGAAGACCTACTTATGGGTAAGAAAAGGGATTACTAAAACTGATGGGCAGTAATCACAGATGGTCCTATCCTTGGCTGTTGTAGAGCAGTTATATGTTTTGCTAATATATTTAACTTGGTAGTCAGAGCCTTGGCAGTTTGCATTTCTGGATTTGATAGGGAAGATTTAAAATTAAAAAAGATAATGTTCATTGGAGATGCTATCATATATGTCCCACATATAACATCTGATAGAAGGAAAGAAAAAAAGCTTGCTTAAGGAAATTAAAAGACTGTTTTAGAATGGTACCAGCTGTATGAAGAGGAATTATGTTTATGCTTTTTTTGATTAAGCTCTTATTCCATATAGATTATTTATCTATCTGTAGCCGTCCCCAACCTTTTTGGTACCAGGGACCGGTTTCATGGAAGACAATTTTTCCATGGACCAGAGGTTGGAATAGTTTTGGGTTGATTCAAGCACATTACATTTATTGTGCAGTCAAACCTCTCTGCTAATGATAATCTGTATTTGCAGCTGCTCCCCAGGGCTAGTCACCACCTCAGCTCCACCTCAGATCATCAGGCATTAGATTCTCATAAGGAGCGTGCGACCTCGATCCCTTGCATGCGCAGTTTACAGTAGGATTCGCCTTCCTGTGAGAATCTAATGCCCCAGCTGATCTGACAGGAGGTGGAACTCAGGTGGTGATGCCAGCAATGGGGAGCTGCTGTAGATATAGGTGAAGCTTCACTGGCTTGCCCGCAGCTCATCTCTTGCTTTGTGGCCCAGTTCCTAACAGGCCATGGACCAGTACCGTTCCTCAGCCTGGGGGTTGGGGACTGCAGTCTATCTGGACAGAGTAGATATTTTTTTAATTGTTCTGGGATTAATTTTTAAGATTTAATTCACTCACTTTAGCCTCTAAGGTTATATTGTTTTGGGACATACTTGAGTGGCTACAAAGCTGGAATTAGATGAGGTTGGTTCATGGTGATTGAGTAGTACTACATAAAATTATTGCCTGTATTATTTCCCATAATCAACAGTGTCTTCATTTTCACATAGGGGACTTGTCTTTGATACACTATATGGAAATCTTTTGAAAGTTGATGCCTATGGAAACCTCTTGGTCTGTGCACATGGATTTAACTTCATAAGGGGGTGAGTACAAAGAACCTTTAGCCTCTTTCTAGTGTTTTTATAGTCAAATAATATGATGATGAGATTATCTCCCAGATGTCATATATTTGCGTATTCCTTTCATCTTTAAAGAGAAAATTCCTTTACATAAGGTTAGTTAACAGTTAGAACCTAAACCAACATACAAATAGTTGGCAATTAGATTTTGCATAAATTAAGTGCCTTCTAATTATACAGCATTCAACAAAGCTAATCTTCAGATTTGTCCAAAAGAACTGTAGTAGTTTTGACTTATTTGAAATTCTAAGATTTTTATTTTCTCCTTTTTAATACAGTTCTCAGGTAGCTGCTCCGAAAAGGTATGTACATAAAAGTGCTTTGAAAAATTTTTATCTATAGCAATTTAAATAGCTAAGATTTTTAGTAACAAAACAACGGAAAAAATTTATTTTTTGTTCAGTAAAAATGGGAGAGCATTCTAGTGTCCCTAGCCACAAGGGACCAGTTCCACTGAGAAGTGAACAGTGGGAACTCAAAATTTTGAAAACATTTGGGGAAAGAGACAGTTGATTTTCTGTTAATTAGCAAATGTTCCAGTGGGGCTCTGTTTTTGTTGGGATGTGTTATGTTGTATGTACACATATATGGACCAGAATCTCTGCTGATTTATAAGGTTCAGAAAAAAATGGTTGGTAAAATATTGATTTTTAAACAATTTATCTCAATAAAAGCTCACTGGAACTCCAAACTCAAAAAAAAAAAAAGATTTTTAGCAGCTAATGCATTATTTTTTATATTCTAACAAACACTTTCAACCATTTGATTATGTGATTAAAATTTTTTTAAAGCATAAGGTTAAAATGAATACAGGGTTATATTTAAAACAAATAAGGATAAGCTTTATTTTCATAATCAGAATATTTCCACTATTGTCACTAATTTGGACTTTATACCCTAGTAGACAGGAGATAAAATTTAGTATATACTTTTTTTTTTTTTTTGAGACAGAGTCTCCCTCTGTTGCCCTGGCTAGAGTGCCGTGGCGTCAGCCTAGCTCACAGCAACCTCAAACTCCTGGGCTGGAGTGATCCTCCTGCCTCAGCCTCCCGAGTAGCTGGTACTACAGGCATGCGCCACCATGCCCGGCTAATTTTTTCTATATATTTTTAGTTGGCCAATTAATTTCTTTCTATTTTTAGTAGAGACGGGGTCTCGCTCTTGCTCAGGCTGGTTTCGAACTCCTGACCTTGAGCGATCCGCCCACCTCGGCCTCCCAGATAGATATACTTTTTATTTTGGTGAAGCATCCCAGTTTTTTCTTAAAAAATCATAATACCACAATTTGACAACTTCTGTAATTGTGGCTTTACAATTACACATTTTCTTTACTGTTATACTACCTTATTTACTACTGACATTATATTAGGGTCAGAACAGTGCTTAAAACCAAAATAGGTTATGTGTCAGTCTCTTGTGTAACTTTACTGTGTATTATTCATTCCTGATGGAAAATGCTGTGTTTCCCCGAAAATAAGACCTACCCATAAAATATGCCCTAGCAGGATTTCTAAGCATTTGCGCAATATAAGCCCTACCCTGAAAATAAGACCTAGTGATGGGCGTGGCTACGCTGAGTATCTGCACAACCCATGCATTTTGTCGCGGAGCAGTAAAGAAGACGAGCAGCCCTTCTTATCTGCCCCATGAGAGATTGGGGCCAATGGTTCTAAAGGAAATAGAGTCCAAGAAATTCAGGATGGAATTAGGGGTTTGGAGAGTTATGATGATGTTCCAGAAGAAGACAACTTAACTATATTTGAATAAATGTAGATTGTTGTACTGTACTTAAAAAAATAACACATCCTCTGAAAATAAGCCCTAGGGTGTCTTCTTGAAGAAAAATAAATATAAGACCCTGTCTTATTTTTGGGGAAACACGGTAGTAACATCAGTCTACATTGAAATTGTTAAAAAGACAATTGTCTTATCCCAGCTACTCGGGAGGCTGAGGCAGGAGGATCACTTGAGCCCAGGAGTTTGCGGTTGCAGTGAGCTATAGTGATACACACCACCGCACTCCAGCCGGGCAACAGAATGAGACACCCTGTCTCAAAAAAAAAGTCTTTTGTGTGTGTGCGTGTGTGTGTGTGATAAGAGGCACAAAAAAGGACTGAAATTGTACCAGCGCTTCCTTTAAAGCTGAGGTCACAGCAGTGCCCCACTTAGAATTGAAGAATCTGATACAAGACTCTTCAGCTGACATTACTGATGTTACATAGGCTCAAAGATTTCCAGGTATACATAGTAAGAACAGTGTCAAGTATTAGGCTGGTGCAAAAGTAATTGCAGGTTTAGCATTGTTGAAATTTGCTGTTTGATATTGGAATGCATTCTTAAATAAATGTGGTTATGTTATACATCATTTTAATGTGCATTTTTTTTTTTGCTAATGACTTATTACTTGCTGTTTATTTTACATTTATTTTAGACTTTGGAAATGTTAGACAAAAAGCAAATTATAGCACTTTTCTTATTCGAGTTCAAAATGGGTTGTAAAGCAGCACAGATAGCTTGCAACATCAACAACACATTTGGTCCAGGAACTGCTAACGAACGTATAGTGCAGTGGTGGTTCAAGAAGTTTGCAATGGAGACAAGAGCTTTGAAGATGAGGAGCGCAGTGGCAGCCCATTGGAAGTTGACAACAAGCAATTGAGAGCAATCATCGAAGCTAGTGCTCTTACAACTACACGAGAAGTTGCCAAGGACCTCAAGGCTAACCATTCTATGGTTGTTTGGCATTTGAAGCAAATTGGAAAGGTGAAGTGTCCTTTTCTCTTCTTGTACTCAACAATGAACCATTTCTCGATTGGGTTGTGACATGTGACAAAAAGTGGATTTTATACAACAACCTGCAATGACTAGCTCAGTGGTTGGACTGAGAAGAAGCTCCAAAAGCCCTTCCCAAAGCTAAACTTGCACCAAAAAAATGTCATGGTCGCTGTTTGGTGATCTGCTGCCGGTCTGATCCACTACAGCTTCCTGAATCCTGGCGAAACCATTACATCTGAGAAGTATGCTCAGCAAATCAATGAGACACACCGAAAACTGCAACGCCTGCTGCCAGCATTGGTCAACAGAAAGGGCCCAATTCTCCACAACGCCCGGCCACATGTTGCATAACCAGCACTTTAAAAGTTGAACGAATTGGGCTATGAAGTTTTGCCTCATCTGCCATATTCAGCTGATCTCTCACCAACGGACTACCACTTCTTAGGCATCTTGACAACTTTTTGCAGGGAAAACACTTCCACCACCAGCAGGATGCAGGAAATGCTTTCCAAGAGTTTGTGGAATCCCAAAGTATGGATTTTTATGCTACAGAAATAAGCAAACTTATTTCTCATTTGCAAAAATGTGTTGATTGTAATGGTTCCTATTTTGATCAATAAAGATGTGTTTGAGCCTAGTTATGATGATTTAAAATTCACTGTCCAAATCCACAATTACTTTTGCACCAACCTAGTAAATACCCACCTTGACACATCTGGGAAGGCTAGTAGTTACATCCACCTTTCTTTCACTGTTCCTCTCATGAGGGGTTTGTTCAAGATCCATGAATATTAAGAAGCAGGATTTAGAAAATGAAGTGACTGCAGGTAGTACTAGTAAGCTAAGCTGTTTTATATACTGTTATTGTCACTATAATTCAGGATCCCAGTGAAGATGAGCCAGGGTTCTATTTATGTCCGAAAAAGAAGTTTTGTATTATGGGGGATAGGGGTAGACAGAGAAGAAAAGGAAGAGAAGCAGTTCAGTAAATTAGTACTACAGTCACATTTACTAACTCAAGCAGACCTCCTCTCTTCCCTTACATAAGCCAATAAACTTTCCAAATAGCTCCTTTGGAAATATACATTTAATAGTGTTTCAAAACTAAGTCATTGATGAGTAAAATGCACAATCATTCAAATAGCACTTAGCGCACTGTTCAGTCTTCAGACTCAAAGACAAAGTCTCTCCTGGAAAGGAGAGGCTGAAGACAGAGGGAAAGGGAGAGTAGTTATTGAAGTACAGCGATGGACAAGACAGGAAGGGAAGTTTGGGCTCCATTAGGCCTTGCTAATGAGTTGAGACCTCATTTTTTCAAACAAATCTTTATATTGTGTGGGTGGGTCACAGAAAGTAAGGATCTGTATTGTAACTGTTTCTTTCCCACTCCAAGTGTGGCATTCCTTTAATGACACATTACCTAAACCTGAATTGATTTTTATTTTAAATATATACTAGCATGGTTTGACAGTTAAACAAAATGTAATTTCTAAGTATATTTATAAATCAGTTTGGGTTCTAACTGCCTAATAAATAACTGTTAACTATCTTTATGTAAAGGACTTGTTCTTTAATGATTGGAGGGAATAGAAAAGTATATTGTTACATTTAAGAAAACAATGTTAGTTTACTAAATCTGTCTGAGGAAAGTGTCTCATTACTATTTCCTTCCACCTTATTTTTCATTACAGAAAATCTTGAAAGCCTAGATAAGAGTAACTTTGTAGAATATCTTATTTCAGAAGAATGACTTAAAACAGGGAGCTAGTGTGATTTTATATGCTTAACTGGAATTTATGCCATATGTAGTTAACAAACTCAAGCAGTAATTTACCCAAGTCATTCTGAGTAATGAACTTCATATTTGGTTTCCTTAAAATTTGTTAATCTCCATGTATTCACTGTCAGAATTATGCATTTTAATATTTCAGTCTTTCTCCCTTTTAATTTCTCTGAAACATTTTTTAACACTGTCTCTTTTTTGAAGTTTCATTGAACTCTCCAAGCTTCTCATGTATCTCTAACAATTTCTGTTTCGTTGGCTTTTTTTTTTCTTTTTAACCCTGAATGTTCTCCTTCATTTTGTTCTCAGTCTCCTCTCTTCCTTCTCTGCTCTCTTAAGTGGCCTCATCTCCTCTACTACTTTTCATGATTTTGTCTATTACCTGTGCGTAGATGATCCCAGTTACGTCTCAAGTCTGAATTTCTGTTTTAAGCTCTGTTTACTTCAAGCTTAGCATAGCCAAAATAGAACTCTTCTTACATCCCCTTCTTATCCAGTTTTCAAATTTCTGTTAACAGTCCCAACCACTTCTCAGAGACACCTTAGCGTGAGTGTTATCATCTTTGGCTCTTATGTCCCTCATCTGCCTAATATGATCAGTTGCCTGGTCATGTTCATTTTACCTTGGCAGTCTCTCTTGAATACATTCTTCCCTTTAATTTCCTTTGTCACCACTCTATAACAGGCCCTACTGTCCTCATCTGAACCACTGGAATAACCACCTGATTTCCTAGTACTTTGTATCAGTTACCTTTTGCTGGAAAATAAATTACTTCAAAACTTAGTGGCTTAAAACAGGAGTGACCATTTTATTTAGCTCAGAGTCAGCCGGGCAGTTCTGGGGTTGTTTGGCTGATATCTCCGGGCTCTTTATGTGTCTGTGGTCAGCTGGTGGGTCAGGTGGCAGCTGATCTAGAATGGCCTCACTCTCATGTCTAGCAGTTTGCAGGCTGGTGGCTGGGTACCTCATTGCTGCATGTAGTCTTTTTATCCTCCAGCAGACTATTTTATTCTTATTTACATAGTAGTCTCAGAGTTCTAAGTATATAGCAAGAGAGGGCAAATCCCACTACACAAGTGTTTTCCAAGTCTTTGCTTAGATCTTACTTGCTGTTTTTCAAGCCTATATTCAAGAATGGAGAAACCAGTTACAGATTCCTTTGTTCCTTCTTCATTCCCACTGCTTCACTTGACCAGCCTCAAAAAAAAATTAAGTGGAGAATTAAACTGAACCTCTAATGGGAGGGGCCACAAAGTTACATCACAGAGTGCCAGGAAGAATTTGTGCCATTGTTGCAATATATCATATTTTCTTTTTCCAGTTTATCCTAAAACAGCTACTAATTTAATTTTTTTTACAACTTGGCTCTGATGGGTTTATATCTCTGCTTAAAAACTGTCAGTAGCACCTTCTTTCTTTCCCCTGAATGAAATATAGGAACACTAGCATCATCTACCTCAATCCATTTTTCTAGCTTTATTTTTTCTCTGTTCCCCATTCTCTACTCAATTGGACTAGTTTCTGAACTGGCCCACCTGGCCTTTAAGACCCAGCACATATATGCCACCACTTTCATGACTCTTTCCCAGATTTTCGTCTCCTCAACCCTCGTGTTCACTACTTTCTGTTCCTTAAGTTGAAATGATTTCCTCTTCTTTGGGTTTCTCATAGCTCTTTGCACTGTTCTTATAGTAGTTGTGATATTTTAATTTGTTATAATTGTATGTGTATATGACTTACCTACCCTACCAGACTGAGAACTCTTTAAGTGCTAGAACCTGAGCTTGTTCATCTTCATAGCAGCCCAGGCTTAATATTTAGAATGCTGTCTTACACATAGCCATCAAATATTTGAATGAAATTTTGAATAATGACTATTTCCCACAGTTATTATAATGTTAATTTTTAAAATGTCAGTTGATTTTTAAAATTTTCTTTCAGACCAGAAACTAGAGAGCAATATCCAAATAAATTTATCCAACGAGATGACACTGAAAGATTTTACATTCTGAACACATTATTCAACCTACCAGGTAGACTCATTCTATGCTTATATATACTGATAATTTCCCTTCTTTCTATGACCATTAGTCTTTGCTTAAGGGAGATAATGAAGTAAGTTTGAATTATTTCACTTATAGCTTATGAATATGTATTCTTCGTTTTTTCAGAGACCTACCTGTTGGCCTGCCTAGTAGATTTTTTTACTAATTGTCCCAGATATACCAGGTATGTATATACTATAATTTTTTTCAATTGATTTTTTAAAATTAATGTACAGGGTTTTAGAGAACTGGCCATTGTAGGTCTTTTCTGCTTTTCTAAAGTGAATTTAGTGCTAGTGAGAGATGCCACATTGCCAGCCTGAGAGATGGGACAGCACCAGCAGCTCCATGCAGGCCCTCACCTCCCACACGGCCCTCTCCTTGCCAGTGTGCTGCAGCCGTGTTTGGAAGGGACCACTTCTGATTGGCTTCTCCTGGGAATGAAGACGGCCAGCAGAGGTGCTAATTGTGACAACTGAGTGGGAGGTTTGTGTGATGATTATCTGTCCAAGCAGAATTACACTAAAACCCCCCAACTCATTTCACAGCAGCTACCCAGGAGCCATTCAGGAATGCTAACTTAGTTTCATTCCCAGACCCAGCAAGATTTGATTGAGGAATAAATACTGTTTATCTTCCCTGAAGTAAAATTCTACTTAAGTCTTAAACAAGTTTCCTCTCCTTTTAAGGGAGAATTATACAGCCATTGCTAAAAGTTTAGTCATAGATGCAAGAGTTTTATAACTTCTGATCCCCTTTATGCCTTATTCATTTTAAGACACTAAATTTGGTGGGAAGCTGAGTCACTAAGCTAAATAGAAAATGGACAATACCTTTATACTTAGGGACAATGTCAGAAAAGTCAGAGTGGAAAGAATCTAAATGACCGATTTTGAGTTTTAAATGTTTCTTCAGTGAGAACATGTTTCTAAAAAGTGATAAATAAAAGAACTTGGTATTTTTGGATCTTTGGCCTTTTAGCTTCCATTCATTATATTCTATCACTTTGTATTTGTTCACAACTATTGTAATCCATTGAACGCTATAGCCATTTCTGGTAGTCAAAAGTGGATTTTCATTAGGGAGTAATAATTTTCCTAATTAGTCATAGTCTTTACCCATGTGATATGGAACCTTTGAGTCCCCTGGGCAATTTTGTATTCATTTTATTTACTCTTTTTTGGATTCCCTGTCATGTTCTTTTTATCTTTCTGTAGCTGTGAAACAGGATTTAAAGATGGGGACCTCTTCATGTCCTACCGGAGTATGTTCCAGGATGTAAGAGATGCTGTTGACTGGGTTCATTACAAGGTACTTAGAGGCTTCTTCTTCACCTGCTCACTCTTTGGCATGTGTTTTATGGTCTGACATTTAAAAATTTTCTTTCCACATGCAAATTGAACAAATTTTCCTTTGTTAAAAAAAAAAAATGGACTTGGCCTCTAGTGATAGCTCTCTAGAAGACATTTGTTCTTGTCTTTGGCCGTGCTGCTCTCAGAGGTAATTCTGATCTTTCCTTAGTAGTGGTACTTGGCTTCTAGATTTTATTCCAGTTTGCATTTCTCAACTTACTTAGAGATTACTGTATTAGATTATACTTAACATATCCTTCGTAGACTATAATGGTCCGTGTTTTTTTAATCCAAATGTTTCCCACTTGACTAATAACATTAACTAGTTAATATTAAGTTTACATTTATTATAAACTATATTGAATAAGATATGAAATATCTTTTAATTTCTAATTTAAAATAGAAACAATTTTATATTTTGAAGACATTTTAGAGTCAGAGTTGTAGTAAATCATACCTGCTGCTTTTTCCTGGCCTTCTCTATCTTTCTGTTTTGGTAAATACTAAAGAAATGCATGTTGGTTGATGGTAAACATACTTTTTCTTATAAACTAAATGTGAAAAACTGATTTTTGTTCTTTTCTTAGTTCCTTTTTTTCTTCCCTAGGGCTCCCTTAAGGAGAAGACAGTTGAAAATCTTGAGAAGTATGTAGTCAAAGATGTAAGTAGTACAGGGAAAAATAGATCTGCACAATAACTTATTTTACCTGCTAGGAAAATGAAATAACAAGACTATAATGAAATGGACAAGGGAAGACATTTATTTTTATTGGCATAGTATGTGCCAGGTATAATCACCAAGAATTATCAACCAGAGCATAGGTCTTAGTAGAGTTTTTCCTGTTTGTTGATAGGCAAGAAGACCCAGTATTTCATTTGTCCTTTTAGTGCTAATTATAATAATAGCAGCTAGAGGTTTACTGTACGCACATCACTGTGCCAAGTGATTACGTGCATTATGCCATTTAATCTTCCCTGTAACCCTGAGTTAGGTATTATTGTTTCCTCTGTGTTACAGATGAAGTAATTGAGGAATAGAGGGAATAAATAACTTGCCCAAGGTCACACAGTTAGTACTGTGTTTCCCTGAAAATAAGACAGGGTTTTATATTATTTTTCCTGAAGAAGACACCCTAGGGCTTATTTTCAGGGGATGTGTTATTTTCCCCCTCAAAGCCTCAGCTTGCAGCACGCACAGGATGGCTGGGACCTGACAGGGGGAGGCAACCTTGCTGGTGGGGCTGCCCGCACCTTTCCAGTCACCTCTGGGATAGTAGCTGTCACGATGGGGCAGATGAGAAAGGCTGCTCGTCTTCTTTACAGCTCCAGGATGAAATGCATGGGTTGTGCAGATACTCAGAGTAGCCACGCCCATCACTAGGTCTTATTTTTGGGGTAGGGCTTCTATTGCGCAAATACTTAGAAATCCTGCTAGGGCTTATTTTATGGGTAGGTCTTATTTTCGGGGAAAAACAGTAGTGAAGCCAGGATTCATATCCAAGTCATAACCCCTGTATTAGATCATCTCAAAAATGTACATATGTGTGACTGTTATTTAAAATGCCTTTAACCTATCAACAGGGAATAATGAGGAAAGCTTTAAAATATCTTAAAAGACATTAATGGAAAATTTAATAAAATTCAAAAAAATCTGTAGTTAATGGTATTGTACTAATGTAAATTTCTTAGTTTTGATAATTGTACTGTGGTTATATAAAATGTTAATATTAAGGGAATTTGGATAAAGAATGTATGAGAACTCTCGATATTATTTTCACAACTTTTCTGTAAATCTGAAATTATTTCATAATATAAATATAGAGCCCCAAGATGAAATACTTATTTCTTTTCCTACAGAGTTAAAAGCAGAAAATATGGTATTTTCTCAAAGTTGTGTGGTAAAAATTTCTTGTTTTCAGTCTTTGTGTCTCCTATTTCCACCCACCTCCCTTATGATTTTCAAGAAAGAACACTGAATGGGGAGAGTCCAGGAGAATTTGAGTAAAAGAATCTATTTACTGTGAGAGAAGGAAAAGGTGTTTTTCTTTCCAGACACATTAGGAGTTAGAATTTCCTCATTTGTCTGCAGGGTGGGTGATTTCTAGGTTGCACCTGCACATGTTATTTTATTCTGCAAGGTGTTTTATAAAACCATAGGATACACAGTGAAGCCATATCTAATAATCTATTATATAGAGTATTTGTGGGTAATGTTTAAAACCAGCTTCTCCCTGATTGCTATCATACCTCACATACTTCAAGAAATCTCAAGGTAATTTAAACTCTTTCCTGAGGCAGACATCACGAGGAAGGTAGAGTTATGTTGTAAATGACCATATAAACCATGCAAATATGTATATCATTTTACATATAAATCTGTGTTATATAAACTATGCTATATATGTTAATACTTTATTCATGCATGGTGATAATGTGGGCATTTAAATGCAAAATTCTGAAACCAACTAGCCCTAAGGGCCTCCCCTATTCCTATTTCAATGGATAGAAATCCAGTATATGACTACCCCGACATATAAATATAAAAATATTTTAGTGTTTCACTCATTATCATATTACATTTCAGGGAAAACTGCCTTTGCTTCTGAGCCGGATGAAAGAAGTAGGGAAAGTGTTTCTTGCCACCAACAGTGACTATAAATATACAGATGTAAGTACTTAATATTCATATTTGTTTGTTTACATAGAGGAATTATTTTGGCATGAAGAACTGTGAAGATAATGAGGAGGATAAAAGTTTATTAAGTGAAGGTAGTTTCTTGCCATCTCATTTTGAAAGCAGAGTGGAAAAAGCAAAAATATGTAGAATAAAATCTATGTCAGAGTGGTTCTCAATTTTTCTAAATGTTCATTTTAACTATTTTCCCTTATTATAAAAGGCTACTTGAAGGTTTTAATTTTGGGGTTGTTTAAAACATTTGTGCTGATCACATGGCTTCTATGCCTTTTTGGAGCATCATTTATATAAACTTCAGCAATCATACCCTTTATTGATCTGTATATACAACTTCCCTACTGTTGGAAGTACTGTAGCAATAGATGGCTCAAAGATGTTTTGAATCTTAGCTGTCAAAATTTACTGCCTCTTAATCTAAAAAGAAATTTTTCCCATCATTAAAGCATGTGGAAATACTGATTTAACGCTTTAACTTCATTTTACTTTTGCTGAGACACTTACAAGTTTATAGTACTAGCAAGAAGTTTCACTCCCCCCACTTTTCTGTATGTAAAATCTTGATTTAAATATCTGGTGACTTGTATGAAACAGTCTTACAAAACCAGTGGTTGGTTAGTTGGTCTAGGGACGGTAGTAGCAAGGCCAGGGTAATATGTTATATCCATGTGAGTCATTAGTTTTCTCTATACCCTTACCTCATAGGCCTATTACCTCCAAATGTATATTCAAAAACATCTTCTAGAAGAAGCATGTATCCTCCCTGAGAATGTTAGAAGCTTTTGTTGTTGTTGGTATGATGAAGCATTAATTTTTAGCTTCCACTGCCATTATTTCATAAACTTTAGAGGAAACAAGAATGTGAAGAATCCTATATTGAAAAAGACATGTTCTATGAAAAGCTTGTGTGTAATTTTTTTGTAGGTGTTATATATCTTGTGCAAAAATAGTATATGGACCTTACATTGTTTTTTTTCCCCCCCCCCAGAAAATTATGACTTACCTGTTCGATTTCCCACATGGCCCCAAGGTACTATATGTAACTTAAATGACCACTGCTTTAGTAATAATGCATTTAATCATTCTGGAATATGGAGGGGAAGGGACTGGTCAGAACCTGCCTAGAAAAGTCCTACTTTTTTATAGCCTACTGTCTAATCTTAATCATTAACATTAGAAGTAACTCAGGCGCTAGTAGAATTTAAAATCATTAGCAATTTGAATACTTGGTAGACAGAAATAAAAGGGATATTCACATGGTATTTAGTAGGATGGGATCAGAATAATTTTATGCCCAAGAAGTTCTATACAGAATTGTTAAGTTTGTTTGGCAGTGAAAGGAATTCCAAGGTTGAGGTAGATATTTGAATAACAGAAAAAGAAAATTTGTATATATTCTTGACAACTTCTAGATTCTGCTATTAGTTATTGCTGAGTTTTGTGCCAACAGAGCAGTTAACCTTGATATTTAGCAGAAAAATCTTCATTCTTGCATTATGGCTGCACTTAGGTTTAAGGAACGAATACCCATTGCAAGTTAGTTACATACTTACAGAATTTTAGCCCTAGATTTTTGTGAATAAACATTAACAAACCCTGTTTTGAGATCACCCAGAATCACAGTGTGCAGTCCCCTTTAGCTTGGTCTTTAAAAGTTAATGCCATGGTTCCATTTCAGGATAGAAATAATTTTAATGGGTGTGTAATTTCTACATTAGTGTTGTGATTAGCTTGCAATATGAACCAAAGGCCAATGTGTTCCTAGAGCCATGATTCTGAAAATATAACCAGTAAAATTTCCTAATAATAGTTCCATGTTAGTTTATATACTTTAGTTCTGATCTACCTTTCTCTCAATCTGTCCCTTGGGTATTGATTTGCCCCTCTCTCTAGCCCATTTTGAGCCCCCTTTTTTTTTTTAGCACATTTCAGAATGGGAGTACACAATTTTTTATATTAAAGTCCTGTGAAATAAGTCACTGTGCATATTAATAAATCTAATTACTAGAGTCATTTATTATTTATACCTTGCCTGCTTCTAAAAGGATGTGGCTTATAATTAGACATATTTTTAATAAAATAATGGGATCTTCTGGCTTTACTTAGTATTTCTATATTCCTTGCATCTGAGTGAGATTAAACATCAGTGCCTAAAGCAAGCAGTGATGTTTTGGCTTTTGCTGTTTGTTTCTCCTTCACCAGCCTGGGAGCTCCCATCGACCATGGCAGTCCTACTTTGACCTGATCTTGGTGGATGCACGGAAACCACTCTTTTTTGGAGAAGGCACAGTACTACGTCAAGTGGATACCGTAAGTCAGGAGGATGATCTGTTTGCTAGCACACAGTTCTTCTGTTTCTCCTTTCCCATTCCTACTCTCCTTAAGGAAACAGATATTTTTAACTGATTAGCCCATATCTCTTGAAATTAAGAGTTTTGGTCTTGATGAAGGTAGCCAAACAAACCCACTAATTCAAAAGAATAAGTGTCATTCATTTGGCTGCCTGGCCAATTAACATTGTTGGGGGAGATTATGATAGGATAATAAAATTATCTATATTCTCTTCACACAGAAAACTGGCAAGCTGAAAATTGGTACCTATACAGGCCCCCTACAGCATGGCATTGTCTACTCAGGAGGTGAGTCACAGACTTCCCTTTATTTATAGTAAGTCTTTGCTCAGGCCTCATTGTGTGAAAGCTTTGGTGTTCTTCCAGCATAGTGCCACATGTATTCTTTTTTTTTTT
>VBSM01003143.1:14899974-14928953 GCA_008086735.1 Cheirogaleus medius
CTGATTTTCACTAAAAGGATTTGTTTTCCCTTTTTTTTAAGGCTTTTTTTTTTGAGGCTTTTTCTCAATGTCCGTAATCATTTGGGGTACTTCCCAAGATGTACTCAAGGAGCCTCTGTGGGCACAGGTACATATTGTTTTGAAGTTAGAAACAATTGAACAAAGCCAGTTTAATGGCAGATTTGTGATGAAAAATTGTGGTGGTACTTTTGAAGATTATATTCACTAAAGCTAAGACACATAGTTTTGTTGCTCTTGGATTTGGTGATCAGGAGCTCTGGTCAGCACATTGGAGCTGAAGGCCTTGTCTTAGAGGCAATAACAAGAGAATGGTGAGTCCTTGCCTTTAAGAAAGGTGAGCCCTTTTTCTAGTCTGTCTCTCACATAATTTTAAGAATAATGGTTATGGTAATTGGAACACTGGTTTTAATATAGAGACATTTTTGTTTTCTCATTGTTCATTCCATTGTTTCAGGTTCATCTGATACAATCTGTGATCTGTTGGGAGCCAAGGGAAAAGACATTTTGTATATTGGAGATCATATTTTTGGGGACATTTTAAAATCAAAGAAACGGCAAGGGTGGCGAACTTTCTTGGTGATTCCTGAACTTGCACAGGAGCTGCATGTCTGGACTGACAAGAGTTGTAAGGAGCCATTACTCTTATTTTACAAATCTTTGACATAGCTAGTTTGTATCTAAATGACCAGCTTTGACTCAATCCTCTTTGATAAGCCATTACTTTGTATGCAGGCGGATAGAGGTGGTCAAAATGTGGGTTCTGATAGTTGGATACCTCCTTCCTATATTCAGATATTTCACAGAACTCCAGAAGGTTATCTTGTTTGGCCTTCTTGTATATATCTCTTTGAGGTTAAGTATAGAATGTTGGTGTCCTGAGTTGTATTACAGTAACAAATGAATTGTGAACTAGAGCACTACTTTCCTCTATAGACCCAGTCTCTCTGCTAACAGCCTGTATCTGTGATTCTGGGGCAGTGACAGCTCTGAATGTTAATTACTTCCTGGTATTTTTTATTTTCTCTTCTGAGGCCAAATTGTATTGAACTGATCTACACTGTACATATGCAGTATATACACTATGCTGAATTGAGCTATGGGTATAGTCATGATAAAGGTGTTTGACACAAGTTCTTTAGCCAGCCCTAGTTGGCTACAGTGTGGTGAAAGTTACTCTGGAAACTCAGCCCACCTGGGATAGGAACCCTGGCTCTGCCACTTAAAATTCTGCATACCGTTGGACTAGTTACCAAGATACCCTGTGCCTTAGTTTCCTCAAATGTAAAAATGGGGATAATAGTACTTACCTGCTAAAGTTGATGAGACTTAACTGAGGTAATATGTATATAAAGAAGATAGAAGTGACAGTCCTCAACCAAAGCTCATCTAAACCACAGAACACAGAAAATGATTTGAGTGACTGTTTTCTCAATTCTCCTAATGATAAATAGAAAATTGGTTATGTACAGTGGATGAAGTAGGGCTTAATTATCTTGGGGAACCCAGGTTGAGAAAGGCTACAATACACAGGAAGCATGCAAGAGATGCTGGCTGCTGCTGTCACTAGTGTCTGCAATATCAGTGGGGTTTTCTGGCTAGCCTTTCATCCACATTTTCAACTTTTCCACCTATGAAGTTTTAGAAATCTAGTTGATTTGGCTCTACTGTTTCCTGAACCTGTGACTCAATCCTAATTCTCAATCCTTCATCTGAAAATGGGACTATTTATACTGCCTTTGCTGACTACATCTGAGACAGGGTATGAATTGGTACTTTGTAAGCTCAGAATGAACATAAATCTAGGAAAGTTGTAGTCAGTGGTATTTAGTGTGAGGAATGGCAGTTAAAGAGGAAATAAAGGTGTTCTGTTGCTGCCAGACTGCAAGCCAGGGTATCAGTGGGTTTTCCTGAAGAGGAAGGAGGAAGTCATTTTACACACTCACCTATAACATGTTACTCCCAGGCTATACTTTTCAGTCATATCTGCAACCTTTTAATTTCATTTTAGCAGCAGTTAGGAACTGGGTGCTTTTATTTATTTAAAACATTTCCCTTTTCCTTCCAAACCTCAACTAGCACTTTTTGAAGAGCTTCAGAGCTTGGATATCTTCTTGGCTGAACTCTACAAGTAAGTTTCTTAATTCTAAAAATTCCTTCCCTAAAAACCATCTGCCTCTTTTGGAGTCACTTAGCTGTAAGAAATGTGCTTTCTAGAGATTTTTCACTGAATTTTTCTTTTGTCTTCAGGCACCTTGACAGCAGTAGCAATGAGCGCCCAGACATTAGTTCCATCCAGAAACGTATTAAGGTATCCAAATAAAACTTGGGAAATAAATTGAGTTTAAGTGATTTTTCTTATTTCTGGTTTTATATAGGGACTGGCACATAGCTGCTGCTCAATAAATATTTGTTGAATAAGCTGACAATCTCATTCTTTGTTTTAGAAAGTAACTCATGACATGGACATGTGCTATGGGATGATGGGAAGCCTGTTTCGAAGTGGCTCCCGGCAGACTCTCTTTGCCAGTCAAGTGATGCGTTATGCTGACCTGTATGCAGCATCTTTCATCAACCTGCTGTATTACCCATTCAGCTACCTCTTCAGAGCTGCTCATGTCTTGGTGAGTTAAGGCTACAGCCTTAAGCTACTGTTGATAGCTAAGATGCGCTCTAAGGCCAGTGTCAGCAACCAGCTTTATGGGATGGCATAGGAGTCGGTTTGAACATTTGTGATATACAGAGCCCATGGGCAGGTTATATGGTTGTATAAGAAGGGATCTTTGAGAAAGTATGACCAAAATAGAAGGTTACAGAATATAACTTCACTCTCTGAAATCTACTGTATTAAAAGTTGTATTTGAATGGTCTTTGAATTGAAAGAAATGTGGTTTTTATATCCCTATGTTCTGATACTTTTCTGTTTTAAAACTGATTTTTTGCTATAAAAAAATCAGTTTTTTTCCTCTTCATCTTATCCAATTTCAGGCTATAGTAAATAATATGGACATGGTATTGGGGAAGAGGTAGATAGGCAGCTATAGGTAGTTCTATGAAGATATATCTATATTGACCTGTCTTCTAGTCCTTCATGGGCATAACTGCGCATGGCCATCCAACAGAGGAGAAGGGTTAGGATTTAGGAAGCAGCTATTTTACTCTGTCTGCTTTCTGAGCCTCTAGCCTTATCCTATCTAGATGCCTCATGAATCAACGGTGGAGCATATACACGTAGATATCAATGAGATGGAGTCTCCCCTTGCCACCCGGAACCGCACATCAGTGGAATTCAAAGACACCGACTATAAGCGGCACCAGCTGACACGGTCGATTAGTGAGATTAAACCCCCCAACCTCTTCCCACTGGTCCCCCAGGAAATTACACACTGCCATGATGAAGATGATGATGAAGAGGAAGAAGAATAAAGAGGAAAACCAAAACCTGAGCACCCATTAAACGAGTTCTGGCAAGACTTACAGGAGCAAAGGATGTCCCTGTTTGGGTTCTACTGGGGTGTGGGGGCAGGGGAATTCTATCAAAGGTACGCCTGGAAAGTTTCTGAAGACTTTAAAATATTCTAATCATAGAGGGATACCTGTTTTAGTTTTGTGTATCTGTATTCTTTACAGATGGTTCAAAATTGTAATGGAGTCTATTATGGAAGAAAGGGTAAAAATCAGGCTGAACTGCATGCAGGTGGCTCCATTGTGGCTTGTGACACTGTTTCCTTGTGTTTTTTCATCAGTGTGTCATAGTGAATCTGGATATACTAAGGGGGTGAAGTGTCTCAGAGTAGAACAAGAAGAACGATGGGAAGACGTGACCCAAAATACTGTAATGTTACAAATTGTGCTATAACTCAAAAATCCAACTTTTTCAGTGCATTACACAGTATTATATATCAGTGGAGAAATACATTGTTTCCATTATCAAATGTAGCCTTCTGTTAAGGTCAAGTTTCCTTTATATGCCTTTTAGTAACCTCAGTGACTCTGGCAACGCTACTTCTCTAGCAGTAGCTTTGCAGTAGTAGTCTCTG
The DNA here is from genome assembly GCA_008086735.1 of Cheirogaleus medius. NCBI lineage: Eukaryota > Metazoa > Chordata > Mammalia > Primates > Cheirogaleidae > Cheirogaleus > Cheirogaleus medius. The sequence continues at coordinate 14,904,033 of VBSM01003143.1, forward strand.
CTTGCTTTAGGGCTGGATTGGACTGCAGGGACTATTTTGAGGTAAAGACTGCATCCTTTCTACATTTTTTTGTTTGCTAGCACAAATGCTTATTTTTTTAAATCCACAACCAATCTTTTTCTCATTATAGAAAGACATTAGCTGAAAGGACAAAAGAGCAAACCCCCAGAAAAGGAAAGGAGGAACCGCCTTCTTCTATTACATTACAACTGAGTAAAATTCCTTAGTCTGGGCTATATAGTTGTGGCTCATGCTACCCAATTCCAGATTCTATCCACTAGGTTTTTATTGGTGTATTTTAATATCGAGCATTGGAGGATGGAAAGAGGGCGCTGTAAGCCAGAATCTTACTAAAGCAGAGGGCACAATCAGTGTGAATAAATTCACTTCAGAATCCCAAGTGAAATCACTTCTTGTTTTGAATATTAATGAATCATTACTATATATGTTAGGGTATTATAATTGCCTCACCAGTACAGTGAAAGTTATTTCAACATTTTAAACAAGTGGCATAGACTCTTACTTTAACCTTCATATATTTTCTTCCATTCTTATTATCATTGGTCAACAGGGGCGGGTAGATTAGCTGCTCTAGAATTCAATAAAGTATAATATTTCTAATACCGACTTTGACCCCTTCTGTAGCACAACTGTAATAGCTGTTGGTTTTCAAGTGGGTTTAGGTTTGGTTTAGTGACATCAGTTTGACTTTCTCTTAAAGGAAATATGCTCAGATCACTTTTAAAAAGAAATATTCAAGAATTGATATATTCTAACATGATTATAATAGTCCTCAAAGTTTTTTCACAAAGTTTTTTTGGAACAGAACTGTGAGGTGACGCTTTTTATAGGTAGGAGGCATAACTCAGCTACTTAGGGATGCCCTGCCTCCCTACTTTTGATACACATGGCTTTAGATTAAGTCATGTGAAGAAACATACATTCTAAATGCTAGCTGTTGGGAATATATGCCCCTTTAAAAGAATCAGGTTAGAAATGCTATTGCAAATAACAATTAGACCCTTGGTCCCTGTTTTAAAATTTTAGGGAATGTGGTCACCCCAGTTCTAATTATTCTCATTCAAGATGGAGATGTTGCCCAGTTTGACATAGAAATCAATGGGATTTGAGAAAATATAAAGTGCTTATTACAACTACAGAGCCACTTTATTATAACAGTACATTTATGTGTATTCCCTTTTAGAGCAAGGACCACATGTTCACTTTGCTTTAATTGACCACACTTTTTCTATTACGTACATGTAAGAGTGTCTTACTAGCCAGATGATTCTCTGAGTCCAAAGATGGGGAAGGGAAAAGCACACAGTTGGAATAAGAATTCCACTGCTAGTCACAGCTTTCTCTAGGACCACCAAAACATCAAAGAGCTAGGATCCCACAAAAAATCTAAGACCCAGAGCAAAGTGTTGCTTCCCTGTATGTCCTCCTTGTTAAGTCAGTGGTTCACGTGCAGGCACCTAAGATAGCTATGATTGGGCTTTTAAAAACACGAATTATGGGTTTCTCCCTGTTGTCAGTAGTTAAGCTGAACTTAGATTTAAAAAAAAAAAAAGGAAAAGTATACATATAAGTTTTATACCATGAGTAGACAGATCTGCCATTTCTTTGGAGAAATTTTTCATTGGTATTTTGAAAACTACTTATTTACAGGCTTTGTAGAATACACCCCCTTCTTGAGTGCTAGACTGAACTCCCAACCTTAGAGCATGTACTAACGGGGACCCTGGCCTACCTGGCAGTTGGTCAAAGGTACAGCAGACCCAGGTCCTGCTGGGTTTCCTCTACAAGAGGAATCACCCAATACATTCACCTCTGCAAAGATAGTCAGTTAAAGCTCTGATCATGTACTTCAGAAAAGTTGTTCAAAGCCAAGTTCAGTGTTCTGTTTTAGACCTAAGATTTTTCTCTTACCATAGCATAGCTCTGCTGAGATCTAAAATAAGGCAGATCCTTCAAGCTACCTTTTCTAAGATGCTTTCAGAAGTGGTTTTTAATAGAACTATAATAAGTGAGTGCTACAGATCCTTAAGTCATGTTAGTATTGTTTTTAAGAAACCACTTATAAAAGCCACAAGCAGTTATGTGTCAGATTTAAAAGTATTTTGCCCATGTTTAGATATTTCTAAATCAGATTTATTTATTTAAGAAATATTTTGTCAACAACTTTAAAGCCCAGCAATTTTTCCAAGGCTGCCTGGGCATTTTAAAATACTTTGCTTATTCACCACAAATAGCCTGAGACAAACAACCGCATATTTAAGTCTGTATTAGGGTAGAAACCTTGTCCACATTCCATGTTATGGAAACTACTTAATCTCTCTTTGACGGTGGGAAAAATGGTAACTATGATCCAGTGATTGCCATACAGTTAATGTTCCCAATTCCTCCCTTGGTTTAGTAGTTTAGGGCTTAATACTTACATTTCTCATGACAATCTTTCTTGTTGACTAGGGCATCCAGCTCTTCTTAAAGTTTTTCTTGAACTAGAACAATTTCAGATGATAACACAACTTTGGGAGGCCTTCAGAATGAAATACTCTAGCCTGGGCGCTACCTGCGCAACCGTGAAGATAGAAGATGTTTACTAAAGGAATGGGGATGATGTGCACATGTATATGGCAGAAAGCAGAACCAGGTGACTTCTAGCGACCCACACTGTCCCATCGTACATCTCCACTAATGGGAAAGTAGCATGGCACACTGTTCTCTCACTGCTTAGTATCTAGAAATAGCAGAAAGCAAGTTATCTAAAAAGAGAGCACACTTGTTTAGAAAATGAACAAAACAGCTTTTCTGTTCTTTAACCTGGATTTCTCAACCATTTTCCTTACCCCCTGACACATCTTCATCCCAAGGCTATAACAGTCTGACTTGTTCCAAGAAAGGTTTGTAATTTCAAAACTAAAACACACAATAAAGTCCCTTTGTAGAGCTTTAACACAAAAAAGTACTCCACTTGAACACAGAATATTTCATCTCACACTTGCCGACTAATGAATCTATGTTTTCCAATTTAAAACAAAATAACCAGTTTTAAGTCTGGTCCCTTTATGTTTCTTCACACAAAACAAGATGCCTTTGCTCCATTTTATTACTAGAGTAAGAGTGGATTAGATTGCTTCATGAATCAAATTAGGTACAAGTCTGTCCCCAAATGCTCTGATCTCCCATTGAGCTATTTCCAAAGCCATGTCTGGCCAGGGATGTAGACAAGGCATGAAGAGTCTGGGCTGAGATAAACCTTCCCACACAAAGTGGAGCTGAGCAGCTGAGCACACATTCTTCTCATGAAAGACAGCAACAGTCCCTCCAAGTCTCACAAGTTCCTGAGATACTTGGAAAGAGGATTTGCCAAGCAAACCTTCCCAACACTGAAAAATGTTTATTAAGTGTCTGGTCTTTTTTGAGAGAGTGTTCTCACCAGAGGTAATCTTTGACTTATGAGTGCAGGCATTTTGTAGGAAGTAACTGCATTTTTTGACCCATTGCCCTCAAGGATGTAACAGAACTGTGGTAGGAAAGCTGGCTTGATCTAAAACTTCCTTGTCCTGTTTTAACCTGTTTGAATATTTCACAATCACTAATACCTTAACAAGAAAGCACTTCAAAGAAGTCTGGCAACTGATTCCCCCTTAGAAACTTACATTCTCAGGCCTCACAATCATCCATCAGGGAGGTGGCATGGCACCAGAATGTCACAGAGAAAAGGGCCCTATAACCATCCCTTTGTACTTCCTGAAAATAGGAGCACAGATGTAAGGCCCTTGGAGAGAAAATGATGAAACCACCAAAGAAAGCAAGAGTTTATTAGCCATCTAATATAATTCAACTTTTTGGCTTTCATAAGGAATTATCTCTTTATAAAATTTAATTACCTTCAAAAAGTATAAAACAAGTTTCCAGAAATCAATTCCAGGCTATAAAAAGGTCATTCAGTCACTTTCTCTACAAGATCCTCTGACATACTTGTTTCTTCAGAAGTACCTAGTTGAGGAGAGGCTGTGGGGAGCACAATTATGTGAAACCAACCCCAGAGCACATCACAGTAGAGCTGAGAAATGAACTGGCACGTGTGTATTCAGGCTGCAGAAGGAAAGCTTAGGCAAAATCTCATCTTAACAGGAGGGAAAAAATGCCTCCATTTTCCTTGGGTCATTTCCTGATTTGAGTTCAGGACTCATCTAGACAAAGTGAGTAAAGCAGCAGTTGGGAGTGAATGTGCTGCAGTGATTTCCTTCCTTAGCTCTGCTTTCTGCCCTGCTTAAGGAAAGCAAGCAGGCTCCCAAAACACAGCTCCACTGGGATGTGGACAGACAGCATTCTACTTTCAGGAGCTCGGAGAGTGGAGTGGTGGTTAGGGCAGTGTCTCAAAGTCAGCTTGTCAGCATCTCTTCACTGAAATGTCTTCATCCACAGAACAAGCGTTAGTAAAGTTGACCGCAGATGCATGGTTAAATAAATCTGGTGGGGATTATAAAGGACCAGTCAAGAGGTTCAATTCTGAAGAGTATGATCCTCTTTGGAATGTAAAATAGAGATTAAGAGTGGAAAAAAAAGGATTCTAAAAAGGTACAGTCTAGGAATGTATCACAGAGGGGCACTGAAGCTGCCCCAGAAGATATTCAGGGTCTGGTCACATAAGCAAGGAGGGTAAGAAGGAATAGAAGACTTGTAACAGTGGTAGAAGAAGATGTGGACCATACCACTGGATTACTGGGGAATGTGGGATGCAGACTGAATCCTAAAGAGCATCTGAACACGCCTCACACTCAGGCTGAGTGTGTCCAACCTGAGGGTGACCCATCTATGCCTACTCGGACCTTCCTCCCAGGTTTAACATAGCAGAGGACCTAGAAAGCCATTCTCATCTTCACAAGTCAATTGAGAGGCCTGAATGAGGCCTTTGGTCTTGCCTAGGAAAAATCAGCTCAGCTGAACTGGGTGTTATTAGTGATTGAGCAGCCAACATCTGGGTAATTTAACTGGTACTCGGAGTGTCTTTATTTACAGAGTAACTGATGGGGGACACCCCTCCTCCTAGAATTGGCCATACCAGGTTATAACTTGAAGGCACAAAACTAGCACCCACTTCTAACACAAAACTTTGCAGCGTCTATCCAAAGGAGATGCCCTGCTTAGATCCAATCGCAGCTTTCTCTCTAGTAAAGCCAGCAACTGGAACTGGACAGGGCAGTGGGTTCAGCCAGGCTAACACGATGGCGTGATCGGTGTTGCATAGATGTAAGGGGAAAGAGGGAACACACATCTGCTGGAAGGGTGAACAGAAAATCATCGTTTATCTAAATAGAATAGAAATAAACAAAAACTTTAAAACAATCACAAAATTTACAAATAAATTGGTACAAAATAAATAGAAGATTGTAAATCTACAACATTTGAATTATAAAATGCATTCATTATGACAATCAGCTCATGAAACCTATACATGTCTTTTGTGCTTATTTAGGTTTATGTACACAGCTCTGAATACTGTGTTCAGAAAACTTCACTGCTTAAATGCATGAAATGTACACTATGATACAGTGATCAAAGGCTAAGGAGAATGAAATTCAGACACAAAGCAGGGTCTTATTTGAGGGCCAAGGCAATGTTGGCACTGGGCCTCAAAACCAAGAAAAGGCATATTAAGAGCCCAGATGGGCAGGCAGCTTCCATGGCCCAGAAAGATGGATTCTGCAATCCAAGGTAAGAAGTAGAGGCCATCATTGATTTGGGGCCAGGTAATTGACCTGGCTTGGGAGGGTGGAGGTGAGGAAGGAGGCTCTTGTTCATAGCCATACTGTACTACTACAAAGGGGAAGAGAGCCAGTTACCAAGAAACCACCTCTGAATTATTTCATGGAGGTACTTGAGAGGCCTTGACACAAAGGAGGAAACCTGCCTCCATCCTCATCCCAAACACTGGTCACTGGGAGAAGAAGTGCACCCAATTAAAGGGGCTGGGGGTGCTAGAGCCAACATGAGAGCCGTACCTGCTTACCAAAAAAAAAAAAAAAAAAAAAAAAAAAAGCCAAAAACACCACTCCCCTCTCACCCAACTTAAAGGACAACAGAACCCTAAGATCCATGGATGAAGGGCTTCAAAACATCTTATTTTAGTCACAGATGTACTAACAGTAGAGACATATATACATAATAAATATTATAAAATAAAGCATATACATTTGTGGATTTAAAGGACTCCAGAAACAAGAAAAGTCAATGGATTGATACACTCCACCTTCACAGTAGACTTCAGACACGGGGAGTAATGAATCAGAAGCTAGGCTGGGGCTCTCCAGGGAATGAGACTTCTAAGAACTCATTCTTCCCCACTTCCCTCTGCTCTGGGAGCCTGAGACACCAACTGTTTATACTCAAGGAACCTGAGCCTTCAGCGCAAGGGCAAGCACCCAAACCCTACCAGACCCACTTGATAGTTCTCTGTAGGCTCAATCTGAAGAGGAATCTGGCTCCAAAAGAATCACTTCCTAAGTGAATCCTCATAGATCAGACATGGGCACATGCCAGAGGAGACCCTTCCAAGAGAGGCAAGACAATACTCCCATTCATTTTTCTAATTTGTTCATGGTCCCAATGGGTATTAAAACTTGAAAATACTATGTATTCACTCAAGTCTGTCTTACAGTATGTGTTGGATCTGTGTACATAAAAACCTTGGCATATAAACACCTAGAACTTTAGTCTCTTGCCACTAGAACCTTTGTTTCCATATTGCTTTAAGTATAACCTGGTATTTCCCATCAAAAGACATTGAGAACGACTGTATTTAAGATGATGTCAGTGGCTCTAGCACACAGAGAGAAGGCTTACTTGAGCTGAGTCAACCAGAGGTCTAAGAAGTAAAGGGCTCCAGCCCAAGATGGTGGGAGGAAAGTTGCTCCCCACTCCACAGTTGCTGTGAACTGCCATCTCCTCTTCCTGTCCTTAGGGCTGGCCAGGGAATCTGGAATATGAATCTTCAGATGGGAAAGAAGGTGGGCAGAAGGAAAACCAGCAAGTAAGCAGACTGCAGGCAGAAAGCTTGCAAATGCTAGAGGAAGAAGGCCCACTTGTCACAGCATTGAGGGACAGTATTGTCAGCAAGCTCTGCCTTGGTGCACCATTGATCCCTCAAATGGAGGCAAATGAACCCAGACTTAGAAGTCTCTGAACTCCTCTCTTCTCAGTCCACTTGAACACAAATATGAAAAGATTTGCAAGTTGCCCTGAGGTGTAAAAATCCACTGAGTAGATTGCTCATTGATAAGTTTATAATCAGAAAAGTTTCTGAATCCCAAATCACTTTCACAGTCAACTCTCTAAATCCCTTCCAATTCTGGGCTAACCTCCAACTCACCCAGATGCTTTGCTGGACAAAAGCCCTCCTAGCCCAGAGCCCAGAATGAAACCAAACATGGCCCAGAACAAAAGCCTGTTTCCTCAGTAATAAAGTGAACACTAGGCACCTTGGGAGCCTCCCAGACCCTAACCTGCCAGCTCAGCTTTATGTTTCTCCTCAACCCTTGGCAAGAAAAGCCCATCTCTGGGATCAAAAGCTGAGAGGGGAGTTGCTCCCGCTACCCACACCAGTGGGGATTCTTGGGTCATGCAATGCAATGTGCAAAGCCAGCCCTCCCTGGCCTGCTCTTGCTTGGAGCCCCAGGGAACAAGGTGAGCACCTTCCTATGCCAGCCAAGGTGAGTCACCTGCCTGGGGTTACTCCTGGAGAACACTGGGGTAACCTCGGTCACCCAAGAGACCTAACCTTCCTGGGCCCAGGCAAGGCGAGGATGGCCGCTGATCCCTGGCTGGCCTTCAGATGATGACAGAGGTGGTTGTGTTTTTACCAGCCAGGAAACAGGCTTAATCAGCCAGGGCTGACCTACTTAATAAGTCTGCTCCTCAACCTAAAGAGAGAATTTGAGGGCAGAAGTGCATGGTCCCAGCTTAGCTCAAATTCCTATTGCTCCATTTCCTAGGGAAGATGCATTTCTATTTGTATCTACCACTATTTTCCTAGACTTGGAAAAGCTGGTCCTTTAGTAGTACGGTACTGAGGACAGCACAGGTAAATGTATTCACAGTTAATGTTCCATATTAGTGTCATGGTCTGCATTCAAAGTTTGCACAAAGTTCCTTGAAATAATATTAGAAGATGGTAAGATGCCCTACTCCCTTGCCCTTGGGGAAGCCAACCATGTTCCTTGGGCACTAAACTCTGCAGGGCGTGAGGTGAGGAGGAAGGAAGAACAGAGTTAAATGTGCTGCCCTTTCAAATTCAAATTATTTAAGAACCTAAGTTTAAGCCAGTTGATTAGCACCCCAATATCCATGTACAAATCTTAAGATTGTGTTTTCCCCAGAGTTTAAGTACGTGATTTTGCACTTGCCTGATGAATATGGAACAAACAACGAAGGGAGGGAACCTCTAAGACGGTAGGAAAAAAGCCCCCCCATTTACAAAGACAGTGTCCTGGGAACATCTGGATGCCAGAAACCCAGTTCCAGTGTAGCCTGGGGGTACCAGTGGCTGCTCAGGAGCAGGTGGGGCTCTGTCCCACCCACAGAGGCCCCGGCAGAGGACAAGGGTTTCAGGGCCTGTGTCTGGTCCACCCAACCCACTCCCTACCATGCCTGAAAAGACAGCAGCCATGGGATAGGACAAGCCAGCTGCAGGTGCTAAAGAGCAGCCACTGACAGCGAGATCTCAACCATGTGATGGCCTTTCTCTGCCTGACCCACACTGGCTTTGCAGAGATGGACAACACAGGCCTTCCAAGCCAAGGTAACTTTGCTGCTGTCCCAGACGGGCAAGGAGCCAGTATTTCTCCTTCCGCAGCCTAAGGTGAGTTTCCAGAGGGAACGTGGGGCCTGAAGAGGAATCTGGTTGCTCAGGCTTGAGTGTCCTTTGAAGGGTCTTAAGCTCTCCCCAAAGCAGCGTTAGCTTTCATCCCTTTGGGGGCCTGGCAGGAATTATTTTAGATTCCCGTTGTTATAAAATGGTGTGAGTAATCAGAGGTAAAGAGTTAACAGAAAACGAATACCAGCTTGGCGGGCTAAAATGTCATCCCCTGGGAGCCCCACTGAGGAGCCACCCCACCAGCTCTGTTAGATATTTTGCAAGAAGCCTCCCCAGTGAGCGGGTCAGACAGAGTAAGACATCTGCTTCTCCGTGGAGGCAGGAAGGGAGCAGCTGGTGTCCACCCCCGACTCACAGTTCCTTAGGATTTAGAAAGGGACAGCAGGGCCCTGAAAAAGAGCCCCAATACTTCACTCCGACTCCAGAGGCTCATTCCAGTAGCAAGGCATCCCCGAGGCAGACCGCATGGAGAGCAGACCTGGGCCAGGACAGGGTGACACGGCGGAGCTCCTGAAGGCCAGGGCACTCGTTGGGGGAGAAACCCTCCGCCAGCAAGGCTCAGGTTTCGTTTTGTTACAGGAATTCTCATTTTTACGCTCATCACACTGGCTCTGCGCTCAGCTAGATGCAGCTTGGGAAATGGACTTTTTAATTCAGGTGGTTCTGTTTGCAAAAGGAGATATTCAGTGTGGGGTTCCACTAACAACCAGCGACATGGTCCCCATCATCCCAAGGGGGCAGGTTGGGTGCCAATAGTAAGCCACTTGGCCCCTTTAGGGGGTACTGCCCGTGACCACCTACCAAGAGAGACCAGTGCTTCCTGCACTAAGGGACATGGCACCTTCTGAGGAAGATGCTCCAGGTCTGACATCCCAGAAGAAATACTGTGCCAAGCGTGTGTGCGACACTGGAGCCGCCACACTGCTCCCCAGGAGGCTGCCCCAGCATGTTGCCACCTATTCCCAACCAAGCTCCCTGCCCCACAGAGCCACCCTGGGGCGAAGAGACTTCCTACCTGCAGGAGGGAGAAGAGAACTGCTGCTTAGCCCTGGGGTCCCCTTCCTGCAGGGAGTCCAAGCGCAGCACAGGCTCCTTGCTGCTGGCTGGACGCAGCAGGTACCGACAATCCTATACGGACACGCGGTCAGTGTGAGTTCATCTCAGTGTATGAACACCGCCAACAAAATGCACATTTCCCTCGGGCTAACAAAACACAGATACGCTCGTTAAGAATTAGGTCACTCAAATACCTCCTGACATTAATTTCACTACACACGATGAATTTGGTATTAAAATAAGACGAAGACACGCACAAAATGGCCACAACACACATTTGGTTTCTGAATCCCTGTTTGGGGCCAAACTGACCCTGGCTGTACAGGCAGCCTCTCTGGGCCGCATTTGAGGCGGGAGGCACAGAGACCCTCGGGCATGGGACACAGCCACCGCTGGGCCCCACGGGCCCAGGGTCAGAGGGGAAGAGGGACAGTTGGTCCCTGGAAGGAGCGGCAGGGGCTGGCAATTCCCAAAGTTCCCTCCTTTAAAAACACGGGTCTAGAAATGCCTTCTCAGCACAGAGGACAGAGGGCAGCCGGCAGCTCCGACCCCTTCTCTGATAATGACATCCATCCCAGTGGGGAGGAGGAGCCTGAACTCCACATCACGTGTTTACTGAAAAGCCCTGTGGAAGATTTCCATTTGGCATCTGTGTAGCAGCATCTTGGGTTAACAAGAGCAGGGAGGTGGGTGACACGCTCTGTACACCTGGGCGCTGGGTGGGGGTGCCGGGACGAAGTCGACGTGCCTCTTGCCAATGATAAACCATGAGTTTAAAATTCATTAACATTCATTCTGGTGATAGAAATTCCTTAGGGTGGGAGCAAACTCACATTCCCAAGCAAATGTTAAACCTTCCTGAGGGCAAGGGGCACAGTTAAACATTAAATTCTGAAAACAACAGTGAGTGCTCAGAGGCAGACCGACCCGCAGGTCCCTCTGCAGGCCACACCCCACAGTGACGACAGACTGGGCAGGTTCTGCAGTAACATGGTTTTCTTCATTCATCCAACAGGTTCGACAGTGACACCCACGGGGGCACAGAGGAAAGGTGCCCTTCCCTGGAGGGCCAAGGACGGCCATTCAAGGAGCAAGTCCATCCTATTAGGGTCACATCATGAGCTCACAGCAGAGTTCAGACAGAACAACCTAAAACTCTGCAAAAGACACTTTTAAAAAACATGATCTCTTGAAAAAATAAATCGCAACAATTTTCAACTTCATGCAAATCGAGGGAGGAGGAGAGTGAATAATGATAAAAGGTACGGCTGAAAAAATAAACATGATTCTATTTGGGCGGAAGAAATTCGTCTCCAAAACCTTGGACGCCATGCCCCAGCTGTCAGCTTCACATCTCTGCTTTCCATTCCTCCCCTCACCGTCCTCCTCTGAGGTGCCCGGGAAGGGGACAAAGTCTTTGGTCTCAGGACGTTGCAGGGTGCAGCATGGCGTACAAGCTCACACCAATGGAAGTCATGGTCGGACAGGGCCCAGGGGCCTCGGGGGTGAAGGGGCGGGCGGCGTGGCGCCCCTAGATGGCGCCTTCGCTGTGCAGGCTGTGGTTGGCCTTACTGTGCGTCACACAGTTCTGTTCGTTGAGCAGGTTGGCCGTCTCGTCCGGCAACCCGTCATGCAGCTCCGTAAGAGTCAATTCGATTTTAGTGTTTTCACTGTCTGAAGACTGAGGGGTTTTGTCCATCCGGGATGCCATCAAGGCATTTTGGTATTGCTGTCTTGAGATCTGGGGCCAGAAGGCGGCACAGAAAACAAACCAAGATAACGCTTATTTTTAGGTTCTCTTGTCTCCACATCGTATTACATATCAAATCCCTGGAAAGGCCCGTAGCTGTTTCTCTAGGAGAAAATCATCTTTGAGTGCAAAGTGAGCCGCTTTTTATCATTTATTTATATATGAATATAAATATCTAGATAGATAGATAAGGAGGGGTCTTGCTCTGTCACCCAGGCTGGAGTACAGTGTCATTATCATAGCTCACTGTAACCTCAAACTCTTGGGCTCAAGTGATCCTCCTGCCTCAGCCTCTGGAGTAGCTGGGACTACAGGCCACAACACCACGCCTGGCTAAGGTTTCTATTTGTTTTTTAAAGAGACAGGGTCTTGCTGTGTTGCCAGGTTGATCTTGAACTCCTGGGCTCAAGTGATCCTCCCTCCTGGGCCTCCTAAAGTGCTGGGATTACAGGTGTGAGCCACCACACGGGCCTGACACACTGTATTTAAAGTTCAAGTTGACTGTGGTGAACAAGTCAGTTCTTACTGATGTAACCTCGCTTCCACATTTTGTCCCCAAATTTCACAGAGACTGGAAAATAGAGATTGGCTTCCATCAGCGAAAGCTGGCTTGTTCTCCTGAAGTCGTCTTTATTTCAAACTAAGAGAAGAACCCCAACTCCACGACAGAAGATAAGAGGAGGTGGAGCCATCCTCAGCGACTCTTCTGAGAGTCCTAACCTCAGCCCTCCCTCCCAGGGAGTCACTAGGGTCACAAGCTCGTGAAAGCTCCTTGATAACAGTCTACTGTTTCTCCCTATCTCCAGCTCCCATTCCCGGAAAGAACTCATTGACAGAACCAGGGAGATAAATGTTCTCCCCAGCCTGAGTCTTGGGCACAAGAGAGGGAGGTGGGACTTGTGGCTGGGAACTGAAAGCAGGGTACCCCAAGGTGACAGAGGGAGTGCTCACGGAGGGACCAGGGAGCCAAACAGACAACCTGCTGTGGCAGGTGACATCAAGCTGCGGGGTCTGGCCACCCTCTCCTCCCTCACCTTAACAAACTGAAGATCCGAAAGGGCTCGCACTGAGTAGTCGGGGATGTAGACTTGAAGGAACGAAGAATTGAGCTGGTTGTTGCTGCTACCCAGTGTCGGTGTCACTGCGTCAATCCGGTCACTTCGACTGAGAGAGTCTGAGTGATTCAAGCCACATGGGCGAGGAGGTGACTTATTTTCACCTGGAAAAGGAGAAAAAACCCAACTGTTTATGTGAAGTAGGTATAGCCAATAAGGTCAGTTCTTTACCTTCCAGATAAAAATCACAACTACCAGCCAGCCCCGTCAGCTCACACCAGCTGCCTCAGCCGCAGCGCGTGGCACAGGGCGGTCCCCTGCACACGGCCAAGGCACATGGCTTCTCTGCGGGGCAGGCTGGCCCCGCTGGAGTGACAGGTACAAGCCTCCCAAGCGTCTAACAGCAGAGACCCTGTGGCTGCGCACCTTGTGAGGAAATCAAGTGCTGTGAAATGCACACGGGGCTGGGCCGAGGCCCAAGCACAGAAGCTGCTTGACCCCAAACGCGCGCTGTGAGGAGGTGGCACTTCGTCACTGTGCCAGAGCAAACACAAAGGACTCTGAGGCACGTCCATACACTGGTCTGTGTTGTAGAGGGATCAGCACATTTCTGTCTGCTCATACTATACCCCCCAGCCAAACTATCACATTTATATCTGACCCCAACAAGACCCCCCCATCAGCCTTAGGATAGCTCAGGAAGCCAAGAACACTAGAGGACACCGAACCCTTAAGAAGTCTGACTGAGTTACCTCAGGTGCAAGGGTTTCTTCAGTGAGATCTTAACAGCACTCTCTCATTAAAACAAAGAGAAAGGAGATTCAGGCGAGTCTAAGTGTCGTTGCTCTTACAGGGGAGTTGACTGCAGCTTCTAATGTACATTTTATTAGAAACAAAACCCACCTCCTTGCCAAAGCTGCTTCCAGTTTTTGCTTTGATAACTAGCTCTGTCGCACAGAGCATAATGTCACAGAATAGGAGGGGACCATCTGGTCAACGTGTCCCTGACAGAGGCTTCCACAGAGGAGCCAGACCTCGGCTGGTCCTAACCGTCCGTCAGCTATGGGAATGTCTGTCACCACGCCCAAAGTCTGCCTCCCTAACTCCAAATGACAGCCTCACTTCTGCTCTCCTGAGTAGCTTTCACACCTCTACTAATTGAAATTTGAAAGAGTCCTTAAGAGTCTGAAGAGAGTTATGTTCTCCCTAAGTCTCTTCTATTCCAGGCCAAATACCTCGGCTGCTCCTCACCTCACGTTTGACTAACCCTCACTCCATCACTGTCTTACACTCCATTTGGTAAATGTTGTTTTAAAAACTAGAAACTTTATTTCTCAATACAAGCTCTATGAAGACACTTCTCTAAGTGACGATACCAGCCATTTAGTCCAACCCTAAACAAATGAGGGTCCTAGGAATTTAACCATGTCAATAGAGTCTTTCTTACATTATTAAATGAAGAAAAATGGGCACCCTTTAAAGTTTTTTGTTTTTTAAGAGACAGGGTCTTATTCTGTTGCATGGACTGAAGTGCAGTGGCCTGATCATAGCTCATAGCTATGTTGCCCAGGTTGGTCTCAAACTCCTGGGCTCAAGTGGTCCCTGCTCCTGCCTCAGCCTCCTGAGAAGCTGGGACTGCAGGTGTGCGCCACCACGCTCGGCTAATTTTTAATTTTTTTTTTTTTTTAAGAGACAGGGTCTTACTATGTTGCCCAGGGTGGTCTAAAGATTTTTTAAGATTAGGAAACAAAAAGAAGTCAGATGGAGCCAAATCAGGACTTTAAGGTGGACCTAATGATTTTCCACTGAAACTCATAAATTGCCCTTGCATGATGAGAGGCATGAACAGGAGAATTGGTGGAAAAGCTCTTTGGTGAAGCTTTCCTGAGTGTTTTTCTGCTAAAGCTTTAGCTCACGTTCTCAAAACACTCTCATAATAAGCAGATGTTACTGTTTTTTGGCCCTCCAGAAAGTCAACAAACAAAATGCCTTGAGCATCCCAAAAAAACCGCTGCCATGACCGTGGCTCTTGACTGGTCCATTTCTGCTTTGACTGGCCCACTTCCACCTCTTGGTAGCCATTGCTTTGATTGTGCTTTGTCTTCAGAATCAGACTAGCAAAGCCATGTTTCATCGCTCGTTTCAGTTCTTTAAATAAATGCTTAAGGATCTTGACCCCACGTGTGTGGCGTTCCCATTGAAAGCTCTGCCCGTGTCTGCAGCCGATCTGCGTGCAACGGTTTGGGCACCCAGTGAGTGGACAGTTTGCTCAACTTCAATTTTTCAGTCAGAATTGTGTAAGCTGAACCAATTGAGATGTCTGTGGTGTTGGCTATTGTTCATGCTGTTTGATCGTTGGTCCTCTTCAATTAAGGCATGAATGCGATTAACTTTTTCCTTGAAAATTGATGTGGTTGATCTGCTGCGGCCTTCATCTTCAACATTGCCTCAGCCCTTCTTAAAATGAGTCATCCATTTGTAAACCGGTTTCTCTGGGGGCAGTCCTCATAAACTTCAATGACCTCACCATTCTTCCACCTAAGCGTCACCATAAATTTGATGTTTCTTCTTACTTCAAATTTTAGCAGAATTTAGGGGCTCTTTTCAAACTGACGTCTTATCCTTCTTAGTGCCTCAAACTATTAACAGTCCTGTCAGTGATCCTTTTCTCTAGAGCTGCTTTCTCCATGAGCCTTCATGCTTAGCCCCAGAGCTCATTCTTAACTGGATCCGGCTGCAAAGGATTTCCTTAGTCTCATGGCCTCATTGTCATTTGATTCACCTGATCAGAACGGAGGCAATTAGAACCATGAACAAAGGTAGCAGAGCCCTTGGCTCCTCTAAACATGTGGTGACACGGGTGCCCCTCAGGCTCCATGCAAGGTCCAGGTGCCGGGCTGGGGGCTCCTCCCTGCCCCCTACTCTGGTCACAGCACCCAGGTCCGGGAGGGTAGCGGCTCTGCCCCCATGTTCAGGCCTCCTGCCGTTGCCCAGTAAATGTCCTTCTTAAAGTAGGACACAGAACAAAACATAAGTACTCCAGGAACCTTAGGTGATGAATTTACTTTCTCCTAAAATTTATGTCACAACCTTCCCTACAAGTGTCACGTCATGAACTAATCTTCCACTGTTAGTCAAAATTAAATTTGGAGTAGTTCCTCTCACTTCCACTCATCTTCTAAGAGAATAAGGCAAATTAATAATTTTTCAGCTGTTTTATATTTAACTGAATGGAACTTTGAACACATGACCCAACTGTGCTAAAATTCCGACTCCTTGTCTGTAAAATGTGGATAATGGTATACGCCTCATGAGGTCTGACGGGGTAAACATGTATCATATGTAAAGTGCTCAGCAGAGCCTCTGACACCTAGTGTGTGCCGGTGGGTGAGCCAGGTTAACACTTCACGTTCTTTTGTGTGAGCTTCCTCCTAGATCTGCCACCACGTGCCTGCCCTCACATGTGCGAGCCTTTCCACACTGCGGTAACTTCACCCAGAGTGACAGGTCGGTCAGTTCTTTGAAACCAGGGATCCCACTGTATCCCTGGGCTTCAGCCACAATCTTATCACCATGTTCACAGATGTCTTGGAAACGGTGTTTGTGTCTGTGTGTTAAAGCGGCAGGTGCACATCTGAGGCTCCTGTGGTACCTCCAAGTCTCCTGTTCTCCCAAGGAGGACTTCAGGGCAATTTCTCTGGTCTTCCAAAGCATCCGGACTCACAGGCGGCTTCCTCTCACCCATGGCCTCTGGTTTTGTGATGAGCCCTTTCTCGCCAGGGGCCACAGCCTGTTTCCCAGGACCCTTTCTAATAGCTCAACAGGCACCCAGTGTGATCAGGGAACTACACAACCCAGAGCTCAGTTCACTACCAGAACCTCAACCTTTTTTTTTTTTTTGGAGACAGAGTCTTGCTCTGTTCCTGGGCTGGAGTGCAGTGGTGTCATCATAGCTCACTGCAGCCTTGAACTCCTGGGCTCAAGCAATCAATCCTCCTGCCTCAGCTTCCCAAAGTGCTAGGATTACAGGTGTGAGCCACCACACCCAGCCTCAAACTCAATAATAATAATAGAGGTCTATGTGCTTTATTCTAAAGCCCTTGGGGGCCAGGGATGCTTCAATTTTGGAAAGGTAGCACAGTCCACATCCCCCATATCATGTACATGCCCAGCCATTCAGGGACAGCCCTTGTAATCAAACACGTCAACCTATAGTCTGAGGGACAAGGAGCCGTCTCAAGTAGAACAGAGACTGTGACGGCCAAGACCCAGGTCAGGTCATGGGCTTTGTTGCCAAATTTATGCATTAAAGCTTGATGACAATGATTATGGGGAAATTTTCCATTTCGATCCTTCTGCCTTTTCAGAATTGTTCTTTCTGCCTTCTGGCCCGGCTTATTTTATCCATCCTAGCTAAGAAGTCTTTCCCTTTGGCAGGAGGCTAGAAGATCCAATAAAGAAATAGTCCCAGTCTCCTCCCTGGGAGCCACCAGGCACCTTCTGGAAGAAGCTGGAAATCACTGGTATAGTTTTTTTTTTTTTTTTGGAGACAGAGTTTCACTTTGTTGCCCAGGCTAGAGTGAGTGCCATGGCATTAGCCTAGCTCACAGTAACCTCAAACTCCTGGGCTCAAGCAATCCTTCTGCCTCAGCCTCCCGAGTAGCTGGGACTACAGGCATGCGCCACCATGCCCGGCTAATTTTTTCTATATATATTAGTTGTCCAATTAACTTCTTTCTATTTTTAGTAGAGACAGGGTCTTGCTCTAGCTCAGGCTGGTTTCGAACTCCTGCCCTTGAGCGATCCTCCCACCTCAGCCTCCCAGAGTGCTAGGATTACAGGCGTGAGCCACCGTGCCGGGCCTCACTGGTATAGTTTAAGCCCCGTTTATTAGATATCATATTACTGCAATGCCAGCATCCCTGAAGGCCTGGACCTACAAAATACACTTTTCTATTATTGGATCACACAAAGCAGGCAGAGCTAGAAAATCTCTAAGTTTTATAGAAAAAGCAAAATGCAAATGACATTTCTATGGGCTTCATCCAAATCATTCTACTTTAGCATCTGTGACTTGTTTTTTCTTTTCAAAATTTTAATCAAATTAGGAGGTACAAGTTGGATTACGTGACATGTATATATCATATAGTGGCGAAATCTGGGTTTTCTACCCAGTGTGCATTAAATCCCATAGGTAATTTTTCATCCCTGTGACACTTTTAAGAGGGAGCAGATGCAAGCAAATAAAATGGGATGAAAAAGTACAACATACATACACATGTATGTATGCATGTGTATGGATACATGTGTATACACACATACATATACACATTTATGTGAATTCTGCTGCTAGCTTGATTCAAATAGCTCCATGAATCAAATCGTACCCCAAACATCCCAAGCTTTTTAAGAGCAAAGATTTGTGGAAATATTAGCTTTTTTCTAAGTATTGCTTCTTTCAGCAGATATCAGCATCTTAGAGTTTTGGTGAAACTGGATTATGAAATTCAAATTTCAGTCAGATTTAAAAATATAAGCTGTATGGAACAAAATAAATACAAAAAAGTTGTGTTACCAAATAGGAAAACCCAGCAATTTTAATTAAAGAAAGATTAAGGCTTTTCCTTTCTTTTTAATGGCTGGACATATTAGCCAGGCACGGCCAAACGCCCTGCAGGGACATGACCAGTGGCTGCTTAGGAATGTGCACGGTGTTGGCTTCAAAACAAAGACAGGGACAAAGGGAAAGTAGGGGCCACCTGCCTGACAAATGGCAGAAATCCACACACCTGTTCACGTGCATGTGGAAAGAGGACCCCAAAACTGGAACGTTGTGGGCCTGTGTGGATGGGGTATTTTCCTTGCTTACCAAGAAAAGTGCATCGTCTTTCAGGCTTTTGGCTGAATGTGTGTTCTACAGAAGCAGCCTCGGGTTTGGAGGTCTTCAGGGCCTCTGCAAACTCCACGCACCATGACTTAGTGAGGTCAGAGCAAGAACTAAAAGCAGCCCCCTTTTGCTGTCCTGAAAGTTCAAGGTCAGTGATGCATGCAGGAAAGGCAGGGAGCGCTAATGATCCGTGTCAGAACCACTCTCCCTCGCCATGTTTCACCACCGCCGTGTTCCAGAACTCCCTGCCAGTCTCCCACACTCTCTCTGCACCTGCTGTGGCTTATGCTTTCCTGGAGAGCTCGCTGTTAAGTCAGAGAACCTTAGGGCTTTAGTTTTCCCTTTTCAAAGGGAAACTGGACACAGCCATGTCCATATAAAAGCAGCAGACCCGGCCAGCCAGGCGGCTGTGGGTCTAGGGCAGGCAGCGAGGAGAATTATGAAAAGGAAACATGCAGAATTACCTGGAGAACCTGCTGCTAACAACTCTGTTCTGCTGACAACAAAGGTACGAGACAGGGACAAAGGAACTGAAAAATGGAGAAAAACAGGGTGAGACCACATCAAAAGGCAAGAAAGGAGATCTCTGCAATCAAGGGACAGGAGTAGATACCTGCTCTACCGATATGGGTAATCGATTCCAGAAATGCGAAAGGCTGTGTGATGTTATATAAACAGAACAGAACACATGCTGCTTTTCAGGAAGAACACAGGGAGGCAGAGATTAGGAGAAATGCTATCCACGAGCTTTTTACTAACCTAGAAATCTCTTAAGCCATTAATAACCAATTGGGGTTTATAGCTCAAAACGTGCTATTCTTAAGGATTTAAAGTCACAAATAGCCACACAAAAGGGGAGCTCGATTAATCAACTGTCCTAAGAGTGTGATCCAAGCCGCTGGTGCCTGCACCCCAATATTCCTTCATGGCCTACAGCACCCCATCTGTGTCTCATTGTAATTTTAACCTGACACTTTGAATTGCTTTGGAATGCGTTCAAGTGTCAAACGAGAGAGAAGTAAATACAGAATGCGTACACAGGTTTTCCTGGCAGACCAAAGTCATCTTTACCACATGTACGCAGGCGGGGGCTGTGGCTCCAGCTGTCTGAAAGGGACAACGAACACGCAACACCAGGCAGGACTCATGCTTTCTGGGCAGGTCTTGAGAACCAACCATTGTAGGTTTTTCCCCAGACAACTAATGTTAATAAATGCAAACTTTACCTTAAGGTGCCTATACTAACTGTGCCTCTCAATGAATATACAAAATCCCAAATCCTAGTTGTAAAAGTTAAGTAAAATACACTAGGTTCTGGGATGAATAAGATGCCATTAATGAAATTCTCCTTTCTCAGCGGTTCCAAACCCAGTGAGCAATCTGCGCCCAGGCTTCCTGTCAGAGGGATGCCCCTCACTTCCCTTTCTTTTCTTTTTTCTTTTTTATAGAGACAGGGTCTTGCTCTTGGCTCAGGCTGGTCTCGAACTCTTGGCTTCAAGTGACTCTCCTGCCTCGGCCTCCCAAAGTGCTAGGACTTACAGGCGGAAGCCACGGCGCCTGGCCTTCCCTTTCTGAATAGGACTCATCCTTACGTTACCGTTCAATACGAACTAGGCTAACATTTAGGTTTCAAGAACCAGTTATCAATAAACATGTACATCTTATCCTTTTAGCCTTCTTTCCAAAGCCACCTGATAAATCTGGTTCTGCTAACCGGGGGCTAATTGGAGGTGGGTTACCAGAAACAGTCACAGTTACACCGCCTTTCTGTTAGACCATTTCTTCTTACGCTTTGTGAGTATCACTGCATTCTATTCCTCTAACAATCACATGAGGCAATATTATTATACCTTTTCATAATGAGGAAACCACAGGCCTCACTCAATGTCACACCACAACCCGTATGTGACAGAACTGAGGCTGTCACCCAGGTCTTCTCATGCCCAGTTAAGAACTGCCCTGTCTCTCTTCTCAGGAAACAGTGAAAACAGAAAATCACCTTCAAGTTTACAACAGAGACCTACTAATTAAGTAGGGTCATTCTGGCCTGTCGGTCAGCAGTAGACA
Organism: Cheirogaleus medius; assembly: GCA_008086735.1. NCBI lineage: Eukaryota > Metazoa > Chordata > Mammalia > Primates > Cheirogaleidae > Cheirogaleus > Cheirogaleus medius. The sequence goes on from VBSM01003143.1 coordinate 14,924,732, forward strand.
ATGGGGACATTGTGCCCACAGGACTCAAAAACCTGCACCAGGATAGTGAGAAGATACATTTGGGGGCACAGGAGGTTTGGAAACAGTAGAGAATTCTCATCTCGCAGCTTTCTAAATGTAACATCCTTGGGTTCCTTAGACTGTTGGGTGGCGCAGGAGGCGTCACAGAAACAGACTGGTCTGGCGGTATCTCCTCCCCCTGTAAGACTGGTTTTCAGAAGTGACAGCCTTCTTTCTTTTAGGATAGGCTATTTTTAGGTTTGAGGTTTCTAAAAGGAGTTTCCTAGCACAGCACATCATTTAGTATTTTCGCCACAAGGTGGCGCTCCAGCACCTCTGACCCACCTGACCTGCCCGGCCGGGTAGAGGAGCAGCACACTTGGAAAAGCAGCACTGCAAAGAGGGACCGTTGGAGCCCCGTCCCAGGAGTACGCATCAGCATCTACGAGTGCTTCTATCCTTCTAGGACACACCCAGCTTGCTGGCACCTTGGAATATGGTGCTCAGACAACTTAGTCAACCCCCAGGGCATACCCACCCTTAGCTGACTGACTTATCTGGCCAGCTCTGTAAACAAGGAGAGCTGGCTGCAGGCAGTAAACAGAGTAACCACCTCGTTCATCCTCAGGAAACCACAGATTAAAACCCCCCAAATAGCTGATATTTAAAAGACTCAACACCACCAAGTGTTGGCTACAGAGCACCTGGAACTCACACAGGACAGGTGGGAGTATACACTGGGACATCCACTTTGGAAAACTCTGGGCAGTATCTACTAAAGCTGAAGGTGCACATAAGCCAGGACCCAGTAATCCCACTCCTGGGTATTCTGCACGCAACAGAAACACACACGTGTTCACCAAAAGACAAGTACAAGGACGTCCACAGCCACACACTTCATAGTAACCCCAAACAGGAAACCGCCCCAATTTCCATCGGCAATAAAAAATGCATTACTGCACATTCACACAATGAAACACTGTCCACGGCAACAAGAAACAAAGTAGAATCACACACAGCAACACAGGTGAATGCGACAAGATAACACTGAGCAAAAGAAGCCAGATTCCACATGATTCACACTGTGTACTTTCATTTATAACAAGTGTAAAACTGGACAAAACTAGTCTATGCTGAGAAGTCCAGTGAGCAGTTACTTTGGGGGACAGTGACTCAAAGTGAGTGTGACGGGGCTTCAGGGGTTCAGGATGCTCTGTCTCCACCTGGGTGCTCGTGAACACAGGCGTGCTCGGTTTGTGAACATTCATGGAAGTACTAACTTATGATTTGTGCAGTCTTTTTGTATATATGATATACTTCAGTAAAAAGTCCAAGAACTAAATAAGGTCAGCTGGCAGGTACAGAGAGAAAGATGACAGGTGAAGGGCATCACTCCCTAAACCGTGGCCCTTCCCTAAGAGGCTGAGACCCAGCAACCCACCTGGAGAGGCCGTCAGGGCCATGACGCCATAGTACGAGAAGGCACTAGCTTCGAACTTCATCCCTTCTTTCCCAGCTTCTACTTCCACCTTCCCCTGCAGAAAGAAAAGGTGAGTATTTTCAGTCCAGTTGCATGAATCTACTTGTACACTCTACACAAAATCTGGTCCTTCCTCTGATGTTTAAGTTCCTTTCCCAGCAATCCCAAGGAAGTGGAGCCTCAGATAATCCTCACACTTGGGGGGGGCGGGGCTACCTCATCTTAAATAGAAGACTGGATTTGCCGGGATAGGCAGAGGTGACCGCATAAATGTGATGTTTCATTTCTGAGTCCACTTAATATTCTCCCAATATCCTTAGTTCTTGAACTCTTCGAGAGCCCTCCAGTAATAAAAGATGGTGCCCTTGCTCCATCTTACTAGACCAACACTAAGAACGTGTTCAGTGACAGGTGCCCGAGCTGTCCTGCAGGAGCCGGAGGTGGGCAGAGAGGAGTAAGCCGGCTCCCGGGGCAGAACCCACTCTCGTCTCTCCAGCACGTGTCCTGATCCACCGAGCAGACTCCTTACAGGCCAATGCCTTGCTGTCCAGTCTCCCCAGAGGCACCTTGGCAACCTGGGACTTTCTCCTCACTGCACCTTGAATAAGCCTCCTTCCATCAGAACAAAATTCTCCTCTCCCCCCCACAAGGTTTTCCCTTTTCTTTCCTTTTTCTAACTTGTCCATAACTTCTTCACCTATATCCATTCTTATGGAACAGACTGTGCCTTATTCCTCCCTTGAACCCTGGGTTCACTAGAATCCCTTCATGACAGATGCTCAATATGCAATTTCTGGGCTACTGAAATACTCTCATAAGTGAGCTTTGCTTCTAGATTTCCAAGCCAAGGGTCAGAAGGCTCTCGTTCATGTTCCCTGTAACTGCCTCTCCAGTGAGGGGCTGTCTCTATGATGCGGCCTTTACAATGGGGAAATGAAAATTAAGCTACTGTTTATTGAAAAGGAGTTGTGCTAACACTTCAGTGTTTTATTAACTCATTTACTGCTCACAATTCTATGAAGTAGACACAATTATGCTCCTCTTATTAATCAGGAGAGTGGGAACCGGAAAAACTTAGTGGTCAAAGAACAAGCTCTTAGTATGCTACAGTATACCACCTACGGATGCGCTCTATTATTTTGAGCATTCCTTATTAGGTTGTTCTATATTCTCAACTAGAAAAGCCCTTTCTCAAATCGTTTCTGCAGAAATCTATCTGCAGCTTCTCCTTAAGGTTTTCTTTTGCTCAGTGGAAACATTGGTCTTCCCAGTCCCCAGCCCATTCTCTTGCTGTAAGAATTGAAAACTCCACCCATAAGGTGAAATCAACCTGCAAACAAGCAGGTGCAGGGACTGGTCAGGTGCGGGGACCGGTCAGGTGCAGGCGGGACCCTGCGGGACAGGCTGTGAGCCTGTGAGGGGCCAGCCCCTGCCCTCTGGGAGCCTGCAGTCCAGTGGGGAGTGGAGAGCACACTAAAACCAATGACACAGTGGTAAACAGGAGATCTACACGAGGAAAAGGACATGAAGATGAGAAATTAAAAAAAAAAAATCTATTTCCTGTTCTTGTATGAAGACAAATGTTATACAGGAAGGAAAAATCTAAGGATGAGCAGGATTTGGTTGACCCAAGAGAAGGGAACAGCAAGAGGGAAGGTTGGAGGCAGGGACAGCGTTCAGCCAGGTGCACTGGTTTGCTTGGGGACAAGGCAAGACAGGCAGTCCAGTGCGCAGGTCAGACCATGGAGCCTGAGTCAGGGCGGGCGGGGCAGGTTGCCAAGCTGAGGAAGAGGAGTCCAGACCCACTCGGGGTTGGGAGCATCAGGATGGGAAAGAGGCTGCCACGAGAGAAACTATAGACAAGGGATCCACATAATTTGGTGAAACCGTTAGGGAGAAAGAAATGTAAGGGAGTCTGCCACCACAACAGAGGTTTGCTCCGAGGGATTTGGATGGGATAAAGGAGAAGAGGCAGAGAAGGGGCTGCAGCAGGTGGCCAGGGCCATCGAAGCAGCTCAAAAAGCGTGAGATGGAAGAAAGAGGGTTGGGAGAAAGGTCAGAGCTACAGACGGAGATCTGAGAGTGGAAGAGAGACAGCAAACAGAAAGAAAAAAGGACCAAACTGCAGCCGGTGACTGAGAGCAGAACGTACAGAAACCAGGACGGGACCAAAGGCAGAAACAGACGGCAGCATCACCACAGAAAGCCAGAAGAGAGGGGAGTTCTACGATAAAGGACGGTCGGGGGAGAGAGTGACATTACTGATGAGGGAGGATTTTCCACCCCATAGGGAAGGTAGAGCAGGCATGATGTCCTCCTCCTGCCCAAGGAGGGACACGGCTCCAGGGCAAGTGAAGGCTGTTCAGGACCTGGAACTTGGCATGACAAAAGTCATCATGGAGGGAGAAGAGGTGGCGACCAAGGGGCAAGAGCCAAAAGCTGGCAGGAGATAAGGGGGCGCGGGGCAGAGACTGGCTCAAAGATGGCAGAGGAGGGAGAGAGGGACCAAGAGCAAGGTGATGTTCCAAGACACAGGGCAAGAAAGAAAGAAGTGGCCGATGGTGCATATATTTTCCTAGTTATGCACCCGTTTCTTCCCAGGCTAATCCTTGATTTGGCATCAGATGATAATATGTGTGTATAAGCTATCTGAAATGCCTTTGTAGTTGGTAATATCAAGAGTGGCTGCAGGGCTGGGTGCAGTGGCTCACGCCTGTAATCCTAGCACTCTGGGAGGCCGAG
>VBSM01003143.1:14932556-14953208 GCA_008086735.1 Cheirogaleus medius
AAAAATGTAACCCTTTCTGTCGATTATATAATTGGCAAAGAAAATAGCTATTCCTTTTGTTTTCCTTTATAGTTTCATATATTTCCTTATATACATCTTAATTATTCCTTATACTTACTAAATCATAACCTGGTTTATGCTTTGCTGTAGAAGAACAATCACTACTTTTTATTTTATTTCACTGTAAAACACCAACTGTATCAATCATATACAGTCATCTATTACTCTATTTTTATTATGAAAATGGCTTCTAATGGTTGGAATTACTGTGCATATGCTATTTTTTTACTTGACATTTTCTATATGCATTCCATTACTTCATAATGATCCCTCATATTATCATATCTCACTCTGATTAGACATATGAACTATTTCTACTATTTTATAATTAATTGATTTGCTATAACATATTTGCATAGATAGCTTTGTAAACAAGGATTTCTTTAGATGTGAGACTGACAGTTTAAGGATATGATTTGTTCACAGCACTTTTTCTTTTTTGTCCACTATCTAGCTTTTTATAAAGATGCTTATCTGGGCCAGGCAGGGTGGCTCATGCCTGTAATCCTAACACTCTGGGAGGCTGAAGCAGGAGGATCGCTGGAGCTCAGGTGTTCAAGACCAGCCAGAATAAGAGTGAGACCCGTCTCTACTAAATATAGAAAAATCAGCCAGCCAGGCATCATGGTGTGCACCTGTAGTCTCAGCTACTCAGGAGGCTGAGGCAGGAGGATTGCTTCAGCCCAGGAGTTTGAGGTTGCTGTGAGCTAGGCTGACGCCACTACACTCTACCCCGGATGACGGAGCGAGATGAACAGAAACTTTTCAAAAGAAGACAGAATAACGGCCAACAAACATATGAAAAAATGCTCAACATCTCTAATCATCAGGGAAATGCAAATCAAAACTACAGTGAGATATCACTTATCTCCAGTGAGAATGGCCTTTATCAAAAAGTCCCAAAACAATAAATGTTGGCGTGGATGCGGAGAGATAGGAACACTCCTACACTGCTGGTGGGACTGCAAACTAGTTCAGCCTCTGTGGAAAGCAATATGGAGATATCTTAAAGCGATACAAGTATATCTACCATTTGATCCAGCAATCTCATTACTGGCCATCTACCCAAAAGAACAAAAGACAGTCTATAAAAAAAAGACACCTGCACTCGAATGCTTATAGCAGCATAATTCACAATTACCAAGATGTGGAAACAACCCAAGTGCCCATCAATAAATGAGTGGATTAATAAAATGTGGTATATGTATACCATAGAGTACTATTCAGCTATAAGAAACAATGGTGATATAGCACCTCTTGTATTTTCCTGGATAGAGCTGGAACCTATTCTACTGAGTGAAGTATCTCAAGAATGGAAAAATAAGCACCACATGTACTCACCAGCAAATTGGTTTCACTGATCAACACCTAAGTGCACATATAGGAATAACATTTATCGGGCATCGGGCAGGTGGGAGGGGGGAGGAGGGGATGGGTATATATATACATAATGAGTGCAATGAGCACCATCTGGGGGATGGACATGCTTGAAGCTCTGACTCTGGGGGGGAAGAGGGAGCAAGGCAACATACATAACCTACACATTTGTACCCCCCTAGTATGCTGATATAAAAAACAAAGATGTTTATCTGTTTGTTTCAGTTACTTCTTTTTATAGATGGAGTCTCACTATGTTGCCCAGGCTGGTCTCAAACCCCTGGCCTCAAGAAATCCTCCCGCCTTAGCCTCCCAGGGTAGCTGGGACTATAGGCATATGCCACTGTGCTGGGCTTGTTTTCATAAACCAAGAATGGATGTTTAACTCTGTCAACTGCCTTTCTGACATCTCTTGATATGAGAGCACAAGTTTGGTTTTTTTACTTTTCTAATTAATGTAGCATATTTTGGTTTTGTTGCTCTTATATTAAACTAGCCCCGCATTCCTAAAATAAATCCAATTCAGTTACAATCACAATGAATAACTCTCTGGTATGTTGTTGCTTTTCTGCTACCTTTTTATTTAGAAATTCCACATCAAAGTTGACAGGTGAGACTGGCCCATATTATCAGATTTTAAGATTAAGCCCATATTAGCCTAAAAGAATGCAACTATCATACCAACTTGTTCTATTTGTATAATATAGAAATTATGAGTTAAAGTTTGAATTTTTTTCTTAGCAAATCCTTTAATTCTGGCTGCTTTTGGGCGGGGGTAAGGAGAAAACTTTTTTTTTCTATTACATTAATTATGCCAATAGAACATTAATCTTGTTAATCGTTTAAAAGAACCAAATCTTGATTTTATTTATGGGTTGTAAGCCTTTTTCATTTTATTTTTTTAGAGATAGGGTGTTGCTATATTGGGTAGGCTGGTCTTGAACTCCTGGGCTCAAGCGATCCTCCTGCCTCAGCCTCCTGAGTAGCTGGGACTATAAGCACATGCCACCACTCCTAGCTAATTTTTTAATGTTTTGCAGAGATGGGGTCTTATTATGTTGCCAAGGCTGGTCTCGAACTCAGCTTCAAGCAATTCTCCTGCCTGGGTCTCCCCAAGTACTGGTATTACAGAGGTGAGCCACTGCACAGGGCCAATACATGTGGTTTCATGACATTTCCATCTTTTTGTATTTACTAGAATGTACATTGTGACACAGTAAATGATCAATTTTTATGAAAGTCAAGTAAACTTTATAAAAAGTATATTTTCCTGGTTTTTGTTTAATTTTCTCTAAATATCTGTTAATTTTATTAGTTATGCAATTTTTTTTTTTTTTTGAGACAGAGTCTTACTTTGTTGTCCAGGCTAGGGTGAGTGCCGTGGCGTCAGCCTAGCTCACAGCAACCTCAAGCTCCTGGGCTCAAGCAATCCTTCTGCCTCAGCCTCCCGAGTAGCTGGGACTACAGGCATGCGCCACCATGCCCGGCTAATTTTTTCTATATATTATTAGTTGGCCAATTAATGTATTTCTATTTTTAGTAGAGACGGGGTCTCGCTCTTGGTCAGGCTGGTTTCGAACTCCTGACCTTGAGCTATCCACCCGCCTCGGCCTCCCAGAGTGCTAGGATTACAGGCGTGAGCCACCGCGCCCGGCCAGTTATGCAATTTAAAACTAACAATTTTTCTTGGTATGCTTGCTCTTTTATGATGGTGGAAAAACATTTCCACCAAAATTCCTCTCCATGTCTACTTTTATATATGTATTTTGTTAAGTTATTTAAGGTATGTGGAGCCAATAAAGTGTTTCCCCATGATTTTTGTGCTTTTGTCATTGCCCTTATTGATCCCGCAATATATTTTAAACACCTACTTCTTCAAATAACACTTGAAGTTTCAGCTTTCTTATGCATATGTAGAAGGTACTTACATGGTAACGTACAAAATATTCTTTTAATCGTTTACTTAAATCATTTGCTTTGAATAGGCTTTATTTCATCTAGGGCTTAAGCTAAAAAATGATGTTTCTAGTTATAATTATATTCCCAACATCACTTGGTTAAAGAGATTTTTTCTGGAGTCTGCAGAAGGCATCTCACTGGCACGGAGGCCGGGAAGGAAAGGCACATGTTGCCATTTTCTTCTGATTTAAAGCTCATGAAATGCAGCGGAACGTGCTCAATAACCTGGAATGAATTTCCAGTGTTGGATTAGTGACATCTTAGGGTGGAATATGCTTCATAGGGATGGTAGCTATGCCGGATTGACTGACGGTGTGATGGTATTTCATTTTGTTATTCATGGATACCTCAGAAAAATCAGCTAGTCTACAAGACCATCGTTTTCACCAAACTCTACAGTTTAAACATTTCCCTAAGTCCTGTTCATCAAGCACACACACACGTTATAAAACCCTCATGATATCATCAGTTCAACAATTCAAAAAAACTTGTCACATTTATGTAAATATTTAACATGAATAGGTATTCAAATATGGGCACATATATATAAATGCCTTATCATTAATATCTTTATTAAAAGAATGGACAGGGATTTAGAAGTCCCTTTTCCATAAAATTTATTTTTAGATCCATGGCTTTTCCGATACAGCAATGGAGTGTTATTGAATCACAACTTCATAAAAGCTAATTATGTGAAAATAGACAACTGAAAACCAGTTTCTAATATTACCACTGAAATTCACAATGTCAATCCTCAAAATTCTCCTATATCAGTCTTTAATGTAATTCAGTTTCTCTAGGCTTAAGGAATATTCACACCTAGTTTTTATGAGAAACATGAATGTTATATTCCCTCATTGCAGTAAATAAATTCCTAACAGTGCCCTCAGAATTTTGAGCTTATGTATTTCTAGAGAAAAAGAAAAACAATTGAGTAAGATGACTAAGGTTAGAAAAATCAGGATACTAAATTAGTAAACCCTCAGACAGAAATTTCTAAGACAGACTATAAGAAAATGGCACGCAACCAGTTAATCCATGGCATCTTTCCACGCCTCTCTCTCACTTTCACACACGACAATACTGCCCACACGTGGGGTCACACACGGGATCACACACTTTCTGGAGTATGACATCTACACATCTGATAAGAGTTATTTTCAAAAAAGAACCTTCTTAATTCATTTAGACAATTGGGGCATTGCTAGACTCATGTAAATTTTAGGGTCTGCCAAGTACTAATTGTATTCTTGTAATAGTACCTCCCATTCATATATAGGAAGTCACCAAGAAATACAAGCTTAAGGGTATTTTCAGATTTTCTCACCCTTCCCCTGGCCAACAGAACTCACCCTTAATATTCTTGTATTGAAATAAACTCAGATTTCCTATAAAAGCAATTCTTTAATGAAGAGGCATAAGAAGTCAATAAAACTAGCATGTTACTCATTATAATACCCACCTTGGCCCCCATGCCAAGGATAGCACTCTATTAACACCTTAAGGACCGCTCACGAGTTTTCTCCTGTTTCTCGAGTCATCTGTTAAGGACCGCTCACGAGTTTTCTCATTTTTCACTGTAGTTATGATGATTTAAATAACGTGCAGTTTTTGCCCAAAAACATGCGGTCCCTGGCGTATGTCTTAGAGATTTCTATGCAGTACGAAAGGTGTTAAGTGAAATAGTGATATAAACAAGGCCTCCTGTGGACTCAAGCACCAAAGCCCCTCAAAGAGGGTTCAGAATGAATTGACCTTCCCATCTTATGTAAATTATGTTACAGTGAGAAGGAACTAGTTAGCATTGCTCTGAGAGGCTGTAATTATTGTTATCAGTTCCTCTGTAAAACACAGTCTAGTTAGCAATCAGGAATAAAAACAATAAATGGATTATTTTGACAATGTTAATGGAAGAGTTACTAAGATATCTCTATGAAGTTGCATAAGACTAAATCCTAATAAGGGATGGAAAAAAAGAAAAGATGATAAAAAAAAAAAAAGACACACCAAGGAAGCTGTAACACTTAAATTCCAAACACCCACCATGATATGGATGTGTACAGGTACCTTCCCAAACTCTTCAGAAAATTCTAACCATTGAAGTCACCATTCTTCATTTGACTCAGCACCTCAGCAATCATTGAGCACCTTTCAGTATTGTAAATTAAAGTAACTGATGACATTTATATCAGAATTACTTTACAGATATGAAAATAGGGAGACAAAATTCTCCTATGCGGAAGGCTCATGCAAAAAGTTAAGTAAACCTTGACACCCATTCACCTGTACCAAACCTCCTCAGAACCGCAAAGGTGATTACTCAACGAAAGCAAACAATGAATGAATAATTCTTCTGACCTGCAAAATGAGAACGAAGTAGTCTACAGGTTTGTTGCGCTGGTAGAGGTAGTACTCTGGTGCTTTCTTGTTCTTCTCATCATACTTCAGTTCTTGGATGACATTGGGGTGCTTTAGCAGCCTGAGAAGGATCTTCTCTGACATCTGGGATGGGCTAAATGCTTCTACTTCTATAGATATAAACACAACTTGATATTACACTTCAAATGGATAGACAAACGTACACTAGTAATCAAGGTGTTTAGATAGTAAGAATGCTTGGAATCAAAGTGACATGATATGGATGAACGAGACTTCCGTTTGGTGATCCACTGGGGACACATTACCTGGGAGAAATTAGAAAATGCCAAATTCTCATCATTGTTCCTTTTCAAGCTGTCATTGACCTTCAGTCCTCATAAAAATATCCTAATTTTCTGACTGCTAGAAATGAAAATCAATCAGAAGCAGGCTCCTCGAGTGCCAAATGCCCCTCAACAAGCCACAACAGTCTGACAGTCTGACTGTCCAACAACAGCCAAAGGAGGAAGCCAAGGTCTGGAAGCGCCGGGTGTGTTAGTGGCAGGTGCAGACACAGGTGTGCCATATCCCACTCTCCCCACAACCACCCTGAGAAATTCGGGAACGAAGAAGGCCGAGACCCAGAGTAAAAGCAAGGCATGTGCACACATCAACATGCACTCCAACTTGCTAACTTTTTAAAAAATAATGTTGAGTGGTATTTACAAAGATAGCAATTTTATTTAAAATCACACACACCAAAATTACTGACTTAAGGGTGCTATCCTGAAACTGGACCTTATGATACCTAAGAGGCAGAGTAGGGTAACATTTAGTCTTAATTTGTGATTCTTAAATGACGATGAACAATATTATCAGAATTAGAAAATGAATAAGTTAAAATTGTATTTTTTTTTTTTTTTGAGACAGTCTCATTCTGTTGCCCGGGCTAGAGTGCCGTGGCGTCAGCCTAGCTCACAGCAACCTCAAACTCCTGGGCTCAAGTGATCCTTCTGCCTCAGTCTCCCGAGTAGCTGAGACTACAGGCATGTGCCACCATGCCGGCTAATTTTTTCTATATATTTTTAGTTGGCCAATTAATTTCTTTCTATTTTTAGTAGAGACGGGGTCTCGCTCTTGCTCAGGCTGGTTTCGAACTCCTGACCTTGAGCGATCCTCCCGCCTCAGCCTCCCAGAGTGCTAGGATTACAGGCGTGAGCCACCTAGCCCAGCCAAAATTGTATTTTTAATTATGTTTTATATAAAAGATGTAAGTTCTGTATTAGTTTGTGACTTTTGTGTGATAAGATAGTATACTGTAGAAATTTTGGAAAATATAGAAAAAGAAAAAGAAGAAAATAAAAATTACCTATAAACAAACCACTCAGATAACCATTCTGAGCAACTGGTGAGCATTTCTTTCCAGTGCTATGCCGGGGCATGTGTGCCTGTGTATATTGTGTGTGTGTGTACACACAAAAACACAACTTTAATCTTAATGTACACACAGTTTTAGATTCCATTTTTTCCCACTTTACATTAAATTATGAATATTTTCCCAAGCCATATTATATTGTGGGTGTTTCCGTGTATCTGAAAACGTGATCTTAAAGAGTACGTAGTGTTCCGTCACGTGGCTGCGTTAGCCTTCTTTTCAAAGTATTTCGAGTACACTGCATGCAGCTGGAAGGTACTGGCTGCCCATCTTGGACACAGATGTCTTCTACAAGCCACTGGGTACTTTGAGACTTTCTCTCACTTCCCCTGGCCAACAGAGCTCACCCTTCACCTAGAGAGCCACTTGGGGGTATGAGAAGGGTTGGTCTGTCTTTTAAGTCCATTCAACCTTGACCTCTCTGGAGCAGTCAGTACCCGCCGGGCTGGTGGTTTTAATAATGTGAACCTTTGCCTCCTGGAATGGGCCCAAGTTAACAACCTGATTTGAAGAGGCCATCAAGAAATCCACGTCAAAGTTCTTAGAATCTCTGATTTCATTAAAACCTGAAAAGATATTAATTTCGAAAACCTATTTTTCTTCTTTGCAAATCATAGCCCCTGCGTCACCACTGGTGGCCGACTGTTCTTCCAAGGCAAGCTGGAGAGAGACCGGACACAGCCGTCCAGGCACGCGCGCCGGGGTCTGGCTCTCGCGGCCAGCCTGCCCCGCCGGCGGGCTCTCCCGCACACCTAGCCGCGGGAGACGCTCCGCCTACGGTACACATGCAGTGTGGCACTAACATTCATCCTTACCTTTCAGACCAATTTTAAGTTACTGGTCCACCCCTGGTAAATGTCTCAGAGGGTTCATGCCGACACTGAACATAGGAGAGGAGAGAATTTAAAAAGAAAAAAACAAAACAAAACAAAAAAAACAAAGAAACAAAAAACAAAACACAAAAGTGGCATTACTTATCACCCCATTTCCCGGTGTCCACCCCCAGCCCACCCCGTCAGTGGTGGGTGAGAAGCACGCTCCAGGGTTGGTAAAGATCTCAAACTGTGATAAGCGGCACTTGCCTGTTGCTAGGAAACGGTGCATGGCCAAGAGGAGCTGTGGTGATATTTTAACCTTCATCTCGCTGTCTGTCTGCTTAAAGGCAGAAAAATCTTGCTTTCTTTCACGGTGGGCCACTTTCTTTTTCGTTCTGTTATCAGCTGAGGGAGAAATGAAAAAAGAAAAAATAAGGAAATGTATACCATGAGATCAGGGCCCTTTTTGAATGAAAAAGACAAAATATATTGGAAAGGCTAGACTGTCCCTCCAGATGTGGGAGCTCTACATACAAACAGCACGTGGAAAGAAAGTGGAAGGGGGAGAGAGGATCTTCATCAAATCGGCATGCACCATAGTCACAGCACGATCCAAAGAAAGTAACAGCTCGTAACCTGGTTAGTAAATGTACTTCATGAAGGTCCTCAGAGAGCCTCTCTGAGCACATGGTCAGGCAGACCTGGACAAAACACTCACAGAACCAACAAAGGCACAAGCAGTTTGCAGGTTGGAGCTCACAGTCTCCTGCTACTCAACGTGAGCACACCCCGGTGCGGAACCACCACTGTGCTACACACCAGCAAAGTGTGTCCCTGCCTGTAAGAGTCCCCTCGCTTCAGCTGCAAGAAAACACACAAATGAAACCCTTTAAGAAACAAACAAGAATGTTCTTGTAGAACAGCATTTCAGTAAGATCTGTTTGCTTCATTGCTAACCCCAGACCATGAGATCCTCAAGGTCAAGGAAATATGAAGGTGATCCAGAATGGGGGTTGGCACACTTCCTCTGTAAAGGGCCAGAGAGTAAATAGTTTAGGCTCTTCAGGGCTATCGCATCGTCTTCATGCTGGTGGATAGCGAAAGTGTAGATGAATGAGCATGGCTGTGTGCCAACAGAACCTTATTTATGGATATTGGAAATCTGAATTTCAGAAAAATCAAAAGAATAATAATTACTTGTGATGTGCATAAATTGTTCTACTTTTGATTTTTATTAAAAATTAAAACAGGTAAAAAACCATTCTTAGCTTGCAGGCCTTCCAAAAACTGGCGGCAGGCATTTCGTGGGCTGTCAGCTGCCAACCCCTGACCTAGAAGGTGTCTCACAAGAAACCGTTTTTCTGGACAAAGTAATGATCACAAAAAAACTAGCGCAAACCAATCGCTTTTTCTCCAAGAATCTGGAGTCACTGCAGTATCACTTCCTGCCTGGAGCAAGACAGACTAGTTACTGGGCTTTTCCTGGGGAGAGGGCAATTACAACTTCTCTTCTGTCTCAAATTCTTTTGAGAACAGACAGTGTGAATCAATACAAGATTTAAAAATAATTTTCTAATGGCAATAGCTGTCATCCCCCATCTCCTATCCAGATCAAGAATATACCTGAAATCAAGAGTCTGACATTTTGATCCAGTAAGTCATGTGAGGCAACACTTCTGTATGAAATCAGTCCAGTCAAGGCTTAAAAGAAATTAAACTAACATTTATATAAAACTGAAGTGTATATATAAGATCTCATGAATGTTCTTTCTAATGATGAGTACTACCCTTGGGGAAACACAAAAGCACAGAGACACCCTTGGTTTTTATTAATTAGAGACAGGGTCTGGCTCTGTCCTGCAGGCTGGAGTACAGTGGTGAGATCATCGCTCACTACAGCCTCAAACTCCTGGGCTCAAGTGATCCACCCACTTCAGCCTCCTGAGTAGCTGGGACAACAGGCATGCACCACCATGCCTGGCTAATTTTTAAAATATTTTGTAGAGATGGGGTCTGGCTAAGTTGCCCAGGCTGATCTTAAACTCCTGAGCTCAACTAGACATCCCAAAGGGCTGGGATTATAGGTGTGAGCCTATACTTGGTTTCTAAAGTCACTTACGAGGAAGGAAGAAAAGAATGTAAACACACAAGTAACAATATTCTCTATTATGAGAACTCTCACTACCCCTTAAGTGTCAGAAAGATAAAACTGACATGGGAAAGGGTGTTTTTTAAGAATGATACACAGATGTGAGGAAAAGGCAGGATACATTTTCCGAAGACAGTCATTAGCTAAATATAAAATTTATTCTTTTAGGGGTGCATGAAGACTTTCTCAAGTTTAAAATGAGGATGCTCCCTCCTAGCAGAACTGAATAGAATCGCTCTGCTTTGAGCAAGGCAGGCTTTGTCCCAAGTGCCCCAGCCCACTGGAACAGTCCATTTCCCCTCCAAGCCATGTTTTAGAGCCAAGTAGGATAAACAGAACCCAGATGCTTTCTCCATCCAACCTGAGAACCCCAAACACTTCAGGCCTTGGGCCAACTCTGGCATTATGAAACCCTTGCACAGTGCCCAGAGTGAGGCTACAGAAGAAGGTTTACGCTCCATAGTCCAGGGATCCAGTTGTGCACTTTAATGAGACAGGATTCAGGTTAACACTCAGCCTAACCTGGGCAAATGAGGTATGAATATTCACCTCTCCCTTCCCTGATCCACTCCCCTCACTCTCCTCCCCGAGAAAAGAAGGCAGAGAAGCTGAGAAGAGGAAAACCTCATTCTTACTATGCACCTGCCCCATCCCGCTTCCCATAATACCCCACCCCACCCCCGCCAAACCACACCTCTGCCTCATGGGTTCTGGAACAAGGACATTTCAACAGTTGTCATCTATCAATTTAACAAATCCCATTCAGTTTTTAAGTACCTGTATTACAAACTTCGGTAGAAACAGAAATTTACCTGAGAACAATTTACCTAGCTGTATAAATTAAACATTTAGTAGAAAACAATTATGTTTATACATGTAAAATAAATTTCAAAACCAGGAGTTTTCTGTTCGGGGCAAGCCATACCCAGATCAATGGTCAGCTTTTCCTAAGAACACTGCCACTTGCCATCATGGGGTCTGCCTCTTCTTTTCCCTCTGCTAAAGGGACCGGAACGCACTGATGAGTTGTGCACAACCTACACACAGAGTGTGTAATTATAAACAGGGGCAGACAACTGGAGAAATGCCAGATGACTCACAAGCAACATGACAAACAGAAAAAAATAGCAAAGGTTTTAGGAAATACACTTAGACAACGCTACTCACTGTATAAATCTGTTTCATCTAGAATCTCAGATTTGATGATTTCTTCGATCACATCTTCTAAGGTGACAATTCCCAGAACTTCATAAAATGGATCCCCTTCTCCCTCATTGTTTACCCGCTGCACAATAGCCAGGTGAGATTTACCTTTAAAGAAAAGAAAACGTTTAAGAGGTGACTTTCTGAATTTCCTGAATGACATCTTATATATGATTATGGTTAAAAATAGCAGCAAACACAGATACCAAATTATCAAAGTCCCATTTCGGCATTTAAAGATGGTATGGAAATGTCACAAACAAATGGCAAAGCCTTATGAGCCATTAAAAGCAAGAAAGAGCGTCACCATCTACACATACTGCACTGCACCCCGGCTCTTTGCACAGAATGGATTTGGTCCTCAGTACTGTCAGCTCTTTCTGTGTCCCCTTTTAGCCAATGCCACTTTAAGAGAGCAGTTCTCAAAGGGTGGTCCACAGTCCTACAGGGATTCCCAAGATCCTTTTAGGAGGTCAGTGAGGTCAAACTATTAATATTTTTATAATACAAAAGATGCTATCAGCCATTTTCACCATGTTAATATTTGAACTGACAGTGCAGAGATGCCTTAGCACAGACCAAGTTGGGGGTGGGGGAGCAGGGTGGGCAGACGTGCTGGTGGTCACTATTCTCCACAACCACACGTGCACAGTCGAAAGGAAAAAGTCGGTTTCTCTTACAAATGTCCTTGATCAAGCAGTAAAAATTAATGTCATTACACTTGATCCTGAGTACATGTCTTTTAATATTCTATGTGACAATATACCGGACATCATCTTTTCCTGGGGGAGCGACTACCAGACAAACTATGGTTATTTAGACTCGGGTATTTGTCAGACATTTTCTCAAAAATGAACAAAATGAACATGTCACATCAAGGAAACAATGGACAGTGTTTGCTGCCAATGAAAATATTTGAGCTTTCCATAGAAAGTTAGAATTTTGGGAAACTTATATCCATCACCATGAGTGTGAAAGCTTCTCAATAGTTAAAGACTTTCCTGATGAGATACGTGGTGATATTAATGAATATGATTTTTTAAACTTATTGAATACAATGTGTAAACATTTTGAAGATTTGTGTAACCCAGTGAACCAATATTTTTCAAATGACTGTGGCAACAATGTTACAAAATCATACACGAGTAAACAACCCATTCAGAGTACAAGATACAACAGATTTTTTAAAAATAAAATTTTGGAATAATTTTACATTTACAGAAAAGTTGCAAAGGTAGTACAGAGAGTTCCTATACACCCTTCATCCAGTTTCCCCCACTGTTAACATCTTATATTACCATGATACAGGTGTCAAAACCAAGAAATAGACATTGATATATTACTAGTAAATAAACTCCAGACTTTAGTTGAATTTTAGTGGTTTGTCCACTAATGTCCTCTTTCTGCTTCATTACCCAACCCAGGGAACCACACTGCATTTAGTTGTCATGTCTCCCCTGGTCTGTGACAGTTTTTCAGTCTTTCCTTGTTTTTCATGACATTGACAATTTTAAGGAGTACTAGTCAGGTCTCCTTGTAGGATGTCCTCTGGTTTAGGTTTGTCTGGTGTTTTTTTCATGATTAGACTGGAGGTATGGGTTTTCTAGTTACATCACATCAATGGTTACATGTCATCACTGATGATGTTCGCCTTCATCACTTGGTAAAGGTGTTTCCCAGGTTTCTCCAGAGTAAAGTTATTCATTTCTCCCTTTCCCTAATTCTGTTCTTTGGAAGCAAATCACCAAGTTTGGCCCGTCCCCCTAAGGGAAGGGTGGAAGGCAGGAATTAAGCTCTACTTCCTGGAGAAGAGGTTACCTACATATACCAATTAAGGCTAGTGGTGGTGGCGGCTTTTGCATGTAATGCCAACATTTCGGGAGGCTATAGTGGGAGGGTCTCTTGAGGCCAGGAGTTTGAGACAAGCCTGGCCAACATAGTGAGACCCTGTCTCTACAAAAAAATTTTCAGAATTAGGCAGGTGTGGTGGCACACACCTCTAAGTCCCAGCTACTTGGGTCTGAGGCAGGAGGATCCCTTGAGCCCAGGAGTTCAAGGTTACAGTGTTAGAGCAAGCTACGATTGTGCCACTGCACTCCAGCCTGGGTGACAGAGCGTGACTCTGTCTCTTAGGGAAAAAAAAATAAAATAAAATAAAAAAAAAATGACATTGCTAAAATCAGTTAAGTAAATGTTTTAAGTGTCTCAGTTTTAATTCAAATACAGCAAACATCAATAGATATGATCCATACAAATAAAAGTTCAAGGGTCCTCAATTTTTAAGAGTTTAAAGGGATCCTAAGATTAAAAAAATGTTTAAGAACTGCTGATGTAGGGGATGGGCAGATGGTAAGAGAAGAACATGAGCTCTTAAGTGGAAGTCTTGGACTTGAACTCCAGCACACCCACTCAATAGCCATTACCAGCTATACAACCAAGAGCAAACCACGTAACTTTTCTGAGCTTCGGTCTCCTCATCTCTAAAACCAGGTTCAAAGTAACTGCTACTGCGGAGAGCTGTTGTGAAGGTCAGAAATGATGTTGGCAGCCAGCAAAGACAGTGTCTGGGGTCCACTGGGCGATTGATGAGTGGCAACTCTTACTACTAATACTTCCACTCAATTCTAAGGCACCATCAACTTATTACCAGTGTAGAGGGGGAAAAAACATGAAATTAAATGTACATGTGATTAAAGATGCATTTCAATTTCAGAAAGATCTTTTAAAATAGTAAACGCATTTCTCAAACACCAGCATTGTTTTCCCAATCAAGGCATGCAAAGCAAAATATATCAGTAAGGTAAGCCAAAGTAGAAATGATCTGGAAACTTCACAATCAGTTAACATTTATATATAGAGATTTAAATGACAGGGTGTGGTTTTTTTGGGTGGTGGGAGAATAGTGGCTTTAAATAAGGTTTAGTTGACACTTAAAGTTGGGCGTATTCACTCAGACATGACCAGACAGTCAAATTAAAAATATTCTCTGAAGGCCAGGTCTGATCAAGTTCCCAGCACTCTTAGAAACTGGCTTTGGTCTGTGGTTTGCCAACCCTTCCTTAACCCGGCTTCTGCTCTGCCTCAGAGCCCTTCATCCGTGACAGCGTCTGCAAGCCCAGTAGTTTAGATTGTTAGACAATTAGGCATCCTAACAATTTTCATCCCTAGCACACTCACGCTCAAAGAATGAAAATATTTTGAGCAATGGAGTCGAGGAGGAAACTTATCAGCAACAGATATAAACACTGCATCGGGTCAGTCAATTCTCCTCTCGCCCATTCAGTTCGGTAGGTTTCTCACATCTGCTTTCCCAAGGACCCAACATAAGCAGTTAAAAATTCTTGGTGAATGCTGTCTGTCGAAAGTTAAATTCTTTTGCTATTCCCAGCTTGTGATCATTTAAAAGGAATTTTCCAAAGCAAGGTCTAATATTAGACTCAAAATGAAGTTTCCATTCCACTGAGGCGCTATTCTCACCAAAGTAACTACTGTATAATCAGATTGTCTTGGAGCAACTCGTTTAAATGCAGATGGACATACTTGAAATACCAGCTCAATAGCACCAACAGATCTGACGGGAAAGGGCCCTACTCTAGGAGAAATTATTCATGTGAATTAGCCTTCTTAGATAGAAAATTATGTTTTCCTCAGAGTTCACTTTTAGCCACCACTCACAGCCTCCCACCTCCATCACTGAAACTTCTGTATCTGCCCCAGAGCCACATTCTTTCAGTTTTGGAAGTCCTGGCGAGAAACTCCTCCTGAATCTCCTTCTCCATGTGCAGCACCAAAAAAAAATGATAAGAAAAAACACTCCCTTCCTCCCCACCTAGGCTTTTGGAGAATAGCGATTCAGTACACCTTCCCACTTGACCATTCACTGCAGAGAATTTAGACTTTAGTTCTTATCAAGAGATCAAAAGGAAAATGTAAACAACTTTTCAATACAGAGATTTTTAAAAACTGAACTTAAGCCCTTTCTTAACCCAAGCATTGGAGGAATTAAGTCAGGATTGAAAGCAGTAAAGCAACCTTGAGAAAAATAAAAAACTAAACTAAAAACTAAAAGATTATAAACTAATGGATTCTTAACTTCCAAAGAGAAGAATGAAAAGATAGCAATCAACAAATCGTGTAATTGTGGGTATTAAATAACACGTAAAACTTTTTTTTGAGACTCTAGCCCAGACTAGAGTGCAGTGGTGTCATCATGGCTCATAGCAACCTCAAACTCCTGGGCTCAAGTGATCCTCCTGCTTCAGCCTCCCGAGTAGCTGGGACTACAGGTGCATGTCACCACACCCAGCTAATTTTTCTATCTTTTTTTTTTTTTATAAAGAAGGGGTCTCGTTGCTCAGGCTAGTCTTGAACTCCTGACCTCAAGCAATCCTTCCTCCCACCTCGGCCTCCCAAAGTGCTAGGATTACAAGCGTGAGCCACTGCACCTGGCCAACTTCATGAACAGTATATAGATCAAACAAAGCGTAAATTGCCGTCATGATTAGGGCTTGGAGAGAGCCCTTTCTGGCTAGCTATGAGGGATCTTGCAGTGTGCCAGTTACTTTGAACTATTCTGATATTTAAACCCTTCACCCTTCTCCTCCTTTTCTGGTCCTAGAAATGGAGGAAAAAGGAATCATAAAGCCAGGCCTAAAAGAATCTTGGCAGGTCTGTTCTCAGAGTAGAGGGCTTTATGACTATATCTCTGTTCAAATTCAGAGTGACAAACAAGTTATAATATGAAATAGCCTAGACTGTTCATCTCTCTACAACCGCTACGCGCTCAAGGCAGGGCACTTGCACAGATGAAATTACAGGAACCATATCTTCACTGGGAGATGAAGTAATGAAAATCATCTATATGAGGGTATTATAAAATTGGATCAAATTTCTACCGCTGCCTGCTTCCACTGCTCCACATCAGAGTTTATCACTTGCATATTCTCTCTGGATTGGTAAACCAGCCCCAAATGGTAGCAGGTTACCACACTTGCATCTTTAACTCCGTCACACTTCTAGACTCAAATTTTGAACGACAGGTAGAACCCATTTGCATTTTGATGGGCATCAGCAACAGGACAGTGATTGGGCCGACAAGGAATATGTGACGATCTCATGAAGATATGGACCCATTTGTCCTCAGACAAGGTTGATGTCACTGAAGCAGAACAGGACAGCCAGCCTGCAGCCTGCAGCCTAACTGAAACAGCTAAGGAAGAAAGTCAACAGGGCCGATGTGCAAAGAATCAGGAACAACTTGATACAGCTGTGCTAATAAAAATGACACAGTAGCCAAAAAGACCCAACAATGTGAGCACAAAGCAAACCACCTATGGGGTCCTAAAATGCCACTCAAACAGCAGAAAAAAAACAAGCAGAAAATCCAGTAATGAGAAATCGAACGTTTTATATTCACCATCACCGCTGTTTTGCACAACTCCAGGGGGCACCACTAGCACAGGATGCAAAGCCTCACAGTTCCCCAAGGTTGTGTGATGCTGTGGCGCCCTCACTAACCAAGGATAGGGCCAATGAAGCGTTTGATATGCCTTTGTTTTTAAAGGATTTCCAGCTTACTAACAAATTACAATAATAATTCAATAAATAGGAATTAATAAAGTTCCCAAGGGGGAGTTCTATGGAACTAGTGATAAAAGAAATAAATGCTAAATCAGAATTTAGGTCCCATGTAACTAACAAAATGAGACGGATGATATATTTTAATAGCCATACTTAAGATCCCCCAAGCAAGCCAGGTTGCATGTTAGCAGTCAAGGAAGTCAAAACACTTTAAATACAATTAGAATTGGATTTAGTCTGATTGACAAAAAGTCACAAACTTATCAAGTGAGATAATGCCTATGAACATAATTTACAAGCCATAAAATACTATGTTTGATGTAAGTTATCGATGAACTATAGTCACACGAATTCATTTATTCCTTCAGCAAGCAGTTACTGACTGCCCACCAGGTGCCATGCTCACGCTGCAGGGAACAAAACAAGGGACTGGCTCAAGAGGAACATTCTAGCAGGGAAGAGAGACACTAAGGGAAGGAGACAAAACGCAAGTCACATTGTGTTAAATGTGCTGTGGAGAACGAAACAGTACGGGCGGGAGCACAGTTAATATGGGATGGCCAGGGAAAGGCTGCCTGACAAGGTGACGCATGAGCAAAGCTGAAGGACTTGAAGGAGCCACAGGTCTGAGTGTCAGGCAGAGGGGCAGGAGAGAGCAAAGCCGAACACAGTGAGCAGGAGGGAAAGGGGTGAAGGCGGATCGTGTAACCATGGTAAAGACTTTAGCTTTTACTTTGAGATGGCAATCGCTGGGAGATTCTGAGCAGGAAGGTGACATGATCTGCATTATGTTTCTAGAGGGTCCCTTCTGGCTGCTGGTGGTAGGTGAATGGCAGTGGGGAAGGGCTGAGGCGGGAAAACCCAAGTCTGGAAGTCACCTCAGAAAGCCAAGGGAGGGAGAACAGTGCTGGGGACCAGGTGGTGATTAGTACCTGTATTCTGGACAGACTGAGTATTTTAGATAGAGCCAACAGGGTTTGCTGGTGGCTGGATGTGGGGCAGACGAGAAGGGAGAGTTGGGATAACTAAGGTTTTTTGGACTGCAAAGAGTGCAGAGTTGCCATTTACCCAGGACGGCTGGGGAAGGTGTAAGTTTGGAAGGTAGAAATCAGTTCAGTTTCAGACAGGTTAAGTTTGACATCATAGCGGAAATGTCAAATAGGCAGTTAGATACATGAGTCCGGAATTTGAGAGAGAGGAGGAGACAGATGTAGGCTGCAGATAAAGACTGGGGAGTCAGCGCACAGATGGCAGAAAAGCCAGAGCCCGCTGGGACCACTTAGGACGTGGATGGAGAGAAAAGCCTTCAGCCAGCCTGGGGCATGCCAAAGTGTCACAGCTCAGCAAGCTGAGATGCGGCCACAAAGGAGACTGAGAAAGAGCAGTCAGTGGGGTGAGATACAGAGAATGGTGGCTTTAGAAGCCACATTAAAAACAAAAACAAAAAGCAAAACCATTTCAAGAAGCAGAGAGCAGTCAAAAGAATCAAATTGAGAAAAGATGTTTGAGATAAAGGTCACAGATGAAGGATCTGAGGATTACAGTTTAAGTGACACGCCCAGGTCACAGGGTCTCCATCCAGTGTGACTTCCCTACAGCCCTTCCAGCTTCTAACAGGGAGGTGCAAACTGGCCTGCTTTTGCCAGGCAGCCTTAACCAGAGAGAAAAGGTCTATGTCATCGGGACGGTTTGGCTTGTCCTTTCCAAAATAACACCTCCATCTTTGAGTCCCTGCATCTGGGCATGACACCACTGGATTTCCGATCACCCAGCCTTAAACCCTGAAATCATCTTTGTCTTCTCTCTCCCCTTTTCCCTTCCCTTTTAATGAAGAATGAATGAATACACACATATAGTAAAATGCACGAAATGCACAGCTCAGAGAAACCCTACGTACGTGTACACTGTAAAACTACCGTCCAGGAAGGGCTAGCAGGAGTCAGGGCACCCGCCAAGGCTATGGCCACAGGGGTGAGTGAGGCAGGAGGTGGGGACGGGAGAGAGGAGCAGGGAACAGGTAACAGAGTGGTAAGAGGGGCTCGGCAGCTTACGCAGTCTTCCAGCTCCAGGGAAACGCAGCCCTTCCCCAAGCCCGTCTCTTTGGTGATATCCTTTTAAGGACAGAGAGATCACATGTGATCCAGCCACATGTCATGATAACCGAGCGGCAACACAACTTCAGAATAAGGGAAGCAATTCTCCCATGATATTTAGCTCTGTTTGGAATCCTATGTTTGAGTCTGGGTCTTGTATTTTGCAAGAGGCAAACGGAGGAGAAATGCTGTGAGATATATGAACTATGTCACATGAGGAACAATGAAAGAAGCCAGGGACATTCAGCTACGTGAGAAACCTGTGCAAGGATGTATCTGGAAAGTAGCCTTCAAATAGTTAACGAGAAGCAACCATTTGGTTCTTGTGCCTCCTTCCCCGACATTGTGTCTGTCCCCTGCACACTAAGAAGTTGTCTCCTCAATTCGACAGGTGACGAGAAGTGAGCACTTGGGAGTGATGAAACGAACGCTATGATTATGCCGTGGCTTAGTGAGTTTCCTTTGTGAACGCTGGAGTAGAGAAGTTGTTGGTGAGAGATTGCACCGCAGTCTGCCATGAGGTTGTCTCCCCAGTTAGATCATAAACTCTGGATTCGGCTTTGTACTAATTCTCAGCCCTACCCCTCAAGCCCCTGCCAAGCCAGCACCACCCCCAACACTCGTCTCTATGGTTCTACTCCACTACATCCACTACTGGATTAAGGAGACAACTCTCTAGAGTAGGGTTCAAAGGCCATTATAACCCCAACTCTCCGCCCACCAGCCCTTCCATGCTGCTTCCTCCATACTCTTCATCTTAAAGCCTTCCCCATTCCCCAAAGGTAGAAATTGTCTTTTACATTTCCGAACTCCCATAGTGTTATCTAAATTTCTCTGGAGGCATTTGTCTCTTTCTGCCCGATATTAAGGTTTGTGAACTTTTCCCAGCCAGATGGGAAGCTCCTGTTTCTTATCCATCTTCCATAGCACCTGGCTCAGTGTCCACCCTCTGCACAGAGCAGGTAGGAAGGCGCCACCCCGGCAGTCACAGGGTCACAGCCCCTCACTGCCCTGCCACAGCCACGCCACACTCTGGCAGTGCCTGGGTCTCTGTACCCACATTACTCTTAATCACAAACAGGTCCTTTTCCTCTCCATGTCCCCTCATTTCAACAGCTACAAAATCAAAAGAAAATAAACCTTGAATGACAAGTCACATAACACAAAGCCATATTCTCAGATTTTTGTAATGAAGATGTGGACGACAACGCATGCCTTGCGGGTCTTCTACCGGCTACTGTGGTGGCCGATCTACTGTTACACTATGAGCTATAATGCTGAAACTTAAGGATAAGCAATACAATTTCATTTTGGGGAGCTATCACTTAGCTATTTCTGTACAGTTTGAAGCTAAAATGAAAACAAAAACAAACTTCATGTGTCTTTTTTAAGTACTTATTTTACCTTACCATCCCCACCAGAGCTAAGTGCATTTTTTCCAATTGAATTTTCCCACCATAAAATACACCAGAAAAATGTGAGACCGATCTTAAAATAGTCCTATATAAACAATACATGAGTATATATATAGAAGCATTTGCTGTATATAGAAGTCACTGGTTTGAAATGATGATAACTGTTGCTATTCTGGGAGACAAAAGTCCCCCTTTTTTTTTTTTTTTT
>VBSM01003143.1:14953308-14966660 GCA_008086735.1 Cheirogaleus medius
AAAAAAAAAGGAGAAGCAAAGAGACAAGTCCTGTCCACAGTGGTGGTGTGGCCTTGTGCCCAGTGCATGGAGCCAGGTCAGACTCTATGTCGCTGCCCCGAGGCAACCTCCTATTGTCCCAGGCTTCCTTCTGTCTGCTGTGAATGCCTGTTTCTTAACATCCAAACTAAGTTTAGTCCCACCTTCCCATTCTTAGCTCTAGTCTCTTATTCTATATCCCTAAAAAGAGAACAAAATCCAGGTTGAAAATATCTAAGACAATTAATGTCTAAAAGAATTATGTTTGTAGATTTTTTTTTGTACAGTCTTCAGTGCAGGGATGTTGGTGTCCATTTTGTTTTCTTTGGATTATTTTGTTTACATCTATAAATTAGACAGTGTAATCATTAGAAATAAACTGCAGGTACTAAATGCAACATTAAAAAGTACATAGACATCAGGAAAGAAATACACCAGCGGCAGAAATTCTGAGATCCAAAGTGACAGTGTGTTTCTTGAAACAAACTGTAGGTATCAGTTATTTTTTTAGCTAAGAATGCCAAAAGAGGACGGCAAACATTTATTCATTCATTGTGTACTTCCTAAGCACCTATTATGCTCCTGGTACTCTGTTAGGCACTTGAGATTGTGGCAGTCGATAAGACAAACAAGGCCACACGCGTTGTTACAGGGCTGAAGAGTAGAGAGGAGCCTTAGGAAAAATATCAGAAAATTACATGGGAGGGGAGGCAGAGCTCAGGCCGTGATGCGAGTGATGGGGAGCGGCTATAAATACAGATGAAGTTTTATTCTCACCTCCTGCTGTGCAGTCTGGTTCCTAACAGGCCACTGACCAGTACGGGTCCGCCTGGGAGTTGGGGACCTCAGCCCTAAGACTTAGTCCTTAGCACTCTTCTTTCTTCAGTTTTTTGTAAATTTTATCTCTTCTTACTGCTTATAGATATTTTTAAATATTATTTTTAAATTAACTAGTTGAACTTCACTTCTCATTTTATACATCTGTGCAGTAAGATCAGAACTATTATACATTGAGAAAAACAAATCCATGTGGTTCTCAGATTTTACAGTTGTAGCAATGGAGACTTGGGGCAGGTATGGTTGTCTTCGAGGACATCAGTGTTTACCTATTAGAACAGTACCTGAAATATATTAGAACTGTAGATACCTGCCTAACACCCTAGGTGTGCAAATGTTTACCGAATGAGTGAATTTATAAATCACAAATTTATTTAAATCTTTTGAACATATTTTTATTTGTAATCTACATAACTTTCGGGGATAAAATGATATTCCACTTGTCCTAAAACTACCTACTTCACATTTCTAGAAGTTTCCTTTGGACTTAGATTTTAGGTATACTTCTGGAACTATTTTTGAGATTACTGCATCTTCTCTTAGTCATCACTACAGAGTAAAGACTATCACTTTACAGTATGTCAAATATTTCACCTAAGAATTTGACCTTGATTTTTACAAAACATTTCATATTAAACACCACATTCAACTGTCACCTAAAATTTTCCCATCAGGCATGCTTTCTTCTACTCATCAAATATATATCGAGTAGCCTGTTCCAGTGGTGTATGCCTGTTGTCCCAGCTAAGCCAGGCTGAGGTGGAGGTTTGCTTGAGCCCAGGAGTTCGAGTCCAGCCTGAGCAACATAGCAAACCTCATCTCTATAAATATATTTATATATACTGAATATATACTTTATTCCCAGCACAGAGCTAAGTATATACAGATGTCTACTTCCTTAAGAAAACATGATTATTTTTATTTTTATTTATTTATTTATTTATTTATTTATTTTTTGAGACAGAGTCTCACTTTGTTGTCCGGGCTAGAGTGCCGTGGCGTCAGCCTAGCTCACAGCAACCTCAAACTCCTGGGCTTAGGCGATCCTCTTGCCTCAGCCTCCCGAGTAGCTGGGACTACAGGCATTTGCCACCATGCCCGGCTAATTTTTTCTATATATGTATTTTAGTTGGCCAATTGATTTCTTTCTATTTTTAGTAGAGACAGGGGTCTCACTCTTGCTCAGGCTGGTTTTGAACTTCTGACCTTGAGCAATTCTTCCGCCTCGGCCTCCCAGAGTGCTAGGATTACAGGTGTGAGCCACCACGCCCGGCCAGCATGATTATTTTTAAAAGATGAATTATAAAATGTTCATATTATGAAAGGATCCTCTGCTTTCATTTATAAGATGGAGCATTTTTAAGTAATTTATTTTGAGATGACTATATTCACAGGCACTATAAGAATAACAGAAAGATCCTGTGTATTTTTGCCCAAGATACCATGTATTTTTACCCAGTTTCCCCCAATGGTAACATCTTGCAAAACTATAGCACATTATCACAACCAGGATACTGGCATCGATACAGTCCCGACACAAAACGTTTCCAACACCGCAAAGATCCCTCCTGCTGCCGCTTTATAACCACATCCAATTCTCTCTCCTTCCTCCACCCCCAACCCCAAACAGATCATTTAAATAGCTTCTCTGGTGAAATAAGAGCTTAGTTTTCTATTGACAGTGGCTCTTACGATTTAGCTTTTAAGTTTAAACAAACATTTAAAAAGTTCACAAAACGGCCGGGCGCGGTGGCTCACGCCTGTAATCCTAGCACTCTGGGAGGCCGAGGTGGGAGGATCGCTCAAGGTCAGGAGTTTGAAACCAGCCTGAGCAAGAGCGAGACCTCGTCTCTACTAAAAATAGAAAGAAATTAATTGGCCAACTAAAAATATATAGAAAAAATTAGCTGGGCATGGTGGCACATGTCTATAGTCCTAGCTACTTGGGAGGCTGAGGCAGGAAGATCGCCTGAGCCCAGGACTTTGAGGTTGCTGTGAGCTAGGCTGACACCACGGCACTCCAGCCTGGGCAAAAAGCTCACAAAACGTCAATCAATAGGAAAACAATTTCAGTCAACAAAAGCTTGTTTTTACATGCGAAAACCCAAGAGTATTGCCCAATCCTGACCAGATTAGCCAACCATGCTTCCCTGGTTGAGGCATGCAGCAGGAAGTTATATAACTGAATGCCTAGATGGAACTGTTTGTGGAGGAAGTAGCAAAGACCCTATTAAACCTAGCCTTGCTCGAATACATGTCTGCACAGGCACCTTAATGGCACTAGGATCTTCTAGGCAGTTCCTCTTTAGCTCCTCCCAATGTGATGGATGGAAGAGTCCCCAGTAATTCCATTAAACACTAATCTAGGTGCTGCTGTTGTGAAGGGATTTTGCTGATGCAATTAAAGTTCCTAATGGGTTGGCTCTAAGAGACTATTCTGGGTGGACCTGACAATTAGTTGGAAGGCCTAAATGGCAGGGTTGAAGGCTTTCTTTCTGAAGGAGAGAAGAAATCCCACCTGTAGAAACAACTTCAGACGATGTCTGTAGGTTTCTTACCCCACTTGTGAGCTTCTCTTCCTGCCGGCCTGGCTCTACCAGCTTTGGACTTTGAGCCCCCACAATGCATAAGCCAGGTCCTTAAGATAAATCCCTTGATAAATGTGTGTGTGTGTGTGTGTACATCCTATTGGTTCTGTTTTTCTGGTTGGACCCTGACTAAGAGACTCAGCACCCACCAAAAAGGGATTCAGAAAGCAGACACCTGAAGAAAAATAGGATTAAACTAAGTTCTCATTTCTTAAAGCCCAAACAATGGACGACTGATAGTCTATGAAGGCAAACTAATGTGTGTGTGCTGTGTCAGACCTGCTCAGTGAAATTCCTGATGGAAATAGCAAGTAAAGTAACCTCTTGGAACAAAGAGTTAAGCTGGACTAAATTGTGTTTGTGTTTAAAAGACAAGCAGCCAAGTCATTCACTTCCATCCATCTGAGTGGACTACCCTACTGAAGACAGCCCTCTGGCCCTCTCACCTAAGTCAGGACTCCAGGCCACCAGCAATGACAGGCTCACATTCCCACACCACCACCAGCCTGCCTGTTCTCTCTTTTGCTTGTTCTTCAGTCTTGCTGCCAGATTCTTTAGCCAGAAACCCAAAGTGAGGCAATTAATAGAAAATTCCAGTCATTATGTGACTTGCTTAATGGCCTATCCAAATGATTTGTGAGAAAATCTCATGAACCCACGGAACAGAGACGAAAGAGTTTTTTCCATTCTTTCTCTCTCCCAGAGTATTTAAAGACTTAGATTTTCCCATCTTTTGGGGAAATATTTTCTTATAAATAGTGAGGCATGCTGGGCATCTCCACTTCATCTTTTTTGGTGGTCTGTAACACCCACTGTACACTCATTGGAATGTTTTCCTAGCAAATGATCAGCAATGGAAAACATGGCTAAGACAAAAAGATGGCTTTGAGGCTGAGATGATGGGAACCTTCTCATCTTTCCCAAGAGACAGGTGGTTCTTCTATAGAACTGAAAGGTTTATTTTAGAACCAATGAGACTATTTTTGTCCCTCCTTTAGGCTCCCAGCCTTTGTAAGGATGATGAATGAGGATTGACTATACTAGTTAGGAAGTAGTCCAACAGATTCATGACAGTCCAACATAGTCAATAATAGGAGATTTTTAAAAGAAATACTTCTGCTAAAGCCAAATATTAGTACTTTAATTTTATGATTTGTTCTTCTGTTCCTTTCTTATGTTCTAGTTTTTAGACCAGTAATCATTTAGAACTTTGTTCTGTAGTCCCAACTTCTTGACTTTAACTAAACTAACTTTTTGGATGATTTCTACACAAGTAGACAAGATCAATAATTATACAAAAAAACCATACATAAAAATGTGGGCCTCCTGTGATACTCATAGTAGACAAAAATTACCTAAGCCCAGACAATGTGCTAAAAAATACTACAGACCAAACCACACCATTCATTTGCTGTGGTAGGGGGCATTTTAAGGAGGAAGCAAGGTTATCAGTTCTTTTCAAACCTGCTAAAGGGAAAGCTAACAGTTGGTTTTGTTACAAGAAGAAAAATCTTATCTCCCCTTTTCTCACTTAAGTCTCTTCAGGAAGTCCTTCCTGATAACTTTAATTTGGAATGAGGAGGTAGAGTTGTTATTATATATTTATTACATGGTTAATACAAGTATATATTATATAGTTAATAATCATGTGATATAAGAGCTATTAAAATTATCAAAAAGGGCACTGAATATTGGAGTTGGGAGGCAAATGAAATCATCTAGTTCAAATTCTTATCCAATGTATTAATCTCTTCTACAAATTTTGTACATGTAAATTTGAAAAAAAAATGAAAGGGCAAAATATTTCCAGGTTTTCCTCATTGTCCTAAAATAAAAGAAGTCCTAGCACTTTACTCCTCTGTTTCCTGTCCTCGGAAACCTCAAGCTCTTCATCATCATTACAGGGGAGAAAAAAGATGCAATCAGGTGACATTTAAAACCAAACAGTTTCTACCACAAATTACTTTCACAATTACTACCCACCATTCCCATTATCTGCATCTCCCCCAATTATCTATTTAAAACGTGTAGAAGATAAAAAGAAGTTTTTCTATTTCTATGAGAAAAAAGTCACCACCTAAACATCCACCAATAGAAGCCTGGCTACGTAAATTCTGGTACATCCACACGATGTAATCCTACGCAGCTGTTACAAAGAATTAAAGTAGATAGAGCTATAGAAATTGTTACGAAAAGTTACCCACAGTAATTATTAAGAAACCATGTAGAACATTATACATAGCATGACCCCAATTGTATTAGTTGTATATATGTAGGAAAATTCTAGAAAGTTAACTATTGGCATTTTGACTGAAATTTGTAGTACTGTTGTAGGTTTGTGTCCTACAGGGTAATTCTGATAAAGTCTACTTTATATGATTCTAACCGAAAAGGGAAAAATTGTAGACATATTAAGTGTATATACCACGTTGTATTACACATAATCCTAATGAGAAAACATTCCTCTTGACTGGGAATCAGCGAGGACAGATCCCTCTGTCAGTACTGGACACCTCTGACGGGCCACTTTGAAATCCTCCAGGCCCCGCTGCTCTCTCCCCATCCACTACCGCAGGGACCAGCCCCACGCGGGCCTGGACGGGCTGCACGCTCGTGCAAGCCGCCCCCAGCTCATGGGCACTGCTCAGTGTTCCTCTTGCTTCCTGCCTGGGGATTTCTCTTGAAACCTGCTCTGCAGTTATGCATATGCAACCCAGAAATAGGGAGAGATTAACACCCATGGGATGAATACTTCCCTTTTTGTACTCAGGCAGACAGTTCTGAGAGCATTCCATAAGGCTCCTGAGAAGGTCCTGGTGGGATTGAACAACTGCTGTCCGTCCTTCTCATTTTGCTTTCCTTATCCTGAACTCCTGCCCCCTGGCGTTGCAGTCACGCAAACCCCACCCCCCAACCCCCACCCCCACATACGAGCCTTTCTATCAGGGTGATGATACTCAGGCTAAGACGTCAGATGAGTGGGAAATTTTTCTGCCATCCAGTTTTTGGCTTCACACATTTCATGCTTTTTTTCTTGCATGATTCCAGTGCCAGATGTGTTAGGACACATTCATATCTTGATACACTGCTGGTCCTGTACCTTCGAATGACATCTATATATCTGGATGTGCTTCCTATATACTGGGATGGCCAGCAATAAACATCAAAGTGACTGTAAATCACATAGATAAATCCTACTAAACCCAAACTAAATGTATCCCCCCTTAACTTCCCCATAGCTGGATTCCAAAAATGCCTAGGACCACTCCACCATTGTCACACACAAGAAGAGTAAGAGACAGTAACTCAAAGTGGAAAGAAAGTAATTTTGACCAACTGTAGTTAAAACATCTAATTTTTCAAATTTTACAAAAACAGATGACCATGTAAAATACTTTGCCAGGGGGCCTTGGAAGAAGCAGACCATGCATGTGAGAAGTACATAAGCTTAAGCTTCATTAGCTTTATGGTAATATGCTTTTTACTAAGTACTAATCAAATAACTGCAACACAGGTGGGCATAACACATAGACTGAAAACTAAAATCCCCATACTACCACCACCCCCAGTCCAACCTTCTAGACTTCAGATACAAAAATATTCTACCTGCCTACTTGGTCCTCTTCACTTGTCCAACAAGCATCTTAAGTTCAACATGGCCAAGGAATCTATCATCTTTACCAAACCTCCACTTCTAATCCTCTTAGTAACAGCACCAGTATACACCAAATGTAAAATTGCAGGAGTCAACTTAGATTCCTCCTTTCCTTCTAGTTTCACCCAGCTATGACGTACTGATACCAAACACTGTGTTAAGTTCTGAACTTAAGACTGTGTCCTAAATATCTGTCATTCATATTCTCCATCCCCATTACCAGCTCACCCTAATTCTGGGTCCTCATTATTTCTCTTCTGAACTGCAACCACCTTCTAACTTCTCTAACTTTAACATGATCTCAAAGCCACTTCACTGATGACAAAGTAATCTTTCTAAGAACCAAATCTGAACATGTTATTTCCTGCTTAAAATTCTTCAGTGGCTTCCCATTACATTTAGACTTGCTTAAGCGCATCGGTGTGGCCTACAAAGCCCGTCATGATGCAGGCGAGCCTTCTCTGGCTGCATCTCCTCCACCTTTGCTCATTCCACGCCAGAGCACACGTTTTGCACTTCCCAGACTAGATGTGCTATTTCACTGTCCTCCCCTGGACTCCATTACCCTTCTCTTCAAAGATGCAATTCAAGTATCATCTCATCTTAGAGGTCTCCTAGCCTCACCTATGCCAGTTGGATTTGGTGCCTGTCTCTGTGTTCCCATAAAGTCTGCACTAGCTCCATTAGGGCATTTATAATCCTGTATTGTAATTTTCTCTCTCTTCTGTAAGATTTCTCTCAATCCTCTATGAGATTCTCAAAGGCAAGCATTCTCTTTCACATCTAAAAGCCTCAGAAACTAGCACAGTGCCCGGTATATAATACTCTCAATAAATGTTAACTAAATACTTCAAATTAACCCTAAGAAAATGCAAGAGGGGGAAACAGTACTGTCTTTGCAAGATCTTGTCGTAAGAGGAGGCTGTTTTTCTTCCTGGGACACGGCGCAGTAAACGAGGCCAGTCAGCACTGCCAGTGATTGTAATTTTAGCAACCATTTCCCAGAAGAGAGACCAATTGTTGTTACCTAATCTAAGGCCTTGTACATAAAAGACACTCATTTCCTATTTAATTTAATTGTACTGATTTTATTATTTTAACTCCTATTGGCACCAAATTCTAGAAAAGTTACAATTGAGTTTGTCCCCAGATGAAGCCAGCTTGAAAAAACAAGTAGAAATCAAACCCTGTGCTCCTTCCTGTTCAGCTTGAGAATATCTTCAAAGAATTTGCATTGTCTTCTTAAACACACAACATGAATTTAGCCTGGAAACCAAGACTCTGATATTCAAATATGACGGTTGTCAAGTAAAAAAAAGATATGCATTTAGTTTACTGAACTAAATGAATGCATTTAGTTTACTGAACTAGATGAATAAAATGAATGAAGTGAATGAATGGCCAAAAGAACCCAACATTTATTTGCTCATGTAAAGATCCTTAGAAATACACCATCCTTTTGACGGATCTGCCTCTCGGAAAAAGTGACCAACTGTCTTAAGCTTTCCAGGAGGAGGAACTACAACTGCCTGAAAGGGCATCATCTGGGTTCCTGACATATGTTCAGAAGATCTAGGCTGTCCTTGGCCACTGACCCCTCATCAAAAAAGGCACAGTTTGTAGAGCTCAAATATGTGTGCAAGGACCCTAATACTGTCAGTGATTAAAGGCTTCAATTTAATATCAGACAGATCTGGGTTTGGATCCTTTGGCTCTCTGCTACATTCTACCTACGTGACCAAGAGCACGTCATTTACCTTCTTGTGGCCTCTCACTTTACTCGTCAGTAAAATGGAGATACAGCCTAAGTTTACTATGAAAACTGAAAAAAAAATTAGAATTTATATATTTATTTATTTTTTTGAGACAGAGTCTCACTCTGTTGCTCGGGCTAGAGTGCCGTGGCGTCAGCCTAGCTCACAGCAACCTCAAACTCCTGGGCTCAAGCAATCCTTCTGCCTCAGCCTCCCGAGTAGCTGAGACTACAGGCATGTGCCACCATGCCCAGCTAATTTTTTCTATATATTTTTAGTTGGCCAATTAATTTCTTTCTATTTTTAGTAAAGATGGAGTCTTGCTCTTGCTCAGGTTGGTTTCGAACTCCTGACCTTGAGCGATCCACTCACCTTGGCCTCCCAGAGTGCTAGGATTACAGGCGTGAGCCACCGTGCCCAGCCAAAAATTAGAATTTAAATAATTCCTGGCACATAGTAAGTGCTCAATAAATAATTATATTATTGATGAACTTTCTCTTAGAGTCTAAAAAGCATCTCAAATGTACATGCAAAATACCATACAATATCTACAAAAACAGGATCTTGGCATCATTGGAATTATTCAGCTATAAGTAACTTCTTTATCAGTATGGATTATCGGCTTCTATCAAAGAACATAACTTATATCACCTAAGAATTCAATCCTATGTAGGCTTGTTTCGTTGTAAAGTTCTTCAATATAGCAACTCTACAAATTGTTCACTCTGTTTCTCAAACACAGTTGTGCAGCTAGGGGGTCACATGGGTCATGGAGATTGTCCTCCCTCCCTTCTCACCTCCAGAAGTAGCTGCTCCCGCTTAGTGGATGAGGCAGTGGGGAGGGCGGCCCATGAAGGAAGCTTGTACAGCCACTGCCTTTGTCATATTTCCTCTGTGAAGAAATAGAAGACTTCAGTTCTCGGGATTCGTTAAGCTCTAGAATAGAGAACTAAGGAACTACTTTGTATTTTCCTAGGAATCTCATCTCTTTGTGCAGAGCACCACCGCAGCCGAACTGTTACATATTTGTTTTTTTTTTGCATCTCTGTCAGGAAACTGGAATGATAATAAACACAGGTAGCTTGCAATACACAATAAATTGAAGGAAGTTGGCATAGAGCAGAGAAAGACTCAGAGACTGAGGGAATGAGAAGAAGAAAAACCAATGAAAGAATAAATTATACGCAGTGACCATACCAACCCTGACATTTGCAAAAGATACTGCAAAGATTTCTATGTTTAGGATCGGAATACACTGAGGTCAATACGGCCTCCTCTGCTGCTGGTCCTGGATTCATTCAACAAATATTTTTATTGAGCATTCACTATATGCTAGGCACAATTACTAAGCACTATGGATTAAAACACAGACACAGGCAAATAAGACTAATCCTTACTATCAAGGAACTGGAAGGCCAGTGGGGAAGACAAGCAAGGAAAACCACAACATGGCAGACTCTATAACTGCCCTCCATGTAACAACTTGCCAATTGACTGACACTCCATTCTCCCTGAAAGACACTGACTGAGGCACACGGCACACTGAATGCTTTTGGCCAGAAGACTGCTAGGTAGCACCCTGCATACTCTACTCCTAGATTAAGCAGAATGTTTACTAAGAATTGGTTATTTCTGTTTCCAAATCTATTTATGACATTTGTACTTGACGCTGCAATTATGCAATTCAGGTATTGTCGAAACTAATGAGAATAAAAAGGGTTGTTTCTACGGACACTGTCTTAGTCCATTTTGTGCTGCTATAACAGAATACCTAAAACTGAGTAATTTATAAAGAATATTTATTTCTTACAGTTGTGGAGGCTGGGAAGTCCAAGACAGAGGGACCCACATCTATCTGTCAGGAGCTTTCATACTTCCCATGGCAGAAGGCAGAAGGGCAAGACAGCAAGAGGGAGCCAAACTCCTTTTTAGAGCAAATGAATCTATTCCCGAGAGAGTGACATTAATCCATCAATGAGGGCGGAGGCCTCACAACCTAATCACCTCTTATTAGGCCTGTCCCCCAACACTGCTGCACTGGGGAGTAAGTGTCCAGTACATGAACTTTTCGGAACACATTCAAACTACAGGAGACACTATGATGAATTCTGGAAAGAATCAATAAAAGCAAACTGCTAAAAAAACAACAGGAAAAAAAAAAAAACCCAAACCTGGCTATTAAAGTAAGAGTAAGAGCACTGTGCTAGGGAAGGAAAATATCTAAAAAAGATTCTACACTTGTATTGCTTCAAAATGCTTTCTATTGCTTATTCCACTTGAAACGAAAACTCGGATTTAGAGAAGATATACCATGGATGTGATTCAGACACAATCGCACCAAACACCAAGCAGTGAGCCCATGGTCAAAGAAAATGACTTAGCCCTATATCAGAAGAATGGCAATATCATTTTCCAATGCCTGTTGAAATAAATTGGCTCAGGCAAAGAGCATTAATAGCTGCTAAAACCACCAGTGGACAGATTGATGGAGAAAAGAATATTCATCTGGTACCAAAGTATCACTCCACAGATTATAGCTAATGCTGAAGGAGAAAGCAAATCTTTACAATGGAAACAACTGGCAGTTGCCACCTTAATCAAGTGATCAAATTTAACATCATTAATACTGGATAATCAGACTTTTTTGCTACCCAAAGTTTTACACTCCAAAGTACATTTCATCCTCTATAAAGTATTCTTGACAAAAGTGTTTAATCTAGTCAAGAACTTGTATCTAATGTCCAGTGTATAGGAAACACAGGCTCGAGAATGAGTTAAATGATACCATGACAAAACAATAATACAAACCCTAAATGTAGGACACTCTACATATCAACTAGCTTGGTTTCTTTAAAAAGTCAATGTCATTATTAATTTTGTTTGGTATTATAATGCCAATTTGGTTA
Source organism: Cheirogaleus medius (assembly GCA_008086735.1). NCBI lineage: Eukaryota > Metazoa > Chordata > Mammalia > Primates > Cheirogaleidae > Cheirogaleus > Cheirogaleus medius. The sequence goes on from VBSM01003143.1 coordinate 14,965,067, forward strand.
CATAAGAAAATGTCTTCATTTTTTAGAGGCGTGAGGCATGAAATGACATGATGTCCATCTTAAATTCATTTTAAAATATTTTAGCAAAAAAAGATAAAAACAATATAGCAAAATCTTGATAATGACTGAATTGGTGGTGGGTGTATTGTAGTTCATCATTTTTTCTACTTTTGATATCTTTGAAACATTAAAATATATAAAAAACAGTTAATGCCATGAAAAAACTAAGGGGGTATTATTCTGGTTTAAAAAGACAAAAGAGGCATAAAAACAAAATGCAACACACAAATCTTGATCAAATCCTTGTTAAAAGAAAACCAACTCTTAATGACATTTTGGGAGCAATTGGGAAAATCTGAAAGTTGACAGGGTAGTAAATGATTTTAGGGTACTATAATTTTCTTAAGAGTGATAATGGAATTAGGATTGTATGGGAGAAGTATGCTAAAACATTTCAGGGTTAAGTATTATGATGTCTGCAACTTTCTTTGAAGTGGCTTAGAAAAATATATTAAGAATTATCAAATCTAGAAGATATGTATATACATATTTATCATACTAGTCTTCCAATTTTCAGCATTTTGAACATTTTAATAATCAAAAGTTTTAAGACATTTGTCAAATGATTGCAAATTTGCTTTGTTTCAAAATAATAAAGAATATATGTATAATTTTTAATGATTCCATACTTTAGCTAGCTTTGCTATTTAATGAACCAACCAAGAGTAATGAGGAGCAGCACAATTCACAATTGCAAAGATGTGGAAACAAACCAAGTGCCCATCACTACATGAGTGGATTAATAAAATGTGGTATATGTATACCACGGAGTACTATTCAGCTATAAGAAACAACGGTGATATAGCACCTCTTGTATTTTCCTGGATAGAGCTGGAACCCATTGTACTAAGTGAAGTATCCCAAGAATGGAAAAATAAGCACCACATGTACCCACCAACAAATTGGTATTAACTGATCAAACCTAAGTGGACATATAGGAATAACATTTATCGGGTGTTGGGCAGATGGGAGGGGGGAGGAAGGGGTGGGTATATACATACATAATGAGTGCGAAGTGCACCGTCTGGGGGATGGACACACTTGAAGCTCTGACTCTGGGAGGGAAGGGGGGGAAAGGCAACACGTAACCTAAGCATTTGTACCCTCATAATATGCTGAAATACAATCAGTCAATCAATCAATCAATAAAAAGGGTAATGAGGGAGAGGACCCAGACAGTGGTGTGCTGGTAAATGTTTAACAACCGGCTCTCTGGGGAAAATCCTAATTTATAGCATTTGTCAATTTCCATAGTGTAAATATTCCTACCACAGCTGATTCCAAGTTACTAACATGTCTGAACACAGACAGAGTTGGGAAGAGATAGGCACAATTGGTCTTTTGAGCCAGTAGGAGCCAGTTCCAACACACCACTAAATCCAGATTATGAGAGAAGAACACTTCAGCTGCAACAGGAGAGGAGGAGAGGATGGTCTTCAAAAAAGGGGGAAAGATCTGTTCGTTGTGAAGAGACAGTGGCATTGGTTTTCAGAAGAAAGAAACAAGGTCATCAGCTGACCATGGGGAAGGGAGT
>VBSM01003143.1:14976814-15002445 GCA_008086735.1 Cheirogaleus medius
ACAACTAAAAATAGAAAAAATTAGCCGGGCATGGTGGCACGTGCCTATAGTCCCGCTACTCAGGAGGCTGAGGCAGTAGGATCACTTGAGCCCAGGAGTTTGAGGTTACTGTGAGCTAGCCCAGGCAGAGTGAGACTCTGTCTCAAAAAAAAAAAAAAAATATATATATATATATATACATATATATATATATATATATGTACACATGAGCATGCTTTGAATAATTTTCAAGTATATATTTCAAAGTATTTCCAAAATTCATTTGGAAACTTAGATGAAACCGGTAAATTCCAAGTAAAACAACAAAACTGATTAAAATATAAATAGAATAGTCCTATATCTATAAAACACATTAAATCCATAAATAAAAAAGCTTCCCTCAAAGACAAGTCTAGGCCAAGATTACTTCATTAGTGAACCTTTCAAATATTTAGAGAAGAAATAGTAACTATCTTACATAAACTCTGCCACAGACAGAAAAAGTAGGAATACTTCCCAATTCCTTTTATGTGAGACCAGCATAAAATCTGACAAAGATATAACAAGGAATATTATATACCAATATCCCTCATGAACGCAGACATAATAATTCTTAAAATATTAGCTAACCAATCCATAGATATACATTATCAATAATATAAAAGGAATAATAATCCCAACCAAACTGAATTTATTTCAGGAATTAACGTTGGTTTAACATCTAAAAAGTCAATATAATTCATCATATTAACAGAATAAAGGTAAAAAGTCACACATAATCACCTCGATAAAAGGAGAGGATTACAGCATTTGACAAGATTCAATACCTGGTCATAATTTTTTTTATTGGCTTTTTAATGGTTTATTAATAAAGGACATTACAAAGGTTAGAGCCGAACAGCCAGATGAAGAGATGGGTAGGGGAAGGCATGTGGGAAGGGGCAGGGAGCTTCAGTACCCTGTCCTGCACACAACCCCCCAACCATCTTCACACGAACCCTGTCCTCCTGGGGTTTTATGGAGGCTCCATTACATACACATGATTAATTAAATCATTCCTGGCCATGATTTAAAAAACAAAAAACAAGCGACTAATGCCTATAGCACTTTGGGAGGATTGCTTGAGGCCAGGAGTTTGAGACCAGCCTAAGAAACATAGTGAGACCTCCATCTCTACAAAAAGTAGAAAAAAACAACCCTGTGTGGTGGTGCATGCCTACAGTCCCAGCTACGTGGGAGGCTGAGGCAGGAGGACCACTTGAGCCCAAGAGCTATGATTGCACCACTGTACCATAGCCTGGGCAACAGGCAAGACTCTGTCTCAAAACAAAACAAAAACACCATAAACACCTCTTAGCATATTTAGGAAAAGAAGGACTTTTTTCCAATCCAATGAAGGGTTTCTATGCAAAATCTAAAGCAAACAGCATATTTAATGGTGAAATACTGAATCCCCTCAACTGGGAAATAAGACAAGGACACTATCACTTTTAATCAGCACTATAGGGCAAGTCCTAAGCAGTACATTTAGGCAAGAAAAAAAAGCAGTATAAGATTTGGAAAGGAAAGAAATAAAACTGTCATTATTTGTATATTGATATGTCTGTGTTTACAAAACAATCCAAAAGAATCTATATATAAACAAAAATTGCTACGTGAATTTGCCAACATTGTTTAAGGGTTACTGTACAAAAATCATTGATACTTCTATATATCAGTCACCAACAACTATTAAATAGAAATTTTAGAATAAAGTCATTGATAATAGTATTAAAAAACCAAATACTTAAGAATGAACTAGCACAATAAAACCTCTACACAGGAAACTAAAACCATTACTGGAAGAAATTAAAGACTACCTCAATAATAGAGGGCTACATGCCATGGTCAGAGATTTGGATTTTGTAAAAATATCAATTCTTCCTCAAATTGATCTATAGATTTAATATAATACAAATCAAAATTCCAGCAGGATTTTGTGTGTAGAAACTGACACTAATTATAAAATTTAGATAAAAATGCAAAGATCCAAGAAAAGCTGAGACAGTCTTAAAGAAATAAAGTTTGAGAGAAACAGATTCACAAATACATAAACAAAATCTTACACACTGCTGGTAGCAATGCAAACGGACACATTACTTTGGAAAACTGTTTGGCATTGATTAACTAAAACTTAACACAAGCATATCCTATGACCCTGCTACTCAAAGTGTGGTCCACCGAAAGTACAACCGGCATCCCCGCGAGCTCGTCATACATGCAGATGCTCAGGCTCCAGCCCAGAACTACTGAAGCAGAATCTGCATTTTAACAAGATCCCCAGGTGACTGATGTGCACTTTACAGTTTGAGAAGCACTGCCCTAGGACCCGGCAGTGCCGCTTCCTGGTCTGCACCCATCAGAAATGCACACAGATGTCCACCAAAAGACACATACAAGAATATACACAGTTTCATAGTAACACTATGTATAATAGCTAAGACCAGAAATCTACCGAAATGCTGAATAGAGTAAAATGTAGGAATAATCGCACAATGGAGTACTACTCAGAAATGAGAATGAACTCTCTACAACTCACAAATGTAATGCTGTGAAAAGAAACCACACCAAAAGAATACGCCTTGTACGTTTTCATTTACATAAAGCACAAAAACAGGAAAAACTAATCAATCTTATTAAAGTCAGGACAGTGGTGACCTAGGAGATATAGAACTAAGAAAATAATGGTCCTATTTGTTGACATGCATAGTTTTACATGGATGGGAAAACCCATCAAGCTGCCTACTCATGTACTTTTTGTGTACTTTTCTGTAAATGTTACACTTCAATTAAAAAGTTCATTTAAAAAGTACTGGTAGGGCCGGGCGCGGTGGCTCAAGCCTGTAATCCTAGCACTCTGGGAGGCCGAGGTGGGCGGATCGCTCAAGGTCAGGAGTTCGAAACCAGAGCGAGACCCCATCTCTACTAAAAATAGAAAGAAATTAATCGGCCAACTAAAAATATATACAAAAAATTAGCCGGGCATGGTGGCGCATGCCTGTAGTCCCAGCTACTCAGGAGGCTGAGGCAGAAGGATCACTCGAGCCCAGGAGTTTGAGGTTGCTGTGAGCTAGGCTGATGCCACGGCACTCTAGCCCAGGGAACAGAGTGAGACTCTGTCTCAAAAAAAAAAAAAAAAAAAGTACTGGTAGGCCAGGCATAGTGGCTCACGCCTGTAATCCTAGCTCTTTGGGGAGGCCGAGGCGGAGGATCGGCCTGAGCAATTTATAGAGACCCCAGTCTCAAAACAAAACAAAAAACAAAAGTATCGGAAGAAAATATACCAAAATCCTAAAAATTATCTCCAGGAGATTAATGACTTCTTTTTAGATGCCATGGGATGACCTAAAAAAATAAAATGACTTATTTTGTTTACTCTTCATATTTTATGCTTTCTACCACTATGAACACTAATTTAATAATTTTACATATTTTTGTGTAAGAAGAATGGGAGAATATCCCTAGTGATAACCTCCCAAAGGTTTCAGAGAAACTTCTGAATAAGACTGGGAACCATCCAAAAAATAAGTAAATTCTCTTTATAACTGAATAAAAACATTTTAATTCTAAAAGCTGATTTATGGTGCCCACATGCAAGACAAACTAAAACAAAATTTATTCTGTGAATTACCATAATGTTTTCTAGCTCTTAAAAAGTTTCTAAAGGGAACATGACCTCAGCTAGCTTAGAGACAATGCAGACAACATTTCAATGCCTGAAGTTGAGCTGTATAGAATTTTAAAAAATTTTTAACCAGGAATATATATTACTTTTATATCTTTATGTCAATAATTTTAGATCTACCCTATTCCTTTTTTTCATCAGCTTTGAGATATAATTCACATTTCACTCATTTCAAGTATACAATTCAATGGTCTTTAGAATATTCATAGAGTTGTAAAACTATCACCAATAAATCTAGAACTTTTCATCACAAAAAGAAATCCAATTCCAATTAGCAGTCATTCCCATTTCCCTAAAACCCCAACTCCTACCCCTATGCAAGCACTAATCCACTTTCTGTCTCTATAGATTTGCCTATTCTGGACATTTCACGGAAATGGAATCACACAATATACTGGAGTCTTATGAATGGCTTCTTTCACTCAGCATAATGTTTAAGAGTCACACATGTTGTAGCATGTTTTGGTATTTCATTCTTTTTTATTGTTGAATAATAGTCCATAGTATGGATATACTACATTTATTTATCCATTCATCAGTTGATGGAATGTGGGTGGTTTCCGTTTTTGGCTGTTATAAACAATGCTCCTATGATCATCCGTATACAAGTTTTTATGTGGATATGTGTTTTCTTTTCTCTTGAGCATATACCCTAGAAGTATTAACAGAACTGCTGGGTCATATACTAAATCTATATGTAACATTTTAACACCTTAAGGACCACTCACGAGTTTTCTTGTGTTTCGCGCATCATCTGTTAAGGACCGCTTACGAGTTTTCTCGTTTTTCACTGTAGTTATGATGATTTAAATAACGTGCAGTTTGCCCAAAAACGTGTGGTCCCTGGCGTATGTCTTAGAGATTTCTATGCGGTACGAAAGGTGTTAAGTAACTGCCAAATTGTTTCTCAGAGCAGTCAGACCATTTTACGTTACTGCCAGCAATGTGTAGGAATTCTAATCCCTCCACATCCCTGCCAGGGCTTGTTATCTTTCTCTCTATCATAGCCACCCTCCTGAATGTGAGTGGTATCTCGCTGTAATTTTGATTTGTATTTCCCTAATGATGTTCAGCATCTTTTCATGTGCTTATTGGCCACTTATATATCTTCTCTGGAAAAATGTCCATTAAGATCCTTTGCCCATTTTTAAATTCAGTTATTTGTCTTTTTATTGTTGAACTGTAAGAATTCCTTATCTATTCTGGATACAAGTCCCTTATCAGAAATGATTTACAAAAATATTCTTACATTCTGTGGGTTCTCTTTTTACTTTCTTGATGGTATTGAAACATAAATTTATTTATTTTGATGTCCAATTTATCTATTTTTTCTTTGGTTGCTTGTGATTTTGGTGTCGTATCCAGGAAAGTTTTACCTAACCCAAGGTCATAAAGATTTATTTCCATTTTCTTCTGAGTTTTATAGTTTTAGTTCTTACATTTAGGTCTTTGATACATTTTTAGTTAAATTTTTGTATATGACGTAAGAACAGGTCTACTTCCATTCTTTTGCACATGGATAGCCAATTGTCTCAGCACCATTTGTTGAAAAGACTTTTCCCCCCTGTCTTGGCATCCTTGTTGGAGGGGGGAGAATCAATTGACCATAAACATAAAGGTTTATTTCTAGTCTCTCAATTCTATTTCATTGATTTACGTCTATCCTTCAACTACCATGTAGTTTTTATTATGGTAGATTTTTGTAGATTTGTAGTAAGTTTTTTTCCCAATTTTTTTATCATGGTAAAATACACATAACATTTATCATTTTAAGCATTAAGTGCTATTAGTTCAATGCTGTTAAGTACCGTGTTTCCCCGAAAATAAGGCAGGGTCTTATATTTATTTTTCTTCAAGAAGACACCCTAGGGCTTATTTTCAGGGGATGTGTTATTTTCCCCTCAAAGCTTCAGCTTGCAGCACACACAGGATGGCCGGGACCTGACAGGGGGAGCCAACCTTGTTGGTGGGGCTGCCCACACCTTTCCGGTCACCTCTGAGATAGTAGCTGTCACGATGGGGCAGATGAGAAGGGCTGCTCGTCTTCTTTACAGCTCCGCAACAAAAATGCATGGGTTGTGCAGATACGCTGCGTAGCCACGCCCATCACTAGGTCTTCTTTTCTGGGTAGGGCTTATATTGCGCAAATGCTTAGAAATCCTGCTAGGGCTTATTTTATGGGTAGGTCTTACTTTCGGGGAAACACGGTATAATACATTCATATGGTTGTACAACCACCACCACCACCCATCTCCATTATTCCTTTCATTTTGCAAAATTGAAACTCTATACTCATTAAACAATAACTCCCCATTCCCCCTACCTCCCCACATCCCCTTACAACCAGCATTCTACTTTCTATCTCTGTGTTTTGACTAATCTAAGTTCCTCATAAGCGGAATCACACAGTATTTGTCTTTTTGTGACTGGCTTATTTTAGTTAATGTAATATCCCCAAGGTTCATCCATATTGTAGCATATGCTGGAATTTCCTTCCTTTTCAAGGCTGAATATTTCATTGTAGGTATACACCACATTTTATTTATCCATTCATCTGTTAATGGACACTTGGGTTGCCTCCACATTTTTAGCTATTGTGAATAATGCTACTACAAACATAGGTGTACAAGACCATGTCATCTGCGCATAGAAATAGTTTTACTTCTTCCTTTCCAATCTGGGTGCTCGCCTTATCCCCTTTGAACAGCTATATATTATTAATTCTATTATAATTACATTGATCATTTTAAACACCATCCTGCCCGGAGGCAAGCCAGTGTTTTTCAAGTTCCTTAGATTTGTCTGACATGAGGGATCTGTAACAAAATAGCAGTCAGGAAATGATATAGTACAACCTATGGAGTCCCATTTGATAAAGAGTGGAAAGTACTTACTTATCTTTAAAAGTATTGAGTAGCCTGTCAATTATGCATATTGATGTTGTTAGCCAGGCCATTCTAATCTCCTTTGTCACCTACTAAATAAAGCTAAGAGGGGATTCCTTGCTCTAGCTGCAGGTAAAACTGCTCTGCAAATACAAGAACTGTACATTCACTGAACCCAATCCCACTGCTTGAAGTCATATTTGCATCATCAGCAAGAAAAACACAAGTGTGGTTTCAGTCTGAGGGACTAATTCTGCTTTTACAAACCAGTAAACAAGTGCTCACAAAAGTTTTGTAAGAGCTATCTCATTGGTAAAATTTAATGTGGCGTCAGAAGAGATTTTATAAACTCTAATTTAATCAGAGCTATCTAGAACAGGGGGAAAAAAACACCTGAATGCTGACACAAAGCTACAAATATGGCATGTATCCGTTTAGTGCAAGTCATGGTAAACATATAATTTTTTATGCTCAAGGAGATATTTATTCTAAACCTTCATGAGGTTTCAAGGTAATTTCTCTGTATTCTTTTACCCTTTCAATGTTTTATTCTTTTAGTTACTACAAATTATGACACAAAGTCATTTTTAAAGAGGGAGGAAATGAACTATAAAAGCATGTTAGAAATCTAATGGGACTGCCAAGAAAATAAAAATAAGTGTATCCTTTATTTTGATGAAATACATTAGTATACATTGATTTAACTTTATCCTTAATTGAAGAAAAATTTCATAGAGGACCACACAATGGTAACTTTAATCTATACTATTTGAGTCTTTTCTGAACTGCTTTTTCATATATTTTATAAATATTTTACAAACTCAATTTAAATATAGTTGGTCTATAGCATGTGACCTTTACATTTTAAACAAATGCCACATAAATATTAAAACCAAGAAACTAGACTTCACATCTGTTTTTCCATTATATTTAAGTTATCCATGAGAATTTGAAACAACTTTTATATATACTCAATATCTGGGTTATAAGTTGTACTCCTAAAAACTGTTTTGAAATCAATCAGAAAAAGAATTCCCACAATAAAGTTGTGATAGGATTTTCATAAAAAGTTATTAGAGCTGCTAAAATATGGTATTTTAAATACCGCATAAAGTAATACTATGGACTTAAACTTTTGTGGGCTATTCTACTAACCTAAGCATTAACTACAATAACATAAAACTTTTAAAAATATTTAGTATGGGAAAAAGCAAGGGAAGTTGACACTTTTTGAATACAACTTTTCTTCTTTACCCCTTTAGCTATGGCTATGACCATGTGGCAAGAAATTGACAAAACTGAAGACTGTCCCTAAGCACATTGTGGTAATATTCATGACAACATATTCATGAGCCATGTGCTTTATAAATTTCAGAGTGCCCCAGATTTTTCAAATAGTATTTCAAATTCAAACATGAAAGAATCTTTATCTTCTATTTGGGGATATAGAAAACACCAATAGGCCGTGTACAGTGGCTCACGCCTATAATCCTAGCACTCTGGGAGGCCAAGGTGGGAGGATTACTTGAACTCAGGAGTTCAAGACCAGCCTGAGCAAGATTGACACCTGTTTTCTACTAAAAATAGAAAAATTAGCTGGGCATGGTGGTGCGCACCTATAGTCCCAGCTACTTGGGAGACTGAGGCAGGAGGATCACTTGAGCCCAGGGCGACAGAGCGAGACTCTGTCTAAAAAAAAAAAAAAATAGACCAATGAATTAAATGTAATAATCTATATTCACTATTGTGAATACATTCATTCTCCTTAGTTTGAAGAAGACAATTGTTTAGCTAATAATCTACATTTCTAGATACCTAGTGCTAGTGATCTGAGTGAGGTTTTTTCACTCAGGTGACATGACTTTTCATCTTTGTTCTTGAAGAAATATTAGGCTTCAAAGAAGGACAAATATGTTATTTTACGTAACCTGAAATCTAGCCATTGCTTTCCCCAACCTCCTTTGGCATGAAGGAACTTGGACTTGCCTCGGTAACACAGGCTTCTGAGGGAACATGGCAGGTGCAGCGTTCCTTAATGCACTGACTGCCACACTAACTGCCACAAACAAATTTTTCTTTGGGCCACGGTGCTTTATTATGAAAATAGAATAAAAACTTCAAAAACAAAACAATCCTTTCTAATTTAATGAAAAATGTTATTTTTTCTTGTTTTCTGTGAGTTATATGCAACTTGAAAAAATAGTTCTTGAGGCTCCCAAGGTGAAAAGACAGAGAGTTACATATGCTTCACGAGGCCCCGGGCTCAAAACTAACATGAGTTAAATGCAACCCACATGGCAGTTAATCTGTTAAACGAAGAATCAGAGCTCCAGGCCATGAGTAGATGGTTCCTAACAGGGGTTGTTTAGCACACCTGTTAACCTCCTAACCTGTGGTCTCCCACTGCAGCCCTCCTAGTCACTTCTCCCACAACCCTGCTTACTAAATACTCAACCTCACTTTTACTTTCTCTCTCTACCCTATACCTAGCCCTCAAATCTATTTACTGCTTGTCCTAAATAGATCGCTTGATCATAGTATGTTTGCTTATACTTTATCACCTGTTTTCATGAGTACACTTTAGAACCAGAAAACACTCCTCACCTAAGTGGACTAGAAATCCAGTGCTGTGCTGTTTTTTTCTCCTGCAGTGGAGAGATAAAGAGTCTAATTCCCTTCCTCTCGGGTCTGGGGTGGGAGGGTCCTACGGCTCACTAATAACCAACAGAATGGCGTAGAAATGATGCCATTCTGAGAACAAATCAGGAGAGTTCCAGCAGCTTCACCTGGCTCTCCCAAGATGCTTCGTCCCCATATACTCCATGAGGCTCCCTGTCCAAACTCTCCCCCTCAAAATCCAGCCAGTATGCTGGAGTTACACGGGAGGCCACGTGTAGGTGGCTCTGGTCAATCTGGTCAACAGTCTCGGCTGAGCCCAGCCTTCAGATCATCCCAGCCCAGTCACCAGACACATGAGTGAACAAGTCTCCAGGTGATTCCAGCCCCCGAGCTGTTTGAGTCATCCCCAGCCTTTCAAGTCTTCTCAGCTGAGGCCCTGGGGGCGAGGGGGATAGGTACCGAGAAAGCCATCCCTGCTGTGCCTTGTTTAAAATCCACAGAATCTGTGAGCATGATAAAATAGATGTTTTTAAATCACTAACTTTTGGGGCTGTTTGTTACATAGCAATCAATAACCAAAACAAAGTTCCAATAGCCAATTATGAGTTCCAGAAAGAGAAAATAGAGAAAACAGAAAGGAGGAAACTATCAAAGTAATATTTGGAAAGAACACGCCTCTTCAAACCAAAATGGCCTACCAATGGCCAATACAATCAATTTTAAAAGATCTACTTCAAGACATATTTCAGTCTTTCAAAATACCAAGGGCAGGAAGAACATTCTAAAAAGCTTCCAGAGAAAAGCAATCAGTCACCTACAATGGAACAAGAATTAGTATTAATATAAAACTGGCCTTCTTGTCATTAAGACAGACAAGGAAGCAATCCATCAAAATTCTCAGGGAAAAAATTCCATTCTCATTCCAACTAGCTGTCAAATGTACAGGCTGAATAAAAGAACTTTATAATAGGACTTTTATTCAGCCTATACATTTGACAGGCTAAATAACAGGTGTGCTAACAACCCCTATTAGGAACCATCTGCTCATGGCCTGGAGATCTGATTCTTCATTTAAGGAACACTGCACCCACCATGTTCCCTCAGAAGCTTGTTATTACCAAGGCAAATGTGAAAAAAGTATGCGCTTTTTTCCACATCCTTCCTTAGGAGGGTTCTTAAGGATATGTTCTATCAAAGTTAGGGAGCATGTCTGGAAAGGAGAAGATATAGGGTCCTGGAGACCATCTGGGAAAGCAGGAGCACAGCCATGAGGGCGGGCTGCAGAGCAGGCAGTCCACCCTGGAGCAACAGCGGGCTCCAGGAGGAGGTTTGCCTTGGGAGGGAACAGAACACAATAGAATACGTTATTTAATGGAGAGTCTGAAAATAACTGAGGATATAATAAAGTCAAATACCTTACAGAAGAAGGCAATTATAAAGGAAATGCTATACAAGAAATGTAATCAAGGCACACTACTAGGATATGAAGGAAATATTTATATCATAATAAATACTTTTCAACTTTTAGATTCAACCTATACACAAATCAAAGAAGTCTTAATTGCAGTTACATTACAGCATGAAATTTCACCAGCTTTTATAATAAAAAAGTCCTTAATAATAAAAAGTAAGAAGAAAGGTGGCAGGATGTGGGAGTATATGAGGGGAGGTGAAATAAAAAGGTAGAGCTCTACTGTTCTAACTACTGAAAACAGAAAAACAATGAATCCAAACTTTGGTTCTTTGAAAAGGTCAATAAAATTGATAAAGTTCTAGCAAGACTAACAAAGAAAAAAAAGGTATGACATAAATTATATCAGGAATAAAAAGAGGGGAGATCATTATAGATGCCACAGGAAATAAAAGGATAATAAGAATATTACAAATAATTCTTTACACAAAAATTGAACTTAGATAAAAATAGACCAATTCCTTAAAAACTCCAAACTATCAAAACTCACCCAAGATGAAATAGATAACATGAGCACTCCTATAACTAATAATGAAGTTTAATTGTAGTTAAAAGCCTTCTGGGGAAAAAATAACAAATCTCCAGATGGTTTCACTGGTGAATTCTACCAAATGCTTAAGAAAGAAATAACACCAATTATATACAATGTCTACAGAAAATAGAAGAGGCAGGTACACTTCCCAACTCATTATGAGACCGGCATCAACCTGATGCCCACACCAGATAAAAACCCACTATTAAGAAAACTACACCTGTAATCCTAGCACTCTGGGAGGCCCAGGTGAGGCCAGGAGTTCAAGACCAGCCTGAGCAAGAGTGAGATCCCCTCTCTATGAAAAAAATAGAAAAACTAGCCGGGTGTGGTGGCACATGCCTATAGTCCCAGCAACTTGGGAGGCTGAGGCAGGAAGATCGCCCAGAGGTTGCAGTGAGCTATGATGATATACTACTGCACTCCAGCCTAGAGCTAAACCCAGGGGGGAAAGGGGAAAAGGGGGTAAGGGAAGGGAAAGGGGAGGGGGAAGCGGAAGGGGAAGCGGAAGGGGAAGGGAAGGAAACTACCAGACACCTTGACCAGGAGGGGTTTATCCCAGGAATGTAAGCCTTGTTCAATATTCGAAAATGATCATATATCAACAGATGCAGAAAAAGCATTTGGCAAAATCCAAAACATCAAACTTAATGGTGACAGACTGAATGTTTTCCCTCTAAGACTGAGAATAAGGCAAGGATATTCACACTTACCACTCCTACTCAACATCATACTAAAAAGTCCTAGTCAGTTCACTAAGTCAAGAAAAAGAAACAAAAAGCATACAGATTGGAAAGGAGAAAATAAAACCATTCCTATTCATGACAACATGATTGTCTTAAGAAAATTCCTATTAACAAAACTACTAGAACAAATAGTTAGTGGGGGTAGGTAGGGTATGACTACAAAGGGATGCCATGAGGGAGCTTTTCAAGGTGACAGAACCGTTCTGTATCCTGATCATGGTAGTGGTTAACCAGATCTATACTTACTTAAAATCCATACTATATCAAATAAAGTCAATTTTATTGTATGTTAATAGACCAATTACATTCCTTCTTCAATAATCACACTATCCTACAGAGATCGGTATAGTGAATTGGGTTCTAAAAACTTTAAATCAATGAGATGCCTACCATCTTTCCCCAACCTCTACCCACACCAGATATAGTACATTTTCAATAAACTAATAAAAATGTTATGGTAAATTAGTTGTAAGCTAAGGACATCTAATTCTGACAATATCTACATAACCTGAAAACTTCCCCAAAAAAATTCTACGTAAAATAGAACAAACATTTTAAAGGCAAAGTGAGTTAGTACAAAGGAGAAAAACCCAGATGCCAGAAAAGCAGAGGGAACTAAAATCCAGATGCACATGAGCTGGGACGGCAGGGTAGAGATCCATACCCAGAATATCGGCAATAGGGTTTGAAAAACCAATCTTTAATAAAAAGGAGAGTGGTGGATTGGCATTCAATAAACATCCTACTTTCCCTGTGGGGTGTCTGCTCTGTACTGTAGAGGTGGGAGAGCTAAGAACTACATTTCCCAAACTCTCTGGCAACTAGGGTTCCTGGTGTGATTAGGTTCTACCAGTCGTGCACTAACATGGACTTGGAAAAAGAAACTGAAGACTTGATTCTGCTGCATCTGCCACTTTGCTTTCCTGCAGCATTCTTAGCTGAGTTGACAGTGTCTAGTAACTAGTTTCCCCAGTATCAAGAGGTGGGGCATGGATCTTAGTGTGGATCAAATGAGAGGAGCATGATTCTGGAGGTGACAGCATTAGTTGAGGCTTCCCAGCCATGGCAGTGGCCATATGGTTCTGGGTTGATCTTTAAAACCCCCACTGGCAGCTCTTTCATTGGCCCAGTTTTGAGGACTTATGTCCAGCCAAACCAGATCAGTAATCCACACTGGCCACATACCACACACCATCCCCACAGCAAACCTTATAGCACGTACATTTCTCAGTGCACATAAACAAACATCATGGCTTTGAAAATTGTTCCTAAAGATAAAACCCTGCTAGGATGTAAGCTAGAATGTAAGCTCCACAAGGACAGGGACCTTTGTGTGTTTTATTCACTATCATGTCCTCCAAGAATCCAAAACAGTGCCCAGCACACTGATGCTCAATAAGCATTTGTTGAATGAGTAAACCTAGAATCTATTTCTTCAATTCCAGCAATTTTTTTTTTTTTTTTTTTTGAGACAGAGTCTCACTCTGTTGCCCGAGCTAGAGTGCCGTGGCGTCAGCCTAGCTCACAGCAACCTCTAACTCCTGGGCTTGAGTGATCCTTCTGCCTCAGCCTCCCGAGTAGCTGGGACTACAGGCATGCACCACCATGCCCGGCTAATTTTTTCTATATATATTTTAGCTGGCCAATTAGTTTATTTCTATTTATAGTAGAGACAGGGTCTCGCTCTTGTTCAGGCTGGTTTCAAACTCCTGACCTTGAGCGATCCGCCTGCCTCGGCCTCCCAGAGAGCTAGGATTACAGGCGTGAGCCACCACGCCCGGCCCAATTCCAGCAATTTTGTAGGCATTTAATGCTTTATTATAAACCTCTCCTGCTTAAACTAACTAGAGTAAATTATGTGTCTGCAACTTCACAACTCGTATAAAGTGGGGAGTAGGAGCTAAGATTTCTACATAAAGCCAGAACCTTCGAAGGTCCACCCCTTTAGGAAAAGGGTAGACTACAAAGAACCTGTCCACCAAGCAAGGTGAGATGCTAAGGACATTTATCTGTCTCTGCTGAGACTCGAGGTAAAAGTCTACCCTGAAAATTTTTAAACAATAGACCTATATACATATCTCACATACAACTTGAAACTTAAATTTTAGTAATTAAGTGGTCCTGGAAACTGTAAGTCAAAAAATTAACAACAAAGGATACATTCCTCAACAAAAGCTATACAGGATTCTCACAGATAAAGCTCTTCTTCTAAGGGAGAGAGAAAAAAAACCCAACTACTCACAAGCCAAAATCACAAACAATAGGAGGAAATAATCCACTATAAGCAAAAGGCAATAGACAAAAGCAAAAAAAATAAAATTAAGAATTCCAAAATTATCAGATAATAGAATTATTTTGGAAAAAGTTATACAAAAGCTGCAGCCGTCCAAAACTTCTGACCAATTGAAGGGTGAAATCAGATAAACTAACCCCTGCTAGTGCATAACTAGGAAAAACTTAACCTCTCCTAGGTAACAACAAAAGTCTTAACCTTCTTCCTAGAAAAATTCAGGTTCAGGAAGTCAAACAGCAATCCTGAGGAAGTGAGGGAACATACGTCCAGCCAAACCAGATCAGTAATCCACACTGGCCACATACCACACACCATCCCCACAGCAAACCTTATAGCACGTAAGTTTCTCACTGCACATAAACAAACATCATAATTGGAAATCCACATACAATGGGAGGCTCAGAGGACAGTATGTATCATCTATTCATCCAATTAACATTTCTTGAGTACCACTTGATTTGTCCAAGATAGATCCCCACAGCTGGAAAATGACAGAGCTGAGGTCCAATTCCAGGGCTAACTCCAATGCCCTATGGCAGGCTTGGGAATCAGGGACAACAGGCACAGATCACATTCCCATTCACAAGCAAGTAGACTGCAGGTAGCTCAACCTCCCAGACCGCCTTTACCTGGACTCCTCCCCATCATTCATCAGCATTCCAAATAGAAAGGAACTGGAGCTTGCTTCCAGTAAAAAGCTGCCCCCACTAAGGGGGACCTGGGCAATGTCTGTGGCAAATATGTTTACTTTGGGAGCACGCAGAAGAATGCCAAAGGATGTGATTTCTGCACTCAGAAAACTTAGTCTAGTTTATACCCAAAGATTATTTAGTCAAGTTGTGTACAAATATGAAGCTTGCTCAGGGATTATATGTACATGTACATATCAGTGTGTATAGTAGATATAAGTCATGTAAATGCACATACATGGAGAGAAAAAGGCTATATTTTCTCTAAAAAAATTAACATAATAGTTCATATAGCTAAATTTAGCTTTATCCTATGTATGCAGAAAAAAATAAAAAGTTTACTGAATAAGAGTATAACCAAGACTTTAAGTGTTATTGGTTAAACTATTAGTAACTCTTTCAAAGTAGCCTCAAGCACTTAGAAGCATCTATTTACATGCACAAGGGCTCAGGTAATTGCAAATTCCTTAAGGCCCAATACTAGGTAATAGATTGTGGTTCAAGTCTTTAAGTATATATGCAAATGGTAATATAACATTTCTTGAAAAATACTCGGTATTTAAGATCTTATGCTATTTTAGACTGGTCTTCCCTCTACTCCCTCAGATATTCCAAATTAGTATAGATTTCAGATGATGGAATTTAAGAAATAAAAGTCAAAATTCTGAGAGTTAAGTCAAATATGAAAAAGTAGGAGAGCAATGTAATGGAAAAAATTAGATGGCAGTTCAAATACTAAGATCATATACTAAAATTCCAAAATGAGCAAGGAAGTAATCCAAAAGAAATATTAATAAAAAATAAATATCCATTTAAATCAATGTCTTATTTTCTTCAATTAATTATTTCCATCCCTTTTCAGGTTGGAAGGATTTCATGAGGGTGACAAAGTAAGAGAAGGGGGCATGCTCTTGCAAAATTAAGAGTTTCTGGCTGGGCGCAATGGCTCAGGCCTGTAATCTTAGCACTTTGGGATGTTGAGGTGGGAGAATCGCTTGAGGCCAGGAGTTCAAGACCAGCCTGAGCAACATTTAGAGACCCTATCTCTACATAAAATAGAAAACTTAGCTGGGCATGGTGGCACATGCCTGTAGTCACAGCTACTTGGGACACTGAGACAGGAGGATCTCTTGACCCCAGGAGTTTGAGTTTGCAGTGAGCTATGATGACACCACCACGCTCTAGCCCAGGCGACAGAGTGAGACCCTGTCTCAAAAAAAAAAAAGAATTTCCTAGAACCACAATGGAAAATACAAACATTGGGTCTCATTCTTAAAAAGAGATATCTCTATTCTTACTCTACAACTACAATGAAAGTTCTCCATTTAGCCTGGGAAACGGGGGTAAAAGGAACAAGAAGATAAATTTACATGAAGGTCTCTAAAGTTCCACACCCTTAATCATTCAAAGCAGTATAGATTAAGGAAGAGACAAACACTGTTCCCTGAACTCCTTAAAAAACAAAATGGGAAGTGGATAGAGTATCAAAATTAAAGATCGCTTCACCCCACACAGAAATCAGTATTGACGATCAGCGAAGGCTGCTCTGGATTAAACACCAGGCTGTTCCGTGCCCACCCCTTTCATTGGCCTTGCGCCCTGCCTACGTGAACATTTAATGGACGTGAAATGTAAGGAGCTGTTATGAATGTTATATTATTAAATGACACTGTTTGTACAATCACTAGTCACCTTTTAAGAACCAGAAGCCCTAGAGTTGAACAAATGAGTGACGAGGGCATTAAGAAACCTATCTTTAAGTGTACCCCTTTTTTTAGCGCAGTTAGTCATGACTCACTTTAATTAAGAACACAAATAAAGCAAAGGTTTTTTCTTCCCTAACATACAAGGCAAGGCTAAATAAAAACAAAACTGTATTTGCTGAAGTAGCCACCAAAAAAAAAAAAAAAAAAAAAAAATGAATGAAAAGAAAAAAAAGACCACAGCTAAGTCTTTGGAAAATTCAAAAGTTACTCATTGAATGATGAATAATTTAACCTTGACTAGTTAGGTTTCAAATAAAATGTTGCCTGAACTCTTCAAGAACCGTTCAGGATGGCCAAAAAGGTAACAGACTTTCCCCAGCTCATCCTGACATTTTGCCAGGGCTCTAGCCATGGCGGCCACTTATCTAAACAGACAGAAGTCACTCAGTGAAGATAAGCTGTTAAGCTTATTTCTGTTTGCACAGAACTCAATATTCAGAATTAAAACTCGATCTGTCTAGTGTATGAGGAAACCACGAGAACAACAAAAATAGCTGAACTACTCAAAATGAAGAGTACTGCATTATAAAAGCCAACGTAATTTGGCAATCAGGATTACTACTATTGGGTACTACTTATTCTGAATCCTATACCCAAGGCTCCTAATCTGGTTAAGCTTTTAGAAGTCAAAATCATTCCTTTTGAAAGGACTCATTCATAGGTGACTTCTAGAGCAACTGAGGGGAAAGTGTAAATTGGTCACAAAAGTCATTCATTAAGCCTCATGTCCCTAGAGAACAATCTCATTGATCAAAGAACCATCATGGTTTTGATACTGGACTCAAGAATTTTGAGTCTAATTATAGATGAAATGATTACTTGTCTTAATGCTATTTTTAGGTATAGTGAGCTGCCCCCAAAAAGGGGTGGGGGACAGAATTTTACCAAGGAAGAGCATTTCGACTCATTCAATCAACCTTGGTGAAGTTAGCAAATAATGAGTTCACTGGATGCTCCAAGGCAGGCTGCAGAACTAGACATCCCCTCAAATCGTATGCCAAAGTGTGTGTGTGTGTGTGTGTGTGTGTGTGTGTGTATTTCTGGGGAAAAGGTCCATCCTTTGTACAAGATTCTTAGAACGATATGTAAATAAAACTTCAAGAACCACAGTTCTAGAGGATTCCTTTGTGCTCCAAGGTAAGCACTTTCATAGTATGTGTCATCCATTTTCACTTATACTTGTGAGCACTCATGGGTTTCAGGCCAAAAAGTATTAACACCACTGACTATAGGACTCGTAGAGCCTTGTCTTTGTCCAACATTTTTTCAATTTTCTAAATCAATTAAGTAACATGGAGCATACACAGTGGGTTCTTAACAACACTTCTCCAGAATTATCTATTGCCATAGTTTAGGCCCTTACATTGAGGCTCCTAGACAGTGGACTCTGACCTTTGGTTCCTGTCTTATTCTCAGAGCCTCAGTTTCCTCTGTAATTTAAGAAAAATAATAATTCCTGCCCCACATTTCATACAATTGTTGGGTGAGACAGTGTTGAAACAGAGAAGCTAATGCTCAGGGTACTGGGCCATCCTGATGCCATGTTCAGCACAGTGACATAACACAGTCAACACCCTGTCCCTGCAAAATAAAACAAAAACCCCAGCCACTTACATGAGGCCTCTTCTAGAAGCAGCAAAGGGGGAATTACATAACACAACGCAGGACTCTAGCACCTAAAATCCTCTTTATGTATCACCATCCCATGAAGTCCCACTTCTCGAGGATATAGCTACAGGCTTCTTCCCCTCATCCCAACCCCACTAATCTGCCTCATCCTCATCCTCTCTCCTTTTTTTTCCCAAGTGTGAAATACTCAGCTTACTACTTTATCCACCTTCCTCTTCTGGTTTGTTCACCACAAACTAGGACTAATACCACTTCCCTGGGTAGAGGGAGAGAGAAAAAGGAAGATGTTACTATATACTAGTAATTTAATGTTTTTACTTTTCACCCTGTCACATATATATGGCAATGGTCTTTGTAAACTTGTAAAGTACTGTATAACTACAGAAAGGTAAATGATCACTAACAATTAACCCATGAATCCTAATAATGGAGTCCAGGGACTCCTTATCAATATAAAAAATTATTTTGTACCAGTAACCAGAAACTCTCTCAAACCCAGTTTTCATCACACTACTCATGTGTCTAAGCACTTACAGGAGGAGCTCCTTACCATTTATCAGGACTAAATCCTGCAGCTATTTAAGACTCTCCAATTTTCTCATTTACACACACACCCATACCCATCTTTTTCTAGTGGCTTCTTCTGCCCAGCCTTTCCCCAGTCACACTTGCCTGCCTCGGCTCCACCTGTACTGTGTGCTCATGCCGAAGCTTCCCCTATCATCCCAAGAAGAATCCTCTCTTTTCTATATTCTAGCCCGCGTTATACCCCAAGATGTTCAGATCCCCTTCCTCAAGGGAAGGTCTCCTATCTTTGAATCTCCAACATTTGGCACAGGCTCAATTAATGTTTGATGAATAGCAAATAAATGTTGTCTACCCATCTCTGAGACATTCATGTTTATCACTCTTTTTCAGGCCTTGGGGTCCAGATTCACGTCTCTGAAGCCTTCTCTGATTAACCTATTCCATACCAATCCCTCTGCTACTACCACCACCACCACCTCAGCTTTCCTTCCTTCCTTCCTTTCACAGGTATTTACTGGGCCTCTAACCAAGCAAGGTACTGCTCTTGGCCCTGGGAATAACACAATGAACTTAACAGGTAATTTCTGCCCTCATGTAGCTTACATTCTGATAAGAGGTAAGAGCACACTCAATCTGAACTTCATTATAATTCACTTTTTTTGATTCTATATTGATTTAAGTGACTGTGTCTGGACTCCCGTGGCAGATTATCTGCAAAGATAGCTACCAACACTTCTTCTCTCCTCCTGTCAAGAAGCTGTTTCCTCCCCACCTGAACCTGAGCTAGCCCCGTGACTTGTTTTTAATCAAAAGAATTAACAGAAGTCACTGCTGTGCCAGTTGTGGGTTAGAACTTAAGAGACCTGACAGCTTCCACTCTTGAAACAGACATTATGTAAAAAAAGATCAGGCTGTCCTGCTAGAGAGAAGGCCACGGGGAGAGAAAGGTCCTGAGAACGAGGGGCCACGTGGCAAGAGAGGACACAGGGAGGAGAGCCACGGCCCTCCAGCTGACAGCCTGCACCAAGGCCCCAAACACACCAGCGCAGCCGCCTTGGAGCTTTTAACCCTGGCCTGCCACTAGCTGGATGCAGTCACGTGAGTAAGCCCAGTAAACAGCATTGGGGCGGAGACAAGTCATCCCTGACAAGTTCCTGAACTACAGAATCATGACCAATAAAATGGCTGTCCTTTTAAGCCCCTACATTTTAGGATAGTTTGTTAGGTAGCAATAGATAACTGAGACATCTCCTTAACCAGACCACACTCTTAACCACTTTGGTACGGCGCTCACCGGCCACGAAACCTTGCCCACAGCTGGCACTCACAGTCCGCACGGTAGTGTGTGCTGCGCATTGACAACGGATCCGTTTTGCTCTTGTGTGACGAGGAAAGCTTTAAAGCACTGAAAGCTTGTTTGACTTTACAGGCAGCTTTAGGAAAATAACTATAATAACTCCTACTAAGGACTTGTTAAAAGGTCACAGATTCGTAGTAACTTATCAGCTGAACGTACACACTGCAACTGCAGAGATAAAAGCTGTGAAAGTAAAAGCTTTCGGCTGTCGACTAAAGTCGATGCCCGGCTGTGCGCGTTCATCTGTGGCTGTCGACTATAGTCGACGCTCATACCAAAGTGGTTAAACAAAGTAGGGACAGTACATTCTACAATATTATATTCTTCATTTTTCCTATTATGGGTAGGCAGAAGTAAATATCCATCCAATCAATACCTGATGAATAAATATTTATAAAGCTATATGGGAAATATCTAAGCATAGAAGACCTAGAGTGTTTTATTTTTTTAGAACAGAGGTCGCAAACCATTTTTGACTATGTATTCTATGAAAATTTTGAGCATACATCTAATTTATTTGTATTTACTTATAAATTATATATATGTTACTAAATATATATCATGAAATGCATATAAAAATATATTTAAGAATATATGTGCATATTCAGTCATATATATGGGTAAGTCCTACTGCATCCCAGTGGTTGACTATGCACGCCATTTACCTTGGAGACTACTGCTTTAGAATATATGATTTTCTATGTCATTCTCTAATTCCTTCTTCTTCCTTCAAACTCTTTTCCCTCAGCCTTTGTACTCTAAACTATTCTGGTTTTGTTCTTCTGAATGGTCTTTTTCAGCAGTTCTACTTCCTGCTTTCATCTTTTAAGTATGGGCTTTCATATTTGGCTTTCTGCTCTTCTGGGTACACCTCCCGTTGGCAATGCCGTCTTGTTCACTGACTAACCACCGCCAGAAATCTTTGGTGTTTGTTCTCTTTGTGTTCATCTACAACTACTGGACACTTACACTTGAATCAAAAAATCTCCCCATCAGAGTATCACCCTCGCCCACCCCACCACACTTCCATGCCCACACAAAATCCCTATAAGTGCTTATCTACCTTCTACTGAATCACCACCTCTAATAATATAATTCTACACATCTGGGGCAATATAGGTCATTTTCAAACAGCTCTATTATAAATTCTACTTATATTAAGCTGAAATTGACTGCCTTGTAACTTCCACACTGACTCTAGTTTTGGCTTCTGAGGTTTTACAAAATTGCCCGCTCACCATCCACATTCAAGTCTAAACCAAATGGCACTATCTTTGTAATCCTGAGATTCAGTGGCAAGCCATGATGACTTTCACCAAATAAAATAAGGCAGGTAAACACTAGAGCGGGTTCATGCCCTATAGACCTAAGCAGGCACTGAACACCACTGGTGCATCAGAGCAAGCCTGGAACAACGTCCAGGGGTAAGGCACAGTGTAGGTAAATAGCTCCACAGATATAAAACTACAGGTCTCCAAGTTGATGGGTAATACTCCAAAGTCTAGACACGCCAAACATCACCATCTGGGAGGTCTACCACAGTTGGCAAGGCCTGCTCACTCTCCATTTAGAAAACCAGGAAGGCCCCCCCCCCACCGCTCCCAATCCTGCTTTTACCACTGCCCTTTGATAAGCTGTTGTTAACTGATTACACTGTAGCTTAAAGACCATTATTCCATCAACCTGATCTGGCAATTTAAACAAAAACATAGTCTGTAGAATAAGGCATAAGGTGCTTACCTAGCCACTGGGAACTTCTGGGTACTCATCAAGTTTTTGGTGATGAAGTTGGGGGACTTGGTGGCTAAACAGAGTATGCCCAAGAGCAGCCAGTAAGAAATCAAGGGCGAATCTGAAGTAGCCCAGAGAATAACAAAGAACGCAAATGAGACTGGTCTTCTGGCCAGTTCAGGGCCATTGTCTTGGAAGCAAAGGACCACAAAGACTCCCTAATCTAGCTCTGATGAGGAGGAGCATGGCAGATAAAGAAGCTTTGAGATTTCTCAGTGATGTTTGAAGAATTTGGGCTACATCAAACAAGATGAAGAGACAGAAGAGGATTCCTAATTAAGTTAAATGTGAGGGTAAAAAGGGGAAAAACATGTTTTGGATGGAAAGAAAAAAATTAGCTATTCAAATTGTTTAAAAAAAAAAAAAAAAGAGAGAAAACCATCTAGAGCAATTCGGAATTCCCAAGGTCTGCCAGAGTTTCCCATACAAAGCAGAAATTTTACCCAACTGCTGAAGGAAAAAAGACTTTCTCTTCCTTTTTCCCCTTTGATGTTAGAAAATATTAGCAACATTCGGTCCTTTACTCTCCTTAACAGAGACTGCAATTCAAAAAAAGAATAATGACAAGATTGTCACACATTTAAATTTTAATCTGGGGGCTTACACTGTCAAAGAAATATCTAGTTCTAAAAAGTACTTCCTAAGCCTTTTACATATACTTCTTTAAAATCACCATAGTATCACAAAAATTTTCCTGCAAGAACTTTGTACACATAAAGACTTGGAGCTAGGCCGGGTACGGTGGCTCATGCCTGAAATCCTAGCACCCTGGGAAGCCGAGGCGGGTGGGTTGTTTGAGCTCAGGAGTTCGAGACCACCCTGAGCAAGAGCGAGACCCCATCTCTACTAAAAACAGAAGGAAATTAGCTGGACAACTAAAATCATATAGAAAAAGTTAGCTGGGCATGGTGGTGCATGCCTGTAGTCCCAGGTACTTGGGAGGCTGAGGCAGGAGGATCGCTTGAGCCCAGGAGTTTGAGGTTGCTGTGAGCTACGCTGACGCCACGGCACTCTAGCCCAGGCAACAGAGTGAGACTCTGTCTCAAAAAAAAAAAAAAAAAAAAAAAAAAAAAAGACTTGGAGCCAGTGCCATAGCTTAAAAAACTGAATTCCCCTACTTGATGGCTATTGGGAACTACAATAATACAAATTATTTGTATTAGTATTTCTGATTCTATTAATATACACAACTTTTAAAGCTTCAGTTTTCTTAACTTGGCCAGTTTAGCCTTGGCTATGCTACACTTCAACACCCACACAAAACCTCTATAATTGTTTATCCCGCTTCTGCTAAATCACCACCCTTAGTAATATAATTCTATACATCTAGAGGCAATACAAACATTTTCAAACAGCTCTATATATTGTCTTGACTGACCACAGAAGATTTTAACCTCTCTGGGCTTCAATCTTTATCTAAATGATCTCTATCCATAACTACATTAATTCATTCACTCATTTAACAAATATTTACTGAGTAACTACTACCAACCAATGGCAGCCTCATAAAATTTATAATCTAAGTACTATATAAAAGGAAAAGGTTAGGCTAAGTTGATATTGTCCCTTGAAGACCTGAAAGTCCATAATCATGTAACAGAGCATTTATTTTACTACTTAAAACATTAAAAAAAAGAAAAAACAAAAACCCACACTTGTCATTAAGAAGAAGTATAAATATCTAGACCACATCTGAGCAAGTTCTGTTCCTATCCCAGGAACAAATTTCTAGTTCTATCACAAGTTCCTGTCCTAATGATTAAAATCAATATCTGAATCTAGCAGAGTAGTGCAGCGGAAGTGTGCTGGGCTCATAAAATCAGTATCTGATTTGAGCAAACAATGGGCCACAAAAATAAGAATCTCTTTTCAAACTGTGAAAAAGCTGTAACATTTAAATAAAACTAGATTCAATGAAGTTATTTAAACCTAATACTCTTATAAAAGATATGATTCATGAAAAATAAATAAATACCTAAGTAAGCTGTTTCAGGAACAGTTTTTAATATTTAGTTCTTCAGTTCATTTGTCAGCTTTCTATAATGCAGGTTAGTTTAATGTTAATTTTCCATTCATTACAAGGTTTATACTGTAATACGTTTGCTGAATGCAATACCAATCACAAAACTGTACACAACTCAGTCACTAAGCTTAAAAACTTGTTCTCCAAACACTCCTCTGAAATAACGAAAGTATTGTCATCTAATTCAAAACTCAACAACAAATATTCACATATACAAGTAGGAGCACTCTTGTTTCCAGCTGCTTACAAGTTCCAGAGTCAAATTAATACACTGATGAAAACAATTCTTGTATCTGGAAGCCCTAAAGCACGCAGAACTAACTACTAATCAAAGGTTTACAGTCTTGATTACACAGGGGAATGCGGCTAGGCCCAGCAAATAGCCCAAAGGGGTGCCAGCTTCTCTCTCCTGCAAATTGGTAATGATCTATGTTTTTCCTCTCTCCTCTGCCAAATCCTTGAAGGAACGCACTTCAAATACAAAGAGCCAATAAAAAGAACCCTGAGGTGGGAGGATTGCTTGAGGCCAAGAGTTCAAGACCAGCCTGAGCAAGAGTGAGACCCCGTGTCTACTAAAAATAGAAAGAAATTAGGTGGACAAATAGAAAAAAATTAGCCAGGCATGGTGGCACACACCAGTAGTCCCAGCTACCCAGGAGGCTGAAGGAGGAGAATCGCTTGAGCCCAGGAGTTTGAGGTTGCTGTGAGCTAGGCTGATGCCACGGCACTCTAGCCGGGGCAATGAAGTGAGACTCTGCCTCAAAAAAAAAATCACTTATTTTAGAAGTAGAAAAACTAACATTTAAAAGACTAGCCCAGGTGACAGAGCAAGACTCCATCTCAAAAGAAATTTTTAAATTAAATGAAATATAAGAAAAGCACTTATGCATTTCCATTTGCCCTCTCCCAACTCCATGAGAAAAGCATAGCTTGGCTAGAGTGCTGGTCCTCCGAGAAAGATGAGACACATGAAGTGAGGTAGTCATCCTAGTGACACCAGCTCAGGCCATCCTACATCAGCCAAGAGCTTGGCCAAACCCCAACCACAATCAGCAGAGCCTCCCAGCCAACCACTCCAGACATTTGGCCGATAAACACTTATTACAACGTGCAACTGAAGTCTCTCAGTTATCTGTTAAGCAGCATTATTATGGCAATAAATGATACACAAGATCTAAAAGAATTTACCATTCTTGCATCTTTTCTCTAGGAACTATTAAAGGATATGTTCTCCCAAGATAAGTGAATAAACCAACAAAGACTCTGATACGGAGATCCAAAAGTAAAGGACTCAACAGAGGGAAAAAAAATGGGAATTCTACATTTATGATTCAGGACAACAAATGCACAAAGGCCAACACAGGTTGCCAGTTCTAGGAGAAACGTCTCCAAACAACCTGAAGAACTGATATATAACCTGATGTGTTTATTTCAGAATTCCAGCAAAGCATATGGGGATAAGCTAGTAAGGTGAAGAAAACTAAGCAAACAAACAAAAAAGACTTATGGGAAATTCCAGGCAGAGAAAAAAAGGTTAAGAAATGGCATGTGGGCCGGGCGCGGTGGCTCACGCCTGTAATCCTAGCTCTCTGGGAGGCT
>VBSM01003143.1:15002545-15014274 GCA_008086735.1 Cheirogaleus medius
AAAAAAAAAAAAAAAGAAAAGAAAGAAATGGCATGTGATCGTTGGCTCACAGTGAATGACTTTTACATGGGCATAATAATGTAGACACTCAATACATTAATTTGATATGAGAAGTTGGGGAACACGTCCCTGAGCAAGTGACATCTGAAGCACATCTTTAAACCTGATAATTACTCTGAGAGGATGTGTGTGTGGCAGAGGGAGAGGGGAGTATAAAAGAAGATCCTTATCTTCCAGTTCAAGAAGCCAATAAATAAGATCTAAACCTGAAATAAAAGAAATAGCAATTGAACTACAAAGTTTAGAAATACTGAGTTTAATCGTGTAAGAAACAGCTGAAAGAGTTGAAAGTGGTTAACTTTGGGGCGGAGGAACTGAGATGAGACAGAGTTGCTGTTTTTAATTATAAGTCCTGTGTCTTGTTACGCTATGTACTAATGTTATGAAGTTCAATAATTTTTATCCATTTCTAACCTCATTTGCCTTACTCCCATTCTCCTTAAATTTCTATTTTCATCCCTTATATCTAATACCAACTATTCATTTTATGTATTCACTTATTCATTCAACTATTTATTGGGCAACTATTAATACTAACATCCACTGTTCTAGATGGTATGGCTATAGCAGTTAACAAAAAAGTCCCTGGTGGGGTGGGGGAGACAAATATGTTATACATAATAGTTTAGATATATCAAACATAAAGATACATGCGCCTGGTAAGCACTAAGAGGAAAAATAATGCAATATAAAGGGTAAGAGATGGACAGGATGGGCTATTTTACATAAGCTGGTGACATGTGAGCAGACATCTAAATTTAATAAGGGGGCAGGCAACGTAGACAAGTGGCAGAACAAACAAGGGGGGAGAGCAGCTAGAGCAAAGGCCTAAGATGTAAGTGTGCTTGGCATGTTCAAAGAAAAGTACGGAGACTAGGTTATATGGGGCCTCACACGCCACTGTAAGAATTGCAGCTATTATTCTAAGATGGTAACCGCTCACAGGTTTTCAAATGAGGAGGAACAGGAGTTAACATTTTTAAAAAGATCACTTGCTGGGGTACAACCACTTTGGACAACTGTTTGGTAACATATACTATGGCTGAACTATGCATAGCCCATGAACCAGAAATTCTACTCCTAGATACATATCCAACATAAATGCATACATATATTTGCCAAAAGACATGTACTAGAACGTTCATAGCAGCATCATTGAAAATAGCCTAGAAGTGGGAACCCACCAAGAGCAGACTGGATAAATGGAACAGTATACAGCAATGAGAAGAAACCATTTCCAGTTTCACGGATCATGGATCAATCTCACACACACACAGTTCCATAAAAGAAGCCAGACTCAAAAAATTACATACTGTATGATTCCATTTAGATCAAGTACAAAAACAGACAAACTAACCTATGTTCTGGAAGTCAAGACAGTGGCCATCCGTGGGGGGAGTGACTGGGTAGGAGCGTGTGGAGTTGGGAGTCATGTTCTGTCTCTTGCTCTGGGCACTGGTTACAGAGGTGTGATCTGTGTGTGAAAATTCATTGCAAACTCATAAGATGTGCACTTTTCTGTGTGTTTATAAACATCAGCAAAGTCTTTTTTTAACAATCACTCTGACTGCTGTGTGGAAAATAATTATAAGGAGTCAAGGATGAAACAGCAGGGAGACCAGCTAGGAAGCTAATGTAATAATCTGAGAGTATAAAATGGTGGTTGTTCAGGTGAAGATGATACAGAGTGGCCACATTCTGGAAATATTCTGAAGCTAGAATCAGTATGATTTGCTGAACAATTATACCTAAGGGTAAGAGAAACAAAATCATAAAGCATAAGATTAAGATTTTGCAAAGATAAATGTTATCAACTAGAAAAACAAAACTGTCATTAATTGAAACAGGGATGATTGTAGCAAGTGTAGATTTGGAGAGGGTGGGAGGAAAAACAATAGTCCAGTTTTGAACATTTTACATTTGAGATGGCTTCAAGTGAAGCTATTGAACATATAGGCTGGATATATGAATTTGGAGTTTAAAAAGTCTGGGCTTGAAAATAAATTTGGGAGTTGTTGGTAAAAGCACATATAGTAGTTTTAAACCCAATGAAGAGACTATCTCAGCCAGGTGACCAAGGTTAATGTTAACGGGTGATAAGTTATATTAATTGTATATTCTGTTTACATGAGGTGACGAGAATGACACTTTATTATTTTGTGGTCTTTTCCCCCAAGCCCCTTAACTCCCAACAAATCATTAGACAAATGCTTTTAGAAAATACTTGACCAGTACTCCTTAAAACTGTCAAGGTCATCAAAAACAAGGAAAGTCTGAGAAACTGTCATAGCCAAGAAAAGGCCAATAAGACATGTCTGCTACATGTAAAGTATCATGAATGGGATCCTGGAACAGAAAAGCAAAAGGACATAAGGTAAAAATAACAAAACCTCAGTAAAACATGGACTTTAGTTAATAGTAATTATCAGTATTGGTTCAGTTGTGACAAGGGAATCATACTAATGTAAGATGTTAATGAGGGGAAACTATGTGCAGGAGGTGGTAGTGGTATTATCTTTGCAATTTTTTTTTGTAAATCTAAAACTACTCGAAAATTAAAAGTTTATTATAAAACAAAATAACAAGCACGTGGATGAGATCACCTAGGGAGTGAGAACAGACTAAAAAGAGGTCCAAGGAAGACCTCAAAGAAAACCCAGGAGGAGTGGACTGGGATTCTGTTTATCAGCATCATCTCTCTCATTCACCTACTGTCCTCGCCTCCCCTTACTTCTTCAGATTTCAGATTTTTGAATTTGGGATGCTCAATCAGTAAGTACAATGCAAATATTCCAAAATTTTTTAAAAATTCACTTCTGATCCCAAGCAATTTGGGAAGGGATTTTCTTTCTTTTTCCTTTTTTTTTTTTTTTTTTTTGAGACAGAGTCTTGCTCTATCTTCCAGGCTAGAGTACAGTGGCGTCATCACAGATCACTGCACCCTCAAAACTCCTGGGCTCAAGTGATCTTCCTGCCTCAGCCTCCCAAGTAGCTGGGACTACAGGTGCACACCACAACAGCCAGCTAACTTTTCTATTATTAGTAGAGATGGGGTCTTGCTCTTGCTCAGGCTGGTCTCAAACTCCTGAGCTCATGCAATCCTCATGATTGCAAGTGAGCTTACAAGTGTGAGCCACCACACCTGGCCAGGATAAGGGATTTTCAATCTGTACAAACATGCAGAAGAGTAACTAATAAGAGCTTGTCATAACTTAGCTATCAAATGCATTCCACCCTGTAGTCAGATGGGAATAGTTCTTTAGATTACTTTCACAGAGGTTAATATTTTTTTTAACTTATTATAGAAAGAATACTATAATGAGCCTCCCTGTACCCAATATCCAACTTGACCAATTATCAGCATGCACAGGTGAAGTTTTAATAACCAAGACAAGTAGCATGATCAGGTTACCAGCAACATTTCATAAAGTGCCCAAAAAAGTAGTTCAATGAAAGCAAGCTAAAGGGATTCCTGTTTATTCATTCAACAAACATTTCATAAACTCTTAACATAAATCTAACCCTGAGAGTCCAGAGGCACAAACTTGGTGCCTGTCTTCTTCAAGCTTACAGTAGAGGATTTGAAAACAATCAACCAATTAGAAAGCAGAATATGCCTTATAACAGGCTTGGCCTCATATACTACCAAGGTGGGCACCTACCCCACACTTGAGGGTTCAGGGAAGCCAGAAACTCAAAGGATGAGTAGCAATCTGCCTAGGGCTTCAATTCTGCATTACTCTACTAAATTCTTCTTTCACTAATCATAATATTCTATTCACTTTGCTTTCTCTTTTTCATTCTATTATCCCTCCAAAGATTTTTATGAATTTAAAAGAAAATTAGCACAAGCATGCATGTTTGTGGGCTATTTGGGGCTCGGATTGCTTCAAGATCTTTCTCTCAGCTTCTAAACCCTTCAGTCTGCTGGATGACTTTATATACTCCAATACAATGTTCATTAATCACTTTCTTCCAAATTTCTCTCCTCTCGACAATGTCAGGTTTTTCAACTGAAAGGATCCAGTGAGGTTCTTTTAAGAGAAAGGAGAAGAATTTCACTTAAGACTGGAAGTGGCCCACAGTGCCATGAGAGGTTTACCACAAGGAGACTCTCTTCTCCCCCATGGTGAAAACATATTTGAAACTGCTGACTCGGTTCTAATTATGAGCCTCAAAGCTGTGGCCAAATTCCAGAGGGGCCAATTATACTACACCTAAATTTTCTCATAGTTTTAATTGGCTATACTTCTGTTACTCCAGTCCTAAACCACTGCCTACCATTTATTACAAGATCACTTGCCGAATAATTTTACAATCGAAAGGTGTCCTCAGAGATCAATCATTTAGTGCTGTGGTTTGCAAACCGTGCTCCAGAGAGGTTTCACAGGTCCTGCCAACAGACGCTCAAATGTTAACATGCTAAGGGATTTGTTTATTCAGTTTTAGGAAGACCTTGGCATAAAGCTCCTCCTGCCTTCTCAGCACACATATATTTGCAGGTTCTTATAACTGTGTTATTGATGGGAAAAGGCTGTAACTCTATGGAGTTTGTGCGTGTGTGTGTGCACGCGCGTGTGTGTTTAATTTCAGCCCACAGTCCACTCAGGTAAACTTGCTCAAGCAGGGTCACTATGCAGTTCATTGTCACAACTCTGCTCCACTCAATGTCAAGGACAGCTGAAACGCACCTGCTGGCTCATGCTCTCTAAAGTGATTACTGTCCATTGCAAATAATAAACTTGATAACATGTCATGTAATGACAGCATATTAAGATTTGAGTGCCAATTTAAATTTTGAATGTTTCTTGCCTTTTCCATTTATGAGGAAAAGTGGGCAGCTGTTAGTGATTCAGCTTAAATCCCCTAAAACATGACTGCAAGATGCTTGTTCAACCAATGCCTGCATGTCTCTAGCAACAGGAAGTTTACCATCTTCCACTCCATCATTAGACAGCTTTCACTGTAAATTATTCCTTAAATTGAGCCATGCCTCTCTTCCTGTGGCTTCCACTGGCCTTAGTTCTGCCCCCTAGTACCACAAGGTACAAATCCTCTTCCTTACAAATGCCTGGTGGCTAACTATGGCCTCCGCATTCCCCAAGCTCTCCTTCCTCCAAAGTAAATATTTCAAATTCAATCATTCTTCCATATGTGGCTTCTAGGCCCTTCACCATCATGGCTACTACCTTGGAACATATTTCAGAATCTGTGTCCCAGAACTGACCCGTACTTTATTGTTGTGTCCACCCCAGTACAGAATAAAATATGACTGTCATCTCCCCTAATTCTAGATATTCTTTTTTAAAATAACATATCTGAGATTTTACATTTTTGTCACATATCACTAATAATTCATATTCAGCTATTGGCACTTAGCTACTTCTAAGCCACGTACCCCTCAGCATCATCCTGTGCTCCCTTCTGCAATTAGTTTTACAGCCAAAATAGGACCTTACATCAATCCAAAGAAACTTCACCCATCCATCACCTCAATTTGACAAAAATACAACTGAATTCTGATTTGGACATGCACATGTCCTCTACACCTTAGATCTATTATGTTTTGTGTATTTTTCCCTCTCACTCTACATTCACAGAGAAAGTCTGACCCGCTGACCTACCTGCAGGGCCACACGTGCTACCCCACGTATCCCCTCCAACTCCTTCATCTCAAGTCAAAAACAATCACTTTACTGGGCAACATAGTGAGACCCCATCTCTACAAAGCCAAAAAAATTTAGCTGGGTGTGGTGGTGTGAACCTGTAGTTCCAGCTACCCAAGGGGCTGAGGCAGGAAGATCGCTTGAGGTCAGGAGTTCAAGGTTACAATGAGCTAAGATCACACCACTGCACTCCAACCTGGGAGATGGAGCAAGACCCCATCTCAAAAAAAAAAATCATTTCAAACAGATTTGCACCTGGAATTCAGCTCTTCCTTTCCAAAGCCACAACCGGCATTAGGAAACTATTACATGGTTCCCAGGACTTCAATGTCCCCCTTAAAATCCCAGAGTTCCCCCCAAAAAACTTCTGTTCTTTTTCAAGAGTTATCTTTCACCCCCTAATATCAGCAGCAACTACAAGAAGGACGTGGATGCCAGAGAAGGTGAGCAGAAAGCACAGGTGGGATTCATACAAGCAGAGACTTGGGGACATGGCAGGGAGTGATTCCAAGCAAGGAGTCAATAAGCAAATACATAAGATGAAAAAACAGCATATATGAACAATACTGTTCGCTTATTAACTAGAAATTAGAATACGTGAAGAAGAATAAAAGAAGGTAGAAGACATAAACTAGTATTTCATTCAAAGAGTCTAAAGTGAGATATTAAGAAGTTTGGACTTTCTATTACAGTTGTTTGCTATTAAAAGTTATTGCAGAAAGTAATGATTTAATCAGATTCATAGCTTGGGAGGGTTAATCTGACAACAGTGTATAAAACTAATTTAATTAGAATGGGAGAAACACTGGAGAGGAAGAGACCACTCAGGAACATTAAGGCCAATATAGAAAAAAAAAACTGTGCTGATGTGCTTTAGGTACAAAAGTGAAAATCGAAATTGTGCACATTTCATTGACTCTAACATGACTTTAAGGTGAACCATTACTTTATATACTACTATGAAATTTAAAATGCTGCCAAACTATGACATGCTATCACCCCACTTTCATAGATGTTAAAATGAAAAATGTGCATCTTTCAATGAAATACGGCCAATAGTTTGTGGTTTAACACAATGGCCCAGGATAAAGAAACTGGATTGCACAGTTACACTGTACAAAGGTACAGTGTACAGCAGTCTCTCTCCCTACCAGTTGCATGAATTCTCTCCTTACCAGTTCTCCAGACCTGTCACAGGACTCAATGAATGTAGGTAAAAGTAACCAACCAGCACCATTCCCTTCCTTCCCTCAAGAAAAAAAAAAAAAAAAATCACAGTTAACATGATACCTTCCATCTACAAAAATTCCATTTCCTTCCCTTTTTTTCCCTGGGAGCCATTTTTTCTTACAAGGTTCCAGCGACTACTCTTAACTCTTCTAACTAGAGCCACTAGTTAGAAAAAACATAGGAAAGAGCATATTAGCAAACTGGAAACTTTCAACATTTCAGTCTCTTCCCTTCTAGGGTGACAGTCTGCAGATGAACTGGGTTTCTCAGTAACAACAAACTGGAGAACCAACATAAGAACGGAACCAAAAGGACAGGTCAGCAGCAAAATCTGAGACTAGGCAAACTTTCTGTAAAAAGCCAGATAATAAACGTTTTAGGCTTTGCAGGCCATGTGGTCTCTGTCGCAACTACTCAACTCTTGCCATTACAGCACAAAAGCAGACATAAATACATAATTGAATAAGTACGGCTGTATTCTAATCAAGATTTATGACACTGAAACTTAAGTTTCATGTAATTTTCACATGTCACAATTTCATTTAACCATTTAAAAATGAAAAATTATCCTTTATTCCTAGGACATACAAAAACAGGTGGAGGGCCATAGGCAGTAGCTTGCATCACAGGATAATTTTACAAATCTCAAAAAAGTAAACAAGCAAAGAGTCTCTAATAAAATACTGTCTCTGGATTTCTTTCTTTCTTTCTTTCTTTTTTTTTTTAAAGAGACAGGGTCTCACTCTGTCACCCAGGCTAGAGTACAGTGGCATGATCATAGCTTACTGCAGCTTCAGACTTCTGGGTGCAAGCAATCTTCCTACCTCAGCCTCTCAAATAGCTAGCACAGGCACATGTGACCACACTCAGCTAATTTTTAAAATTTTTTGTAGAGACAGGATCTCACTATGTTGCCCAGGCTGGTCTTGAACTCTTGGGCTCAAGCAATCCTTCTGCTCTGCCTTCCAAAGTGCTGGGATTATAGGCATGAGCCACTGTGCTCAGCTAGATTTTTTATATATTAATACAAAAATTCTTTTGAGAGTTTTAAAAAATAGTTTGTGATCCCCCCACTGCCAATCGTCACTATTATAAAGGAGCTTTCTCTGAAATAGCTGATAGAATTCATGATATTCAAAGGGATTCCTAATCATTAGGGAAGTACAAAGCAAAATCACAATTAAGATATCACTATACTCCTGCCGGAATAGTTCTAATGCAAAAGACTAGCAATACAATGCGTTGACAAAGATGTGGAAAAATCAGAACCCTCAAACGTTGCTGGTTTATAAAATGGTACAGCCACTCTGGAGAACTGTTTGGCAGTTTCTTAAAAAGTTAAATGCCTACATACTTACTATATGACCCATCAATTTCACCCATATCTCCCCAAGAGAAATGAAAACGTATGTCAACACAGATGTTTATGCAAAGTCCATATGAGCATCAGTCATAATAGCCCTAAACCGGGAAGCTATACAAATGTCCCTGAACTAGCAAAATGGGTAACAGAATGTGGTTTATCCACACAATAGAACATAATTAGTCAGTAAAAAGGAACAAACTACTGATACGTGTTACAACATGGCTAAGCCTCAAAAACATTATGCTAAGTGAAAGGAGCCAGAAATGAAAGACTATATAAGTCTTCTATATGAAATTCCTAGAAAAGGTAAATCTATAGAGACAGAAAGCAGATCAGTGGCTGCCTGAGCTGGAGATGAAAGCGGGGACTGACTATAAATCAGGAGGAAACTTCTCAAAACAAAGCAAGTGTTCTAGACTAGGCTGGGTGGTGGTTATACAACTCTATAGATTTACTTTAAAAATCATTGGATTGCATACTTACAACGGGTGGATTTTATGGTATGTAAATCATACCTCAATAAAACTGCTTTATAGGAGGAGGAAGGGGACCCCAGATAGCCCCATGGACCTACCAGAGTGGTCACAGCTCTCTGCATCCTTTCAGACACTTCTGTGACTCTGTGCCTTCGTGCTGGTTATTCCTAGGACTCCTTAACTGAGCACTTCCTTCTGGAAGCTTTGCTCCACCTACATCCTGCTCTATTTCTCATCCCACCTCACTCCCAAGGAGATTGTGTCTTTTCAGCTTCTAGTGCTTTGTGCTCAGCACATTCATCTTGGTCTCTCCTTTACTCCCGCCTTCCTAATTTTGTGATAAATTCCTCAAGGAAAGTACTGTGCATTAGTATTTTTTTTTACCCTTAAGACAGAATCTCACTCTGCTGCCTGGCCATGAGTGCAGTGGCATGATCACAGATCACTGCAACCTCAAACTCCTGGGCTCAAGTGATCCTCCTGCCTCAGCCTCCTGAGTAGCTGGGACTACAGTTGCACGCCACCACACCCACTAAATCTTGTATTTTTTTGTAAAGAAGGGGCCTCGCTGTGGTGCACAGACTGATCTTGAACTCTTGGCCTCAAGCAATCCTCCCAACTTGGTCTCCCAGAGTGCTAGGATTATAAGCGTGCAGCCACCACACCCAGCCAATCTACCAGTATCTATTCGTTATTACACCCTACATACAGCAATCACTCAATGAATACTTGTAACATTGAGTCACGAAATCTATAAGGAGTATGCACCTTCTAAACAAGATCCTCTTCTACATTAGCATGAACAGTGGCAAAAATCTAAACCTCTAAAATTCATACCACCCTACCTCCTACACCTCCTCCAAACCATTATCTAAATCCTTTCCAATTTTTCAGAAAACATTTCTAGCTTATTCATTCCACATTTTTCCAATTTAATCAGACAAGTACAGAAATCACAAACCATATTTCAGTGTTGAGCACAAGCAAACTCTGACAACTAAATATAAAATCTGCAAGTTGAAACGAAGTAAAACTTAACCAGAGACAAGAAAATATACCTCAACCAAAGCCAAATTTCGACCAGCATAAAATTTCCAAACTAGAAAGAAAGAATATCATCTCTAAAAGGCTTTCTGGTAAAATCCTGGCTAAGATGAAGACTACACTCTCAGCTGTGATAAAGGCCACCTTTTATCTTAAGAAGTACTGGTCACTCTTGCCTGAACCAGAGTGCATAGGCAAGAGAGATCTTGAAGCTTAGAAACATTCTAACAAAAGTCTACAACTTTTAAATGTTAGTTTTTCTACTTCTAAAATAAGTGATTTTTTTTTGAGGCAGAGTCTCACTTCATTGCCCCGGCTAGAGTGCCGTGGCATCAGCCTAGCTCACAGCAACCTCAAACTCCTGGGCTCAAGCAATCCTTCTGCCTCAGCCTCCCGAGTAGCTGGGACTACAGGCATGTGCCACCATGCCTGGCTAATTTTTTCTATGTATTTTTAGTTGGCCAATTAATTTCTTTCTATTTTTAGTAGAGACAGGGTCTCACTCTTGTTCAGGCTGGTTTTGAACTCCTGACCTTGAGCGATCCGCCCGCCTCGGAAGTCTGCAACTTCTAAAAGTTAGTTTTTCTACTTCTAAAATAAGTGACTTCTGAAAATTATTTCCTCTTACTTTCCAAAAAGGTAGCACAATTTATTTTTGAGATCACAATTTGCGTCAGATGGAACTTAACTCTCTCAAAACGATTCACGGAGACGGAATGAATATACCGACAAAGATAAAGACGCTGACTCAAGACTTTAGAAAAAAGAGCTTTAAAACCATGAAGCAGATGCTAAAAGGGAATGAAAAGCATCTGCCGGTAATCATCAATGAAGAAATCACTGAGATTTTAGTAAGTTCAGTTTTGAGTGAAACAGTAAACGTGAACTATGGAAACGGTCTGAACTGATTACAGTCCTGGAAGGAGGCACAAAGCTACAGGCAGGGAAAAACTGATTTCCCACCTGTGCTCTGACTCAGACCTGCAAATAATTACACATCGATATTAAACATTAGTGATTTTATTAAATAAATATAAACCATCCCAGTGTGAGTGAGGGGATAAAACAAGCATATCAAGAGCATTTTCAATGTTTCATAGTTAATGGCTGATCCTTCAAACAAGCCCAGACAGAGCGGGGAAGAAACATCACTTACTGAGAGGAGCGTGTCAGGTGCTTTACATATGTCTTAGTCTTCTCTGTGCAGCCATAACAATACCACAGAAGGGTAATTTATAAAGAACAGAAATTGATTTCTCACAGTTCCGGAAGCTGGGAAGTCCAAGATCAAGGCACCAGCAGGTTAGGTGTCCAGTGAGGGGCACGGTCTCTGCCTCAAAGATGGCACCTGTCACCGCATCCTCTGGAGAGGAGGAGAGGGGAGGGAGGCAGAAGGGCAAAGCCAAAACCACTTTGAAGCCTCACATTCATGTAGGAGGAGCCCTCGTGGCCTCATCACCTCTTAAAGGTCCCACCTGTTAATACCACCACATTGGCCACTAAGTTTCAACACCTGAATTTTGGAGCAGCTACATTCAAATCGTAGCAACATGTATCATCCCATTTAATCCTAACAAGAGCTCTATGAGGTGTTTTAAACATATAAAATCTCATTTAATCCTAACAAGACTCCTGTGAGGTTCTGAGGAACAGACAGGTGAAATGAAACTTACCAAGGCCCAAAGCAGCAAGTAGCAGAGCCGAAGTTTATGTTTTTCCTGCACTATCACAGCACCTCCTAGGCTGAGTCGTTTGCCCAGTTAACTAGCCCTGCCCATCCATTAATTACAGGACACCTGACACCAAGACTACTTTTGATTTCTACATTCAGACTATCTAGGCCGGGCGTGGTGGCTCACGCCTGTAATCCTAGCACTCTGGGAGGCC
>VBSM01003143.1:15023572-15038285 GCA_008086735.1 Cheirogaleus medius
AACTTAGCCAAATCGTTACCATGAAAAACACTGGAAGACTGATACATTTTTCTAAAACATAGAAACAAAGGCATTCCAAACCAAAAGCTTTTGCCTGCCTGAACTTATTTACAGCTTTAGAACACTGTGAAACATGGCTATTAAACACCAAACAGAACCCTTTATAGGGTTATTTTAAAACCCAGGGAACTATAAAAGGATTATAACACCTATGAAGCAGTAAGAAAATGATTAAAATGTATGCCAGAGAAGGGATCACAAAACATATGACTGGAGGATTTATGGCAGTAAGGTTAGCAACTGGAAACTAGTTCAGAGTAAGCCAGTAAAAGAAGGGGGAAAAATCAGTTCCTGAATGGTTCACACTTCCTATCTCACCACCATTTACTGCGAGCAAAAAGTCCTGGCATTAAGAGCTACTCAAAATATAAGAGGACTTGCACTTTAAAGGGAGAAAAAGGATACTAATATGTGAAGTATGGCATGTATTTTGTTCTTTCTCAGAACACAATATTGCTTTCTCCAAGTTTGTACCTTATATCAGCATGTTGCAGAGTTTTCTCTTTCTCTGAAGAGTAAACAGC
Source organism: Cheirogaleus medius (assembly GCA_008086735.1). Classification (NCBI taxonomy): domain Eukaryota; kingdom Metazoa; phylum Chordata; class Mammalia; order Primates; family Cheirogaleidae; genus Cheirogaleus; species Cheirogaleus medius. The sequence continues at coordinate 15,024,157 of VBSM01003143.1, forward strand.
TGGAAACTAAGCACCATGTCTGAGTCCTCAGCCCTTCCTCAGTGGTGCTTACAGTCCTACCCTGGCTGTACATCAAGGGTTAAGTAACTCTCACAGGATACAGAAAACACTGAAAGTTCAGAACTGAAGCAGTAATGCCCCATGGGTGTTCAATTATTAATGTACTTCCCCTAAAGCTTACCCCATTTAACCCAGGAGAGAAGAATTTGGTTTCAGAGGAGTTGCACAAGCTGGGGAGAATGGACCTTTAAAAAACGATACTTTAGTTAGAACAACAGCCACCACAAGTGCTTTAAAAAGTCCTCTGTGGCAGAAACTGCCCCTAGGAGAGACTTTTCTATCAACACAGATGCTCAATTAGTATCACTAAATGCTTTTAGGTAACCCTAAAAGCAAAATAGAAAAGACACAGGACAACAATCAATATGTACAAAGAATAATCAACATGTACATTCTAAACAGGGGGAAGAATCCTAAGAGCCAGTCAAATCAACTGCTCGCAACTCTCCCAAACACAACTTTCCTGACTCCATGCCTTTCCCAGCATTGTTCCCCCCAACTGAACTGTTCTGACCCTCATGTCAGCCTTTGGCCTCATTCAAGACTGCGCCAAGAATACTTTCATCCTCTCATTGCTAAAGCGCCTTGTAATATTCCCTATAGCACCAATTAACTCGTTCTGTCTGTTATATAGCCACAGTCAGGACTTTACCCCTATGTTCCTCCAGGACTTACACAACATGTAAAAGAGCTTTCCATTTCCTACACTGCCTTGCACATTATATCAAATATTTATGGACTTTGTCAGAACTGGAGAGACCTGGAGGTCTGAGTCTCAACTCTGCCTTTATGGTAAAGCAATCAATGACCACAGAGCTGAAATGGCCTCACTAATAAAACAAACATTAATTGAGCCTCTCCAAGTGGAATACCCACAGTGAACTGAACAAAATTCCTGACCTCAGTGAGCTCACAATCCAGTAGAGAGTGTAATTATAAATGACAATTGCCCAAAAGGGGAAAAAAAGATCCACACTATGATATATAAGGTATGAACAGGGTCCTAACATATTAATAACACAGAAGAGAGCACCTAACTTAGCCTAAAGGTAGGGGAAGGCCCCCTCTGCAGAACTCAACTCAGCTCATGGAATGGTTAGAAAAAAAGAGAAGGGAAGGAAGAATGTAACGAACCAAAGGAACACATATGAGAAGGCAGAGAGATGAGAGAGCCTGGGGCTCCACTTCATTACCGGTGGAGCTTGAAGGGCATGGGGTTGGGGAGGACACGGGAAGAGGATCATTTGCCTCTTTTGAATAAATGAATAAATGCACACAAAAGAAAAAATAATATATGCTTTCTTTGTACTAGCAAGAAAGTTATACTCTATTTGAGGTAATACCGTATTGTTTTGTATTATTGGTTAGGGGTCAGTAAGAGGCAGCTGGAAATAGCACTGGATTAGGAATCAGGAAACCCAGGTTCTAGTCCCAACTTTGTCACTACACAACTGCTCTTGGGCAAAACACTTACACACACCTGGAAAATAAGATGCTTGAACTAGATTTACTACTTTCTCTTCTTACTTGAACATCTAGTTTGACGCTAAAATGGAAGAAGGAACAGATTACTATGGACAAGGATAGACAAGCCAGGTTTTCAGAGTGATAACTTTTTAAAAGGAGGAGTGAGACCGGGTGCACTGGCTTACATCTATAGTCCTAGCACTCTGGGAAGCCAAGGCGGGAGAATCGCTTGAGGCCAGGGGTTCAAGACCAGCCTAGGCATAGTGAGACCCAGTCTCTACAAAAAATAATTTTAAAAATTAGCTGGGCATGGTGGTGTGTGCCTGTAGTCCCAGCTACTTGGGAGGCTGAGGTGGGAAGATTGCTCAAACTCAGGAGTTTGCTTGTAGTGAGCTGTGATCACACCACTGCACTCCAGCCTGGGCAACAGAACGAGACCTTATCTCTAATAAAAAAAGAGGAGTGAGATGCCAAAACCATTGGGTAAAAGTTTGTGGGGGTTACAGCAGACAGGATATGTATATGATCTCAAGATATCACCCCACAAATTATTCAGTTATTAAAGGAGGAAGGTACTTTACAATGTAGCATTAATGCAAAAATATATTTTATATATATATATATATATATTTCCCTGATTCTAATTATGAGGAAACAAAACAAATACAGATTGTGGAACATTATACAAATCATCTAGTCTGGACTCTTCAAAAATGTCAACATCATGAAAGAAAAAAAGGCAAAGGAGCTATTCTAGATAAAAGGACATCAAAGAGACATGACAACAAATGAATATGGACTAAAAATTGTGATACTTTCCTGGAGAGTATGTTAAAATAAAATTAATTTAATTAATCAATTTTAAAAATAAAAAGTAGATGATATGTTTGTATTGCTGTTAAATTCCTTGAGTGTGGCCGGGCGCAGTGGCTCACGCCTATAATCCTAGCACTCTGGGAGGCTGAGCCAGGCGTATCGCTCAAGGCCAGGAGTTTGAAACCAGCCTGAGCAAGAGTGAGACCCCATCTCTACTAAAAATAGAAAGAAATTAACTGGCCAACTAAAAATATATAGAAAAAATTAGCCGGGCATGGTGGTGCATGCCTGTAGTCCCAGCTACTCGGGAGGCTGAGACAGGAGGATCGCCTGAGCCCAGGAGTTTGAGGTTGCTGTGAGCTAGGCTGACGTCATGGCACTCTAGCCGAGGCAACAGAGTGAGACTCTGTCTCCAAAAAAAAAAAAAAAAATTCCTTGAGTGTAATAACGACACTATGCTTATTTAGGAGAACATCCTTATACGTAAGAGATACATGCTGAAATATTTAGGAGTGAAGTATCATTACGTCTGCAACCTACTGTCAAATGGCCAAATGGTCCAGGAAAAAAAGATACATACATATATGTATACACACACACACACCTGTACATATGGAAAAAGAGACAAATGTGACAAAATATTAACAATTGGTGTATCTAGGTGAAAGGTATACAAGAATTCACTGTACTATTTAAACTTTTCTGAGCTGGAATTTTTTCCAAAATATACAAAGTTGCAGGGGAGAAAGATGAGTTAAGAATCAGACAGGCAGAGAAAGGCAAAGGATTCTTCCAAACAGGTACCATGAGGGTTACAGAAATAGCAATTTAAAGACTGAAGAGAATTAAGAAATAAGTTTTAATTGTAGTATATAAGCATAAGGGGTATAAGAGTTTCAGAGATCAACAGAGATTTCAGGAAAAAATGGAATTTTAACTAGGTATTAAAGGCTGAGCAGAGTTTTAGCCAGAACTAAGTACTCTTTAGGACAGGAATGTCAGCAGAGGTGTAACTACACACAGTATGTGCATACATAAACACATACATATATAACATATATACATACATTCATATGCATATACATATATAACATATCATACATTCATATGCATATATATAACATACACATATATTCAAATGCATATACATATATAATATGCAGTTATGAGATTAGCTATTTTAGACAGAAGATAAAAATAGGGGCTAGAGCCAGAGTATGAAGAGCTTTGCAAACTCTAGAAGGATCTGGATTCTATACAATAGTAGGTAATGAGAACTCTTGAAGGTTTTCTATATTTTTCTCCTAAATAATAAAAGTAATGTCTGTTTAATTTAGGAAGTACAGAAGAGTATTAGACAAACATAAAAATCATCCCATTTTTATTAACATTTCAGTGTATTTCCTACCAGTCTTTTATGCAGTGTTTTTTTTGTTTTGGGGTTTTTTAAGAGACAGGGTATTGCTACGTTGCCCAGGCTAGGGTCTAGTAGCTATTCACCGGCGTAATCACAGTGTACTACAGCCTGAAATTCCTGGACTCAGGTAATCCTCCCACCTCAGCCTACCAAGTAGCTGGGACTACAGGTAGGTGCCACCATGCCCAACAGTGCAGTTTTTAAAGCATAGTTGAGAACATGTTGCTCTGTTCACTTAAAATAATCATTTCTCCATGTTATTAAAAACTTTATAGGCCGGGTGCGGTGGCTCATACCTGTAATCCTAGCACTCTGGGAGGCCAAGGCGGGCGGATCGTTTGAGTTCAGGAGTTCGAGACCAGCCTGAGCAAGAGCAAGACCCTGTCTCTACTAAAAAATTGAAAGAAATTAGCTGGACAACTTAAAATATATAGAAAAAATGAGCTGGGCATGGTGGCCCATGCCTGTAGTTCCAACTACTTGGGAGGCTGAGGCAGGAATGATCGCTTGAGCCCAGGAGTTTGAGGTTGCTGTGAGCTAGGCTGACGCCACGGCACTCTAGCCCAGGCAACAGAGTGAGACTCTGTTTCAAAACAAAAAAAAGACAACTACTGTATGATTCCATTCATAAGAGGTACCTCGAGTAGTCAAAATCATAGAGAAGAAAGCAGAGTGATGGTAGCCAGGGGCTGGGGGGAAGGGGGATGGGAGTTAGTGTTTAATGGGTATAGAGTTTCAGTTTTGCAAAAAGAAAAGAGTTCTGGAATGATGGCCCAACAATGTGAATGTATTTAACACTACTGAATTGTATACTTAAAATGGTTAAAATGGTAAATTTTATGTTTTGTGTATTTCACCAAAATTTTAAAAAATAAATAAAAATTTAAATGAGGATATCTGTGTTTTAACCTTTACATGTATTTCTGATTAGTTCCTGAGATCAGATTTCTAGAAGTGGAGCTACTAGGTAAAAAGATATACAAAAAGTGTCAGCTTGTCAAACACTGCCAAACTACCTTCTAGGAAGATTATACCAATTAACACTACCATCAGTATTATAAAAGAGTACTTGTCTTGGACTACACCCTCAGTAATATTCAGTTCAATCATTCAACAATCTCTACTGAGCAGCTATGTGCTAAGCCCTGTTGTAGGCCCTGGGAACACAGCAGTAAACAAGACAGACCAAGTCCCTGCCCTCATGGAGATTACTAGGTTCTGGTGAGAGAGGCATACCAAAAAATAAAAATAAAAATAAAAATAAACAAATAAAGGGTGGGCATGGTGGCTCATGCCTATAATCCTAGCACTTTGGGAGGTCTAAGTGGATCACTTGAGGCCAGGAGTTCAAGACCAGCCTGGGCAACATGCCAAGACCCTGTCTCTACACAAAAAATGTTTTATCAATTAGCCAGGCATGGTGATGCACACCTGCAGTCCTACCTATTCAGGAGGCTGAGGTGAGAGGATTGCTTGAGCCCAGGCATTGGAGGCTACGTAAGTTATGAGTGCACCACTACACTCCCACCCGAGTGACTGGGTGACAGAGCGAGACCCTGTCAAGAAAGAAAAAAAAGAAAAGAAAAGAAAAGAGAGAGAGAGAGAGAGAGAGAGAAAGAAAGAAAGAGGAAGGGAGGGAGGGAGAGAAAGGGAAGAGAAGAAAGAGAGAGAGAGAGAGAGAGAAAAAAGAGAAGAGAAGAGGAAGGAAGAAAGAAAAAAAGATTGATATGTTATAACAGAGGGCTTAGAAGGAAAAAGATAAAGGAAGGGCAGATGAGTGCTCCAGGGAGGGGATGGAGTTTTAAGGACTGCCATGGGCATCCTCACTGACATGGTGACAGCTGTGTAAAGATCTGAAGGAAGGAAGGGGACAAGCTGAAAAGCTATCTAGAGGAAGGGCATGCCAGGGAGGGGGAGCAGCAATTACAAAAGCCCGGAGGCAGAAGTATGCCTGAAGTACCGGCAGTGTTTGAGAAACAGCCAGAAGGCCAGTGCCTGAAGCAAAGAGAGTCAGGAGAAAGAAGTAGGAGATGCAGTCAGAAGGGGCCACACCTCATGGGGCTTGACAGTTAGTTGTACATTGTCATTTTTTTCTATCCTTGCTACTTTGATAGGTAAAAAGATAATATTTTATTATTTCAATTATAGAAGGCTTTTGACAAACTGGTAAGATGAAAGTTATGTGTAAGGATGATCACCCTGATGAACCAGACAAGATAAGGGAAGCCACCTTGGAAGATTTATAATAAGCAAGATAGATTGGTTGATTCATTCATTCATTCATTTAAGATGCATTTATGGAGCACCTAACGCATAGTAGGCACAAATAAGAGGGGCTAAGGGCTGGGACAGTAGCAGTGGGAATGGAGAGAAACCAAAAAGTATAAAAGTCATTTTCAAAAAAGATCAATTAAACTTGGTAACAAGATACAGGGGGGAAAGAGGATAAATTCTACAAGTTACTTGAGAGCAGGGTATATATCTAATTCATCCTTGCATCCGCCACAGCATTTTATCATGATGCTCAATAAATGCTTATGGATTAAAGGATGAGTCAAAGAAAGTTTTCTCAAGATGGGAAAAGACGAGGGAAGGGAGAGAGAAGGACAAAATCTTGGGAAATGCTCAATTAGAAATGGAAGGAAAAATCAGGAATCTAAAAAGGGAAAGGAAGGAGTCAGAGAAACAGGAGGAGAATCAAGACTGTGCTACAGCAAGCTGCAGGAGCCAAGTGGAGAGAAGAGTGGGCTGCATCTTCCGCTAAACCCAGCAAAGGAGCCAAGAAAGCTAGGAAGGTGGCAGTAAAGGAAGTCACTGGCTATGACAGTGTGAAGCCAGATTGTACAGGATAAAAGATGTAGCCGAGGGCAAGGAAAAGGAAGTAACTAGCTATTCTTGAAGAATAGCTTCTTCTCTTGAACAGTAAGGATCCTCTAAGACATAGGCCTCTGCTAGAAATGCCTACTTAGCCCCTGACTGTGCACAATAAGGAAATATTTACAACATTCAACCTAGCTGGGAGCCTCAAACAACTGGGTGAGTCAAATAAACGCAGGAAAGATCCTATCTATACCATGCATGGAAAAGGCAGCAAATCTTCACATTTGCTACTAATATCGGGTTTGTTAAGTGGCATTGAGAGGTCACAGAAAAAGTAATAACTGCTGCTTTTTTTGGATATTTAGCTAATGTGAGATAAACCAGCTTAAATCAATTAAGGTGCCTTCACTGCTTGTTTTAGTCTCTGTAATTCCGAGTAGAGGCTCTCCTCAAATATCCAGAGATGTTTGGTTGCCCATTCGCATTTCAGAGTGAGGAACTAAATGCTTGCTAGAAGTTCTGTGTCACTGAGGAGCTTCACTGTAGAGAGTAATCAGGTCAAAACTGTGATGTGTTTTTAATATCAAAGAACTGAATAAATTTGTCTGTCTAATATGCATATGACTCTTTAAGAGCAATGCTGTTTGTAAGTAAGGCAAACATCAATTTCTCTTCCGAAAATGCTTAGTTTACTTGAGAAGTTAGCTAAGGAATAGAGGCAAAATCCTCATCACTACTTTATGGCATTTTAACACAGACTTTAGTAAAGACACCTAAATAACAGGTAATTTACCCTAGAAATAGTTAGATACAAAGTTTATGTACACATCCAGGAAAAGAAAGAAAAAAATCACATCTTTTCATCTGTCCGAAAATATGTATAATTTTATAAGAGTATAATAAAACCAAATATCTGATCCTTATCAAAATTAAAAGGTCTTTTTATTTGAGCAACATGCATAAGATAAAAAACTACTAACTGAGCTTCAAGCACAAGGGTTCCAGAACGGGTATTTTATCCTTTTGTCTCCTTTTGATAATCATGATGAAGATTTAGAGTGATGATTTCTTTAGATAAAAGGAAGCACTAGTTTCCAGAATCTCAGTGTCCCCAAAAAAGAGGTATCTTGGGATTATAGCTTTATGCTGAAAGGACAGATCTAGTTGAAACTCAACCACTTCACCAACCTTTTGTTTCATTAGTGCTGTCGCAGAAGTATCAAAAAGCTGCATCATAGGCAGACTACATACAAATCTTTAAAAAACTAGATTTTGTCACTTAATAACATGTTCTGAAAACAAATGCAACCCCAAAACCTAAATTCCTTAATTTACACACAAAATTAATTTCACTAAACTGTTGCGCACACACGCGCGCACGCACACACAACCTTATGGACTTTAAAATACTATTCATCTTTCATCCCAAACAGGATTCCAATGAGAAGGGGAAAAAATGGCACAAATGACGGTATGGCTATATCATGGACGAAATATCCCAAATCTCCCAAGATGAAAAGAGTGAATTTCACCTAAATACACTGAATTTCAATTAAATACCTAAATTAATGATTTGAGTTACAAAGTTTACACTTTAATAACATTTTAATGGATTTATTTCCCAAAAAATTACAAAATACATGCTTAAAAAAAAACTTGGAGCAACACATAAAAACATACTTCCTCCCCCGAAACCCACCATCAAGAGATAGTCACTGTTAGTTAACATTTTAGTAAATGTTCTTCTACTTGTTACAGGTAAATGTATATATACACGAACAAGCAAATAAACATTTTAAAGAACAAACCTAAGCAAAAGATGGTCCATACAATATGATTATAAGAGTATTAAAAATAGTTGACTTGCTTCCAGCAGAATCTCACTCTCCCACTCTAATCCTCCCACCCCACTACACCAAAAAAAAAAAGCACCAAGAGCAAAGAGTTTCATTCTGTCTTTTCTGGTTACCTGGAACCCAAACACTCAAAGGATCACATCGATGATGGCAATATGAAATACAGACTGACTAAAAGTCAGGGTTTTTCCTCTGCTCAGTAATCAAATCTAGAGAGATGAAATTATTCCTGCCAAACTTTAAATCAAGGAGGAACATGAGTTACTAAAGGAAACAAGTCTTGAAAGAGATAAGAGAGCACGTTGTCTTGTACTAGCTGTTTTTCGTTTCAATTTTACCTCTTAAAACCTGCTCAAATATTTCCATCTCTTGCATGATTCTCAAAAGCCCAAATGCCATTCTGCAAAGGCTCCAAGTTGAGTCAGCACATTGTTTTTCTGATTGCAGATGGGCAAATGGAAAAACTGAGGCTTTGCACGTCCCCATAAAGATCAGGTGATGCCCTCAGTCTGTCTTTGCTAGCAAGGGAAAACATTCTCCCTCTCAGATTACCAGTCCCCCACCCCCAGGGTGTGTGGACTCGTGTGTGTGTGTGTGTGTGTGTGTGTGTGTGTTTGTACACACACACACACAAATCAGAGCATTTCATTCTGTCTCTTCTGGTTACCTGGAACCCCAAAACCTCAAGGATCATACTGATAATGGCAATATGAAATGCAGAGTGGCAGAAAGTCAGGGTTTTTTCTAGTCTCTGCAAAGTAATCCAAAGAAAACCCTTGATAAAATGATCCGGAGAAGAAAGCTACAAAACCATTTAAATATTAGCCAAACAGTCTTTTCTGTGCTCATCTCCTAGCTCAAATCCCCAGACTGACACAAAGCCACTCTACACAGCAGATAGAAACAGATTAACTTTTAAACTCCCAAGCTCCAGCCAATCATATTTTTTGTCTTGATTGACATTTCCTACAGCCTATTCTTCTTTCCCTATACCTAATTTGGAATAGAAAATCTACTCTTTCCTGTCAAATTTCCTAAAGAATGACAATGTCAATAACCAATTGTGTGTACCTGACTCTCTATATATGACAGTGGCAAGTAAAAATGCCCAAATTTTTTAAAGAAAAAAAATCCACTACAATCAAATGAAACAAATAAGCATAAGATAACCCCCAACACATTCAGGATTTTAAAAAGTATTTTTCTATTTTAAGAACCACTTGTTACCTAACAAACAAGTTCAGCAAGGTTGCAGGATACAACATCAATAAATCCCTTGTATTTCTATATACTAGCAATGAACAATCTGAAAATGAAATAAAACAATTCCATTTACAATAGCATCAAAAAATAAATAAAACACTGGGCTGGGCATGGTTGCTGACACCAGTAATCCTAACACTTTGGGACGCCAAGGCAGGAGGATTGCTTAAAGCCAGAAATTCAAGCCCAGCCTGAGCAAGAACAAGACCCTGTCTCTACAAAAAATAAAAAAATTTGCCAGGCACACATGCCACTGTAGTCCCACCTACTCAGCAGACTGAGGCAGGAGGATCACTTGAGCCCAGGAGTTTGAGGTTACAATGAGCTATGATGATACCACCGCACTCAGCCCAGGCTGAGTGAGACACTATCTCAAAACAAAACAAAACAAAACAAACTAAATAAATAAAATACTAACGAATAAATTTAACAAAAAGACCACAAGTATACTGAAAACTATAAAATGTTGTTGAAAGAAATTAAAGAAGACTTAAATACATGGGAAGACATCTCTGTTCATGGATGGAAGATGTAATATTGTTAACATTGCAATACTCCCCAAATTGATCTACAGACTCAATGCCACTGTCAAAATTCCAGATTCCGTTTTTTACAGAAATGGGCAAGTTTATCCATGAAAACTTCCTGACAGCCAAAATAATCTTGAAAAAGAACACAAGTTGGAAGATTCTAACTTCATAATTTCAAAACTTATCACAAAGCTACAAGAATCGAAATAGTGTGGTACTGCCATAAGATTATAGATCAGTGTAACAGAATTTAAGGTCCAGAAATAAACCCTCACATTTATAGCCAAATGATTTTTGAAAAAGATGTCAAGACAATTCCATGGAGGAAAAAAAAATAGTCTTTTCAACAAATGGTGCTGGGATAACTGAACATCCACATGCAAAAGAATGAAGTTAGACCCCTACCTCACACCATATACAAAAATTAACTCAAAATGGATAAATGGCCCTAATGTAAGAGCTAAAACTATTAGAAGAAAATATAGGCATAAACATCTATTGCCTTGGATTAGGCAACGGTTTCTTAGAAATGACACCAAAAGTATAAACAACAAAAGAAAAAAATGATACATTGGACTTCATCAAAATTAAAAACTCTTCTGCTTCAAAAGTTACTGCCAAGAAAGTAAAAAAGACAACTTAGGATGGGAGAAAATATTTACAAATCATACATCTGATAAGTGATTAGCATCCAGAATATAAAAAGAACTCTTACAATTCAGCAATAAGAAGACAAATAACTGAATTTAAAAACGGGCAAAGGAACTAGAAAGACATTTCTCCAAAGATCTAAAAATGGCCAACAAGCACATGAAGAGATGCTCAACATCATTAGCTATTAAGGAAATACACATCAAAACCACATGAGATACCACTTCACACTCAACTAGGATGGCTGTAATTTTAGAAAAAGGGGGAGAGTGGCAATAACAAGTGTTGGTGAGGATGTGAAGAAACTGGAAGCCTCACACATTGTTGGTGGGAATGTAAAATGGTACAGCCACTTCGGAAAACAGTTTGGCAGTTTCTCAAAAAGTTAAAATAGAGTTACCATATGACCCAGCAATTCTACTCCTATGCATATCCCCAAGAGAATTGAAAATGTATGTCTGCATAAAAACTTGTGCACCAGTGTCCACAGCAGCATTATCATCATAGCCAATAAGTAGAAACAGCCTAAATATCCATGAATTGATGAATGGATAAACAAAATGTGGTATATATCCATACAATGGAATATTTGGCCATAAAAGGGAATAAAATACTGATACATGCTACAACATGGATGAATCTGGAAAATATATGCTACTTTTTGCTTTTTTTCTTTCTTTTTTAGAGATGGATTCTCTGTCACCCAGGCAAGAGTGAAATGGCATGATGACAGCTCACTGTAGCCTCTGACTTCTGGGCTCAAGCAATCCTCCCACCTCAGCCTCCCAAGTAGCTAGGATTACAGGCATGCACCAAGAAGCCAGTCACTAAAGGCCACATTTCATTTACCTGAAATATCCAGAATAGGCTAATCCACAAAGATAGAAAGTAAATTAGTTAGTGGTTGCCAGGGATTATGGGGAACAAGAAATGGAAACATAATGCCAATAGGTATGGAGTTTCTTTTAGGAGTGATGAAAATGTTCTAGAAGTAGACAGTAGTAATAGCTACACAACCTTGTGAATATACTAAAAACCCCTAAATCATATCCTTTGAAAGGATGAATTTTATGGTATGTGAATTATTCCTCAATTTTTAAAATTGAGAAAAGAACCATTTGTTTCAGCAGTAAAATGCTCCTAAGGAGAAATGGAATATTGTGAGTTCCTTAACATGAGCAAAGATTAGTTTTCCTAAGAGCAGGACTCATAATGTTCTTAGCAGATTTGAATTTTTTCCAGGTATATCATGTACAAAGTTAACAAAGTATTTGCAAAGAATGGCTATGATCACCACTCCCTAACGCATCAACCCTTTTTACTTTTTCCACATTCCCTTCCAGTTTATACAAGTGTATATTCTTACCTGTGTATAATCCACGCCAATAATCAGTGTAAATTTTCCTATATTGCTACATGACCTTCAAAATTATCATTAAATGATTGCAATTAGTTGACATTTATCATTTTCCTAACTCTTTCCGCTCCATGTCCTGCCTTAAAGTGTTAGATATTTATTTCCAATTTTTCACTGCTTATAGATAACAATGCAATATATTTGCAATATGAAAAGCTAACATAGCTCCCTTCTTGTCTTGAATCACTGAATTAAGATTTCCATGGAAAAAATTACTAAACCAAAAGGTAAGACATTTTTATGACTCCTAGTTGCCTTCCAAAAGTATTATAAATTTACACTGTTATAAGCAACACAAACCTGCTATATTAGATGTTATCATTTTTTATGCTTTGGATGTAATCAATGTTAAAATATTTTATCAGAGTAATTGAGATCTTCCTTTAGTCTTAAAACCTTGGTTACTTAAGGGCCTCCAAAATCCATGAGCACTTGCTCTGTTTCTTTTTAAAATTCTTGTCTTTTTCAGTCACCTATGGTTAAAAAGAATGAAGAATTATCTTAAACTGAGTATTCTTACTCTAAGGAAAGTAGAACATGTAATATATCCTTCTGTTTTTCTTAAAATATACACATGCATGCAGCCATCTTATCAAGTAACAGCAACTGCTAGAAAAGCAACAGAGCCTACAATTCAAACACAATAAAAAGGAAAAGAAAAAAAACCTATAGTAATTATCCACTTTTAAAATTTCAACATCTGTAACAACTATCAATATAAGCACATATGCCCAAGGTGTCTGTGACTACCAATCTCTAGTCTAGATAAAGATCAAGAACAACCGCTATGGTGTGAATATGCTCTCTCCAAAATTCATGTTGAAACTTAATCCCCATTGTGGTGGTATTAAGAGGTGGGGCCTTTGGGGAGTGATTAAGTCACAAGGATGGAGCCCTCACAACTGGATTAGTACCTTGATAAAAGCACTGGAGGAACTACTAGCTCAGGCCCTTTTTGCCCTTCGACTCTTCTGCCATGTAAAGATGCAGCAAGAAGGCCCTCACCAGATACCAAATGCCAGTGCCTAAATCTTGGACTTGCCAGCCTCCAGAACTGTGAGAAATAAATTTCTACTATTTATAAATTACCCAGTCTGTGGTATTTCATGATAGCCATATGGATAAACTAAGACAACAACCAAAAGCCTATAGAAAGAATTGTTATGATAAAAATAATGGTTAACTAAGCACTAAGTACTATTAGAAACATTTTTATATTCCATATTGCATTAATTCTTATAATAGTAAGGACCATATGAGTTAGGAAATATCTCCATTTTACTATGAAAAAAAGTCAAGCTTAAAGAGGGTAAGTTATTTGTCCAAAGCAGATCCAGGAAGAGTACATTGTTCTTAACCTTTCCATTAGTAGGTAGTCTCCTCCCTACAGCATGTGAATTTAAAAAGAAACATTCCCACCTAAGTCTGACAGCAAGGTGGTTAAGATGATGTGAAGATCTCACCACCTTACAGCAGTATTTATGATCAATGTAAAATAGGGAGAGGGCTTAACATCCCCACTATCCATCAACACCTAAGCCAGCCTACAAACATATGTAGATCGTGTGATCTACATGACGATCTCTCTTTTAGCCTCCTAGCTCCCCCTTCCAAAGTCTGCTACCCCATCATCCTTCTGTATAGACTCTCTAGAGTTGCCAATGTACGTGACATTAAAAGAAAGAATGCTTCTTATTGTCTCTCCTTTTCAGTGTTGGTATGATTTGGGGTTTCTTATTGGAGTGTTCTAAAGAAAAAAAGATGAAATGACAATATTAAAATAAATTTTTTTTTTTTTTTTGAGACAGAGTCTCACTCTGTTGCCCAGGCTA
>VBSM01003143.1:15066892-15081211 GCA_008086735.1 Cheirogaleus medius
AGCTGGGACTACAGGCATGTGCCACCATGCCCGGCTAATTTTTTCTATTTTTATTAGAGACGGGGTCTCACTTTTGCTCAGGCTGCTCTTGAACTCCTGAGCTCAAGTGATCCTCCTGCCTCGGCCACCCAGAGTACTAGGACTATAGGCATGAGCCACCGCTCCCAGCCATGGAAGAGAATATATTTATAGCCGCCTTTAGTAGTCAGTCCAAAGGTTCCTGCAGCTCTGCAGTAGCTATTCTAGGATCACATACAGAGGCAAACAGGAGAAACACCCAATAAAGCAAATATCTTAACATATTCCATGACAATTGTCACTCTCATATTTACTATGTTTTACAAGCTGAGAGAGAAAAGAATCCATATCTAGAGTATTCCTGTCTCTCCCCCTTTTTGCCATCACTTTTTAATTTCTGGATAAACTAAAAGAGTTTGAACTCTCAGTTCCAGAGGGAAAGAACAGGACTGGCCAAGCGTGGTGGCTCACGCCTATAATCCTAACACTTTAGGAGGCCAGGTGGGAGAATGGCTTAAGGTTGGGATTTCGAGACCAGCCTGAGCAAGAGCTATCAAAAATAGAAAACAGCCGGGCGTGGTGGCGAGCACCTATAGTCCCAGCTACTTGGGAGGCTGAGGCAGGCGGATCCCTTGAGCTCAGGAGTTTGAGGGTGAGCAATGATGATGCTGGGCAATAGGGGGAGATCATGTCTCAAAAAAAAACAAACCAGGACTGATCCCATGCTAAAAGATAAGTTATCTCACTCTTCCCCTCACCTTCAGCACTTGATACACCTCCTGCAGCACATGTTGTTTATCAGGCACAAGGTTAATAACACAATTTGATCTAAAAAAGAACAGATGGAATGTCAAGCAATTTTACACACTATTTCAGACATCTTCAAATCTTTTTAGTCCCTAAAGGTGGCTTCTACCATTTTGTCCAAGCTATACCATTCTTCCTGCCTCCCTCCTCTCTTACCAATACTCAATTCTTCCCCAACATAAGGGAGATAGGCAGAGTGTTTAGAATCTCTATAAAATGTTAGCAAATTTGAATGTGTAGAAAAAAAAAATATCAGACATGATTCTTATTTGTTTCTGACCAGATGTTCACCATTCAACAAGATGAAACCTGGGACCAGATTCCTACTGCACAAGGCATTTCTTATGCCCCACGTAAATAGGCCAAGTTCCTCGAAGACGGCTTTCTTAAGGTTGTCACTTGGGCATGATTTCACAACAACTCATAGGGAAAAAAGAAACATAGAATCCTATAATTTGCCATGAAAATATTACTAAAGATAACAGGTCAGTGTGTATTGTAAGAGCAGACTTAGTGGTCTTGACAGTGTTTTGGGTTCAACGGTTTAAGGTGCAAGTAAGTTTTCTCTTGGCCTAGTGTGTTCTGAGGCAAGTGGGCTACAAGCAGCTCAGACCAGGTCCCCCTCCCTCTATTAAGACATGCTAAGTTTAGATTAACACCCTAAATGAGAGTCAATTAGGCAAAAAGTGGTGATGTTTGTGTGTTCAAATGGAAATGGACTATACTTGTGGCAGTAAGGATAATAACCTACATAACAACATCATAACTCTCATTCTTGACTCCAGCCTCTCCCAACTTCTCAATGCAGCCATGAATAAAAGTCACATTGGGTGCCTGGAAGCCAAATTTTTCCATGTGATAGTCAAGATACTTTTTAGCCACTTCCACCTAAAGGAAGAAAAATATAGATGTGATAATCAAATATTTTTAAAATGTTCTACTTTTTTCCTAAAAATTTCCTATTATTTAATATTACCAGAATGTACTTCCCCCAGATTATTTTGAGTAAGTAGACAAGGTTCCTATGGACACATAGGAGATACTGCAGCCTGGGACATAAACTCCCTGCTACATGCGTTTTGCTTAAACAAACTTCATTGAATAAAAAAAGTCGTTCAGCACAGATGGCAGAAGGAAGGAAAAGATCAAACTCCATTGGGCTGTCATGATATTTATATATCAGATCAAACCTCTGACTTTGTGTTCTCCCATAAGAACCCATAATTGTCAAAGTTCTCAGCTTCCAGGACACAAAGTGCTAGTGGTACAAGTGAGCATTGCTAAATAGCGGTCTTGTAAATTATCTTTGAAGGGTCACAAAGAAAGAAACTTTATCTCTAAAAAAGTGCTTTTGAAATTTTTTTCCTCCTTGTCCTCCAAATCATTGCCTCACCTGATCTTTGGTCATGTCTATTCCAGTGATGTGCCCCTTCTCACCAACCAGCTGACTAAGCGCATAGCAATCTCTGCCACTTCCACTGCCCAGATCCAAAATCCAGCAGTTTTCTAGATGCTCAGGGATGACCATACCACAGCCATAATACCTGGGAAATGGAAGACACACGTTTTCCCCAGAGACTATAAGACATGGAACCACTAAACCTTATACATCTTTCCTTTCTTCCTTCCTACTTCCCTCCTTTCCTTCCATCATTCACTCATATTTCTCTTTAGGTGTTTAGTCTCCACCACTAAACTGGACGCCCTGAGAGGGCTGGGACTGTATCTGCTTTAACACAGTAGCATTGAGCATTGTGGCAGATACTAAGACTTATATAAGCCATCTAAAATATTTGTTCAATGAATACATTTAGGCATTCGTCGAGCATCTAATTCAGGCCCAGGACTGTGCTAGCTATTGAGGAAGAAATGTAAGATTCTGTCCTCTGGGTGTATTTACTCTAACTAGGGAGGTAAAACGTGGGCACAGAAAACAGGGACTGGCCACCATGCGTGGCCTCATTGGAGCTTCTTAAACAGAGCAGGAGGATGATCAGTGCTGACCTTCAATAGGATTTTTACAATAGACAAGGCAAGCCGGGTGGATTGGTGGCGATGGGTGATAGGTTAATTTCCTAGTGACTGGCATCACTGTCTTTCCAGAAAGCTGCAGTCTGGGGTCTTCCTGGGGGCAGCACAGGGCACTCTACCTGAAGGCTACTTCTTCATGCACATTTTGCAAGGCTTCCCGAATGTGCTTGGGGACCAGTCTAGCTGCGGTGACACAGGCATTGGTCTGGAGGTCTGCGGACTTCTTCAGCACCTGTCCATAGTAGGTCTGATCCAGCGGCCCAGAGTGGAAGGAGAGGTGAGAAGGGGAGGGAGAAGTGAGAAGGGGAGGGAGAGGTGAGAAGGGGAAAGAGCTGCAGCTGGTGTCTGCAGCGCGAGGGCCCCCTATCCCCACTTGGCCCACCTCTGTTCCCGCCAAAGTTCGAAGGCCACACCCTGCCTTGTCCCCACTCCAGGGGTCCGGGGCCCGGCAGAGGCGCGGGCCAGGCCGGGCTGCCATAGGCCTAGGCTGCACCTCAGCCGTCCAGGCTCTACAGCTCTCACCTGCACGTACTCCCGGATCTCGGCGTCGCGGGGGGCGGCCACTGTCGGGAGGGGAAAGGTAGCTGAAAAGACGGGGTGGGGCACCACGAGATAGAGGGGTGGTTAAGAGGCAGGCAGCGGGCCGAGGGCTGCCGGGAGGACTAAGGTCTCTCGGCGCAGCTCTGGGGATGGCACACGCCCGCGGAGCTGGACCGGGTCCGGGCTGGGGGCTACCCCTGAGGCCGGGGATGGAGGCGGGGTGCGCACTCACTGTTTCCTCCGCCTGGGGGCTCCCGGACCGAGACCTCTCGCAGCCAGCTCCCCGGGCCTCGCCCCAGGGCTGGCAGGCAGGCCAGATCCCCGCCCCCGCCCGGGCTGCACCCACGCGCTGACCTCCCGGCCTCGCGCAGCCGCGCGGGCCCATTGTCAGCGTGGTAGCCCTCCAGTCTTTCCAGCCAGGAGGACGCTATTCCTACTAAGTAGCACCTTCCTTTATTGCCCCACTGTGATTTCCAGTGATAATCTGGTATTCAGCCTTCAATGAACACCTTCAATGAATATATAATGATTTTTCCCCCTTTTTGGGAATGAAATCATCTTTTCTCAATCCAGTTTTTAAAGTCAGGTTTATTGAGGTATAATATACATTCCGTAAAATTTACCTTTCTTTAGTGTACAGTCCTGTGAGTTCTGACAAACGAATATGTCACCACAATTGAAACTAAAACAGTTCTCTCGCCCAAAAGTGTCTTCGTGTCCTTTTGTCCTTCCTCCTCCCACCCACAGCTCTTAGGCAACCACGGATCTGTTCTCCCTCCTTATGCCGCCTTTCCCTGTAGCTGTTCTCTGCCTATTTTCAGTTGTATTTAGGAAAGCAACTTTGATAAATTCATTTTTACCTCTAGTAATTTTTGGTCAATTCATAACGTGTTTTCTAGGTATTGTCACTTCATCTTGCAGAAAGCATTTTTAAATTATTTTTACTTCCACCATTATATTTGTGTTTCTTATCTTGTTTTGTGGTTGTAACAAACATTCTAGTCATTAGGATGGTAAAGAGTTAGGGAAATACAAGTGAAAGGATATCTAAATGGAAGACATGGACTCCTTCACTGAATTATGCCCATTTTTCAATGTCATCTGCCAATAACACAAAAATTTTGTTGAAATCCAGCTACTAAATTTTCATCTTCCCTGATGTCAATTAGTTGTTTAATAGGAAGGTGCTGTCTTTTTATATTTTCCACAAATTAAACCCATGGAAACAATCTTTGCTGGAATATTTTCATAGGTTAGAATACTTCCAACTATTAAGTACATAAAACTTAGTGTTTTTATAGATATCACTTAGTTTTTTTTGGCAATCATATAATGGTGAAAACACTCCTAAATATTAATTTTCAAAATAGTCTTTCCATAAAATGAGTTCCTTTAGAAAAGCAGTGATTTAAAGGGGCAGATGAATGGCAAGGAAAGGACTCTATCATTTTCACTTGTGTCTGTTTTGTTATATTATCTTCAGTCTGTGGTTTAGTTACAAGATTCACCTGATAACCCTTCAATCTACCTAACCACACACAGATAAGCTGCAATAAAGCAAACCACTATCAACTTAAATTGAGTTATTCTCACTTTTCCCTCATGGTATCTGATGTGCTGGCCTGTTTTGCTGTGACCATCATGCATTCTGATTGCGGGTGTTTTTTGTTTTTTGTCTTACTCTCACCCCTTCTAAATGACAGGTATACTATGTATCTGTATACTAGGTAGACCAATTAGGGTTCTCATATCAAGCCATATTTTAAATGTTGGCAAAAACTAATTTTTTAAGATAAAAATAAACATACATAGAAATTTACATGTTTTCTTCCCTTACCTCCAAGGAAGGCCTTGTGCATACGGCCACACATTCCACTTTGAAAGCTACTGGTGTGATGCTTCCAGGATGTCCCAGAAAGGCAGATTTTGGTTCATGATACAGAACCATCTTTCAAGAAGTGGAGCTTTTCCAGAATGGCCAGTATCTCTAAGTAAAGGACTCCCCAAACATTGGACAGATTCAGGCAGAAGCTAGATGAGCAGATGAATGATTACTCACCAGAGAGGGAGCAGCAGGGGTAAATGGAGGGATTCCATTACTCCCAAGATCCTTTCCTTTTCTAAGACTTTTTTAGTATTATGTTAAAGACTGGAAATGACAGGTGGCACCCTTGTTTCTATTTATAAGGGAAATAACAGGTAACAGAGAGTTAGACTAATAGTCAAAAGGCCTCCTGGCAAACTCAGTGACCTTGGGCAAGTCATTTCATCTCCCTGGCTGTGTCTTTTCATCTGTAAAACATGGGGCCAGAATTTAGTAACTTTTAAGGCCCCAACAACTCTAATTTTCTGGGGTTCTATGACTCTCTCTTCTTCACCAAATATTACATTGGTTCTTGGGTTTTAAAATGTACTCGTTAGAAAGAAAGAAATTCTTTTTGTTTTTTTATTTGAAATCAAAGTTGAATTTTAAATGCCTTTTTGGTGTATATTATAGTGATATAAGATTTTATTATTTCCTGTAATCCTAGCACTCTGGGATGCCGAGGCGGGTGGATCGCTCAAGGTCAGGAGCTTGAAACCAGCCTGAGCAAGAGTGAGACCCCGTCTCTACTAAAAATAGAAACAAATTAATTGGCCAACTAAACATACATATAGAAAAAATTAGCCGGGCATGGTGGTGTGTGCCTGTAGTCCCAGCTACTTGGGAGCCTAGGGCAGGAGGATTGCTTGAGCCCAGGAGTTTGAGGTTGTTATGAGTGTGAGCTAGGCTGATGCCATAGCACTCCAGCCCGGGCAACAGAGTGAGACTCTGTCTCAAAAAAAAAAAATTTATTATGTCTTATTAATGTAATGTGTTTTGTAGCTATTGTATCAACTTTGCAATTCTGAAATTACTTGAGTTATTATTCAAAATATTTCTCTATTCAATTTTTCTAAGGTTTTTTCAGTATTTTTACATCCATATTTATAAAAAAGAATCACCTAACTTTTCTTACATCATCTTGCTTTTTATTTTTTAAAATAAAAATCACATTTATTTCATCAAAAGAATTAGTGTTTTACTATCATTTTCTATATCCTGGGAGTATATGAAAATGATTTGTTCTGTGACAGTTTGTAAAAGTCTACAGAAACCTATCACAAGCAAATGCTATTTTAATTGCTTATTCTTTGACAATATATGAATTATTTCTCATAACCAATCTGGACATATTTTTTTTTAAATGCCAGTTTTATAATATTACATCTTTATAAGGAGCCATTTTTATATTAATCAAATTTTCAGCAGCAAGTTGAGAGACAATGCTTTTCAAATCTAATTGATTTATTTTATGTATCTCCTACTCAATTATTAATTTAGTGATTTGTACTTTTATGGTTGAGCTAACACTTTACCAATTTTATCTATAAGAACTATTTACTCACACCTGTAATCCTAGCACTCTGGGAAGCCGAGGTGGGCGGATCACTCAAGGTCAGGAGTTCGAAACCAGAGTGAGACCCCATCTCTACTAAAAATAGAAAGAAATTAATCTGCCAACTAAAAATATATAGAAAAAATTAGCCGGGCATGGTGGCGCATGCCTGTAGTCCCAGCTACTCGGGAGGCTGAGGCAGAAGGATCACTCCAGCCCAGGAGTTTGAGGTTGCTGTGAGCTAGGCTGACGCCATGGCACTCTAGCCCAGGGAACAGAGTGAGACTCTGTCTCAAAAAAAAAAAAAAAAGAACTATTTAATGGTTTTTATAATTTTTGTTATTCGTGCTTAGTTTTATTATTTCCATTTTTATTTCTTTTATTTTCATTCTAAATTCTAACTGTAAAGCCCTTTAAAAAAAACAAAAAGAGCAGAAGATATTAGAAAAATTATTTTAAAAAAAGAAAAATTAAATTTATATATTTTAAAATTTAAAAAAAACACCAAAAACATTTGTTTCCACTCTTATCCCTAACAGAGATTAAAAGCATGATTATTTTCTTCTAGTACTGCTTTGGTATAATCACGTACATGGACTTTGCATAGAATTTGAATTTTCATTATTTAAAAAATATTATCCTCTAGCATATCCTCTACAATCTAGATGTTACTTAAATATAATTTTTGTTTCCATATTTTTAATTATCATTTAA
This sequence comes from Cheirogaleus medius, assembly GCA_008086735.1. Taxonomy (NCBI): domain Eukaryota; kingdom Metazoa; phylum Chordata; class Mammalia; order Primates; family Cheirogaleidae; genus Cheirogaleus; species Cheirogaleus medius. The sequence continues at coordinate 15,074,422 of VBSM01003143.1, forward strand.
TTCTATGTATGTTGTTTATTTCTACAAAAAATAAGCCATTGAATTATGTATATGTATACATTTCCACCTGTTTTCACATTTCTACCTGTTTTCACATTTCTTGCTACTTTTCCTTCATGTATTTTGGAGTTATATTCTTTAATGTGACTAAATTCAGCGACTAACTTGTATCTTTATTTACTATTAAAATTTTGATTGTGAAATTTATTTGAACAGATACAACATAAGCAATCATTGCTTCTTTAATATTTGTTCCAGCATAAAGAAAACTTAGACCATACCTTCATTTTAATTTTTTATCTTAATTATTTATTTGTTTCTTGTAATGGTTAGACTAAGTTTTGTCTCCTAAATTGGTGGCCTTTCTTTATAAAGGTAAATTGAGCCCATTTACATTAATATTATAATTACTGATAAATGTTTATAGAATTAATGTATAAGTAAATGCCTTTTCAGACATTGTACACCTAGTTTTTTTAACTTTAAGTTAATGTCCATATGAATAATGAGACAGAAATGTAATTAGATATGCTTAGTTGATGATTTGACAATAACAATATGAATTAAATTGAACTGACTCTTATTTGCTCTTTTTTCTTTTTAATTACTATGAGTACATAATAGGTGTATATCTTTCTAGGGTTGCTCTTTTTTCTTTCAGTGAAAACACTATTTTCTTATGTTAGCTTTCTCTCAATCCCCTTACTAAATAAAGACCTGAACTAGAACAAGATAGAGTTCCATTTTAAATTCAAACAAATATATTCAGGTTTGACAACAGATTCATGGTAATATCATTTAACAAGATGAATTCAAAAAACATAAACAAATTGAAATGTTAAGGATTTCTCCATTGCACAATCCCATGCCACAATCACTCATAACTCATAATCAATCAATTGCCTTAACATTTGGCAGTAACATCATACAAATGAATTTGCTGATGATTAGCAAAAGTACAAAATAACCCAAGGTCACCTAATCAAGGATAAAAACAATAAAGAAACCCTAGGAATGCAGGTCAAGGCAAGAGACTACAGCTGGGCAGATATGATACCACTTGTCTAATTTTCATTTAGGAATTTGCTACAACAAATAAAGTAAGTATCTCCTCTGAGTTAGTAGAAAAGAAAACAACCAGGTATTACCTATCACCATTTGGTGACCATCAAATTAAAATATTTCCTAAATGAATGATTAAAATTTTAAAAGTCTTTAAAAAGAATGTTAATCATTCTCATGTGTTCACAATAGCTCCATTTTTGATATTCAGCATTTGCTTAAGTATTGCAATTTAGAAAATATAGCTTTTGACACATTAAAAGTTCTAAAGCTGGGCACAGTGGCTGGCACCTATAATCCCAGCTACTAGGGAGGTTGAGGCAGAAGGAATGCTTGAGGCCAGGAGTTCCAGATTAGCCTGGACAACACAGCAAGATCCTGTCTAAAAAAAAATTCTATAGGAAAAACTAGGATGTCTTTTAATTTAAACAATTAGAGCAACTTAAAAAATTCAGGAAGAGGATGGGTTAGTCCAATTTGAGAACTGTTTCCAAAATTTAGCCCCCACCTAGCTTCTTTTCAGGAGAAACTGTACATCAACACAAATCTTTGATAACTTAACTTTTGGAGAAGAAAATAGAGAACTAAACCCAGAGCATTATGGTTGTGTAAGATATTTCCTCCTCAGCATTAGGCAAAGAAGTGCTATTGTGCTCTTATATGCCATTTTATTTCAACAGATGATTCAACTGGTCTTGTAGATCTGACGACTGTTCAACACTAGAAATTAGAATAGAGAAAGAGTTTATCTGAAATGAACAATGAAGACATCTCTTTGTACAAACTATTTATATTTTAATGTATAAATGCTGTTTCAGCTAAATAAAAATTTATACTGGTCCACTTGAGTCCCAGAAGTGTTTAAACTATGAAGAAAGGTTTGCAATGCCACTTATTAGTATAAACAATATGGCAAGGGACAAATTTAATCCACTTTAGAAAACAAGGCTATTTAATGGTTTTAGTACATTTACTCTACTTCATGAATATTACTAATGTAAAAAGTTTTCTTTCTATTCCTTAAGGTTGGCATTTATACCCTGTAACTTTTAGAAACCCTATACTAGCAGTGAATTGAGTCACTGCATGCCTTTGAAATACATTGTATTCTTTAAATCCTGAAAGAGCTATTCCAGAGCATAGGTCAATTTAAGGACATGTGTTAACCAGAGTTTTATATTGGTCCTGGGCCCAGTAGTATAATTCCCCCCAGCCTGCTTCAGTTGGTTTCCTACTCCCCTGCCTTTGGGTTTACTTACTTCTTCTGAATAGCTTCTTGCCTAAATCAGAAAAAGAAAGAGGAAAATAAACATAAGAAAACCCAGTGAACTAGTTGGCCAGACGTATACAGCATAGGCAGAACAAATTTCCAGCTTATGTCACATTCTATATTTCTGTCAATCCTATCCTAACTATTGAACAGCGTTTCCTATCTGAGTGCAGAGCTGCTGAAAAGAAGGATTCTAAACCTAAAGAGGTAATAATATGTTTTCAGAGTGAGGGATGTGGGCCATCAAACTACATGCATGGCTCAAATTACATCTGAGTATATGGAGTCAAATGGTCACATAACCTAAGATGTAGACCCCCAAAGAATGAATATGACAAACATCAATGAATATGACAAATATCAAGAGTTAAATTCCCAACTATATATTTCCAATAGATACATAAGTATAATATCAGCTACATAAAATATAAGACATGAAATAAGATGAAAAGCAAATTATAATTTTATGTAAAGTTACAATGGAGAAGGGGTCTCTAGATTTTGAAATCTCCTAGATGATTTATATGTAGCTGGTGCTGTGTCACATGTGGAAATGTAGGATACACTTGATTCCCTCACAGAGGAGCAGACTCCCCAGGGGAGAGTCGAATACTGATGAATTCTCTCATAATGATATTTACCACATAGTATTTATCATACTGATAAACACGTTGTCCTGGCATGGGCCTTGCCCTTATGCGAGTCTCTCCCTCTGAGGAGCCCTCAAATTATTAAATAACATGAGGAGGTTCATAGAAGCTGGCCCTGCTCCTGATCTCACCGCCTGCCCCAACTGCTTCTGAGTCTCAGGCATCTTTTCCACCTTTCCCACTCCTGCCTCCACAGGAAAACGCGCTGAAGCACAAGGGCCGTGAAAGCAGGCTGAGGGTAATGATTTTGCAGCAAGTAGTGGCTGGAAAGGGCATACTTACTGGTACTGAAGATGTGTTGTTATTATTGCCATTTTCCTTAAACTCTGCATTAAAAAAGAGAGAGAAACACAACATTCCACTTCCCTATAGCCACACAAACTATGTAATAAAACCCAAATCATAAAAGAAAGTTTTCTTATTCTAACTGAAGTATCACAAGAATGGAAAAACAAGCACCACATGTACTCACCATCAAATTGGTATTAACTGATCAACACTTAGGTGCACATATAGTAGTAACATTCATCAGGTGTCGGGCAGATGGGAGGGGGTAAGAGGGGATAGGTATATACACACCTAAATGGGTGTGGTGCGCACTGTCTGAGGGATGGACACGCTTGAAGTTCTGACTTGGTTGAGGCAAAGGCAATATATGTAACCTAAACATCTGTGCCCTCATAATATGCTAAAATGAAAATTAAAAAAAAATGGTTTCTTACATCTTCTGAGTGCAAGATGGCATCTTCCTGTAGTACCATGTTTCGAGCTGCCTGACCTAGCAGCTGGAAGACAAAAATAAAATGGTAATAATCAAAATTCCCAAACTTCCTATAATCTTCTCTGCAGCTGTTATACCACTACCCTCTGCTCCCCGCACCCACTCTTCCACCCTACATAACACAAACACTCAAAATGTAATGGAGGATAATTTTCTATTTGTTCATATTGAAAATTAATTTCACTGACACTATGGTGGTTCTGGCATGGGCTTGCCATCTGTTCCAAAAGCTACTACCTGAGAAATCAAGTGCTTCCTAACTGCTGAGCTCTCTGCACAGTGTATTCATCAGGTGCTGAGAGAAGTCTATAAAAACCTTTGGCTCCACAAGTCCAGTGAGAGAACCTACCTTCTGATTCTTTAAAGGCAGGTTTGAGATTTGTGGTGCTTTGAGAGGAGTGAAGGAGCAGGAGTTGGAACCCGGCTGAAAAGGTCAGAAGGAATGTAGCTGTTTAGAAATGGAATGAAGGGGGGGGCAGGCATGGGAAGAAGCTTTGGGCTTAAAGTGGGAACCCCCCACCCAATGAAAGACAGCCAGATGGAGCCAGGGAAGAGAAAAGAAAAGAGAAATGTGCAAGGGAGATTTTAATGAGGTCACTGAGTTCAATGGGCCCTGAGACCAAGAGAGAAACACTAAACTCTGGATTCAGCTGGGTGTCCCATGGGTCAAGGCAGAGCTGACAGAGACAGCACTTAGATGCAGAGACCATCAGAGATTTCTGGCCTAAGGCTGCACTCTGCTCCTGGCATACCTAAATCCAGCCACACAGCATAATAAAAGGAGCTATTGTTACGTGTATCCTACCAACCCTTCTCTGTTCCGTAGGGCCACAGAGATTCTTAGAAAAGAGGGCTGGCACTTCAAATTAACTGGAAACTTCAGCATTGCTGCAGTTCTGAGATTCCTGCCCCTGGGCAGCAACGTTTATTTATTTATTTTTCTTTTTAATTTAAATTTTAAAATTAGTAAACCCTTCTGTGCTTCTAAAGTCAAAACGATAAAGTAGGACTTTCCTCTCTGTCCCTTCCATTCCGTTCACTCCCCCATACCATACATAACTATTTTTATTTTATTCTCGAAAAAAAAAACAAAAAAAACCAAGTATTTATTGAATGCTTACAATACGCCAGTACTCTGGAAAAGAGTACTAATGGGGCTCACCATCTGGAGGGGACATAGGCACTTACAGCACCTTATAGTAAGTGCTGATGGGGAAGCACTGGATGGCCTGGGAGCATGCAGGGAGGCAAGGCATCTAACCCATTGCAGGGGTTCAGGGAGGGCTCCTAAAAGAAGTGACTTCTAAGCTGACCTGAACGTTAGGGTTCAGGATTCATCTTATGTGTAATTTTACAGAAAAGTGGCATGATCAGATTTATTGTTTTAGAAGTACAGTAAACAGATGCACTAGAGTGGGGACCAAGGGCAGAGACTAGTTAGGACATTGCAGAACTCCAGGCAAACAATGAGGGTGGCTGGAAACACAGAAGTGGCAACTGGGGGGAAAAAGAAGGAATGTCATAGAAAATAGACGTGATAAGACTTGTGATTGCCTGTAATGTAGGGGCTGTTATAAGGCCAAGGTCTTTTCCTTGATGATATATTCATTGGCATTCTGCATCATTTTCCTTTTTTTTTTTCCTTCCATGTCAGACGGGCAATGTGCTGACGTCATAACAAAGTTTGAGGGAGGTACGTCTCTCACATGCGCATGAACACTCAACCATCACGCTTATGAACTACAAAAGGATCTCTGCATCACTTTCTTACATAAACCACCAGACATATTACATATCATTTAAGATTTCCAGGCTTGCTTTAAAATGGAAGAACACCCTGAATATACCTATAAACCCTTTTTGTTAACACTAAGATTTCATCATTTTCCATATTATTTTATTAAATTATGTAGCTACAATTGCAAGTATAAGCATCATACATACATTGTGTTCAGGAAAAAATACATTGGACCCTCACTAAGTACACAACTCAAATGGAGGGGCAGAAGTGCAGGCGTGCAAGAGAGTAGACTATTAGTCATAAGCACTCACTGTGCTGTGGGCGTAAGTCAGTGTGTTTTTCCTTTGTGCTCCAGACATACTGGCCTCCTTGCATTCCTGGAACACATTCCCATCTCAAGGCCTTCGCCTTTGTCATTTCCACCACTTTGAACTCTCTGCCTCTAGATATCAACAGAGCTAGCTGGCTCACTTCATCCAACTGTCTGCTCAAATGTCACCTTCCCAGAAAGCCCTTCCCTGGCCACCCCTTTCGTCACTCACTTCATCACTCTCATTCCTAGGTTTATTTTTCTTCACAGCATTTACCACCACCTGATTGTTTTTATGTTTCATGTCTAACATGTAAGGTTCCTTAGTATAGGGATTTAGTTTTGTTTATCGCTGGTACCTAGAACAGTATCTGGAACATAGCAGACACTCAATAAATACTTGTTAAATGAATGCTGTGGAATGAGTGTTTTACACATGCAAATTGTCAGTTAATCAAACAAAATACCCAAGTGGAGACTGTTCAAGAGGTAATAATGCTCTATGGGCTAAAAGGGATTGAAAATTAATAAGACACTCCAATAAGCTCACAGTCTAGTAAAGGAAATGGCAAAAGTATATAAGTAACTGTAGAAAAAAGCAATATTGTATGTTGATAAGTGTCATATAAGAGATCCAACAAAAAGATGAAGTCCAGAAAATTGAGAGATGATGTGTCAACCCTGTCCCAGAAAGCTGGATTGATTTCAGTTTCACTCAATCCACACCATTCACTGAGCACCCAATCTAAATCTACTCAGAAGCAGCCCACATGAAAAGTTCATGAGTGCTGGTGGGACTGCAAACTAGTTCAACCTCTGTGGAAAGCAATATGGAGATACCTTAAAGTGATAAAAGTAGATCTACCATTTGATTCAGCAATTTCACTACTAGACATCTACCCAAAAGATCAAATGACACTCGACAAAAAAGACACCTACACTCAAATGTTTATAGCAGCACAATTCACAATTGCAA
>VBSM01003143.1:15081311-15103670 GCA_008086735.1 Cheirogaleus medius
GCAGGCTACATTGGGGCAATCAATAGTGGCATAGTGGCTTTTTGGCCATTATGGTATTGGCCATCCAGCCAGTACCACACAGGAGGTAGTATCCAAGAGTGTGAGCCTAGAACCAGTATGCCTAGGTTTGAATCCTAACTCTGTTCCTTCCTAGCTAGGTGTGTTCTTGAACAAGTTAAATTCCTCTCTATATCCTCTCTGTAAGAAAAGTACCGCTTTTACTAGCAAATCTGAAGACTTAATAATTAAACTACATAAAAGACAGTGGTGTCTAGCACATATTAAATGGTCAATAAATGTAAGTTTTGGCCAGGCATGGTGGCCTATGTCTGTAATCCTAGCACTATGGGAGGCTGAGGCAGGAGGATTGCTTGAGCCCAAGAGTTCAAGAGCAGCCTGAGCAACATACCAAGACCTTGTCTCGGAGGGAGGGGGGACAAGGGCAATATACGTAACCTTAACATTTGTACCCCCATAATATGCTGAAAAAAATAAATTAAAAAAAAAAGACCCTGTCTCTACAAAAAACAGAAAAATTAGCTAGGCATGGTAGCACACATCTGTACTTCCAGCTACTTGGGAGGCTGAGGCAGGAAGATCACTGGAGCCCAAGATTTTGAGGTTGCAGTGAGCTATGATGACACCACTGTACTATAGCCTGGGCAACAGAGTAAGATCCTGTCTCAATCAATCAATAGAATAAGACTCTGTCTCAAATAATCAATCAATAAATGTAAGTTTGTTATGATGAATATGTTCAATATTTACAGGTAGTTACCTATGAACACTATCTATTTTTTTTAAATTATATATTTTCCCCCAAAAAAGATTCAAGACAATTTATAACAAACTATGTGTATATTTACACACATACACAGATTTTTTTAAAAAACAGAAATAGAATCTAGAATTCATGAAAGGAGAAGTAAATATATTTACCACTAAGACTTACATAGGAACTTGTATGCAACCAAGGCAAAAAGTGAAACACAATAAGTTGCATAATTCTTATTACTTGGTGGCAGGCATGATTAAGTTCTTCAGGACAGATAAACTTTCCTTTGATACTGAATTCTAAAAAACAGTGTATCATATGAGACCTCACACAAATCATATTTGGGATCACCAGGTCACTAACTTCAACAACAGTGTTATGGTAAATACAAATATCTTCTTCATACAGTTGTTTCTTGTAGCCACTATCAATAAAAGCTAAGGAAGGACACAACACTAAAGCCAATTCTGTAAAGACAAGTCTACTGGGCTCCAAACTAATATGAGTAAAGGTGCTATAAACACTTATATACAAGTCCAAAGACTTGTGGACATACAATGCTTGCTACTGCAACTACATAACTAATGAAATAATATGGAAACTAATGAAATATAAGTAAAAAGACAGAAAGAATTGCTATCGCTATGAAAACTAAGTTCAAAATAGGAAACACTTATTGGAGTATATAAGATAAACTGCTATTGAATAAATGATGAGCAAGACAGTGAAAAAGCCTGTGGGGAAGAGGGGTAATTAACAGAAATCTAAAAAGATTCTGGGCTCAGATTGTTTTACAGATGTATTCAAAATGTTCCAAAACTGGAAATCTTAGATGGTATGTGCTGGGTTGCTTTATCTAACACAATGATGGACATATGTTTTCATTCCTCTTGGGTAAATACCTAGAAGTGGAATGGCTGGGTCATTGGACCCATTTCGTTTATCCATTCACCTGTCAATGGGCATTTGGGTTGTTTCCAGTTTGGCGCTATCATATTAATAAAGGTGCTAAGAACATATACAAATCTTTGTGTGGACATATATTTTCATTCCTGTTGAGTGAAGATCTAGGAGTTCAACAGATAGGTCTGTTTTTGGAGAGAGACAGGGTGTACATATAAAAAACTATCTGGTTAGAAAAGCTATCAAATAATTCCATCCATGGAACCAACTAGAGTATGGAAGAAGGAGAAAAACAGAGGAAAGGTGAAAGCTAATCTAAGAAACAGAAAACCAAGAATGTGCCCAGAAAGACAAATAAGAAAAGAATAAGCCCATAGACAGGTGATGCACAAAAGTGTGGAAAGAATGTCGGTTGTTGAGGGCAAAACCATGAGGAATTTGGGGGCTGAAAGGAACCAATCTGCACTAGAGACAACGCCAAAAAGCAAACGAGGAATTGGTTAGGAACATAGCTCATCTGTCGTCTCGCAGCTATCTTTATTGTAAAGCAGATTCTCATAACATTGTTTCTCTCCCCTCGCCCTCAAGCTGCTAAGCCTAACCAAAGAGACTACACAGCCCAGAATGCAACACGCGCCCTCGGCGAACGAGCCCTACTCTTGTCCCAGGATGCAACGCGACCCTCTTCCACAATTATGAAAGACTGCGGGTTCCCGGAGCATTAGGCCGGGCGAGTTCACTCCCAGCTCACCTCGGAGCTCCGGGAGCCCTTTAGCACCTGCTTGGTGAGCGCGATCACGTCAGTACCACAGGTGTTCACCTTCTCGGTGAGAAGCCCCTTCACGGACTGACCAAACCGTGCTTGAGAATCTGGCGTTCCAGTCGCCATCACTTCAACTAGCGAACGCCTCCGCACGGACGATGGCGAGTCGCGGGGGCCAAAAGGGATGCAAAGCGGAAGAAAAAGAGGATGTGTCTCTGTACCTACTGTGGGAAAAGGAAGGGACGCATGCGCCTAGCGGAGATTGCTCTTTGCTCACTTCTCGTGAGGAAGACAGAGCTCAGGCAAACATCTCTGGAAAGGATGGGGGACAATTTCAGTAAATCTGTGGTTTAGAATCAGAAGTCCTGGGTAACACTCCCAATGCTACCATTTAGCAGGGTCTGACTGCAAATTACTCCACCTATGTCTTACCTTCTTCGTCTGTAAAACAGAAGTAATAATGTTAACGTTTCCAAGTGTTTATGAGAATGAATTAAGATCATTCAGTTCAATTTACATAAACATTTCCTGAACTAAATACCAGTGTACTAGGCCGAGGATAAAGAAAAAAATGAGATACAGGTGTCCCCACGGAGCTCCCAGACTGATGAGGCACACAGGCGTGTAAATAAATGAGCTACGAAGAACGACCTAATAGAAAAATTAGGACACAAACAGGCAATTGAAAGAAAAAGAAATTCAAGTGGCCAATAAATGTTAAAAATGCTCAACATCACTAGTGATTTTTAATGATAAGTAACCTCTTCATTCTATTAGAACCAAACTAATAACTACCTTGGAAATGAATTAATATGTAAAATGTTTCAAGTAGCTCCATTTCTTTTTTAGCTAATGCACAAGAGAGATGAGAATGTTATTATATTGAAAATTTTGTTCAAAATTACCTGTACTCGGTATCAACATTACTTCCTCTTCCAAGTGTGTAGAACCATATGTCTCTGTTGAACCTTATTTAATTTTTGTTCTTTTTTTTTTTTTTTTTTGAGATAGAGTCTCATTCTGTTGCCTGGGCTAGAGTGCCATGGCATCAGCCTAGCTCACAGCAACCTCAAACTCCTGGGCTCAAGCGATCCTCCTGCCTCAGCCTCCTGAGTAGCTGGAACTACAAGCATGTGCCACCATGCCCGGCTAAGTTTTTCTATATATTTTTAGTTGGCCAATTAATTTCTTTCTATTTTTAATAGAGACGGGGATCTCGCTCTTACTTACACTGGTCTCGAACTCCTGACCTCGAGCGATCCTCCCGCCTTGGCCTCCCAGAGTGCTAGAATTACAGGCGTGAGCCACCTCACCCGGCCTAATTTATTTAAAACTATACTCTAACACTTTGTTATTCTATCAAATATTGTTCATTCTATCTAAGTATCTAACTACATTTTTATACCCATTAACTATCCCCACTTTATCCCCCAACCCCGGCTACTATCCCCCACTTCCCAGCCTCTGGTAACCATCATTCTACTCTCTGTCTCCAGGAGATCAACTGTTTTTAATATTTAGCTCCCACATGTGAGTGAAAACATGCAAGATTTTTCTTTTTGTATTTGGCTTATTTCACTTAACATAACATTCTCTAGTTCCATCATGTTGTTTCAAATGGCAGGATTTCATTTTTGTGGCTAAATAATATTCCATTGTGTATATGCATCACAATTTCCTTATCCATTCATCAGTCAATGGACACTTAGCTTGATTCCATATCTTGGCTCTTGTGAATAGTGTTGCAATAAACATGGGGGTGCAGATATCTTTTTGATATACCGAATTTCCATCCTTTGGATATATAGCAAACAATGGGGTTGCTGGGTTATATGGTAGTTCTATTTTTAGTTTTTTGAGGAACCTCCATACTGTTTTCCATAGTGGTTACACTAATTTACATTCCTATCAACAGTGTATGAAAGTTCCCCTTTCTCCAAATCCTTGCCAGCATTCATTATTGCCTGTCTTTTTGATAAAAGCCATTTTAACTGGAGTCTGGTGTTACTTTCTTAATCCAAAAACCCTATTACATTTACCCAATGAAGAAGAACCTCTAGATTGTTTCTGTAATTCAAGAAATGTCCATGACCAGAACAGAACTTTTGGCTACACCAGTACTAAATCTTGATGCAATATTGTTTATTGATTGGCCTCTTAGTAAATATAAAAAGTGTCAATACTAGGCCTGATATAAGTAGTCTGGTCAATCTTGCAAAATCCAATTCCTTACCAGAAGTAAAATTATTCAAATGACTGAACTGTGGCCCTTTCTAGGGCAAATCAAATTACTCATCCTGTAGTCCTGGCTACTCAGGAGGCTGAGGCAGGAGGATCCCGTGAGCCCAGGAGTTGGAGGCTGCAGTAAGCTACGATCATGCCACTGCACTCCAACTTGAATGACAGAGTGAGACCCTTTCTCCAAAAAAATAAAATAAAATAAAAATAATGGTCTCCTGGTAGCACCAAATAAAACTTCAAATGGACACTAGATGAAAGTCTTAATGAAATACCTCATTCCAGTAGGTACAAATTGGCTACAATATAAAACAATGATTGAGAAATTTTTTTCTGGGATAACAAAGGATGTGGCTAGTTCATGCCTCCTCTATAACTAAATTAATCTGCAAAAATACATACAGGTGCCGGGCGTGGTGGCTCACACCTGTAATCAATCCTAGCACTCTAGGAGGCCGAGGTGGGCGGATTGTTTGAGCTCAGGAGTTCGAAACCAGCCTGAGCAAGAGCGAGACCCCATCTCTACTAAAAAATAGAAAAGAAATTAATTGGCCAACTAAAATATATAGAAAAAATTAGCCAGGCATGGTGGCGCATGCCTGTAGTCCCAGCTACTTGGGAGGCTGAGGCAGAAGGATCGCTTGAGCCCAGGAGTTTGAGGTTGCTGTGAGCTAGGCTGACACCACGGCACTCTAGCTGGGGCAACAGAGTGAGACTCTGTCTCAAAAAAAAAAAAAATACATACAGGTGAGGAATTGTAAAGGACTGAAAAATTGTAAGGCCTGAAACCATGCCTCAAGGTCATTTGAACATATCCAAATAGATTTTATAAATCACCTTTCTCTATGGATTATAAATATGTACTAATAAGAGTACATTTATTTTCTAGATGAGTTGTAAATTTTCCTTTTGAACATATGCACACATTCTGTTGGTTACATACCTAAGAATGGACTTGCTGGGTCATAGCTTGTATATATGTTCAATTCCAGTAAATAATAGAGCTTATGTTTTAGACAAGGAAATCAGGGAAGTAGAATTTATACAAGCTTTCAGTATAAACTAAAGTTATACAGGATGTTTTGCATTGATCATTGATCAACATTGAGAACAAAACCAAACCACAACAAAGACTTAATGAAGAAATACAAATGGAGATTCTTTGAAAAGATTAATAAAACAAACTCCTGATGAGTCAGGAAAAATATAACATTTGAAGAAATATGTAACTGCCAAAATTGACAAGACCAATAACTATCGAGGAAACTGGAAAGTTTTGTTAGAGAATTATCTTCCCAAAAAAAGGCATTAGGCCCTGACAGTTCTCATGGTCACCTTTCCTTACAGCTTTAAAGAACAGACAATTTTCATGATATTTAATCTGTTTATAGGACATATGAAAAGACTGAGAGTTTCTCAGATAACTTTAAAAAATTAGCAACATCATAATACCAAAACCTGGCCATGTACAAATAAGAAAACTATAACCCAATTTTTCATATGAATAGAAGTATAAAATAAATAAAATTCTTAAAAAAAAAAAAAGAAAGAAAATCCTAAGTAAATAACCAAGAGAATTCAATTCTGTACTACATAAAGACACTCTGGACAAGGTATTAATAGTATTATTCTAGGAATGGGTGGACACCAAGATATCTATTAATATAACAAATCTCTTAAATAAGTCAATATTTGTCACAAGTCTTTCATTTTATTTATTTATTTATTTGAGACAAGATCTCACCCTGTCACCCAGGCTAGAGTACAGTGGCGTGATCATAGCTCACTGCAACCTCAAACTCCTGGGCTCAAGCAATCCTCCTGCCTCAGCCTCCCAAGTAGCTGGGACTACAGGTACGCACCACCATGCCCAGCTAATTTTCCTATTTTTTGTAGAGATGGGTCTCACTCTTGCTCAGGCTAGTCTCGAACTCCTGACCTCAAGCAATCCTCCTGCCTCAGGCTCCCAGAGTGCTAGGATTACAGGTATGAGCCACAGCCCCCAGCCCCTGTTTTCAATTCTTTTAGGTGTATATCTAGGAGTGGAATTGTTGTGTGACGTGGTAACCTTATGTTTATTTAGCCTTTTCAGGTTTTGGTTTCCTCCTCTGTAAAATGAGATAACAGTGAGATCTACTTCTCAGGGTTGTTGTGATTGTCATGATATTTAATCTGCTCAATGAGAAAATGCAAGTGAAAGTGCTGCTAGGCACAAAGTAAGTGCTCATTAGATATTGTACTATATTCTTATCATTATTATAACAAAATGGGGTCCCTAGTTTCTCTGAGCTCTTATTAGAATTTCCTGACAGATACTATCCTCATCTTCTGCTGGAGTCCTTCAGTGGCTCATTCAGTATTTATCAATGATTTGATATTACCAGATGAAGTCACAGCCCCAAGGGGGTGTACATTCTTGGTGTCAACCTTTATAGAAAAGATGGATCATCAGACAGGCAACCAGGACTCATTGATGAAGACTCATAAAAGTGGCAGATGGGATTTCTGCTCCTTGCTGGGGTTTGTCTGGGAAATAGCAAGACCCTGACTCTACAAAAAATTCAAAAATTAGCCAGGTATGGTAGCATGCACCTGCAGACCCAGCTACTTGGGAGGCTGAGCCAGGAGGTTCGCTTGAGCCCAGGAGTTTGAGGTTGCAGTGAGCTAGGAAAAGGTCACTGCATTCTAGCCCTGCTGACAGAGTGAGACCTTGTCTCAAAACAAAACCAAAAACAAGTTAATTAAGTTACATAACTCACCCAAGGTCACATAGCTAGAAAGTGGCCAAGCTAGATTTTGAACCCAAGCCTATCTGACTCTTGGGCCTGTGCTCTCAACCCCCCACTTCCTTGCCTCTAGAAAGAGCAGCAAAATAGGAGTTAGGACATCTGTGTTCTTGCCATCACTATCTTGTGTGACCTTACTTTTGAAGTTCTCACTTTCCTTAGCTGTTAAATAATAAGACTAGATAAAATATCTTTGGCATTTGCAACCCTCCTGACTCTGTCATCTGTCCATGTAAAATCCATGTTGTTTTTACAGCATGGAAAGTCCCAATTCTTGGTTCCTAACCCAGATACCATTTGCTTCTGGTGCACTCTGGGGTCATCCATGGATGGGGAGCTCCAGGGAGGGGACTCGGCAGTCCTCCCCTACCTACCTCCTCCTCCTGGGGTTTGCCCTGGAGTCGAGCCAGCCCTTGAGGAGGACTGCACTCCCCTTCTCTCTGTTCTGAGAGGGCTCAGGCCTGGCTGTGCTCCAGGATAAACTTTCACAAGGCAAGAGATAACACCAAGTCAAGGTGAAGCAGCCCTTAAAACGGCCTCCTCATACCCTAGAGTCGCTGCGGCTCTTCCATCCTGCCTGCCAGCACCCAGCCACCATGTGGGAGCTCGTGGCTCTCTTGCTGCTCACTCTAGCCTATTTCTTTTGGCCCAAGGTAAGGTGCCCTGGTGCCAAGTATCCCAAGAGCCTCCCGTCTCTGCCCCTGGTGGGCAGCCTGCCGTTCCTCCCCAGACATGGCCATCAGCATGTCAACTTCTTCAAGCTGCAGAAAAAATACGGCCCCATCTATTCTGTTCGTATGGGTCCCAAGACTCTAGTGGTTGTCGGCCACTACCAGCTGGCCAAGGAGGTGCTTGTTAAGAAGGGCAAGGATTTCTCTGGGCGGCCCCAAGTGGTAAGCAGTGCCAATCTTCCCCTCCCTCACCAGCCCCTGGGGGTGTTCAGGTCTTCAGCCAGAACTGCAGCTGGAATGACCCTTCCGGCTGCAACAATCTGTAATTCTTCTGAAACCAGACCAGTGGAGTGATGGGAGGGGAGCAACTCCTCAGACTCCACCCAGCCTCTACAGTCGGCAGGAAGAATTAAAGGAAGGCCTCCTCTACTGGGCTGCCCAAGGTGTGGGGTGGGGTGACAGCAGTGGCCTGAGGGGTCCATTCTGCCCCTGAATGGGATGATAATCTCTCTGGGCCTAGACCTCTCCAAAGAATGGAGAAGGTGCATATAAAACACTTAGCTCAGCGCCCAGCACAGTAAGTGCTCCAAAAATAGCCAGTATTAATGTTACTCTTCCTGGAAAATGGGGGTAGTGATTACGTTCTCCATGGGAGAAGTGGCCTGGCTCCTGAAGGCTGGGATTGCTGTTTCCCTGGAGCTGTCCCCAGCTGCTCTAGCCCACGGGGTGGCGATGGGGGCTGCCTACAGTGGCATTTCAGGGATGCTAATGATCCTGCAGAGTTTGCTGTTGTGCTCCTGGTGTGGGGGGTACTAACCATCCAGAAACCCACCTGGATCCCCCATCCCAGCACCCACCTCTACTAGATTCCTCTCCAGGGCAGAGAGGATGGAGGAGTCTAGTCAGGTGGGGCTTAGGGGTCAGGGGATGGAAAGGGAAGCTTTGGACCCTTATGCTTTGGGGGTACCTCTAGGAGGAGGCCGCTTGGCCCAAGACCTGACTGGGTGGACAAAACTGTTGCACTCTCCAGACGTGGGCTTGGGGTCGGGTGCACAGGCTTGCAATGGAAGGGGAAACAAAAACGAGATGAGCTGTGCCTTTAGCACTTCCCAGAAGACCCAGGGCAAGACAGTGGTCTAGGTAGTCCTTGAACTCTACAAGCTGGCCCGCTCCCTACCCCCAGGACAGGCATGATTCTGAGAGCTTATCCCCTGGTCAGAAGCTGATGAGAAAAGAGAGGCCCAGAGGTCACCCCATCAGAGGACTGAACCCCAGGACCCCTGCATTCTAATTCAGGGTTCTTTCTTCCTCCTCACTGTGTGTCCCTCTGATGGAACTGGGAGCAGGGGGCCTTAGGGCCTGTGCTGCCGAGACCTCATGGCCATGGTGGAGTCAGCATGGCAGGTACCTGCCTTCTCCCCCAGGAAGGGGAACAGGTACCGGAGGCCCAGGGCAAGGGTGGGGTGGATGGTGTGGGATTCCTACAGCCTAGCCTGCTTTCCAAAGGCCTCTCTGGACATCCTGTCGGACAACCGAAAGGGCATCGCCTTCGCTGACTCTGGCACCCACTGGCAGCTGCATCGGAAGCTGGTGCTGGCCACTTTTGCCCTGTTCAAGGACGGCAGCCAGAAACTAGAGAAGATCGGTGAGTGCCAGGCTGGGCCCTGGGGCTGGGGGGATCCCAGAGCGGGTGCTGCGGGAGAATAGGGCTGGGGACGGGAGAGGGTTAGGAACGGCCCAATCCGGCCTTTTCTTGGCTATTGCTGCCATCTAGTGGCCACCTGCTACCTGTCCCTGCTCTGGCTGGGAAAGAACTGGGGGTGGCGGGGCAAGGGGTGTTGATTGATTCATTTCCTACCCTCCGGCCCTCTCTCTCCTCAGTATGTCAGGAAATCAGTGTATTGTGTGATCTGCTGGTCACCTACGACGGACAGTCCATGGATATTTCCGTGCCTATCTTCCTGGCGATAACCAACATAATCTGCTTGATCTGCTTCAACAATTCCTACAAGTACGGGGACCCTGAGTTGACAGTGATACAGAAGTATAATGAAGGCATCCTGGAGAATCTGGGCAACAGCAGTCTGGTGGACACATTCCCCTGGCTGCAGGTGAGGACGCAGCCAGGCCCCCCTTGAGATTCCAGCAGACCCTGGCAGTGTCGCCAATTCTTCCTTCCTTTTCCTGTCCAGCTCCAAACCCATCTTTTCCCTGACCCCTCAGCCACAGTGACCTCTACCTCCTCTGCCTCTCAAAACTTTTGCCACTCTCTACTGAAGTAGGTTTAGCCTTTTAATCACGCATCCTAATACTCCTGATAATGGGCCGGGTATGGTGACTCACGCCTGTAATCCTAGCACTCTGGGAGGCCGAGGAGGGAGGATCACTCAAGGTCAGGAGTTTGAAACCAGCCTGAGCAAGAGTGAGACCCCCGTCTCTACTAAAATAGAAAGAAATTAATTGGCCAAATAAAAATATATAGAAAAAATTAGCTGGGCATGGTGGTGCATGCCTGTAGTCCCAGCTACTCAGGAGGCTGAGGCAGGAGTTTGCTTGAGCCCAGGAGTTTAAGGTTGCTGTGGGCTAGGCTGATACCACGGCACTCTACCCCCGGTGACATAGTGAGGCTCTGTCTCAAAAAAAAAATACTCCTGATAATGGCTCTCATTTATTTTCTAGCTACCTCGTGCCAGTATTAAGCTTTCTACATGTACTAATTGCAGAATTCCCCTTGGAAGGAGGTTTTATTATCCCCATTGTGCAGATGAGAAAACAGCCTTAGTGAAGTTAAGGAGCTTGCTCAAGGCTTCAGACTCTAGTCTGTCTTCCCCTCAAGGGCTGGGCACACAGCAGAGTCAGGTTGTGATATCTGACCGAATGGAGCCGGGGAAGTGGAGACCACTCCCTCCCCCCTTGTTTGGAATTGTCCTAATTGTCATAATGATGCCATTCTATGTCCACATCTTGCCTTCCCTTTTGGCTGAAGGTCAGGATTGGAGTGGGAACTCTTCAGGGACAGAAAGCTAGGATCTGCCTCCAGGAGGGATTCTGGCAGCTGAAAAAGCAAAATAGAAGAGGGATGGATTTGACATTTCTATTTGCTCCCCAGATTTTCCCTAACAAAAGTATGGAAATGTTGAGGAAGTGTGTTAAGATGCGAAATGATCTGCTGAATGGAATAATGGAAAAATACAAGGTAGGTAATGGAGCAGATGAGAATAGCAGCTAGGTTAACAGAGTCATGAGAGCAGACTTGGGGGCCATTTTGGACACTGTAGGATCGCTAACCCTAGCAGAGAGCCTGGCACTTAGCAGGTGCACAATAAAAACCTCATAGGCCGAGCACGGTGGCTCATGCCTGTAATCCTAGCACTCTGAGAGGCTGAGGTGGGAGGATCACTCAAGGTCAGGAGTTCGAAACCACCCTGAGCAAGAGTGAGACCCCCGTCTCTACTAAAAATAGAAAGAAATTAATTGGTCAACTAAAAACATATATAGAAAAAATTAGCCGGGCATTGTGGCACATGCCTGTAGTCCCAGCTACTCGGGAGGCTGAGGCAGAAGGATTGCTTGAGCCCAGGAGTTTGAGGTTGCTGTGAGCTAGGCTGATGCCACGGCACTCTAGCCCGGGCAACAGAGTGAGACTCTGTCTCAAAAAAAAAAAAAAAAAAAAGACCTCATGAATGGGGGTGCGAAAGTGAGGAATTGAAAAGGATCCCAGAAAGGACCCATCCTGCCCCCCCAAACTTAAAGAGGGCCCACTGCTGCTTCCACCTCCACAAGCTCATGGGTCCCACTCAGCTCCGCTCCACTTGCAAGCAGGAGGAGCCTTGTTGCCTCTAGCCTGGGACAGGAGTATGGCAGGAGTGTTGCAAATGGGGTTCCTTCCTTATTGCTGTCTCCCAACCTCACCCAACCAGGAGAAATTCACGAGCACCTCTACCACCAACATGCTGGACGTTATGATCCAAGCCAAGATGAACTCAGATAATAACAACAGTGACCTGGACCAGGATTCAAAGAAGCTTTCAGATAAACACATTCTTGCCACTGTAGGGGACATCTTTGGGGCCGGTGTGGAGACCACTGCCTCTGTGATAAAGTGGATTGTGGCCTTCCTGCTGCACAATCCTCAGGTGGGCTCCCTATTCCTGCCTTCCCGTCTACCCTAGACCCTGGCCAGCCCAACCTCTAGGCCCCAGAGAGAGGGAGTTAATGCCCCAGGCCTCTTGTGCAGGAAGACTAGGCCTGCCCTGCCCCTTCCCCAAGCAGTGGCTCGCCCTGGCCCCTGAGTGGAGCTGCCCCGTCTTCTGGAAGCAGAGCCTGGGGTCAGAGCCATTGCTGGGAAATGTCTGGACAGGCTCTTCTGGACATGACAGTTGGATTCTTCTAAGCCCATGCTTCATGCTTCTCCTGAGCTTAAGCACACTGGTCACATCTACCCTCCTCTGGCCCTCAGTTGAAGAAGAAGATCCATGAGGAGATTGACCAGAATATAGGTTTCAGCCGTACACCAACTATCAGCGACCGGAGCCATCTCATCATGCTGGAAGCCACCATCCGAGAGGTGCTTCGCATCAGGCCTGTGGCCCCTCTGCTCATCCCCCACAAGGCTAACATTGACTCCAGGTATGCCTTCCCTCCCAATGACACCCAGCCCCACGATGCATCCAACACCGCTGCCAGCCCACTTGGTTACCCTCCCCACCTCCCCCAGCCTGCTAGTCAACCTAGAGTCAGCCAACCACTGACTACTGTCAAGCATCCCACCCCTGCCCTGCCAGTCAACGTCCCCACCACCCACTGACACCCACTGACCAACCCACAGATCTGCTAACTTCCCTCAGAAGCTGCCTGCTGCCTGTGGAGACATATGGTCTGGGATGAAAGACTGGGCACTCCATGCTTCTACCCAGGACAACAGCTGCAGCACACACACACATGCACCAGCTCTAAATGCACACCCACATACCCTGACATGCATGTCCATGCACACGAGTGTTCATACATAAGCGCTTGTCGAGAGGAAAGGGCTGGAGAAGGGCTGGGTTCAGATGTGATCTGGCAGAAGCTCAGCAGAGTGAGTGGGCATAAGGGAGTACAGGGCGCTTCCCCCCAGTGGGGAAGAATGTGGGGGCTTGGCGCTGAGCAGGAAGGGGAGGACAATGTTCCAGATCTCCTTTTCCTCTCCTTCCCTGGAGCAGCATTGGCGAGTTTGCCATTGACAAGGGCACAGAGGTTGTCATCAATTTGTGGGCACTGCATCACAATGAGAAGGAATGGCACCAGCCAGACCAGTTCATACCTGGTGAGTCCCTGTCCTGTCCGGCTTCCTGGGCCACACAGCCAGCCTGGACTCTGCTCCACTAACCCCGCACCCCTTCTCTCTGCCAAACTTGCTGCTAGAAAACTCTTGGCTCCAACTTCAGGGACCTGTTGACACCCCATCCTTCCGTAGACTGACCCAAACTCTTCACAGCTGCGTTTCCCACACTCTCCTTCCAACCAACTGCAAATTGACTCCTCTAAGAAGTCTTCTAGCCATCTGTCTCCCATTAAGTCTGCCCCCTCTCCCTTAGGAGGGCAGCACTGTTAATACTGCCTCTTTTCCATCCTTACTGAATATTGCATTTCCTTTGTGTCATTAGGGGGTACCTGAGAGCAGGACTGTATTTCTCCTCAGACTGGGGTTCCCCAGGCAGGGTCGTGTCTCCCCTTCAGCACGGGCAGAGGCATGCCTCTGCTTACTCCTGCCTTGGCCCTGGCTGGGGCCTCCCCTTGCCTACAGAGCGCTTCTTGGATCCAACGGGGAGCCAGCTCATCTCACCATCGTTGAGCTACTTGCCCTTCGGAGCAGGCCCCCGTTCCTGCGTGGGTGAAGTCCTGGCCCGCCAGGAGCTCTTCCTCTTCATGTCCTGGTTGCTGCAGAGGTTCGAGCTGGATGTGCCAGATGATGGGCAGCTGCCCTCCCTGGAAGGCAACCCCAAAATGGTCTTTCTGATAGAGCCTTTCAAAGTGAAGATCAAGGTGCGCCAGGCGTGGAGGGAAGCCCAGGCTGAGGCTAGCACTTAAAGGCCTTACCTAACACCCCTGACTCTACCCTGTCTGGCCCCACAGTGCAGAATTAGATTAGAGGTGCTTCCCCCACCTTCCCCTCCATCCCCCTCCTCCCAGCCCACCCTGCCCTCTTTTCCAGCCTGCAGCAGTGATGTGCATAAACTAAACCATTTTCTTCAGAAGATCCCTGAGCAGTTCATTCATTTATTCATTTGCTCCCTCATCCTTTCAACAGATACCTATTATGTGCCATTCACTTTCCAGGGACACTTGAGCTCCTGGGTCTCGCGAAGAGTACTTTCTAGTGAGGGATAACATGCAAATAACAATTTCAGAGACTCATAAGTGCCATGAAGTCAATGTCATTGTGTGATGTGATGAAAAATTGGCAGAGGTCGGGGGTGGCCACTCTAAACAAGGAGGAGGGGGAGGTGTGGCCACTGTGGGAAGAGTGTTCCCTGCTGAGGAATCCCAGGTGAGAAGGTGGGAGAGGCCAATGAAGGGAAGAGTGGTCCCCTGTGAGGCCAGAGTGGGAGATGGGGGCCGGGTCCCATGAGGTCTTTGTGAGTAGGAAGTAGTAGCCGGAAAGGGGTTGGGTTTTTATTCCAAATATGATAGGAAGTCCTTAGTGGGGTTTGAACATGTAAGTGGAGCAATCTAGATTGTATGTCTGAACGATCATTCCGGCTGCTACATGGAGAGTGGTCTGCAGAGGGAGCAGGGGGGGAAGCTGGCAGAACAGTTATCAAGGGGGAGCCTTAGACCACGGCAGCAGCAGTAGAAACAGCGAGAAGGGGCAAGGTTGAGTTTACATTTTGAAAGTAGAGCAATGAATATTGTTTGTTTTGATCCAAACAGGCTTCGCTGTGTGTGCCTCACAGGTTTGGCTTTGGGGTGTGTATGTAACCCCCAGACTCGATTTGCCACTACTGTCCTGTCTTGGTCCCCTCTCCCTCATCCTTCCCTGGGGTAAACACTGCCAGGAAAGCGCTTCTACAGCTGTCTTCTGCTGCCTGGGTTCCACCCCTTCTCCCTACTCAAAACCCCCAGGAATTCTATGAAGGGCTCCTCACTTGAAAATGGAGCCCATACTCCTTCAAACCTTGAAATCAGCATCTTTAAACCTTGGCCATTGGCCAGCCTGCAAATGAAAAACGTCCTGAGAAGCCCCAGAAGAAACTGACCCTTGCCCTTTAGCCTGCAGAGAGGCCCCGTCCCCAGCTCCCTGGCGCCAGCCAGACCAGGGTCAGATCATCAACCCAACCCTTGCCCTCTGACTAGACAGAAGGCTCTGGAAAGACCAGCAGGGGAAGGCTGAGACCCTGCCTGGCTAAGTTTTCAGAGAGCAAAGACCAAGGTAGACCCTACAAGGAGAGAAGGACAAGGTTTCCAATTACAGCAGCCCTCCTTCCTTCCAAGAGCTTTGTTATCCAGGGGTGGATATCCATTCCCTCCTATTCCCCTAGCTCAGTCCTGGCTGTCATCAGCCAGTTACCCTGGGACCTTGCTGAAGAGCCCACAGCACACGCAACCTGGGAGAGATGCTGGCACCATGTGAGCTGAAGAGAAAGGCTAAACTGAAGGCTGCCCCTTCCCTCTCCCAGCCTCCTCTTCCCCATCAGCTGGCTGCTGGGCTAGAGCCAAGCTACCCTCAGCTCAAAACACAGGGGGCAGGATTTGCTGGGGGAGAGCTAAGTATTTCAAATTTGTTCAGAATTTGAAAGGCATTTGCAGACTAGTGATGAACAGATAAACAATCAGCAGAAGGCCTGTCTTCTCTGTAGAAGCAGTGGTGAGTTGAACTGGTATAAACATCCAGTCTCCAACTATTGAACCAGAACATTCAATGACAGGGAAATGAGAGACTAACTCTTCATTTTGAAGAGAGGAAACTGAGAGCCACTGGGCAAGGTGCGTGATTTGCCCCAGTTGCACAGCTACTTAGCAGCAGGGCTGGGACCAGAACCCACAGTTTCAGTGATGGATGAGGAGGAGGCAACCATGCTCTCTTACCTGTCCCAGGGGTCACATAGAAGGGCTTTCTGGAAGTGTGGCCGGGGAGAGTACCTTTCAGAAAAGCTGAGTGTCCTTCAGAAAATGACCTCATGAACTCTGACTCCTGCCCAAACTGTGCCCTGCCCCTGTCTGGAAGGCCTTTTCCCCACTGACCTAAATCTGCTCGGAGCCATTTCTCATGATTCCCACCCACTGTGACTGTCCCTCTTTAGCACCCAGCTTCTGTTCCTTGATACTGAACCTTGGCATCTGCCTGGGCTTGACGTGGGGGTGGTGTCCCCCAGGGACACTGTCTACCTCTGTATCTCTGGAGTTTAAGACAGAGCCTTCTCATGCTCTTTATCTGCATATCAGCACCTGACAGGTAGACAATTCGATACACAAGAGGTCTCAATCAAATGCTCTGAATCACTTGGCTAATTGGCCCAGTAATAAGCAAATAAACTCTAATATCTCCTTATGCAGAAAGAAGCCCAGATCTTTGGCAAAGCTGGATGGTCTTTGCCAAGACCCCATAGTCACCCTTTGAGCCTCATACTGTCCTTAACCAGTGGTGTGACGATAAAGAAATGTTTAACCAGCTCTGTGGGGGTGCGGGGGCAGGGATTAGCCCTGATTTGTGGTGTCTGCTGATCCCATCACCATGACCAATTTCAAGCTGTCAATGTGATGTCACTGAACAGAGTTGGGAAGAGATGCACAGTGGCAAAATATCTTCTTTGCCATTATGTAGAAAATGCCATTATATAATAGTTCCACCATAAATAGTAGTAACATGTAAAAGAATTAGCAAATGATCCATTTTGAGTGTTTATTACCTTTGTTTTTAATATAATTTATTCAATTGTAGGTTTATACTGTTTAATTTTTTAAACTGGCCATTTAATAAGCAGCTCATAAAATTCCTGAAAATCTAATAATCAACTCTGGTGAACTATGAGCTGCCCTTCCCAGGAGAAATGGACTGCTCCTGCCTCTCAGAAAAGCGGCTCCCCGCAGCCTCTCCTGCAAGGGGCAGGGAAGTCCTTCCCTCATAACCTTGGCAGGGATGAGAGCCAGTGAACGTTCTGGTCGGCCCTGGTGGCCACAAAACCTGAAGCAAATGAGGAGTCCTTTCTGCAGTCTCCCTCACAGATGTGAATGCCCCTCTCTGGAGGACAGGGGTCCAGTCACAGAGGCCAGGGTGGGGCGGGAAGGGAACTGCATCAGGAGGAACCCGAGTGCCCAGGTGCTAGTCACCCAGCCCCCCAGTCTCCTAGCCCTGAACCTCACTTTCATTTGGCAGGTGGGGTAACTCACCAACTGTGCTGCCCATTATCTGAGTTCTGGGGAGGAGGAAAGGCAGAAAGGCCTGCGAGCAGGAGCGTCCTACACAGACGAGATGCACAGATAGCACAGGTCCGGCTGTGGAGACAGATTCTCTGTCATTTACAGACTGAGCGGCCATGGGCAACTTCTGTGGTCTTCTTAAACCTCAGTTTTCTCATCTGTAGTATGGGGGGCTGAGGTGTACACAGAAATAGTACTGACCTCAGTGTTGCGGTGAGGATCAAATACGAACCTATGCAATGCGTTTGGTGCCTCGATAAATATTGGCTTTATCATCATCATCAGTGTCCAAATCCACAAAGTCAGTCTTTCTCTGAGGGTTTATACAAACCTCCCCAAAGCCACCAGCTTGGTCGGGGTGGGGAGGGGGGAGTGGGTGTGTGCAGATGGGTCCATCCACAGCATGGGACCTCCAGGAACCCACCCTGGAAGCTCCAGAGACCCCGCAGGGCCCCCGCAGCCCCTGGCTGGCCGCCCGCCAGGCCAGGCCCTTCCGAGCCAGGGCGGCTGACAGCTGGAAGTGGGTGGGGAGCCCGAAGACAAACTCCTTTCATGGCTCCAACAGAGGGTGTTTTGTAACATTTTCCAGTGCGATTGGGTTTCTTGAGACTTCTTGGTGAGAAAACATGAAATGGAAGGAATATTCAACTACAGTAAGGAACAGGCTTCTACAGAGTGAGGAGGAGAAATTTCAGATCAAACAAAAATCCTCTTCCCCTCACAAATACTGAAAGCTCTATTTTGATCTCCTCTGAGGAAGAGCAGAACACTCTTTTGAAGGAAAAGAGACAAAGAAGAGCCAAACAGCTTTAACTCTTGAGAGTTTTACAATGTTTCAAGGGGTGACACCCTCCCCGGGCAAGTTAATGATCTGAAGAAAGGCAGCAGGTGCCACCTGTCCCAGGTGTGAGGCCATTTCAGCACCGAGAGGGTCTTGGAGGAGCAGTGCTGGGCCTGGGGGACCCCCGGGGGAGGGGGCAGGGGGACAAAGGGGTAAAGTGGCTCTCGAGGAAATGGCATTTGCTTCATCTTTCACATTACTCCCTGCTCAGTGTAACTCTCTCTAGTTTTCTCTTGCCTTTGAAAATAAGTCACAAGGTCTTCAAAGGGCTTGTGCACCAACATCATAGCTTTTCACTCTCTGGCCTGCTTGAGCTTTGGAGTCAACAGATCTGGCTTCGAATCCTAGCTCTGCCAGTTACTTTATTAGCTGTGTGATCTTAGACAAGTTAGCTCCTCTGAATGCCTCAATCCCATTAATAAAGCAGAAATAACTGCCTGGAGAACTGTTTTGAGGCTAAAATAAGAAAATGTGGCTAAGATGCTTAGACAAGACCTGGCACTGTAGAAACAGTCAACCAACAAACAATAAAGGCAAATGAAAATCTATTTATGACCTGCTTCTCTCTCCAGCTTTATGTCTTGACACGTCCCAGAATGCAATCACCTAGAAAGGCTAAAGTGCTCACAGCGTTTGACATGACCTATATAGTCTCCTGTTTCAGGTCTCCCACGCTTTTGTGTACTTTTCAGCACCAAGCACGTAGTTGTCCTCAATCTGGAGGACATTTGCCTAGAATTCCTGTTGCACCTTTCTTCAACTGGCAAGTTCAGTTTAAGGTTACCTCCTCCAGAAGTCTGCCCTGAACTCCCAGTTGGGCTAAAGTCTCTTCCATAGCATCCTGTGCACACAGGTTTGGTGGTGCACGACTAAAACTGCTTGTGTGCCTTCCTTCCTCTCTAGACCATTATTAGCTCTTCTAAAGAGGAGCCAGGTGGAAGGCATCTTTACGTTCCTATGCCTGGAACATGGTAGGTGCTGGTTAAGGCTGAGCTCCTAAGTAAGGCCACACTTGCCCCTTGGATGGAATCCAAATCCCAAATACCTTCCCTGACCCACAACCCTTCAGCTAAACCCACTTTTCCTTCCTCCTCCTGAGTCAAACCCTGGCTTTTGCCCCTAGCTGAAAACAGAAGAAACTGGAGAATGAAATTTTTGTTCGGCAAAACTACTGTTTTGTGCTTCAGGGCATTGGTACTGTCTCTACTTGAACTTGGTCACTTGGGGCAATAGAGACAACCAATGCCATACTTCATTAGAGAAATGAGAAACTCAGTGACCCAGGAGCCTAGGGTACAACGGCGGTGGGGGGTGGGGGGGCTATAGATCTGGCTGTACATGCATAGCCTCTGGTGACCAGCCATTAAGGGCTGTACTATTCTGCTTTTATGCCACTCAGACATTAGCTTAAAGAAGGCAGGAAGGATGTTCTCCCTAGTTCTTTCCTGTGGTTTTAGAATGGAACTATCCCTACCTGCTAATATGGCTCCACGAGGGTTGCCTGGAGGAGCTCAACAGTCTAGAAGGAACTAGGCGGCCATCACACCACTAGCATCACCAAGGGGCCTGGACAGTGTCCTCTGGCCCAGGGCCAAAGACGGGGACAGGGGCTTATCTAGCTAACACTGGCCTCACAGAAACAATAGGGCTGACTGCTGGGCAAGCCCAGGGGAGGACAACACTCACTGCCAGTACACCTGGCGCCACGCCCACAAGTGAGTACTCCACTCGGAGAGGCAGGAACCCCTTTTGGGAGAGCAACTAGCACATGCATTTGCTTTGCATCTGTGGGCGGCCCAAAGAGAAGTCTTGCTGGGTAGGGGTGTCCTCCTCCCTGGGCAGAGGTAGCAAGCTGTTCCTTCCCCTGGCCTTCAAGCAAGGACATATATCTGACTCAAAGTCCCAAGAGAACAGTCTTAAGCAGAGGGTAAAACAAAGCAACTCTCCTTGTCTTATGAAAGATCACTGGCCTACAATGACAGATGCTGGCACACTTGCCACCTAAAAATCAGTCCTGAGACTTCCTGCTTGGCATTCAGGATCTCAAACTACTTCCCACTACTCCTTGAGAGTCTCTGAATCTGTACCACTCACTTCATCTCAGCCTACCTTATAATGTTAGTCAGCTATTTTACACATGTATGTTTTATCTTCCTGACTATAATTTAAGTTGTAGAGAGCAGGGCCCTTGTCTTATGTATTTCTTTTGCATTATCCTTAGCATCTAAGGCAGTGCTGAGCACAAAGCGGGCAACTCAATGCGTATTTTTGTATATTAAATTCCAAGGCCAAGCATCTACACCCATGTCTTGCGTATCAACAAAAGTGATGTCTCAGAGTGCTTGTTTCCTTTTAAATGTCATGTTTTAGCTATGTGGTGCCTGACAAAACTTGTTTCTGGTTTTTGGGGTCTGATTTTAACCTGTTTGTGGGACTTCACAAAGTATTTCAAACATCAGACACACCCCCTTGACAGCGAGTGGGTGGGCTTGGGAGGAAACTCCTCAGGGCAAAGTGTGGACTCGGCAGCCTGCCCTTGGCCCTGTCTTTGGCCCAGGACCCTGTCCCAACTGCTATGTGACACCTCTCAGTCTCTGTGTGGAGAAGGGAAAAGCACTCGCGGTTTAGGATCCTGAGGTGTGATTCCCTAAAGTCTGAAAAAGAGGAAAAAGGAACAGAGTACCACAAGAAAAAAGAACATTAGAATTTTGGGGATTGATTTTTATTTGGGCTTCTCACAGTGGTTAGAGCCACTCTGTCTTCAGAACAATCACAGCACAGGAAATGCGTCACCGAGACTGCCCAGAAAAGTCTGACCAGCTGAATCTTATTGCTTAAAATACACATATTCACAACAACTTACAAATGGTGATGCGCCTCACACAGGAATGTGTTAGCATTTGCAAACCTTACGACTGTAGCACCAAACCCTCGACCAACCCCTTCCTTCTCATTCACCTGGAAAACCACACTCAATCAAATCTCCCTGGCCCTCCAACTATCCCTTCAACCCCCTACTTCCGTCTTTCTGAGCAGGGTAGCCTCTCGTAGCAGGGGCCAGACTGTGCCTGGGAATCAAGCCCAGCCCTGCAGGTTGTATTTTGTCTTCTCTCACCTTCAGGGTAGGGCGCTGCAGTGAATCCAATAGCTGATACTCAGACCAGTCCTCCAGCCTCTAACTGGGGAAAGAAACTTGAGAGGGTCAGAGTTCATCCATTTGATCAGTTAACTGAAGGAGGATTCATTTTGGTAAAACTTGTTCTCCTCTGAGACACTTCAGTGAGTTACTTGGATTTTCTCTTTTTCAAAAGGTGGAAGGGAAGGCATCTGAGGGTTGCTGACGCACTCTGGCCGACTCTGGCCACACACCGACTTGCTTGCTTGTGTCCGCTGGACTCGGCAGAGGGAGTTAAGCCCTGCGGTACCTGTGGTGTCCCCCAAAGCCTCCTCCTGGCAATTCTGGGCAGGGCTGATGGCTGGGCCACAGGTAGTAGTGCAAGCTTGTCACTGAAGATTCAATCAAGCTTCTGTCGGAAACTACACCTTCACCTTCTGTCCCAAGTGGTTGTGGACACCCCCAGAGGCTGATACCGAGGGCCAGGAGCAGCCGAAGGAGGCAGACAGGTTCAGAGCACGTTTCCATTGACAGGGAACAGAACACAGGCCTCCGAGTGTCCATGGAGCAATGTGCAAATTGCAGTGATGAGCAGAGTAAAACCTCTACTTCAAGCACAGTATCTCTGGCAAACAAAGGGGGACTGCCGTTGACAATGCTACTGAATACACCCGAGTACAGAGTCAGACATTTGTTCAGTAAACAGTAAATGTGTAAAATAAATTACCTTGAGAGGGCCATCTGTGCTCCAGACGTGTGGGTCACGTGAACAGAATGGCTGCCACTCAAAGTATCTTCACAGGAAAACAGGGCTCGCACACAACAGACATGCACACACACAGACGCACGAGCACGAGCGCGCGCG
>VBSM01003143.1:15103770-15121256 GCA_008086735.1 Cheirogaleus medius
GTTGCCCCACTCCAAAGCGGTGGGGGCAGGGGCAGGGCAGGAAAACCACAGATAACTAAGGTATTTCTTCCAAGTGGTCATTTTAAAACAAACAACACCCCCCCAAAAAAAAAACTTATTCAGATCAAAGACAAAATACTGTGTTAGAGCCAGGCTGTGGGGTTGCCCTTCCTCACACCCCACAGCTTCCTCAGTCCGTTTGTTCACGTGGAACAGTGAGACATGCAGACGGCAGAGCGTGTTCTCTGCTGATGCTGGTCACCTGTGGGCACAGACCAAATGGCAGAGATGAAAGCAGCACCTCTCCCCACAGCCACTGAGGCCTCCTGCTCACAGAAGTCCCCAAGATAGCCCCCATCCAAGCCTTCACATAAAATATCTCCCCTCTGGTTCAAACGCAGCTAGGATCTTTGAAGGCCAACTTGGGAAAGAGCCACAAACTTTCCTCTTCCAGAAGAGAATTCTTCCGTGCCCACTGGTAACATTCTTGTTTTCAGCTCTTTTGTTGTTTGTTTTTAAAAGAAAAACCAAAGAGAAGGGAGTATAATCTTCTACACCTGAACCAGTCTGTAGCCACTGAGAGCCTGCTGGGAAGGGGCCCATCAAGGATGCACAAAGTGCATCTAGCTTGTCACTTGGAATTTGAGAGATCAACAAGTCCCCTACCAATCTACCATCAACTGCCCATCAGCTCTTGTCGTCCCACGGGATTAGCCCAATTCTGGCTCTGCAGACCCTGGCAGCCACAGGTAACAAACCCTGGGCCTCTGTGGGCTTCCTTCTTCACCCAGGCCCAAGATGGGCTGCCTCTCCTGGGCTGAGACACAACAAAGTTCTCTTAAACTATAATCAGAGCATAAATCCACTCCATCACCAAGAATTATCTCAGGGCACAGTCTCAGCCTCCGTCAGTGGGGGCTTTTAAAACACACATCTCTCTGACCCCAACAGGTAGGTGAGATATGACTTAAAAAGAGGGGATGGGTGTGGGCTATGAGGAATGAGTCACAGAACCAACTTCTCAGCCCTCCACAACACTGTGCTTTTGTGGGTGAAGAGGCATCCACACCCTGAACTGTACCTGGAGATGTAGAAAAATGCAGGAGAGAAGGAAAAAAAAAAAAAAAAAAGGGAACAAAAATCACTTAATGCTTCTCTTGTGGTTCTCCCCGACCCTGATTGCTTTGCCAAATTCTAGAGCACAGGCAGGGCCTGCTCTAGCTGGGGGAGCTGCTGCTCTGGGAGTTTGGCGAGTCCTGCTCATTGATGGTGTTCAGCAGCAGGCATGCAGGCGGCCGTGGCAGGTGGGGGTGCCCAGGCTCTCGAGCCTGCTCCTCAGAGGGCTGGCAGAGGCCTTCCTCCTCGTCACCAGGAGGCCGCACATGGCAGCTGTCACAGAAGTCCAGGGGCCCATCCAGAGCATCATCGATGAGCGTGTTGAACTCTTTGAGGTCATCATCATGGTGGCCCCGGTTGCACACACACACTTCGATGCCCGAGTCACCCGTAAAGCGGCGATGTCTCCCAGGTGTCTTGTCTTTGCTGTCGGGGAGTGCACTGCCATGCTCGGGGCTGTAATCTTTCAGCAGCTCCTCCTTACATTCTGAATCCTTGTCCAGGAAGGGCCCTGGGTCCAGCTCCCCCAGGCCAGCCACAGAACCACTGGTCTCCATTCCAGGGGCTTTGGTGGCTGCTTGGTCAGCTGGCAGGTCAGAGGGCTCAGGGTCAGCGATGCTTGGGGGTCTTGTGCTGCTTCTGCTGGGCCCAGACAACGGGCTGCTCTGTGCCCCTGGGGAACCCCTGGTGTGATTAGCGCCTGGGGGGCTGCCACCTGCAGGGCCACACTGTGGAGGCAACTGCTGCTGCTGTAGCTGGAAGGCACTGTATGGTGGGGGAGGAGTTGGAGGTCGGTTCACCACTTCCTCATAAGGAGGTAGTAAATAGTTTGGCAAAAACCCTAAAATGGGGAGGTAGGGAGGAGAAATTACTGCACTGGCAATTGTCCTAGGATAGACTGCAAAGCTCCCACTAAACATATGCATTATCTCTTCCACCTCAGCATACCCACCCAGCGTGAGCAACTCTGCAGAGAAGGAGAGACAGTATGAGAGTGACCTGATCTGGCTTCTTGAAATCTGAAGAGTCCCTAAAACTGGTTGGTTCATAGGCAAGGACTTCCTACCAGTCTGGAGTCAAGGCAGAGGATTAGGCAAATGTAGTGGGTGGCCAAGATAACTTCTGCCTGGAACAAACCTGTTTCCACATGCACACATCTCATGTGTCTAGCTCAGACTGTGTCCTCTACCTAAGTCCCATAAGTCTCATGTTTCTTGCTCAAACTGTGTCCTCTACCTAAGTCCCATGGGCCTCAGGGTCAGGGACCCTAACTTAGGACTTCCTGACCACTTTTCTTTCCCCTACCCTTCCCAGATGTGCCAGGAAGAGGGTCTTTTTCTGGGAAGTTAGAAATTTGCGTTCTCTCTCTCTGGCGTGGCTGGAGGTGGTCTGCAAAGATGCACCAAGCTTTACCTTCACTCAGATCAAAAGCAGATGAGCAGCCAACGAAGGGTGAAGGGCCTCTGTCATCCAAGGTGTATTAATAACATGCCAGGTGAACTATCTTTTGAATGTGCTGAATGACTTGAGGCACAGATGATCTAGTTATAACAATAATTACTAGCATTTATTGAGCACTTACTATATGCCAGCCACTGTGCTAAGCACTTAACCCTTCTAGATGTGGAATTCAAACAACTGCGAATGTTTTTTTGTAGAATACACTGCAGAATGGCTTTGGACCATTCTGGGCCTCTGTTAACCATTTGAGAGGCCACACGGAATGAGCGCCAGGGAAGTCTGGGGAGTGCTCTTCAGTGACTCACCAAGTTTCTGATTCTCAGGAAGTACTAACGCCACCCCTGACATGGCAGCCTGTGCACAAGGCATATCACATGGCAGTAAGCAAAATAGGAGGAATTCAGGCCACTGAACTGCAAATCTCAATTCACTTACATTATATCCTATCTGTCTGCCTTCAAAAAAAAAAAATCTGTAAAGGAGCAGAGATCTGGCCAGAATCCAGCCACTGTGAGCTCTGGTATGGTCCAGTTGCTTCAGGGACCTGTGTCCATAGTCCCTGCTCTCCCATGCTGAAGCGCCCCCTTGTCCCTGTACTTTTGAGACTCTGCTCTATGGCAGGAAAGAAGAGGGCAAACCCCCATGCCCACAGGGGCCCTGGGTCTGTGCGCCTGAGCTCCCAAGGATGGGGAACGGCAGCTTTGGGTGTACGTACTGAAATAAAATGGCAGCGCTGAGTAATTGTGGGCTTCCCGGTAGGCGATCAGGTTGATTTCATGTTGCCGCTGCTGGGCCTGAAGGCGGTGCTTGGCTCGGCGGTGGTGGCAGACACAGCAGCAGCTTAGGATGATGATGATGGTCCACACTAGCCAGAACCCTGGGGGGTGGGAAAGGCAAGACAGAGAGGATGTACACACAGTGAGTACCAGACAGAGGGGCAACTCGCAGGACAAGGCGGTCCTGGACGGTGCCCACATGGTTGAAGCTGGCACTGTTGAGCCTCATGCAGTTAATTTACATTTAAGCCATGTGTTCAATTTTCATAAATGTCTGTACCAAAGCGAAAGACACATAGGATGGAAGAGGGTAGAGTGTAAGAATGGTGACAGCAAAGGAGGTCACTCTCTCCAGGGACCTTGGGGGAATGGACATGTACCAAGGCATCTCTCCAGCACCAGTGATTGGTCCTCCTGTATTTTAGGTTTTGTGGGCGTTAAATATGCTCACCTTTTAGGACAGCGTCCTCTTCCTCTCTTAAGAGATCTCTGAGAAAATGCTTTAGTCTTTCTTAGTGCCCATGTCCCCACTCCACCAACTCAGAAGATTAGCAATTGCAAGGGACCTCAGCGGTGCCTCCTGAGAAAAGAATTCTTAGGGTTCTCCTGATATCACCAAAAACATCACGGGCTTTTCTCTACTGTGTATGCCTCTGTAATGCAAGAATCGCTACAGTTACAGGTGGAAAAATTCTAATTGCCTCAGGTCCACTTCTTCCCTAGAGAGCGTAAATGACTTCCTCTGCTCTCAGTATAATCCTAATCCAGTACAATTCCATCTCCCACTGCCACAAACAATCTGCTCTCACCTGCCTTTGGCCTGCACTAACATTAGACTCAGGGCCCATAGCAGCCTTCTCCTCTTCCTCCCTGTTCCAGGAAAGAGTAGAGGAAAGAGGTAAAGGCCCAGCCCTCTTATTTCCCACTGTGCTGTCTCTTGGATCATACTGAGAGAATCTCAGCAAACCCTAATATAAAACCTCCTCCCCGAAGAGGCTTTTAAATGTATATATTTTTAATTAATGAGCAATTTTGTTTTAAACACACATACACACACATATTGGGAGAAAAGACTGAAAGGAAAAACAAAAATAATGACATCTTTAAGGAATATGATTATAATTTAAATTTTCTTCATTCTCATAATTATTTCTTCTTTTTTTTTAAGAGATGGTATCTTGCTCTATTGCCTAGGATGGAGTGCCCAGGCTGGCACAATCATAGCTCACTATAACCTCAAACTCCTGGGTTCAAGTGACCCTCCTTCCTTACTCTCCCAAGTAGCTGGAGCTATAGGTGCACACCACCATGCCTGGCTAATTTAAAAACATTTTTTAGAGGTAGGATCTTGCTAGGTTGCCCAGGTTGGTCTCGAACTCCTGACCTTGAGCGATCCTCCCGCCTCGGCCTCCCAGAATGCTAGGGTTACAGGCATGACCCACAAAATAAAAAAATTTTTTTTTTAAACAGGAAAGATCTGGCAGGGCAGAAGGCAATCGGGGAAAGAAATGACCCAACTGGAACATGTACTTTGGGCAGTTACCTTTCTCATATCTAACATAGCACCAGAAAATTTACATGCTTCCTGAAATTCCACCAGCCTCCCTCTTTTCATTTGATATTATGGATAGAAAAACTATCCCTACCGTGTACTAATTATGTGATGTTATATTAGTCTCAAACTGAGTTCTGGTTTCTTCATTTCTAACATAGGACCACAAAGGAATTATTTGTGTGGGTCAAAACTGGGGGAAAACTAACTTGGGAGCAGAATAGTTCTAGTGGCATGATGGAGTATTAGCACAGGTACAGAAAAGACCCCTAGGGAGTGGGTCCCACTCAATGGGAAGTCAGGCAGAAGACACTAGGTGGGTGTGCTGGCTCACTCCTGTAATCCTAGCACTTTGGGAGGCCAAGGTGGGAGGATCACTTGAGGCCAGGAGTCTGAGACCAGTCTGGGCAATAGCAATACTCATTCTCTACAAAAAAATTTAAAAATTAGCCAGGTGTGGTAACATGTGCCTGTAGTTCCAGCTACTTGGGAGGCTAAGGCAGGAGGATCACTTGAGCCCATGAATTTGAGGTTGTAGTGAGCTATTATGACACCACTTCACTCTAGCCTGGGCAACAGAGTAAGACTCTGTCTCAAAAAAAAAAAAAAAGGAAAAAAAAAGAGACATTCTGATCTGGTCCTCACAAATCTGATTCTCTAGGGAGCCAAGCTAGTCAGAGTCATGTCCTAATAACTTTAAAAGGGGGAATATTCAGACTAGTTTCTATGGAGTTAGGCAAAATTTTAATCTTTTAGCTAGATTTCAAAAACAAGAAAGCAAGTTGAAAAAGTAAAACCTAATGAAAGACACACAAGAGAAATACAGAAATACGACTCTCCCTCTTCTCCATCCTCCCCCCACACACCTGCCCAGAGACTACATTCCACAATGACAACTTCCAACGCTGTGGGGAGCGTTCGTCATGCTAATCAAAGTGGAAAACATGTTTTTAAAAACAATCATGGTCCAATGTAGGAACTGAGTCATGTGCCCCAGAGTTCACTAAAACTTGGGAAAACACCACTCCTCAACTGGCAGGAAATTCCCCATTAGGAAGCCAAGGCATTCTGTAGTCGGCTCTCCTTCTGTTGCACAGGGTAGTGGGTAACTCCCCCGGCCCTTCACAGCTCCACCACTGCCACTGTGGAAAGGGCCTGAATTCGGGAAATGAAGACTTTGGAGA
Source organism: Cheirogaleus medius (assembly GCA_008086735.1). NCBI lineage: Eukaryota > Metazoa > Chordata > Mammalia > Primates > Cheirogaleidae > Cheirogaleus > Cheirogaleus medius. The sequence goes on from VBSM01003143.1 coordinate 15,109,860, forward strand.
CTTGCAAATCCACCTAAAAGACTGCCAATATTTCTACAAGGATGACCGCAGATATGGAGAAGAAAAGCCAGACAGCCTGGGTTCAAAGCCCAGCTCGAAAAACCATTTCCTAGCTTTGTGACCTTGGCCATTACAAGGACTAAGGGGGTTAATACAGTAACATACTCAGAACCATGTCCGACATACATATGGTAAGTTCTCTAGCTTATTATTATTAGTGCTGTTGATGTTACAGGCATAACCACAGATGGATGAGAAGGGTTTCCTTTCAATTACCCTTTTAACTCCCCAAAAGTATTCCATAAAGAAACATGGGTTCAGGAACAAGTTCAAAGCTTGCTTCTAGGTTCTGTTTTTGGCAAAATTCATCGGAAATTCAGACAACTCCCATTTACTGAGCCCCTGCCAACAACGGGTATATTAAGAGAAACTAAAAGAACAAAAAAAGCAGGTGAAAAACAAGCTGGGCAGCATTGACTGGATTTGCTAATAGCCTGTTTTATGTCATTTCAGGGAAATTCCACTGTCCAGAAACACAATCCTCTCCCCACTAAAGTCCAAACTAGGGAAAACTGATGTCCGAGTGAAATTCCCTCAAATTATCTTACAGGCATAAATTCTCAACTTTGACATCTCCCTGGAAAACGAAGCTTGGCAAGTGGAAAGAGCCCTGGGGTAAGAACTGGAAGATCGGGCTTTAGGATCTTTGGCCCTGAGCATGTTCCTGGACTCCCCGGGGTCCTGGTTTTCTCCTTTGCTCTGCCTGTTCCATGAACAGTATCATCTCAGGTTGAAATTAAACACGTACACAGAAGGTTCTTCATCTTGCATTCAAGACCTTCTGTACCCTACTTCTTCTCAGCTGCAGCCCACAGAACGCTTCCTTGTCCCAAGGCTGTGAAATGGGGATGATGTGTATACCTTGCAGGGTGGTTCCTGGGGTGAAACCAGCTGACGAAGGTGAAGACCCTACTTAGTGCCTGGCACTTGAGAGAGTTCTATCCACAGCAGCATCCTCGTCTCCCATTTCTTCCCAGGCAAGCCCCATGCCCCAGGGGAACAGTTAACAAGATGCATACTCTGTTCTTTCCCACAAGGCTTTGGCCTATGGTGTTCCTGTCCTGGAATACCTTCCACCCTTCTCCACATGCGTAAATCCTATCCACCCTTTAAGGTCCACCTCAAATGCCACCTCTCCCATGCAGCTTGCCCTAAGCTCTGTCCAGCCAAAGCAAACTCTCCTTTTGAACATTTACAGATGTTCTGGCACATACATTCCATTTCTACTTCACATTACTAGTTGGACATCTGGTCTTACCTCCTCTCTCTGCTAGATTACCTGCTGATGGCAAGAATTTTGTCTCCCCCCAACACACGCAGTTTCTAGCACAGGAGAGGCCACAGCATCAACTAGGAACTTGTCAGAATTGCAAATTTTTAGGTCCACCTTAGACCTATTGAATCAAAAACTCTGGGAGTAGGGCCCTGAAATATGTGTTTTAGTAAGCCCTCCAGGAAATTCTGATGCCCACCAACTTTCAAGACCACTGGAATATGAGTTTGCTGAATGAACACACGATGGGATGGTAAGTCAAAAGTGCAACTGCCACAAAAATGCATGGAGATCATAACAATGACCAGGTCCTTATAGCCCTAACTACTGCACCTGTAAAATGGGATCCTCTGTTTGCCTGGCACGCCGGCCCAGCAACTGGCTTAGGTTACAACAGACCGAAAAGACATGGGAGAAAAAAGGTTGCTGGCCAAGCTTCAGGTCTGCGTGTGCTTGTGTCTGTGCAAAGTGTATGTGTGTCTGTGTGTGAGAGACAACCCTCAGCAACAGGAAATTCAGTTTCACGAAACTCTGCCAAGGATTTCCTGGCTGAGGTTTTTTCCTTCCAAAGGAAGAGGGATGGGAAACCAACCCAAAGCCCATTACTGTCCCACTTCAGGCAAAGTTGAGAGGCAATTAGAGGGAACAAGGTTTAAAGCAACAAAATGTATGGTTTTGATGAGAACTTCAGGGGCTCATTTCAACACTCAACCTCCGTCCTGTACACATCAGGCAGAATTCATGACCCTAATATGGAGGAAAACCAAAGGAATTCCTGAGAGAGAGAGAATCCACACTGGGCGTATCCTGACCAAGAAGTCACTTCTGAGCATAGATAAAAGGAACATTTTACTTTAATAATCCCTATCCCTCCAGAACTTGGAAAGCATGTGCCAACTTGTATAATAGGGAGTCTTTTCTCCCTGTCTAGACACTGGGCTCTGTCTGGCCTCCTTTCTCCAACTGACCATAACGGAGAGAGAATTAGCCAGTCAAGCAGCTCTTCCTCTGACTTTCTTTAAGCCCTCGGGGTGAAGCACCTGCTTCCCAGACTACCTCTCTGTCATCTGGGTCTACCTGTCCCCGCCACCCGCCTCCCACTCCTGGCTTTGGTGACCCAATTCTAGTGGCTACTGAGTCTACTCCACCAGAGGCCCAGCAGGCTCTGTCAATCTGAGATGGGGCCATCAGCAACTCTGTTCCTTTTCACTGCCTGGGCCTGGCCCCAGAAAAACAAACTGCAGCTCTGTGGCTTTCTGGCAGCCCAGCTTCGACTTTTAACACCTTAAGGACTGCTCACAAGTTTTTTCCTGTTTCGCGTGTCATCTGTTAAGGACCGCTTACGAGTTTTCTCATTTTTCACTGCAGTTAAAATGATTTAAATAACGTGCAGTTTGCCCAAAAACGTGCAGTCCCTGGCGTATGTCTTAGAGATTTCTATGCAGCATGAAAGGTGTTAACAAGGGGTGGGAGGGAGAATTTGAATCCCATGGTTATCAGCATTTTAAAACATTTAAACATAGTCTGTCCACCTGCTTGGCACTTTGAGTCCTTAGTTAAGTTTCTCAGCCCCACCCCTTCTAAAATAGCAACAATGACTCTGTGCCTTCCTTCACTGCTTATAGGTATGGAGGTCTGGTGGGGACATCTTGAACCCTGTCCCCTCCTGCACAGGACTGCCCCTGGAATTCCTCCGAAAGGTAGATGAGCCAGTTTTTGGTCCTTGAAAGGGACAAGTAGGGGTGAGGGAGAGGTTCTGTTTAGAGAAACCAGTCCTGCTGGCTACAAGACACAACTGCATTTCAGAAGGAGACACTTCCCAGCCAAGAGCCTAATTTCCTTTCTGGTCCAAACAACAGTCCTCTGGCTGCCTTCTTACCACACCACTGATGTGGCACGAATGATGAGAAAGAGGAAAAGGAAAGGGGTGACGGTGGGAGTTAGGGCATGGTTTGACAAATAAGCACAAAGTCTGTTTCCAAATGGAGGCAGTGCTGGGGGCTTAGAATTATCTGGGGAAACTGTTTACAGTTTCCTCTCTCCAGAGACAGTTGTGAGAACCACTGCGATGTCGGTCACCTGGGGCCTCTCTGCCCTAAGGGATCCCCCAACTACCCATTCTTCGTCCAGCATCCTACACTGTCTCATTGGGAGTTCTCGTAAGGTAAGATTACAAAGTGTGTAGTGGAAGCACCCCTGGGTCACTCCCTAAAGACAATAACAACGTCACCACCGTGTGCAACCATGGAAGATGCAAGTAGTCCTGGCCTCGACCAAACCAGTGGTGACAAGTATCATCTCCACATGGCATTTGGCTGACAGTAACAGGTTAGACACACTGGGGAAGCTCCAGTTTGAGAAGTGGGGAAGGAACAAAAGGGGCCGAACCCTAACACTTCCCCTCTCCAGGAGGGCTCCACAGGCAGGGACCTTGGGAGTGACTGTTGCTTTGAGAGGGACGCTCTGAAACAGGCAGCTCTGTGAGGCTCTATGGGGAATTCGGGAAACCTCTGGCATTATGGCCATCTAGAGCTCAGCCTGGCTTTCCCAGTAGCTTGGCTTGCAACCTCTCTGCAAAGGGAGTGAGCCTGGGCTTCTGGGCTGGCCCAAGGAAGGGTCTAGGTTGCTGTCAGCTGCTCAGCACAAAATGGAGAGGGTGTCAGGGAGAATCTGAGGCAGGAGCTTCTGCGGCAGACCTGGCTCAGACCACATGCACCTGTCTTCAGCCCACGGTGTCCGAAAAGCACCAGAACTCTCCTCCTCTATGAAGGAAGCACTTCTGGAACCCGTAAAAAGACTCTGCTCACCAAAATCATCCCCAAGGGAATCAGAAAAGGGCTGACCAGCCCACTGAGCAGAGGCAATAACCGGGACCCTGGCACACCAAGAAACCCCCGGGCAAGGACTTACACCAGAGTTCATAGTAGTAGTTGCAGCACTGAGACTGTCCACAGCAGTGTCCTGTGTCACAGATGTAGCTTTGATTGTTGGTACCCACACAGGCTTCCTTATCCTAAAAAAAAATATCAAAAAGTATTTTAGCATATTAAATTATAGCTTTTAAACACTTTCCTTCTCACCCCGCTCCTACTGGTTATCTGCCCACCTGCATGCCCACCCCCAAAACAGTTTGACCGGTGTTTATTCCATTAAGAGAAAAAAACTCTAAAAGAATCACACAATGACAGCAGAGTTTAAGAAAAAATATATGGTTTATTAAAAAGAGGGGAGGGGATTCAGTACACAAAGCCAAGTTTTTCTTGGACAGGACAGGAAAGGGTTGCCTCACTTTCTTTATGGCCAAGAAGAAACACTCCATTTTCCAGTGCTACACTCAGCCAGCAAGGAGGTGAAGATTCTCCTGTAATTAGCAGTATGTTTTAAATAAAAGTGGCTTTTCTGCGAAACTTCCTGGAATAATTAATGTTGTACGTATTCTAGGATTAGCACCTCTCCTCAGTCCTTCCATTCTCCCTTCAAAACACAGGATCTCCAAGGTTAATTCACAGTGTGATTTCTAAAAAGGGCAAAAATAAAATCTGCTACTGAAATTCTTCACTTTTCAGAAAGAAGGTGCTTTCTGCTCAGTGACCGAGTCCAATTTCAATTTGCTAGATCATTTTTGTTTATTGAATGATCTCTTAAAAATCCTGACTGGATCCAGGACTCATACTGTCCCTTGTCAGGGACAGCCACACAAAGGGCATCGCTGAGTAAACCAACTAGCAATTTGCCAAATTCTATTCACAGCACTGGTGGATGAGGATGGAGGTGGACTTTTTTTTTTTGAGATAGGGTCTCACTCTGTTCCCCAGGCTACAGTGCAGTGGCATCATCATAGTTCACTGCAACCTCCAACTCCTGGGCTCACACGATCCTCCTGCCTCACTCTCCCAAGCAGCTGGGACTACAGGCGTGCACCACTGTGCCTGGCTAATTTTTTCTATTTTTGTAGAGTCGGAGTCCTGCTCTTGCTCAAGCTGGACTTTTTTAATGTTTTATGTTTAAGATATGAAATATCTCCCCAGCCAACCGTAACCTCAGCCTAAAATGTACTTTGGGTCACTATGCACAGGCTGAAACCTCTAAGGCACAGTACTGTGTCTGGCTTTTGACATTTCTTTGTTCTAAAAGACGTAACACATTCATTTAATGGACGACGTCTTTGTGCCAAGCACTGTGTTGGGTACAAGGGATAAAATGAATAAGACATTGTCCCTATCTTCAAGAAGCTCAGAGTGAAGAAGGAAAAAAACCCCTACTCAGCAAAGAAACTAAAACCACGGTATTGTATTTGCCACTCCCCAGGCTGACCCTGCCCACAGCGCACATCCGGGCGGACGACTGCCAGTGGAAACTTAAGTCACATGGTCAGTTCCTCCCCTCTGGGCCTTGCTTTACTGTGCTGTCTTCTTGGCCAAGGGTACACACAAAGCATTCCAGCAACTGTCTATAGGGCTAGAGGCTGGGCAGCAACAGTACAGGCACCTGAAGCCAGAGGGAGAAGACAAGAGAAAGCGCAGGGCTGAAAACCAGATTCCTGGCTTAGTGCAAGTTTCTGCCATAAGTTCTTGGTGTTTCTTGGTCTTTAAGAGTCTTACACTCTGGTATAAAGGAGTTTAGGAAGAAGGAAATATGGGAAAAGGCATTTGTAAACTCTGAGCACAAGCGTTTCACAATATTGCAAATAGCATTCTTTTTATCTTCACTTTCCCACCATAAGCAAATGAGACACCTAGCAGGTGGCTGTCCAGTTGGATGTCCCCTCTGAGGCCTGGTGCAGATGGAGAAAACAGATTTATGGTTTCTACTTTTGCTAGAACACATGTTCTCTGATTTCAGGGCAAAACATGCTTTTCGTGAGGACATGAAAAAGTTTCTCCCAAGTTTACCAGTCCCTGCAAGTGCCATTCTTCTGGTACTGGCTTGCAAGGACACCATTCAAAGTGTCCACATAGTTTCTAAAAGAGGCAGTGCTGCCTACACCCCACACATGAAAGAATGCAGTGACACTTCTGCCTCAGGAAAATTCAACACATGAGGCCCAGGCTCTGAGCAGGGCGGCCAACTGGTCCTAAGTGAGGCATGGAATGGAACACATTTGAAATCTAAACAAGTGGCATCCACATGACCTACTGGTGTCAGCTTTTTTCTGGGATCTTCCATGCCCCAAGGCAGGAGGCCTGGTATAAACTGGCCCCCACTCTGCTTTGCTGCTCTGCCTCCACTTTCCCAGGGAGGGCATCATTTAATCCACCATTCCTCAAACACCTGTTTTTTTGTTTTTGTTTTTGTTTTGAGACAGGGTCTCACTCTGTCGCTTGGGCTAGAGATCTTCCTGTCTCAGCCTCCTGACTAGCTGAGATCACAGGTATGAGCCACCACACCCAGCTGATTTTTCTATCTTTTGTAAAGATGGGGTCTCACTCTTGCTTAGGCTGGTCTCGAACTCCTGACCTCAAATGATCCTCTTGCCTTGACCTCCCAAAGTGCTAGGATGACATGCATGAGCCACCTCGCCTGGCCCCTCAAACACTTTTTAACTCAGTACAGATGCTCCTTGACCTACAATGGGGTTCTGTCCTGGTAAATCCATCAAAAATTGAAAATATCCATTCTGGCAAATCCATCATAAATTGAAAATATCTTAAGTCGAAAATGCATTTAATACACCTAATCATAGCTTAGCCTAACCTAGCTTAAATGTTCTCAGAACACTTACACTAGCTTACAGTTGGATAAAATCCTCTAACACAAAATCTATTTTGTAATATTATAATGTGTTGAATATCTCATGTAATTTACTGAATACTGTACTAAAATAAAACACAGTATGGTTGTATGGGTACTTGAAATATGGTTTCTACTCAATGCAAATCACTTTCTCACCATTATAAAATTTAAAGACCGTAAGTCAGACCATCATAAATCCGGGACTAATATATCTAGTTCCCTGTGCTCCTCCCCATTCCCTCACAAATAGAGTCCCCAAGCTGCCTGGGATGGTCCTGATTATGGGAACTATCATCTTTTACTGCAGAGGAAAGGAGGGAAGGTGGGGTGGTTAAGGAAGACAAGAAGTAGGCTCCTGGACCTTTAGCAAGGAAGAAACGAAGGAGGATTCGAGGGCAAGTGAGATGTGAGTGCTGAGATGTGTTCCTCCAGGGAGGCCTGCTGGTATGAGAGGAAAACCCAGGAGCCTTGGGTTTGGCCAGCTCTGTCAATACAGAGGAACAGGACTTTGGGGGAAATTACTCAATGGTCTTAGGGCTAGTTAAGATGATCTCTAATCTTCTCCTTCAAACTTAAGGCTTTATTATCCTACCCATCCCCTCTAATACAGCAGCATCAAGCTAACACAGGAGCTCACGAAACCTACATCTCCTCTCACTCAAACCCACAGCAAAAAAGAGTGGTGTGGAAATACTGCATGGTGCCCTTCCACCCTTCCTTATATAAGGAACCTAATTGTGGATTACCCAGAGAATTCTCAAAGACATCCAGGCAGCTCAAGATCCACACAAAGATTAAATGGTTAAGAATAAGCTGGATCTGGGTTCAAAGCCCCGCTCTTACACTAGAGTTATTAACTACGTGACCTTGGGTAAGTTACTTAACTTCTCTGAGCTCCGACTATCAACATTATTCTGTGAACCTTTATTGCTGGGCATGCCTTCACCTAGAACTATTTCAGAACAGTCAAGTTCATGGTAGCAATGTGGGCTGCTCCAGACACACACAAAAGAATAGAAGAGGGAACTGGAGAGAATGCAATGGAAAGGTCAAATAGGAAAAATTCTCAGCACGCTTTAAGATTATCCTATGCTTTTCTTCCAAGCATCTTCAAGCACATTACACGTTAAGTTTTTCAGGCCTAGTCCTGAACGGTGGGCAGTGAATAATCTCTCCCACCCCTCTTTCTCCAGAGGTTGAACCAGAGAATGAATTGTGATCTCCTCCCAGACAGAAGCTGTCTCCTTATTACCCTCTGCCATCCTGTGTGCTACTGCTTAATGAAACAAATGTTATGCAACCACCAGGAAGGCAGGGAGAGCTGAGGTGAAGGACAGCTAATGGGTACCGAGTACATGCTCTGTGCCAGGCACTGTTCTCAATGCTTTACCTGCATTCTTTCATGGAAACTTAAGAGCAACTCTATGAAATTGGTAGTAACAAGGAAATGAGACCAAGAGAGGCTAAGTAACTCACCCAAGGTCATATAGCTGGGCAGCAGTCCCATCAAGACACCGAGCTTTTAACTATTAATGCTACGGCCTCCTTGCGTAAAGTTATACCTCTTCAACTGCTTTTTATACTTCACCTGCCTAAATAAAAACCCTAAACCAAACAAAATCAATGATTCACCTTTGATGGAAAGGATAAAGACCTGGCCCTTGCGGAGCTCTAGATTTGGGGAACAATGTCCTTCATCTTCTGCTTAGCAGTGAGAAGGGGTGACATGCTTGGGGCTCCTCCCTTCTTTGATGGAGAGGTCCTATTTTCACATACTGCTTTTCTAAAGAGCGGAATGGTTTATCATCCCAGTGTGAACCGTAGGGCCTTTGTTCCTTCCTTTAACATTTATCGAGCACCTCCCCGGCACCAGCACTGAGCTAGGGGAGGGGAACACAGGGGCAAACGAGCAAAAACAGTGTTGATCACTGTCCTCATGAGCTTGCAGTCGAATGAAAGACGATAAAATAATCACACAGATAAAACTGCAACTACAACAAGTGTTAGAAAGGAAAAATACGGATTTGGCGAGAGCTCATAATTGACAAGACCTAGGAGCTCGTCAAGAAGGTCCAGGATGGCTTCTGAGAGGAAGGTAAACTTCAAGTGAGATTGACAGGATGGTTAGGAAATCAGTAACGGGGTGGGGTGGGGGACGCGCGGGGCAAAAACCCATCTAATGGGTACAGTGAACACTATTCAGGTGATGGCCACATTTATAGCCCTGACTCAAGTCATGTAACAAAAACATGTGTACCTCCTTAATATTGTGAAATTAAAAAAAAAAGTTAGTAACTAGGGAAGAGGGATGGGAAGAACATTCCAAGCAGAGAAAATGGTATAAGCAAGGCCCTTTGGCTAGAAGGAAATGGTTGAAGAAGTAGGTAGGGGACCAGACTGTATAGGAAGGTCACAAGATCAAATTTGCACTTTAAAGATACCTTTTTCCTGGCAATGTTTTCATTTGCACAAAACTCCATGGCTTAAAAAATATGCTAGAAATGTAGAACTTGTCAAAAAGGAACTTTATGTGAATAATGAGTGCTCGTATGCCAAGGCCTTTAACCCTGGAAATGACAGTGGCAATGACAACAGGGATCCTCATTGTCACAGGTATGTGCATTAGCCCAGGTGTCACAGTAACTGGCTCCAAGAGACAGGGCACACACGGTCACCAACAGAAAGCACAGGCACAAAGAAGAAACAAGCAAGACCAACACTGAACTGGAAAGAACATTTTTACAATGGAAAAGGATGAATAGTCTGCCTTCTGCACATATGCAAAAAATTATCTCGTCTCTTTGGTGGCAGCATAAACTGTGGGACTAACAACATTTTCCTCAACAGTTTCCATGCCTTATATTTGCTATTCTTAGCCGAGCCACTGTAAAGGTCAATTTAATCAGTGCAAAAACTCTCTAAGTGTCAGCATAAAAAGAGACACTGGGCAGTAATGGTTCCCCAGACATGGTTTTAATTTGCCCATTTATGGGGCTGGAAACTCTGCTAGCAAGTGGCTAATGGCAATAGCATCCTCATGTCCCTAGGAAAACACTACAGTTTTAAAGTTTAAGAGTGAAAAATAGGAAAATTGAAGTCCTTCACAGGATGCTAACGCATAGGATGCCAACTATCTTGCTGCTGGAAACGAATGAATGTGGAGCACCACCTCTGGCTTCCCTTGCAGGGAGAAGAACTAATTCCTGATGGAAATTTTCGGTTCCCCAATCACTTAACAGATATGTATTGGTCCCCCCTTTCTCCTCACCATGCGCCCCACACTATGTGAGATGTTACAGCCATGGCAATGAGCAAGAAATGTTGGAGGTGGGAAGGGAGAGCTTCTGCTTCTTGCAATACAGCTGGGTAGGTAACTAAAAATTCTTCTATTACAAATCCCCTAGAAATACTGCCTATATGACAATATCCTTTTGATCACATAGCTGAGCTTGCAAGACCACAAGGAAGATCCCCCAGGACCAAAAATGATAGGGAGAAGTAGAAACCACAGTAGATGAGGTCAGACCTTTCCAGTTGCCCTGGAGTGAGGTAATTTGTTGATTCTGAGTCCACCTGGAACAAACAATCTGAATTGAAATTGAGACTTAATATAAAGCTGGGAGCCTCAAAGGAAGAGAATGGATTAGAAAAAACATAGTGACCATAAGAAAGCTCTGAATTGAGCGGAAAAAAGTATCAATTCTAATAATCTGTGATCACAGACTATTTGAGATTTCAATGGTACTACCTACACAGTCTGAGAATCCCCAACAAAAAATGTAATACACAAAGTAGCCCCAGGCTGGCAATAGCCCTGTGACATCTGGCAGAAGAAACATAAAACTTTGAAGAGATTGACCCTACCCTCAACCAGGGCATGAAGTATTTTCAAAAACAAAGCTCTGTTGAAGATAAGCTCACAATCCAGAATACAAAAATGTATGCAAAAATAATCCATCATAAATAAGACCTGGGAAATTCAACAAGTAGCAGGATAAGACCCCCTGAAAATAACTTAAGCTATTAGAATGATCAGATACACTGTAAGATATAAGCACAGGCTGGGCATGGTGCCTCATGCCTGTAATCCCAGCACTTTAGGAGGCTGAGGCAGGTAGATCACTCGAGGCCAGGAGTTCAAGACTAGTCTGGGCAACATAGATGTCATCTCTACAAAAAATTTTTTAAAATTAGCTGGGTATGGTAGTCCTAACTACTTAGGAGGCTGAGGCAGGAGGATTGCTTGAGCCCGGGAGTTAGAGGTTACAGTGAGCTACGATCATGCCATTACAGTCTAGCCTGGGCAAAAGAGCAAGATCCTGTCTCTTCAA
>VBSM01003143.1:15132718-15144406 GCA_008086735.1 Cheirogaleus medius
TTATCACCAAGTAATGTTTAGAAGTCTGGTTTTTACATGGCTCCAACAAAGGACAGTTACACTCTCAGACATAGAAATACAAGAAAAAAACAAAATTATGTAACAAAAAATACTAAATACTCCAAGTTTGTACAGGCAGGGTTTAAATCACAGAAGCCTAGGGCGAGAAGGGCCCTCAGAGGTCTTCTAATTCAGTCGTGTACCAGGAAACTGTTCAGAAATGAGGGCTAAAAATTCATCTGCTCTAAGATGCTCCCACGACAACCTTCCCAACCCCCAATGTCCTTAAAGATTTTAATTTCATGCTACCCACCACTTCATTCAGCAGAGGTTATTGGACACAGGCCCTCCCCTTCTTGCCACCTCCGTACATAAGATTATTGGTATCTTGGTACAGGAAGAGGGGGCCTCCCAGCTGTAAGTAAATGCACAAAGTAGTCACTGAATGGACGATACAAGAGCTCATTCCCATGGCTATGGGCTCCCGCTGGCCATACCCACCACCTCTGTAAAGGCACTGTCCCCTGTCTTCTAGTTTCCTGTACCCCTGCAGTCCTGCATCCTTTAGGAATAAGAAAAATATTAGTTAAGCCTACTGTCTGCCAGCCAAGGTGCTAATGTTTTAAATACATTCTTTTGTAAAATCCTCTTCCACCAGGTATTATTATCTGCATTTCGAAGATGAAGTTTGGAGCTATTAAAGGGCCTGCCCAAGATGCTGGGGGAGTCAAGATATGAAGGCAGGTATCTCCAGCTCCCAACCCCACTCCTTCCACTACATCAGCAGTCTCCCCCTCCCCCACCTGCTGACATAGCATGGGGTGCCTCACCCATCCCATTTCCAAAGCTGCTCAAAATCCTCCCCAGGGCTCACTCTGCCCAAAGGTTAAAAGGACAGCCTCTCTTAGTGGGGTAGGGGAGGTATTCAAAATGGGCACCCTTCTGCATATCAGCTGCATCAAAGGGACACTGAAGATTAACAAGGAGCCATTATGGAATGTTTGAGGCTTTACAGAGAAGCTTCCTTTTAACAGAATTTGAGGCAACTGCAAGGCAGGCAGATTTGCTCACCTAGCTCTGTTCTCAGAGTGAGAGTAAAGCCGCAGTCCCTAGCAGCTCCACTCTAAGGCTTCTGGTTTGAGCTCATCTGGGGCTTTTCCTCACCCAGGAGCAGGCAGCAGAGGGGGTGTGTGGCCGTCCCCACCCCCCTCCCTTACCGCTGGTTACAGTTATGCATTCCGATACAGACATGCCTCTCAGACCAGAGAGGGGGTGGGGGTGTCCGACTCTCAGAAGCCCTGGAACAAATAGTTGGCAACAGCTGTGTTCTCGGCAGACAGCAGTTGGTCGCTGGCTGGCTACCGTTTTCTCATTCCACACTAGGTTACCAGCTCTAATTTACCAGCCCCTACTTCAAAGAGCGGCTCGCAAAGCAATTAAGTCTCTGCCACAGGGGTCTGCTTGCCTTGAAAAATCGGTAAGGCCAAGATGGGGTCACCTCCACACCCTGTCCCCTTGAGGTGTCCGGGGACGTCCCTCAGCCACACAGCCCCACTATATGCTTCAAAGGAAGAAAGGCTTCCCTTTAAAAGAAGAACAGAACCCCTACCCCCACCACCATCCGGAGTCCCCTCAGAACCAGAAAGAGGACTGGGAGGAAATCTCCACTAACTAACTAGCCAAGTCAAAATGGAGAAGAAATGAAAGGGATTTTGAGCAAGAATCCTACTCTGCCTCCCTTGTCCCCAGCCTCACTCTTCAACCATTTCCTCCAGGAAGCCTCGGAAACAGTTTTATGGTGTCTAGTGGAAAATCAGAACTGGATAGCCCTAGAGAGATCCCAGGGATATGAGGGGTTAAGAACACGGTGGCTCTGAAAGTGAGGAGCAACTAGCAAATAAACAGGGAAGACTGGAAATTTCTGTGTGGGAGCAGGCCTGTGATAACAGAGAGACATTTTCTAAAATACTCCCTCCACCCAAAGCAGTAGTGCAATAAACAAGCTCCCACCCTTCTTCCCTTCCCAAGCCCCATCCCTGTAGAACCAATTCCATTACCTGTCTAAGACCCAAAAGGAAAGGCATCCTGCCAGAGCATCGTCCAGACTTAACGTTTGGAACAAAGGGCTTTTAAAAGTTAAGGTCTTGGAAGAAGCATTGCCCCTGGTGGGCCTGTGCTCGTGGTGCCAGTTAACCCGCCTTCCTTAGCAAAGGAGAGAAAGTAAACAGAGTCCTGGGACCGAGCAGGCAGCTCCCTCTTGCTTTCCTGCTACTCCCCCCGCCTGGCTCCCCCCTTCTCGTGACATATCTCAGACGCAGCAAAGCCGAAGCTGTCTGCCAAGGGGGAAATGACATCAGTTCAGGCACAGCAGAAAAAACTTCAGACAGCTGCTGTGGAACACGGAGGAGGATGTGCTGCAGACCCACGGTGCCCAGCGCCGGACCCACCTAGAGCCGGCGCCTGCAACGGGAGCACAGCGGGGGCTGTTGCCTGCTCCTGGGAGCACCCCTCGGCTCTGACCAGGCTCAGGAGAACATAAATCAAGTCCCTAAAGCTGAAAACAGCGACATTTCTCTGAATAAGGACTGATTCTATAGCTCCCAAGGTATTGTTTCTCCTCCTTGAAAAGGAAAACCAAGCCCAGAGACGGTCAGTTTCCCAGAAACTCTTCCAATCCCACCCCTGCCAGAGTCGGTGCTCAATAAATAATAGCGCATTAAGCTCGGCCTTCTCAACTTTCTCTAGGGAATGAGGCGATTCCCAGGGAGGGCCTGGAGAAGCACCTTTTCCCCAGCTAAGGTAGGAAGGCTGTGCTACCTTGGACGGTGACCTCTCGAGCCCTCGCTTCTACAGGAGAGTTTATATTTCATAAACAAACTGCGTGTGTACAGGTGCCAACATCTTTCCTCACTTGTCTTACAAAAGGTACAACAAGTCCCACAGCAGCTTCCAAGCTGCCAGAAAAGCAGATCGTCTATATTTAAACCAACTCTTGCTTCAGGAAAGTTCACCACCTTAAGTTTGTTGTGCTTTCTTCACTAAATTCAGTTTAAGGAGAAAAGGGGTTCCCCAACAGCAAGCTCTGCACAAGAGGCAGAGGCCCTGGGGCTGGCGTCCTGCTCTGACTTTTCCTAGTTGGTGGTGTAACCCAACTCTCTTTTGGCCACTCTCCCTTAAACACCAGGTCACAGCAGCTCTCCCAGGGCCTGAATCCTCTACCAAAGACAACACTAGCAAAGGACAAAAGGTCCCTGTTTGCATTTGGGTATGCAGAAATGACTCCTGAGAACAATCTTCAGAGGAACTTTATAAATCCAAAGTTACTTTCTAATAACTTCTTAGGCTGCAAATTAATTACAATTTCCATGACTCAAAGCGAGTGTATCTCATCTTTTTATTTTCTGCAACAATTTTCTTTCTGTGATATTTATCCAAGGCCTCCATGGCAGTGATACTGTGCTAAACATGACCCATGGAAGTCAGAAATTTGATTGTTGCAAATTAATATCTATAACCACCCCCACACACACACAATAAATTAGCAGCACACAGCACTTACAGCACGGCGAGGTGCCAAAAGTACTTTGTGATCATTAGAATCCTGCCAAACACACAACAGGCTTGCTGCAGGTCCCCACGGACGGTCAAGGTCACCTCAACTTCCCTGACAAGGAAATGAACGTGCCAAGCTGGCTGAGCCATTTCCTTGAGACTTAGGAAAAGCAAGGATTGTACCCTCACTGCTATGGAGTGTGAACTAAAATAAAATCTTAAGGCTCAACCCCCACCAGCTGACTGAATGGATCCCTTCGTGGTCAAAGGAATAGTCTAAAACTAAATTGCCCACCGTGAGAAGGGAAGTCAGACAAGCCTCTCATCATGTCCCCCTCCTTCTTAAGGACATCCTTTGTAACCCAATAACAGGCCTAAGGGTATGCAAGACAAACCAACAGGTCCTCAATTCACATAACAAATATGTCTGGTGGCTAATCCCAGATAAACAGCTCCTATGTTAAAACATTCCAAGCCTTTAGACAAAGCTTCATGTCGTTGACCAATTACAAGTCAAAGAATCTTTAAACCCACCCCCCACCCCCCACTTCGAGATGGCCCACCTTTTCAGCCCAAACCAATGTACGCCTCCCATGTATTGATTTATGACTTTACCTGTAACCCCTGTCTCCCTGAAATGTATAAAACCAAACTGTAACCAACCACAGTGAGTCCACTTGCTCAAGGCTTCTTGGGTGTGGCTCCAGGTCATCATCCTCAAATTTGGCTCAGAGTAAACCTCTTTAAAATTATTTTACAGAGTTTGGCTTTTTTTCCATTAACAGGATAAAAAAACAAGGCTGATGTAGAAAGAAGTAGTTCCTGCTGCTTCGGGTGTTTGGTGACTGGGGAACCATTCCTCAGCGAATAAGTACTCTCAAGACATGGTCAGTCTATCCCATGCCTTGCTGCCACCCTAACAAACAGGCCAAACTGCCAGACAGACGAGGCTGGACATCAAAGCATGGCCACCCAGAGGATGGCAAGAAGGCTGCTTTCAATTCTTTCATTTCCTCTGTTCCCTGGCAACCACTGAGAACCACAAAACACACGTTTTATTATTATTATTATTATTATTAACAGCCCTATTGACACCTTGACATTGTTATTGTTCTCTGAGGCAAGGTCTTACTCTGCTGCCCAGGCTAGAGTCCAGTGGCATCATCACAGCTCACTGCAACCTCAAATTCCTAGGCTCAAGGTATCTTCCTGCCTCAGCCTCCAGAGTAGCTGGGACTATAGGCGCATGTCACCACACCCATCTAATTTTTCTATTTTTTATAGAATGAAGTCTCACTATGTTGCCCAGGTTGATCTTGAACTCCTGGGCTCAAGCGATCCTCCTGCCTTGGCCTCTCAAAATGCTAGGATTACACACATGAGTCACTGCACCCAGCCACATGCAGCATTTTAACTTTGGCAACCAAACTGGAGGAAAGAGCATCCTCAGCCCCTCATGGGCAACTCTGATCTACACTGATCTATCTAACAAAACAGACCAGCACCTGCAGTTCTCTTGGCATAAGTGTACCCATTCATTCATCTCACAGCCACTGAATGCCTACAGTGTGCCAGGCACTGTCCTAGGCACTGGAGATACTGCCATGATCAAAATACTCAAGAAACCTTGCTTTGCCGGGCTATGGAAGCATTCCACATTTCCAAATAATATTCATCAATGATGATCTCAGTAGAATTGCAACAAAATTACTAGAAATATAAGAAAAACTCTTTTTGTAAAAATGCAATCTAAATGATCAAAACTGCATTTTAGACTTCCTGAATCACCCTTTTATGGATGCTACTCAAGACAGTATTTCTAATCAGCATTTGTCTATTTTTATCTTCTTACAAGATTATAAATTCCTGTGTGCAAAGTAATATTTAACCCAAAGCATTACACCTACCACAATATCATATACACTAAAAAAGTGATTGCTTCCCAAGACTTTGGGAGGCAGAGGCAGGAGGATTGCTTGAGGCCAGGAATTAGAGACCAGCCTGGGCAACACAGTGAGACTTTGTCTCTACAAAAACACACACAAAAATAATTAGCCGGGCATGGTGGCGCACACCTGTAGTCCCAGCTACTTGGGAGGCTGAGGTGAGAGGACTGCTTTAGCCCAGGAGTACAAGGCTGCAGTGAGCTACGATCGTGCCACTACACTCCAGCCTGGGCAACAGAGCAAGACCCTGTCTCAAATAAATAAATAAGTGATTGCTGATGATGGCTTCTTTCTCACTAGTTAACTTCTCCTTGTCCCTTACTGACTAACCTGCGTTGAGATTTGGGGAATGAGAAGGAAAAGAGGTTGAATTGGCAAACTCAAGTATTCCCAGGAAGGTGAGTTTCTGCTATGCCCTACAAATATTACCACAACCTAGTGATAAAGTAGCCAGCTTTGGCATTTAAGAAGCAAGATGATCATTAGCAATTTCTGGTAGTCTGAAAAAAAGGGTTCTTCTATGTATGTGATCCAGGCTCGTATATGATGGGCCAAAAGAATAAATCCCTCTTCAAATGATTTTAGTCATCTGCCTGTCAATGCAGAATTAAATTCAACACTGAATTCACCGATTTAAAAAAAAAAAAAGAAGGAAGTCACACTAAACTAGAATTAAGCAGGATTATATTGTCAAAATGTTGCAGGTTAGCAACTGGTTATGGCCCCAAGCAGTATCTGAGATCTCCTTCCACTGACCCAGCCCCCTTCTCCCCAGTGCAGAGAAGCCCCAAAGATAGCACCGCTGAAAATAGTACCCTCTGGATTCTGATTAACTTATTATTTAAGACTTACTACAACATATATGATCATGGCCAGTATAATTCATTCTTTTACTGTAGTCAATTTGTTTAAGTACCTTTTGGCAATATTTTTGTAGGCAGTTTATACATTTATAATCTTTAAATTCTGGGATTGGGGTGGGGAGAGATAGTCACTTGTTCAACCTTGACCATGCTAGGAACTCCAACCAACCAACATCTCACTTAATGCCACAATAAACCTATGATGTAGGTATTATTCAATTGCAGAAACTGAGGCATATGGAGTTTAAGTAACTTGCGCAAGGTCACACAGCTAGAGAAAACATTTGAAGTTTCTAGCTCCAAAGGCTCTTTCCTTTACTTTAATACAGGAGTCAGATATTAGAAGACCAGAAGTTACCAATAGGGAAAAACATAGCAAAAACCAGAACTGAGGCTCAGGTGAAATGTTAAGCAGACAAGTGGGTCCCTGGTCAGTGCTCAAGAGCCCTGCTTAGAAGTCTGCCACTTACACTGGATCTGACAGTGGGGTTCTAGAGCATGGAGTCAGGGCCCTCACGTCCTAGGACTCTCCTTCTGACCCACTTTGGAGAGCTGAGTTCTACAGGGTAAATGACTGGGAAAGCCCTAAAGTTCTCATCTATTCCCAACACACAAAAGGTCCCCACACAAGGAGCAGGCTGGAGACCTTCCTATGCCTTGGCTCTCAGGGAACCTGGCAAACTGTTCCCACACCCACATCATCTGGCTGACTAAGGCTGACAGAGACTAGGGCTGAGGGCCGGGGGTGTCTTGTTTCACAATCTAGGAGTCTGAAGAAAGAGGGTTTTATCAGAACAGGACAGCAACTGCCAGGCTTCTACGGTAGGAGATAATCTCCAGACATAGGCCATTTTACATCCAGAGGCTTTGAGTAGAGGCGGCTAGCCTTTCTTATCTTCCTTGGGTTTGGGCACACACCCATTTAAATGCCTCAGTTCTGACTCAAAAGAAAAGAGCAACCTCAAACCAACAGGAGTGCCACAGTGAAAGTTAAACTGAGACATCTTCATGTCACGAGCCTGAGGCTGGGCAACAACAAAAGCATCCTGAAGTCATTATTCCAGGGACGCCACGGGACAAATTTCAAACCCAGAACGAAGACTTGCAGGATTTCGCCAAAGAGAAGTGTTGAGGACTGCTTAGCTACCAGAAACCAAGAGTACTAGCTTATCTGTGTGCCGGGGCTGGACAAAGTCAGACGTGCAGCATGCCTGCTCAGGCAAGAACACAAACACCTCTCCTCGTTTCTGGGCAGGACAAGGAGTTCTATTAATACAAGTCATGGGGCTTATTTCTTCTACAAGCCATCCATAAAAACCGGTGGGTGCTTCCCCACTATTGGGTCTTTCTGGGAGGATGGCTGGGTAAACAGTTCTTAACTGCAGTATGTAATCTCTTGCTAAACATCCAGTGATATATTTCAGAGAGGGAAGAGTCCAGCAGATGTTGATGTCTCATACTTTAGAGAGAGCTTCAGAGACGTTAGGTAACTCATTCAAGGACACATATCTAGTAGGCAGTAGAGCCAGCATTTCAACCAGATCTGTGTGGCTCCAAAATGGCTTGAATGCACATGGAGATAGTAGTTGCATCCAGCCACGAAGGAGATACTGTGGGGATGATAAAGATGTACAATTGGACGAATCAGTCTTGCCCTGGGGGATTTATTTAATTGGTTACCCAATTTGGGAGAAAAGACAAACATGCACAGGAACAAACACAGGCACTCTATAATAAATGTGGGGGGCTCAAGGGGATAGAGACAGTGACGTAAACATACAGCCCTCCACACACAAGTCAAACGGGTTCCTTGGTCAGCACATTTTTTCTTTCTGATGATTACAGGAGTGCCATGAATATTAAGCACAGAAATCTCTATTTTACTAAGTATCTCAGGTCCTCATTTTGCTTATTTGATGATATTTACTACTAAAATATTATAAATCTTGGAGTTGATTTTGTTCTGCAGGGGTTAGGGGAAGTGGAGGGAAGATATCCATGTCAATGATATAGCCTCAGTCTTCTATTTATTTTTTTTAAGAGACAGGGTCTTGCTATGTTGGCCAGGCTGGAGCACAGTGGTACAATCATAGCTCATGGAAGCCTCAAACTCCTGGGCTCAAGTGATCCTCCCATCTCAGCTTTCGGAGTAGTTGGGACATGCCACCGTGCCCAGCTCTAAATAGAGGGAGAGAAATAAAGGTAGCAGAAGCTGAAACTGGTTTACAATAGCTTCCTAAGGTTTCTGCCTCTTGGTTCTCAGCCTGAAACAAGAAAATCCTGCTGTTGTTAACAATCAATCACTCCAAAAATATTTATTACCTTCATGTATCAGCATTCACTGCCATCTCCAGAGAGTACAGGGGTCTCTGAAACTCACCACTGATAGTGGACTGTCACCAATGGTTAATCAGCTCTTGCTGGATCTGCAATTTGAGCTTCACCAAATACAAATACGAAGCAGCCTTGTTTGTTTTTGTACCAAAATGCTAGGTTCATTTTACCTATCCTGGAAACAGTTCAACCCCAACCAATGTGGCAAGTAGTCAAAAATTACATGAAAATCAGCAAGCTGATAGCTGTCCCCAGACACATTTCATGCCTCCTTACGAATTGCCCTCTAAACCAAAGATACGAACAAAAGGAGGGACATGTCCATGGGTCACGCCAACTACATGATACACACCCAGATGTAACTTGGAAAGAGAATTCCACTAGGAAAATTAGGCTTCAAGGTATCCACCAAATATGAAATTCATCTTTCACTTTTACTTTAAACTTTGGGCAAGATAAAGAGAGATGTGGTCCACTTTAAGTGGGAACGCAGGTGCAAAGGTGGTTGACCTGAGGAAAGGGCTAACAGCAAGGTCATTTTATTACAGGCATCTCAACTCTGAGTCTCTGGATGCAGCCTTAGGCACAAGGTCATTGTCTAGAGAGAGACCATCTTGGTTGTGCTTTTATAGAAAAATTCTACTGACTTCTTGTATGGGGCTCATAAACTTAGCAAAGACATTTCACAGTTTATGTTTTTAGTTGTTTATTCTCAGGCCAGCTCTTCTCTCTTATAAAGTATCAGCAACTTAGGAGCAAGATGTGAAACTTTCACTTCTGTGTCCCTCACAGTACCAAGCAACATCTTTCATAAGGCAGGCCCTCAAGAAAAGATTCTTACATGGATGAAGAGATGAAGACTTTAATGACTAAAGAGATGATCGTAAAAATGAAGCTAATATAGCTGAATCCCTAAATATTAGTGCTAGTAACATCTGCCTGGCCACAGAAACCTGACAAACTGCTAAGAGATGAGGAGAGAATCTGGATATTATCCAAACTCATGAAGTCTGATGTAACGATTGGGAAACCCTCTGTGTGTCTCATTATCTGTACGTCTCTAATTTCTCAGCTGAGGAATTTAAAGCACTTAAATCATCTGAAAAGCAAAATTCCCTTTCTCAAAGTAGAGCTGGGACATGATCTAAACCCAGAGCAATAGTTTTTCTATTAGGGGGAATGGGATGAAGCTGCTCCTGGTTTTGTCCCCTAGTCACCAGATAACTCCATTAGCAATACCTGGAAATTGTCTTTTTTGCATAAAGGATTGTGAAACTTAATAAGGTCTAGCTGGAAGCACAGCTCATGGCACCATTTCCTGGATCTTACGTAAATCAAATATTATGTCCTCCCTCCTTAGGCTATTTGGTAACCAAATCTACTCCAGGTCTAAGATTTCATGGTCAAAAACACCAGAAGAAAACATTAAGACAATTACCCCTCCTATGAGTTGTAAGGGGTGAGGAAACTTCTGGAACACACATGTCCACACCCCAAGTAAAGTGATGACTAAAGGTGGTGAAACTGGAGAGGGGATCACACCAGATGCAGGGGATGCTGGGCCTTTTGTCATAGAATGCCCAACCACAGCCATGCCTGAACCCTGTTCTTCCAGGCCACAGAGAGTCAGGCGACACAAAATGGTAGAAGTAAGCAAACCTACTTCAAAAACACCTTAATCTAGGGTCTAAATCATGAGAACAGCCCCAGAGCAAAGCAAAGGGAATGGTCAGAGAAAGGCAACTATGCCTAAAGCTTAGGAGGAAAAAGCTGTCAGTGCCTCTGAGAGCAATCCCATCACTGCAAAGAGGAAAGTGAGCACAGCCACTGGCCTGTCCTAAAAAAAATTAACAGATGCCAATACCTTTGCACTTATATCCACTGCTCTTCCCTGAGAGACAAAGCTTTTCCAAGGCCTTTCACTGTGCTCAAAATTGCCAAAAAGGTGGAGCTAACCAGTGGAGGCGCAATAAATCATGACCCTTATCCTTACAAAAAAGTCAAGGCTTTTAAGCAAACTTAGTGAACTGCAAGAAAATACAGAAAAACACTTCAATGAAATCAGAACTCAAGGTTTATCAACTACTTTCACGTACACTTTAGCTGCTCCTGACATCAGCTAGTAACAGGATATTACTATCTCCACTTGCCAAACACACTGAAGGTCTGAAAATGTCAAGGGACCCAGGACCAGACCTAGGGTTTTCGACTGAGGGGACAGAAGTCTTCCCATGGAACTCCAGTGTATGATGCCCTCGGGGAGATTTTCCTTTAAACTAGACGCTGCTGGGGCTGGGGCTGGGGCACACCAGACCTGGCCATGTGACCACATGGTCTCGTGACCCTGGGCCAATTACTTAACCTCTCTGAGCCTTCCTTACTCCTATCAGCATCGCCCAGAGACCGCTGGGAGGCCAGCCATTTCTGTGATAAAACGTCCATGAGGTCAGAGATGCCTACCGTCCCCTTTGGGGAGTCACACTGCATATGCTCACAGTTAAGCCTCTGAACAGTCTCACAGTTAAGAAGCCTGTTTAAATCCCAAATCTCCTAGACTTTGGCCAGCAAAGACTCTCTTTCTAACTGGACATCTGTTCATAGCATCACTCTCTCTCCAGTGTCTTTTAATCCCCATATTCTGTATTCCATTTCCCCTCAGCAGTGTTGCCCATCTGCCGTGAAACCCCTAGTACTGCACCGTAAGGGCAGGCATAGTCAGCCAGGCACAGGAGGGGACACACAGCTGTGCCCCTGGAGAGTTGAAGGAGAAAATACGCTGACAGGGTCTCTTCATTTTCCCATGTTTCTCTGAACTTTTGTGCAATCTCAGATAAGAGTAGGATTTTCCAAAAAATCCTATACTAGAAATTGAGGGCAAAAGTCATAAGTTAATCTTTCACTTTATACACTAGGCAAAGGTTGGAAATGGATATGTGCGTCAAAGAAAATGACACAGAAAGTTCTGAGGCGGGGAAAAAAGTTTGCTATGATTA
>VBSM01003143.1:15144613-15155101 GCA_008086735.1 Cheirogaleus medius
ACTCCACCACTAGGGCCAGGCGCGGTGGCTCACGCCTATAATCCTAGCTCTCTGGGAGGCCCAGGTGGAGGATCACCCAAGGTTAGGAGTTCGAGACCAGCCTGAACAAGAGCAAGACGCTGTCTCTACTAAAAAGAGAAAGAAATTATCTAGACAACTAAAAATATATAGAAAAAAAATTAGCCAGGCATGGTGACACATGCCTGTAGTCCCAGCTACTTGGGAGGCTGAGGCAGAAGGATTGCTTGAGCCCAGGAGTTTGAGGACTCAGTAAGTTATGATGATGCCACTGCACTTTAGGCCTGGTGACAGAGCAAGACGCTGTCCCAAAAAAAAGAGAAAGCTGGGGTTGAAAGAGCACTTTTATCTTTGTATGTGTTTAAAACTTTCCATAATAAAACTTAAAGGAGACTATTCCAAATAATGTTCATTCTTGACCCAAAATATTATATGAAGCTTTTCAGAGCCCTTAAAAGCACTAAAGAACATCAAAAGCACAAGGAACAAAAGAAGAAAAATGGATAAACTGGACTTCATATCAAAATTAAAAACAGGTGTGTCTCAACACTATCAAGAAAGTAGGGGGAAAAGACAAAATGGGAGAAAATATTTACAACTTACGTATCTGATAAATGGTACAGATTTCTTAACTATGAGATTATTCAGGGGCTGTGAAGCATATGCATTGTGACTCTCTGTTTTTTATGGTAGACTTCTCAGACCACGTGGGTCTCTTATCTCAGAAATGACTGGCTCAGAGCAGTGTCTGGGCAATGCTGATAGAAATAACAAAGGCTCAGAGAGGTTAACTGGCCCAGGCTCACAAGACTAGGTGGTAGCACATCGGGATCTGGAACGCAGGAGTCTTGACAAAGTCTAGTTTGAAGGAAAGTCTACACCTAGGCATCACTCACTGGGAAGACCTCTCGCCCTTCAGTCAGATAAGGAGCTTTATTTTATTTTATTTTATTTTTTTGAGACAGTCTCACTCTGTTGCCTGGGCTAGAGTGCCGTGGCGTCAGCCTAGCTCACAGCAACCTCAAACTCCTGGGCTCAAGCGATCCTTCTGCCTCAGCCTCCCGAGTAGCTGGGACTACAGGCATGCGCCACCATGCCCAGCTAATTTTTTCTATATATTTTTAGTTGGCCGATTACTTTCTTTCTATTTTTAGTAGAGGTGGGGTCTCACTCTGGCTCAGGCTGGTTTCGAACTCCTGACCTTGAGCGATCCGCTCACCTAGGCCTCCCAGAGTGCTAGGATTACAGGCGTGAGCCACCGCGCCCGGCCAGATAAGGAGCTTTAAAATGGGCAAAGGATTAAACATTTCTCCAAAGATAATACAAATGGCCAGTAAGAACAGGAAAAAATGTTCAACATCATTAGTCAGCAGGGAAATGCAAATCAAAAGTACAATGAGACACCCACTAGCATGGCTATAAAAAAAAGATAATAACAAGTGCTAGAGACAATATGGAGAAACTGGAACCCTCAGACACTGCTGGTGGGGGTGTAAAATGGTGCAGCTACTTTGGAAAACTCTGGCAGTCCCTCAAAAGGTTAAACATAGAGTTACTATATAACCATATGACCCAGCAATCCCACTCCTAGATAATACACCCAAGAGAACTGAAAACATGTCCACAAAAAAACCTGTACACCAAACTGAATGCAGTGGTGCAGGACTGTGGTCCCCACTACTTGGGAGGCTAAGGCAGGAGGATCACTTTTGCCTAAGAGTTTGAGGCTATACTACGCTATGATCACATCTGTGAATAGCTACTGTACTCTGGCCTGGGTGACATAGACCCTGGTCTCTAAAAAAATTTAAAAACCTAGGCTGGGCGTGGTGGCTCATGCCTGTAATCCTAGCACTCTGGGAGGCTGAGGCGGGTGAATCGCTCAAGGTCAGGAGTTTGAGTTTGCTGTGAGCTAGGCTGACGCCACGGCACTCTAGCCTGGGCAACAAAGTGAGACTGTCTCAAAAAAAAAAAAAAAAAAAAAATTAAAAACCTGTACACCAAATGTTCATAGCAGCATTATAATAGCCACAAAGTGGAAACAGCCCAAGTGTTCACCAGCTGATGCCTCAATAAATAAAATATGGTATATTCAAAAAATGGAATATTAATTGGCCATAAAAACATATGAAGTATTAATATATGTTACAACGCAGATGAACCTTGAAAACATTATACTAAGTAAAAGAAACCAGTCACAAAAGACCACATGCTACACGATTCCATTTATATGAAGTGTCCAGAGCAGGCAAATCCACAGAAACAGAGAGTAGATTAGTGGCTGCCAGGTACTGGAGGAAGGAGGAGAGGGGAATGAATGCCAATGGCTATATTGGGGTGATGAAAATGTTATGAAATTAAGGTGGTAATGTTAATGGCCCAATCTTGTGAAAATACTAAAAACCACTGAATTATACATTTAGAACAGGTGACTTTTATGGTCTGTGAATTATAATCTTAATAAAATTGTTAATTTTTAAAAAGCCTCAAAAACCATCCTCCTCTCAGAACAGGAAGTGCCAACTGGAGGCCGCGGACAGGCATCGAGGAGGCCCCTCCTCACAGCAGAGTACACTGTGTGCTGAGAGCAGACAGACCTGCATGTGGTCTGGCCCAGTGGTTGGGATGGTAACAAGCCCCTCACACATGACATGTGGCACCCTTCTCACCGGTGGCATCACCCCCACTCTCCTCACTCAAAAGAGGGCACAACGATGTACAAATAAGAATAATAGCATATATTCTAACTTACCTGCTCTGAGAATAATTGCATACTTCATTATTGGAAAACATTTGCTAGAAAAACACCTCCCATCTGATTGCCAAGGCTGATAATATGGAAAATGATTCACATGCCTTTTGGAGTAGGAGTTAACCAAAATAGGTTCTTAAATTCCTGCACTGGAATCAAATCTTGGGTCAGTCAGGGAATAGGGAAGCCCTAAGGCTTCCCCAAAGGTAAAAAGAAAAAAAACAATGAAGGCTAACATTTACCAAGTATTTACTATGTGGCAGGCACTGTTCTGTTTCACAGGTATTAACTCAATTAACCTTCACCATAACCCTATAAACTAGGTGCTATCATCCCCATTTTACAGATGAGGAAACTGAGTTAATTCATTAGCCCAACGTTATATGGACAGCTAGGCTTCAGATGCAGGCAGTTAGGCCCCTGAGTCTGCACTCTTAGCAACGCTACTGTACTTCCAAGTGTTCCTACTGCTGGGATGGCCACCATGGAAAGGCAATTGCTCAGGCACACAATTAGACTTGCGTGTCATACAGAAATTGGCGTGCCATACAGAAATTGGCCAACAGCTCCAGGCCACGTGCCTAACATCTTCCAGGGGATGATAAACCACCAGCTTCAGCACCTGGGCAGGCATTTCTACCCTACTCCAGCTACAGGCTCCCTGTTCTTGGGTGAATCCTGTTCCACAATAAAAGGAGCTACGGATTGCAGATAGGGAAGAGAGTGGAAGCTAAGCAAACTAGAGATCACTAGGCTTTTGTGGAAGCAGACTGAAAAATTCCTGAGGTGCCCATTATGAGAGTCAGAAGGCACATTTTCAAGAATAAGCAGAGTGGGTAGGTGAAGAAATGATGCTTCCCTGTGTGGGAGGAAATGAGCCCTTGCACACCCTACTGATGGAAATGTAAACTGATACCACCACTTTGGAGTGCAACTGGGCACCATCTACCCCAACTTTTAAATGTACATACCCTGTAACCCCACAATCCTCAATTCCACTTCTAGAATTCTAGCACAACGGTTCGAAGAAACAGGCACAACAATGATCAACATAGTGCTGGGTGAAATGGCAAAAACTCCATTAACCAAGGAGTAGTTGTTAAATAAATCATGGTATAAAGCAACAGTATACAGGCATTTTACGAAATCAGAGGTATAGCTACAATATGGAAATCAGTTCAGAATATACTGTTAAGGTTTAAGAAAAAAAATGCATGTTGTAAAATACTACACATAAATTATCCTATTTTTGTTTTAAAAACAAATGAAAGAAAATAAAGAATCCTACCCACACCAACAATTTTGTTTCTATACATATTAATTATTTATATATTAATATATCTATGAATATACAGCATAAGTAGAAAAAACATGGAAAGTACACACCAGACCACAAACGTTCACTTTTTACTCTAAATATTTTTGGATTTCTGTATTATTTACCATTATTATTTACCATTCTGTATTATTTACCATTGTTATAAGTATATGTTGCTTTTGTGCAATTAAAAACTGATGTAATAGTCCCAGCTGGGAGGATCGCTTGACCCAGGACTTCTAGTCTGCAGTGTGAGATGATCGCACCTGTGAATAGCCCCTGCATGCCAGCCTGGGCAACAAGGCAAAATCTCACCTCTAAAACAAAACAAACAAGCCGGGCTTGGTGGCTCATGCCTGTAATCCTAGCTCTCTGAGAGGACGAGGCGGGTGGATCACTCGAGCTCAGGAGTTCAAAACCAGCCTGAGCAAGAGCGAGACCCCGTCTCTACTATAAATAGAAAGCAATTAATTGGCCAACTAAAAATATATAGAAAAAATGAGCCGGGCATGGTGGCGCATGCCTGTAGTCTCAGCTACTCGGGAGGCTGAGGCAGGAGGATTGCTCGAGCCCAGGAGTTTGAGGTTGCTGTGAGCGAGGCTGACACCACGGCACTCACTCTAGCCCGGGCAACAGAGTGAGACTCTGTCTCAAAATAAATAAATAAATAAAACAAAACAAACAAACAAAACCCTGATGTAAAAAGGTAAAAGGTATCTTAACACTCAAAGAAAAGCAGCAGCCAGCTCTAAGGAAGAAAAATGGAAAGACGACCACAGTGGACCTTGGGCCAAATCATGCCAGAGCAGGCTTTCTGCTCACACTTCACAAATGTAGCAAGGGGATTTGCAAACTTAAGGACAAATTACCCAAGGAAAAAGGAGTCAACAGGATGAACTCAACACTATTCAACTCTGTATATAAGTCCCAAATAGCTACAGCATTCCAGCATCCTGGTGTAGAAAGCCAAATATTAACTTCTCCCAAGTAAACTACTCAAAGAGAAAAATATTTATATCTGATCGATAAACTAAGCTATGGGTTTTTTTCATTGTTGTTTCTATGTTTGGTGAAACTGCCAGGTGGAAATTTAAATGAGAAAGATAAATTAGGAAATGGCAAACCAAAAAGCAACATGTACAATTTTGAAAAACACGAATATTTTCTCCATGAACACATGCCTCTGATCTGAAAGAATGTGTAATAAAAGAGTGTTACAACATAAGATTTGCCTTGCTAGATATTAAAAAATCAAAACAGATATGTTTTTGTGACTCTTCACTCTAGGACCCAGCCTTCCAAGCCACAAATATTCTTGCAACATCTTACATTTATTTTTACCTCTTCCAAAACAAGTTTAAGTTAAATTCTTTCAAACACCTGAGATCTTGAATCAAAATTTAGCCATGGCGCCACAGGGACGAGTATGGCACCAGGAACAGAAGACATACAGCTCATCTGTTTTCCCACAAAAATGTGGAAAGAAGAAAACCAAAAGTAAATAAATCAGTGCTATGGGAATGTAACTGAGTAAGTGAGAGTATCCCAAAAACCCAGTCCACACAAGCTGGGTGATCTACAAGTCTTAGAGGATGACCTATTTTAATTCCCACACTAAGAAAGCCCAGAATTATATCAACAAGCCTTAGAATTCAATAGGATGGGATTTGTTTCCCCTTTCTTGACCTCCCAGGTTGAAATGTTCTGGATTTATTTGTGTTTCTTTGTTTGTGGTTTCCACATGGCATGCAGTTTTTAGGCCAGACTTTGCTCCACCTAGTGGAACTACAAAGGATGGTCCAAAAGGGAGATGCCCACAAGGCAGACCTCAGCCGTCTACTGCATGCCACCTAGAAGATGGGTCACCCAGACCCCCTGCCACTATTCCCCCTCACTCAGTGGCTGGTCTTACTGGCTGTGCAGTTACTGTGGCATCAGTGACCCTGGTGGTATCCATGACTAGGATCGTAGGGGCAAGGAATGACCCCAAGTCATTGTACTATCTGGATCCTGATAGTCCCTCAAATGTTAGAGAACATCTAACAACTGAAGGTGAGAAAGGAAGAGGTCCTCTCAGGGGTTATGGTATTCAAAAGGTAGTGAGAATTTTGGGTTTTGTTTTGTTTTAAGAGATAGGGTCTTGTTCTGTTGCCCAGACTACAATGCAGTGGCATGACTATAGCTCACGGCAACCTCCAACTCTTGGGCTCAATGATCCTCCTGCCTCAGCCTCCTAAATAGCTATGACTACATGCATGCACCACCATGCCTGCCTAATTTTTTTTATTTTTTAATTTTTTGTGGAGATGGGTCTCACTATGTTGCCCAGGCTGGTCTCCAACTCTTGGCCTCAATCGATCCTCCCGCCTCAGCCTCCCAAAGTGCTGGGATTATAGGTGCAAGCCACCACACCCAGCCAGTAACTGGAATTTTGAATTCAAAGCCATCTAAGATACCCCCAGCATCCATAGAGACTTTCCTGCCATTGCCAAACACCATCTGATGAGCTGTATCCTGGGGACCTAAAGAGAAGGCTCTCCTCTAGACATAGCCACCCTGAGGCCCAGAACATTTAGCTTTCCTTGTAGCAGACCCTATGAACACCTAATGGTTTCCACAGGTTGAGCATGCGTGAGAACAAACCAATGTTCCTGAGGCCGAAAATGAGAGTAGAGACTTGGAATGGGGAAAGGAAAAAGTTCTAAGAACATGACTCAGTCCAGATCAGTTATAGGACTATGGAGGACACTGAAAATAAAGTAACTGGCCAACAGGCTTTCACTGGGGCAAAAACAAACCATGGTCTTAAAATACAACCACAGGGCAGATCAAAGAAAGAGGAAAGAAAGTTCAAGATTGGGTGAATAAGGGAGGCTCACCTGCTTATTGAACCATAGACTAAACTACATGCTTTTTTCAAAATGTTCAACATTGGCTGACAAGACAGAGCTGACTGGTAATATATGTCAACAAACCTGAGAATAACCAAGATTCAGCATATTAAAGCTTCAAAGTGTCCCACCTAAAACTTGTTGTTTAAGGTTATTTCATACACTTCACAATGCTACATTCTCTCTTCGTGAGAGCACTGATCTCAAACTCTGCAATAATGAATAGGAGCTGGTAAAGTGATAGCAGGTACCACTAAACCAGGGTTTCTCTACCTTAGCACTACTGACGTTCTGGGCCAGACAAGCCTTTGTCATCGGGGGCTGTCCTGAGCATTGTAGAATGATTAGCAGCATCCCTGGCCTTCACCCACCAGATGCCAGGAGTAGTCCCAAGTTGTGACAACCAAAAATGTTTCCAGTCGCTGATAAATGTCCTCTGGAGAGGACAAAATTGTCCCGAATTGAGAACCACTATTTAAAACACATCGGTTCACCATGAAAAGTTATCTACATGGCTAAAAGATCACAAAGACAAACTTAAACTCAGATATTGCACAGAATTAAGGAAGTCACTTTCAAACTCCCCAGATCTGTTTCTGAACTTACTTTGGGAGTTGATACTAACCAACCACAACACACTCTGAGAACCACCAATAACAATAACAGTGATGATCATTATTATACTTAATAATCATTTGAGTACATTCCAAGAGCTTTACATATATTATGTCTTTCCATCTCAAAACGACCCTATAAGGTATGTACTTTTAGTCCCATTTTATAGATGAGGAAACTGTGGCACAAAGAAGATAAGTAACTTGCTCAAGGATAGTGTCAGATTTGGAAATCAAGTGCTCTGACCCCACCGTCGATGACCTTACCACTATGTTAGACTATACCAAACCCCTACACTGGAAAGGTGCTAGATCAGCATTGTCCAACACGTAGTCATTAGCTATTTAC
Organism: Cheirogaleus medius; assembly: GCA_008086735.1. Classification (NCBI taxonomy): domain Eukaryota; kingdom Metazoa; phylum Chordata; class Mammalia; order Primates; family Cheirogaleidae; genus Cheirogaleus; species Cheirogaleus medius. Next base: position 15,152,556 of record VBSM01003143.1, read on the forward strand.
TTTAAATTAATTAAAATTTTTTTCTTTTTTTTTTTAAATTAATTAAAATTAAGTATCATACCACTCTGGAAAACAGTTTGGCAGTTCCTCAAAAGATTACATATCCAATTACCATATGATGCAGCAATTCCACTGTTAGGCATATACTCAAGAGAACTGAAAACATTTGCCCACACAAAAACTTGTATACCCATGTTCACAGCAGCGTTATTCATAATATTCAAAAAGTGGAAACAACCCAAATGTCCATCAAGTGAAGCATGGATAAATAAAATGCGGTATATTCATATAATAGAATATTAATCAGCCATAAAAAGGAATTTTGTACTGATACATGCTAAATAAAACATGGGTGAACTTTGAAAACATTATGCTAAGTGATAAAAGCCATGTAATGTGTGACTCCTTTTCTATGAAATGTCCAGAATAGGCAAATACATAGAAACAGAAAGTAGATTAGAGGTTGCTATGGGCTGAAGGAGGAGTGACTGCTAATGGCCATGGGGTTTCTTTGGGGGATGATGGCAATGTAAAAATTAGATATTGGACCAGGCATAGTGGCTCATGCCTGTAATCCCAGCACTTTGGGAGGCTGAGCCAGGAGGATCGCTCGCCCAGGAGTTGGAGGTTGCAGTGAGCTATGATGATGCCTCTGTACAATAGCTCAGGAGACAGACCAAGACCCTGTCTCAAAAAAAAAAAAAAGGCCGGGCACGGTGGCTCATGCCTGTAATCCTAGCACTTTGGGAGGCAGAGGCAGGAGGATTGCTTGAGCTCAGAAGTTCGAGACCAGCCTGAGCAAGATCAAGACCCCATCTCTACTAAAAATAGAAAAAATTGGGCGGGCGCGGTGGCTCACACCTGTAATCCTAGCACTCTGGGAGGCCTAGGCAGGCGGATCGCTCAAGGTCAGGAGTTCGAAACCACCCTGAGCAAGAGTGAGACCCCGTCTCTACTATAAATAGAAAGAAATTAATTGGCCAACTAAAATATATATATAGAAAAAATTAGCCGGGCATAGTGGCACATGCCTATAATCCCAGCTACCTGGGAGGCTGAGGCAGAAGGATCACTTGAGCCCAGGAGTTTGAGGTTGCTGTGAGCTAGGCTGACGCCACGGGACTCTAGTATGAGCAAGAGAGTGAGACTCTGTCTTAAAAAAAAACCAAAAAACTTAAATATGGTTAAAAACTCAGTTCCTCAGTTATCCCAGCCACATGTGAAGTGCTCAGTAGCCACATGTGGCTACACGGCTACTGAATTTGACAGCACAGATGAAGAGATCATTTCCAGCACCATACAAAGTTCTACTGGATGGCGCAGTTTTAGATGAATGGATGAAAGGCCTCCTTACCATGTGATCACAGCCTCCTTTCAAGTCTCACCTACTTTCATGGTCTACACACCCACACAAAAGGCTTCTGCCACAGACTATGTGCCACCTCCAAACACATCCTCCATTCTTACTCTTCCCACTGGAACACGGATTTCCCCTTCCTGGTCCATAAATACCCTACTCATCCTCATCAGTCTTTAAAGTCCTATCCAAAAGTTTCTTCCTCTTAGATCCCCATCTTCCTCTTGCCCTCACAGAATCAACTGCTCCCGCTGTTCTTTGTTTGCACTTCCATATCGGCATTAATCCCTCTCGGTGTGTGTTATCTGTCCTTCCCACAAGATTACCAGCTCCTTGAGGACAGGGATTCTGTTACTCACATGATGGTTCCCAGAGCCTAGTAATAATAGTCTGCTGCAAAGAGTAGACATTTCTGTAAATGTCCATTCTTTGAATTCTACTGAATTCCACTGAAAGGATTTACAGAAACTCAAGGTGCTGATTTTAGACAAATGCTCACTTTGGTATATCCAAAAGACTAAGAAAATAAAGTAGATTCAAATCTGAAGTCTCACATCCCCCTACAGCACAAGAAGGAATGATGGTGATTGCACTGAAATACCATTTGTAAGAAAGGAAAATGGAGCAGGGCTTCCAGACTGAAATACCGAGGCAAAGAAAGGTGAGGTGGGAGGCCAAAGGGTATACTATTGAGGGTTAGTGGAAAGAAACAGCAGGAACTGGGACCCCATCCAGCTCAAAGTTTTAAGCTTAGTAGAGGAAATGTAAGGACTATATCTCCAGAGATTTGTGCCTAGACCACTGACTGGGTTACCTGATGGAAAAAGATATTTCTAACCAAAACTTTATTTTAAATAATACAGTCAACTATTCTGGTTAAATCTACAAAAAAGAAAGAAAGAAACTCTATGTATCTCGGTCAAAATTTTACAGAAGGAAACAAATGCCAAGGTCTTACTGTTCGGAGACTACTGTTTTTTCATTCTTTAAAGAATCACATCTGTGAGTTGCAATGTCCTAACCTATAAGAGAGTTAAATCTAAGTCCTAATCACAGAGTGAACTAGACTGATGAACTTTTCTAGGACTGCCTATATGGCAAGAAATGGCTGTTCCAGGCTAGGAGTGGTGGCTCTCACCTGTAATCCCAGCACCTTGGGAAGCCAAGGCAGGAGGATCACTTGAGGCCA
>VBSM01003143.1:15155201-15187345 GCA_008086735.1 Cheirogaleus medius
CTCTGTCTCAAAAAAAAAAAAGAGAGTGGCCTGTGATTGACAAATTACAATTAAAATATGACATTGAAGATCCCCTTCCACATCTTCTTGCCACCTTCCCAGACTCCATGACCTGGTAGGAACTTCCATTTTCCATGATTCTCTTTGCTGAAGAAGTGTATCTAGTTCCCACAACTGACCAGCCCATCTCCAAAGGCTAACATTTCTAAATCAACCCTCTAGCAACTTTATTTTTTAAAAATTTTTTTTGAGTCAGAGTTTCACTCTGTTGCCCTAGCTAGAGTGTCATGGCGTCAGTCTAGCTCACAGCAACCTCAAATTCCCAAGCTCAAGCAATCCTCCTGCCTCAGCCTCCCGAGTAGCTGAGACTACAGGCATGTGCCACCATGCCAGGCTAATTTTTTCTATATATTTATAGTTGGCCAATTAATTTCTTTCTATTTATAGTAGAGACGGGGTCTCACTCTTTTCAGGCTGGTTTCAAACTCCTAACCTTGAGCGATCCACCCGCCTCGGCCTCCCAGAGTGCTAGGATTACAGGCATGAGCCACCACGCCCGGCCTAGCAACATTATTTATTGGTTATTGGGAACAATCTTTTAGAGATACTTACAGAAATATACATGTGCAAAGGAAAAGTTCATTCTATATTTGGTTCTGTCAATACCTATACTTAACTTTACCAGTCCTGAGGGTTATAACTTTACAGTAGACAAAGAAAATCTATTGTTCCTGCCAGTTTATGATTTCCACTGGAAAACAAAGAACCCCAACAATGGCTAAAATGGAATGGTCCCAAACCTAGAAAAAGGAATACACTGGGCTGAAAAATGAGCTCCATTCTTCTCATATGTTATTTCCAATATACACAGATACATTCTGAGGAAAAATTAGATACTGCAACAGATAAACGGATAAGCAAATTGTGGTATATACATGCAATGGAATGTTATTTGGCCATAAAAAGGAATGAAGTACTGGTACCTGCTACAATGTGGATGAACCTTGAAAACATTACGCTAAATGAAAGAAGCCAGACCCAAAAGAACACATATTGTAGTATTCCACTTATATGAAATATCCAGAATAGATAAATCCATGGAGACAGAAAGCAGATTGGTGGTTTCCAAGGGCTGGGGGAAGGGGAAGACAGGAAGTAACTGCTTAATGGGGACAAGGTTTTCTCTTAAGGTAATGAAAATGTTTTGGAACTAGATAGAGGTGGTGGTTGTACAACATTGTAAGTGTACTAAATGCCACTTAATTGTTCACTTTAAAATGGTTAATTTTGTCATGTGAATCTCAGTTCATTAAAAAATTAATTTTTTTAGGATAGAGGATACTAATGGGCAAAACAAGATGCACTTGTGAAAAGGCAGCCTTTAAACTCTTAGGTAAAAGGTAAGTATTTTGAAGGCACTCAGTTTCTGCTCTTGGTCACAACATGAAGTTCAAGCACTAAGTTGTACAGACTTTGTCATTATGCTCTCTATGTATGCATGCCTTTCTGGAAAAAACAGGGAAGGGAACAGAAAGTGAAGAAAAGAGAATGGTAAAGCCCTGCCAAATGCAAAGAAGGAGGGTGATTCCCCCTGCTGCACCCAACCCAACTTGGCACAAAGAGTAACGCTCCCATTAGGGTTTCGAAATGCCAGCTGGAGCTGGAATCAGCACAAGCAAGCTTCTCTGCCTGGATAAAGAGCAAGCCACCCAGCAAGAAAAGCTGGGGTGCTCCATTTGCTGCCCATATTGGCATCAGAAACACCCTTTGCTCAAAAGCCCTGAGCTAGCTCAGATTGGCATCAGTGACTTGCTCTCCCAGGCCAGCCAGCCTAACAGCAAAAGCTTGTTGGGGCTCAGTGTGCCCCTCCTCCTGAGGGGTTCCACTCTACTTCATCCCACCTGACTTCCAAGATCTTGCCTCCAACAACCTGCCTCCAATGGTGCCATGCCTTATACCATTAAAAAATGGGACAAAGATGCCCTCAGAACTTTCCTATCTCCAGCCTGAAATAAACATCCTCTCAGGATCCCCTCTTTCTCTCTCAGACGAGCTCAATATCATGGGTACCCCTACACAAACAGACATACACCCTGCATTGCTGCCTCAGATGCCTGCTCCACGGGGGGGATAAGAAAACGCTTCACATGCCCCAGCTTGACATCACCATCCGCTCACAAGTCAACGCATCCCACCTAACTTACCTGCGTCTCAAAGGCCCCTCACTCTCTTAGCACCATGCCTCTACCACCTCCCTGCCACCAAAACCGTCACAGGTATCCCTCACCTAAATACCGACGCTCCCTTAGATTCTCTCCACGCCAGGCATGGGCGCCCCTCTTGGGACCCCTCAACTCTTGGCAACAATACTCCCTCAGACCCCTCCAGCCAGGCCTCGACGACCCCCAGGCCCCCAGCCTGGCCCGGACGCCCCCTCCCCCTTACCTGCGGGGGTTCAGCCCTGGCTGACAGGGGGCTGGGCAGCGCCTGGAGGAGCAGGAGCGCCATGCCACCCAGGAGCCTTCTCCTCTCCATCCCCCTCCTGCTCCTGCTCCTCCGCCACGGCGCCGCCACCTCCCTCCTCCTCCTCCCTCTCCTTCTCTACCCTCTTCTTCCTTCTTCCCTTCTTTTCCTGTTTGACTCTCCCCTCCTGCTTCCGGCTCTGCTCCACCCCGCCCCAGGCAAAACACCCTCCCAGACACGGGGCAGAGTCTCCAATTCCAGCGCTTCATTGGCCCTTGTCCTTCGTCCATTGACCAAAATAGCTGTCGATCAAATCTAAGTTCCGCCCTCCTCATGAAGACAGAAGACTGGAGCGATCCAACCAATGAAAAGTAGGAGGAAGCCGGGCCATCTTGAGTGCGGCTAGGCAGTGTGAAATGCGTCCCACCACGCACAGCGTGGCGGAAGTAGCTTCGATCAGGGGGAGGGACTGCTAAGATGTATTGAAAAGTCTATTTTGGACGCAACCATCTAGAGTGTGGCGGAAGTGCTAGGTTTCCACAGTTTAGGGAAAAAAAGAAGAGCATCGTGGTGACTCTAAAGGGTGTTGGAAAAATGAGTTATTTTAGGAAGGTAACCAGGAGCTCCTCAAAAGGAAAACAATGTGAATCTAAAAAATTTTTGTTGTCTTTTGTCTTGATGCACAGCACCATTATCAAGGTCCCTCTCCTGGTCTCAAACTGCCCAAACAGCAGCTTAGCTCCATTTCAATTCCCTATGAGATAGTACCTTTATCTGAGGCATAGTGCTTTGTTACCCCAAGTTTCAAAGACAAAATTCTATTGACTCTACCTTTGAAATAGCTCTGAAATCCACCCTCCCCAGCCCCCATTGTTTTAATCCATGTTCTTATCTTCAGGCTAAATAAAAATGGCCTCCCAGCTGCCCTGCAAATTGCCAATTCTTCCCTCTCAATTCTTTCTGCACCACCACAGTGGCAGTGCTGCACCACATAAAACCAAACGTTATTATGTCATGGCTTCTCCTTTTGAAATACTTAAACTAGCTAGCTACAGGATATATAGTCCAAACTTCTCAACACGGTGCTCTCTGTGACCTAATCCACTTCTCTTTATCTCACCTCCATCCACTACATTTTCCCACAGTCTATTCATACTGAACACTTAGAAGCCCAATAATTTCATTTACACATTACACAGACCATTCCCTGCTTACAAAGTCTTAGCCCCCATCCCATTTCTTCTAAATTTATGTAACACTTAAATCTGCCTACCTCATCTGTAGCTTTTTGTACAGCATACTAGGTCTTTTTATTCTCCTTTTCATTTAAATCGCTACAACATTCTGTACAGGGTTCAACCATGAGCTTAATCAATGTAGGTTAAATAAATGAATAAATGAACACTAGTGGCAAAGAACCCAGCTGCCTGTAGCAGCCAATTTCCACTCAATATAACCTGCCAAAGTGTTTTACAGCCTGACCCAGTCTAGCCCACAGCTGAGCCCACAGGGAGCTGTTCTTGGCTTAAATGTTGGCAAAATGGGAAACAGGTAAGAGTGAAGAAATCCATTTTGCCCCAGCTTAAGAATACCCACAGTTCTGCCTCTATCTTGATCTTGCTTTCCCAATTACTACAAAAGGTGACAAGTATTTTTGCCAACTTCTAGTTTTTTAGAAATGCATCCATCCCACAAATCAAGCTCTTTAGGGGAGAAGATTGAGTATTAAGCAAGGACCAAATTATTTTCATGGCACAGTCACTCAATCCTGGCCTCAAGAAGTTACTAGTGTCTGCTAGAAAGGCTAGGTTTCATCATCATTAGGAAAACCCATTTCAATTTGGCAAATACAAGGGATTTTCTCCCAAATTCCCTTCTCCTTTTACCTGAGAGTTCAAACTGAGCTACTGGAGAGGACAAACACTAAACCTTGTGCAGTCTGGATTAGCACTTCCCACACCAAGGCCTTTTAGTAATTCTACCTCTTATTCAACATCCCACAGGAGCCAACTCAAAGGAAGCAGAGAGATGCTACTATATAGGACTGACATGCAAGTTTGAGTGAACACTTTTTTTTAGAGACAGGATCTTTGCTCTGTCACCCACGCTGGAGTGCAGTGGCTGCATCATAGGTCACTGTAACTTGGAACTCCTGGGCTGAAGCAATCCTCCTTGCCTCAGACTCCCAAGTAGCTGGGACTACAGATAGAATGAATCTTTTTAAAGCACCCCAGAACACTGTAGCCACCACATACTCTCCAGGACTTTCCAAAAGAGCAATTATCTATGAAGGGAAGAGGAATGCCGGGAGACTTGAGGAGCTAGGAAAGAAAGAGGAAGGTTGTTGACTTTGAAAGTTGTTTCAACTCAGTGAGGAGTTGTTCCTGAGCTCTGGCTACCTCTGATGGTTTTCTTTTCCTATTTGCCTTGACAATGGTAAAGCTGAAGCCAGTTCTCCCATCCTAAAGAAACTATCTCAAAGACAGACTTTTCTGCTTAGACACCAGCTAAAATCAAATTGCACGTTACAAAATGGATGGACCTTAAAAACATTGTGCTAAGGGAAAGCAGCCAGACACAGAAGCCCACATACTATATTATTCCATTTATATAAAATGTCTAGAATAGGCAAATCTATAGAGACAGAAAGATTGGGGTTGTGAAAGGCTGGGGGATAGGGAGAATAGAGAGGGACTGCTAATGGATATGGGGTTTCTTTTGGGGGTGATGAAATGTTCTGGAATCAGATAATGGTGATGGTTGCACAACTTTGTGACTATACTAAAAACCACTGAATTGTATACTTTGTTTTTTTGAGACAGAGTCTCGCTCTGTCACCTGGGCTAGAGTACAGTGGCGGCATCATCATAGCTCACTGCAACCTCAAACTACTGGGCTCAAGTGATCCTCCTGCCTCAGCTTCCCAAGTAGCTGGCACTATAGGCGTGCGCCACGATGTCCAGCTAATTTATTCCTTTTTTTTTTTTTTTTTTGTAGCGACAGGGTCTCGCTCTTGCTCAGGTTGGTCTCAAACTCCTGAGCTCAAGCAATCCTCCCACCTCGGCCTCCCAAAGTACTGTGATTTCAGGCATGAGCCACTTTGCCCAGCATGAATTGTATACTTCAGAAGGATGAATTTTACAGTGAATTATATTTTAATATTTTAAAATGGGGGGAAAAAATCAAATTGCAGCCAATACCTTGGTTTTAGGGAGGCCCTTCCCTTTGGAGCAGTTTCCTCCAGCATCCTCAGGCCTCACCCCAGACCTTCAGTATTAGAAATTCTGGGGATGGGCCCTATAATCTGTTTTCACAAGCCCCCCCAGGGGATTTGGATGCACGTTCTTAAGAACCACTGCTCCAGAGTAGGGTAAACTTTTTGTGTAAAAGGTCAGATGATAAATATTTTAGGCTCTGCATGCTACTTGTATATAGGGTCTCTGTCACACATAGTCCTGTTTTTTCTTTTTTACAACTCTTTAAAAATGTAAAACCTATCTTAGCTCCCAGGCACACAAAAACAGGTACCGTGTTTCCCCGAAAATAAGACCTGCCCATAAAATAAGCCCTAGCAGGATTTCTAAGCATTTGCGCAATATAAGCCCTACCCCGAAAATAAGACCTAGTGATGGGCGTGGCTACACAGCTATCTGCACAACCCATACTTTTTGTTGCAGAGCAGTAAAGAAGATGAGCAGCCCTTTTCATCTGCCCCATCGTGACAGCTACTATCCCAGAGGTGACCTGAAAGGTGCGGGCAGCCCCACCAGCAAGGTTGGCTCCCCCTGTCAGGTCCCGGCTATCCTGTGCATGCTGCAAGCTGAGGCTTTGAGGGGAAAATAACACATCCCCTGAAAATAAGCCCTAGGGTGTCTTCTTGAGGAAAAATAAATATAAGACCTTGTCTTATTTTTGGGGGAAACATGGTAGTAGGCAGATTTGTTCCCTTGAGCAATGGCTGGCCAACTCCTGCTCTAGGGCAGTAAGCTCCCATTCTGAGACCTCTGGAGCTGGCAGATTCTTCCCCTTTAATTAGGGAAATGAACAATGGCCTCCAGGCATCAGAAGTTCCCCTTACAGTTGTGATACCATCTGACAGGCCAAAGCCAAGGTGAGACCAGATCCTGCTTTCCATCCAGGCTTTATTAACTTAGTTTGCAGACAGTTTTTTTAATTTAATTTTATTATTATTTTTTTTATTATTATTTTAATTTTTTGTATCTCTTGTTTTTTAGGCCATATGCTACAGCGGAAACTTTTGTTTTGTTTTGTTTTTTTGTGCTCTTTCAATTTATTCAATTCACAGTGATATCTTTTGAACAGGGTCAGCAAATCCTACCAGACAAAACTGATACACACATTGATCCCAGGTAAGTCACAACAGTCCTCCAAGGAGCTTGAGAAATCACCCTGGGCAGCCAAGCTGGGGAACGGAAGTGGCTGCACTTTGCTGTGTGCCCTTTAAGGCTCTTTGGTCCTGCTTGATTTCCTCTCACAAGGGTCCAAATAAAACTTCCCTTTCCTATTCAGTACCCACCAATCTTTCTTTGGTGTTTAACCTAATATGCTGAGGAAGGGAGGCAGCCAGGAAATGACACCCATTAAAATGTGTGGTTAATGCCTACATGTATCCTGTTCCCTTACAGTTAGTGGATGTATCTTTTCAAACAACATGAGGCACTGGGGAAGAGAACTTCCATTGTTACAGAGAAGAAGATCCAAGAATAGATTCAGACATGATTTGAAGCACCATGTAACTCTGCTGCCTCGCACAGTGTCCGCTTTTTTTTTTTTAGCACTAACAACTCCTGAGAGTCTGACAAACTCAAGTTTAGCAGAGCTCCCAGAGAAGCTGTCTGACCAGGGTCAATGAGGAAGAGGATGGGAAGGGTGGAGATGAGCCCCAAGGCAACACAGATGTCTTTCCCCTTCTCTCCCTGAGGTGCTAGAACTGCACAGGTAAAAGGTCCATAGCTTGGGAGAGGAGGAAGGGAAGGGGGAAGAGTGGGAGGCACTTCTCTTCATCCCCAAACCTGGCTGGAACCAGGATCCTAAAGGTTTCCTAATTTTTCAGATGATCTGCATGAGTGTCTTCCCCAGGTACCAGCAACTTCTCCCTGAGAAGGCCTCAGCTTCTGGTCTCCAGTGGACAGGGGTTAAGGAAGAAGCAGATAGAATACTTTGGTCTTTGCTCCCCTTTTTCATTTTTGTCCCCTGGAGTCCAGTAAACAAACCAGGTACCTGGGTGGAAGCATGAGGCATCCTCCCACCCCCAGTCCACCCTGGCCTTCAGGCCTTATTGGCGGTCTGAAGGAATGAGCGGCCAAGGAATGAGGACACAGGTGTGTACAGCGGCCAAGGAGGAGCTGAGCAATATGGGTACAGACTGATCCTTTCAGGGTGGGGCATTTAGAGACCCTTATTAAAGTAGACATAAGGCAAAAGTTCTCCATACTTGGCCTTGATGGTGTCTTGGAGCTCTGGTTCCAGAAAGGAAACTGACAATTCGCTGGAAAGAGAGAAGAAGGTGGTTATAAGCATGACACATGGGAGAAGCATCAAATCACCCTCAGATACAGTCCAACTCAAATGCCACCTCCAAGCAGCTCTTCCTGACTTTTTCAGCCAGAATTATTACTGGCCTCTGTATACCACAGTATTTTGTTTTACTTCTCCTTGGCCTGACTTCATTCTCCTGGGCTAGGATTTTTAGTTTAAACTTCTGTCTTCTCCACACTATTGTAAGCACAGTGCTTGGGACACAGGAGATGGCTAGCAGATGACCATTGAACTAGTATTGAACTAGAGCACCAAGGAAGGGGACACTGGCACCTTCTCCACAGCTACACCTGTCTCCTGAGCCAGTATCCCCATTGTCCCAACCCCAATGTGTGTCCCTTCCCTTTTCCATCATCCCTTCTCCCTGTGTGCCCCCCTCCCCCTTAGAACACATAAGGGAAATGGAGATGTCCAAGTTGTCAACCTTCTGGCAGACATGAGCCAGAAGTACTTGTCCCCTTATTCAGTTTTAAAGACCAGGTCCAGCCAGGGGAGAGTGTCCTAACAGCCCCAGAGAGAAAGAAAGTCCCTTGCTGTTCCCTCACCTTCCCTCCAAGGCAGCCCTTGCTCCGCTAGGAGGGACCAGCCTCATTCCTGCTCCTGGTTTCTCCCACCCCTCGGATCTATTTTGGTTTGCCATTCACACAGGGTTAACAGGCCTAGAGTTTAGGCTGATGGGCACTTATGCTTGGACAAATGCTGCCCTTCCTGCCCCCTCTCTCTCTCCTTGTGGGCAGCAGGCAGGTCAGGGAGGGCGGTGGCCAGGTGTTCAATGAAACAAAGCGAGGAACGAATAGCTGATACCATCTCTGTGGGAAGAGCCCACATGCCACTGGCACCATGAAGATTAGGCTGCAAGAAAGGAGAAACCAAAGCATTAGGGGACATCGTCCCACTGGCCTGCCCACACCCCATCCTCAAGAGAGGCTCCCCAGGGGAAGGGAGAGTTGCCCATGCATCTGGCCCAGCCGGCCCACATCCTCTCCTCGCAGTGCAGGAAACTCTTTCTGGCAAGGGGATAAAATCAGCCCCCTCGCACTCCTCACCCCCATCCCCACCCCCACCACGTAGTTCAGGCAGAGGAGGAAGACAAAGAAGTGACCGGGAACTGTGAGCAGCAGACCTAAGGCCCACAAGCGCTGCTGCTGTGGGGAGAGGAGGGAGTGGTGTGAGTGCCGAGGCCTGGCTCCTTCACTCCGTGAACACCTGGGCTGTCAGAGCGCAGTGAAAGGCAGTTTCAAACTTCACTGTGCCCACAGATAACTTCAGGGGCTTGTGAAAATACGCATGCTGACTGAGTATGTCTGGGGGAGGGCTTGAGAGTCTTTACTTCTAACAGGTTCTCAGATGATGCTGCTGATGCTGGCCAGGACCAAGTTTGGGATGCAAGGTCTTACCGGATTTGGGAATCTACCAGACCTGGCTTGGTATCCCAGCTTTGCCACTTAACTAGCTGTGCAACCTTGAGCAAGTTACCTCTGAGCCAGCAGAGGGAAGACAACAGTGCCCACTTTGCAGGGCTACTGTGAGAATTAAATGAGATAATATATACAAGGCACCCAGTCCAGGGTAACTCACTTAGCAGAAGTTTGTACAGCATAATGTTAGACTGTTTAGGATCAAATCTCAGCTCCAGCAATCAATTACCAGCTATATACCCTTGGGCAAGCTTCCAATCTCTCTAAGCCTCAATCTCTTCATTTATAAAAAGAGATGATAATACTATATACACCTCTAGAGCTGAGAGAATTAACTGAAATTATAGACATGCAGCATCAGCTCAGCAGGGACACACAGAAAACACCCAGTCAACGCAGGTGTTAGTGTTGCTGTCAATAGTCCTGTGGCCTTCAAGCATGATCAATGTAGGACATGTCCAAGTCAATGGCAGGCACCTACAAATCACATGACTGGTGGCATTTTCATCCTGTGGGAGGCTGGGACACTTGATAGCCCCAGTCAAAGGTGTGTCTCCTTATTCTTGTCCCTTCTCTAAAATTGCTCAAGTCCCAGAGGGAGATCCTGGGACAGACAGGCATCCAAGCACCCCACTTTCCACATGGATGTGTGCATAGGACCCCACCACCCTGATGCCCTTAAAAACAATGGGGTGAGAGCTCTCCAGATGGACCACAAGTATTCTGAGCTTGGCCACTTTTAATGTCAGGTAAAGGAGTACATGTTCTCCAACATGAGCTAGATAAGGAGAAAGATCTTGGGTTTCCCAGCCACCAAGAACTCAAACCATCAAAACACAATACTCACAAGCACCCAGACAGCATGACCTGCAATGGGGCATGCAGGACCTTGACTTTCTGCACAAAAACAAAAGAGAGACCCACGTGGGATTTCTATACTTTAAGGTGAACCCCATGCTGCCCTGCCATGGATCAGCCAGCTAGAAGAACAGGCAGACAGGGACTCCTGGGCCCTGAAGGGGAGAAGAAGGGGCTTTCTCTTTGTTCTCTGCAAACCAGGTCTAAGCAGGAGGCCAGCAGGGATTAGTATGGGCTCCACCTGAGTGAGATGGTAGTGTGGCGCTTAGAGGGAAGGATGGGAGTTAAGGAGTCCCCAGGCACAGGTGTGGATGGGGCACTCTGGGCAGGAGAGATGCAAAAGGAAACCCTACCCACCTGCATGAAGCGCAGCTTCTCCAGCCTTTCCATGATGACTGGCAGCAAGACTGGAAGAGACCAGGGGAGAAGCTGAGGGAGGGCTGAAGACTCTCCCCAGGGCTCCTTCTGAAGTCAGATCAGGGACTGAGGGATTCCCCCTCCTTCCCCAGAAGCTCCATTTGGGAGAAGAACAGAAGACCTACATAGTAGGCATGGCCACCCCCAGCCCTTCTCCCCCAAGTCCCAGCGGGACTGTGCTTCCCAAACTCCTCAACCTGCACACCTGCGGTAACAGGAGAACACGTGCTGCTAGGCTCAAAGCATCCTTCTCAAAACTCAAAAATATTTTTGAAGGCTCCTACGAGCAAATTTTGTACCCTATTCTGCAATATGTCCTCGCTGGAAGCAAATCAGGGCCAGGAACTTATTTTTTCTACCACTGTCTCCCTAGCACCCTGCACTGTGTCCAGCACATTAAGCGATGTTGCTTAACAAATATTAGTTGAATGAACATAACTTTCTCCTCCAAATCTCTGATTAATCGACATTCTAAGGAACTAGTGTAGTTCTCCTGGGCTCGAAGCATTCAAGCAAAGCAGTTTGAGAAGCATGGCTATCGAGGCTGGGGTCCCACGTCCCACCTCCCACCCGAAAGCTGAGTGTGGCTCAGGCCTTCACCCCATGTTCCAGGATCCCCCAGGATGGGAGGGCCTCTCCATCTTACTCATGCCAGGAGCTGCCATGGTGATTCGAGAAATAACCACTTGGGTGATGCCTATGGCGGCAGCTCTCTGAGGGCAGAAAAAAGTTAAGTTGTAAGGAATGACTTATCCAGTGTACCTAGGCATTTTGCTCTCAAGGACTGGGTCAGGGTCATGGCCAGGTCTGAGACAGTAATAGGGAAGGGATGAACCCGCCAGGGGCTCAGTGGCCCAACCCTCTCCCACCCAGCTAGACTTTTATGGTTTCAGGACCAGAAATGATGGAGAGGGGACATAAACGGCCTACTCTACACAGAGAAACATAGGGAAACACTGATACGGAATGAAGACAGAGTGAGGGAGGCTTCTCAGTCCTATAATGGTGCCCAGGCCTGCTCTGATCACTAAGCAGGGGACAGGGTCTGAGAGGGAATTCCCTCCTCCTACCCCAAAAGGAGGTCTCTGCTCACCTGGGAGTGACCAATCTCCTTGTGATTTCTGTCCTTCACGCAGATGCCCTGGATGAGTTCCCTAAACAGAGACAGGAGTTGCTGGACTTAGGAAAGGGGTACTGGAAGCATGCCAGCCATGTGACATGCCAGGGGACCAAGGCCAGGGCACTGAAGCTCCAGGAAGCCACCTCTTTCTGTACTCCAGTGAATGACATCTCAGGAGTGCTCTAGGGCAGTGGATGAGAGAGGTGGCCCTGGGCCCAGACTGCGTTGAGTTGACTCCTGAAACTGCAGGGTATGTGTGTGACCTTAAGCACAGTCCTTAACCCTTCCAAAGCCTCAGTTTTCCTCATCTGCAAAATGGAGATAATCCTGGAGCCTACCTCATAGGGCCTGGTGAGGATTAAAGGCGATAATGCCTGCAGAGTGCTTAGTCCAGCACTGACACACAGTGACCGCTCCACAGCACTCAGCCCCCACCCAGAGGGTGGCTGGGACTCATTCATCTGTTGGGAAAGAGCCACTGGACCGAGGAAGGAAAGAGGACAGGAGTGATGTGTGTGCAGCACGCATGGCTATTCCGGCAGTGCTCTTCCTACAAAGTGTCTTGCGGTAAGTTTCCATTTGTGGTAAGTCCCAAGAAAATGCGGCTTGTAAATATCGATGATGATGACAATGGTAGCAATAAAGCCAACATTTATGTAGCATTTGCTATGTTCCCGGTGCTGTCTTGAGTGCTTTACATATATTACATCATTAAAACCTCGTACCAGACGAACACCTATGCTTTCTCTGGGCAAGAATCAAAAACTGGGAGACACAGTGAGTTTCTCCTTTACCTTTTCTACTGAAAGGCTTAGACCTGTGTGCCTGGAAAAAAACTCCTCTGGCTTCTTTCAAAGCTTGTGGGCTCTGCTCTGTCTTTACACTCCTCACTCTGCTACGTTCCATCCCGTAAGCCGTCCCCAGGGCTCTGGGAGTGGGCAGCGTTCACAACTTTAAGTTTCAGTTGAAAGGACATGATCCAGTCTAAACCCCACAGGGCCACCCCGTCTCCCCCATCCCACACCATGCAGGAGGAGACGCCCACCACGCTCAACACACTCACTAAACCTGTCACCTGCCACTCCCGGGGCCACCACCCCAGGAGCAGCCAATCCTCAGGGACCCTTCTGAGGCTCAGCCCAGCAGCCCTCCCCACACCCACCTCAGTCCCCCGAAGCCACCAACTGCCTTGGTTTCTTGCCTTTTCCCTGCTAACCTTGTGGTTTGTGGGGAGAAAAGGGGCTCCCTCTACTCACTGCTGTCGCATCATCGGGATGTTGACACAGTTAGCTGCAGCCACGGCGGCAAAGGGCACCCAGCGGCCCACCAAGGCTGGTGCTCTCTGTGGGGGAAGAGAACAGGGGAGTTGTTGGGCTCACTGGAAGATGGGAGTGGAGGCGGCTGAAGGACTATAAAACAAGAAAGAAAATGAGACCGTGCTCCTGCCGCGCATCCAGACACCCTGTCTGGGAACTCCAAGCTTCCTCAAAGGCCCAAGAAAGACCATGCTAGGGCAACCCTGCTGTGGTCCTCACAACTGGGCTGGGCTCTGGCCCCCACCAAGCCTGAAGGGTGTTTTCCTAGGACTCTGCTGCCCCCAAGCGGCCACCACGCCCACAGCAATCCCAGGCCATACCTTGGTCAACATGTTCATGCCCACAGCAGTGGCCACGGCAGTGGTTGTGGCTGTGAAGTAGGAAAGGGCCATCTGCCTAGTGGAGGAGAGAGATGCTTGGGAGTGGGCGACACTGCTGGCAGAGGGCAAGACTATGGACTTGGGAGAGAAAGTCTGGTGACAAGGCTTCACGTCTGAAAACCTCACATGTCTGTCCCCAGCCTCATCTTGTGACCCTCTCCCCCACACTCATAGCGCCTCAACCCCCTTGACCTTCTACAAGTACTTTATTTATTTTTTTGAGACAGAGTCTCACTCTGTTGCCCAGGCTAGAGTGCCATGGCATCAGCCTAGCTCACAGCAACCTCAAACTCCTGGGCTCAAGCAATCCTTCTGCTTCAGCCTCCTGAGTAGCTAGGACTACAGGCATGCGCCACCATGCTAAGCTAATTTTTTCTATATATTTTTAGTTGGCCAATTAATTTCTTTCTATTTTTAGTAGAGACCGGGTCTCACTCTTGTTCAGGTTGGTTTCAAACTGCTGACCTTGAGCGATCCTCCCGCCTCAGCCTCCCAGAGTGCTAGGATTACAGGCGTGAGCCACCACACCCAGCCTCTACAAGTACTTTAAGCATGCCAAGTTCCTTCCTGCCTCAGGACCTCTGCACGCTGCTGCTCCCTACTGGGGAATTCTTCCTTGTGCTCTTGCATGGTTGAATCCTCATCCATCAGAACTCAGCTGAAATGTCATCTCTACAGAAGGGACTCCTCTGGCTGGCCTGACTACACAGACACCCCCTGCTGTTCTCTGCCCTGTCACCCTTTATATGTCCTCAGTGGCAGCAGCCACAACTTGAGATTATTGTGCTTGTTCTCTTAAAAGTCCTTAAACTGGCCGGGTGTGGTGGCTCACACCTATAATCCCAGCACTTTGGGAGGCTAAGGTAGGAAGATAGCTTGAGTTGCCAGGAGTTTGAGATCTGCCTGAGCAATGTAGTGAGACCCCATTTCTACAAAAAAAAATAGTCCTACACCTGTAGTCCCAGCTACTCAGGAGGCTGAAGCAGGGAGGATCACTTGAGCCCAGGAGTTTGAGATTGCTGTGAGTTATGATGATGCCACTGCAATCCAGCATGGGCAACAGAGTGAGACCCTGTTTCAAACAAAACAAAACAAAAACCTTAAACTCCACCAGAACAGGGACCAGGAATACCTTACTCAACAACGTATCCCCAGCACCTAAAACTGTACACATCCTAGCACGTGATACACACTGAAGAAATATTTGCAGAATGAATGAATGAATGAGCAAATAGAAGGGCTGTTCCTGGGGAGGTAAGAGGACAGCCTGGGGTTCAGACCTCCTACCTGACTGATGTTGGGGAGGCTGCATTCCTGTTGGTATAGTTGACTAAGGCATTGAAGGACTGGTTCACCCACTGCCAGAAGATCACCGCCGGCATCGTCCTACCAGTAAGGGAGGCCAGGAGAGGCAAAGAGTAGGACAGAAGGGAGGGCTTGGGTACACCAGTGAAGCCGCATGATTTGCAGTTCCCTAAACTGTGCCTGTGTTGCTTCGTGTATCTGGGCTTTTGCACACGCTGGCCCCTCTGCCTGGAATATTCCCCATCCTTCCTTCCGTACATGGCCAAGTCCTGCTCTGTTGAGACATCACTTCCTCCTTGGAACCTTCCTGACCCTTCCCCTGACCTTCATGAGACAGAGTTAGTAATTTCATGCTCCCTGTTCCCACAACCCCGTGCTTTTCCCCCAGCCTACCACTTACCAAGCTTTATTATAACTGTTTATACTTCTTGGTCTCCTGAACAAAACTAGGCGCTCCTTTAGGAGAGGTACTAAAGTTTTAATATTCCCAGAACCTGGCCCAAAGCCTAGCTCAATAACTGAACAAATGAATGCACAGTGCACAGATGGGAGGGGGCAGGAGGAAGGTGGGGGAAGGAGGAGGAGGGAGAAGGAGGGAGGAACGTGGAGGAAGAGTCACACATCCAGCAGCTACAAAGTACATTCTCTCCCCAACCAAACCCAGAGAAAGGGTCTTCCTATTTTTTCATTTGGATGTTACATTATAAAAATAAATTCATTGTGGAATATGTACTTTTTAAAGAGGTAGCTTATTTATTGAGAGTTCTACAGAGAACTGCCTCAGTTAAAATCCAGGCACCACATTTCCTGACTGTGTGAACTTGGACAAGCTACTTAGCCTCTCCAGTTCTTCATCTATAAAGTACAAATAATACTGGCACCTAGGTGCAGGCTGTTGAAAGGGTTTAATGAGGCAATACAAGCAAAGAACTTAGCACAGTGCCCAGGACCTGGTAAGTGATCAAAAGAGAGGACTACTATTATGGCTCCGTGCTAGCAGATGGAGCAGCTCCCCCTCCCACTGCCTTGCTTCAGGTCCCACCTGTAGAACTGGAGCATGAAGCCTGTGATGATCATGCCGCCAGGGACCTGGAAGGACATGCGCCCAATGACATTCATCTTCTCCCCGGTGTCAGGGTGGAAGGCTGAGTCATACAGCTTCTTGGCATACAGTAGCTGTTCCACTTGGGTGCCTGGGGGCACGACCCCCATCCTATCACCCAAGGACAACAGGCAGTTACCACCCAGCCTGGCCGATGCCTCCCAGTCCCCCACTCTCATTTCTCCTTCCCTCCTGAGATCTCTGCCCATTCCTTCACCTTCAGTTTCCACCTCCTCCCTCAAGGACCCCATCAATGTCACCCTACTGCCTTCAGCCCCTTCTGTTAAGCACTCACCTGCTCTTCTCCACCATTGCTTTGGCCCAGTCCAGCTTCTGCTCTGGTACAAACACGGTGCGGGGGTCTGTGATGTTGAAGAAGTATTTCACTCGTCCCAGGAAAGTGCCCTGGTCCCAACGGGGGGCATCAATGTCAAAGCTAGACAGGTCGGCCTCCATCTTTGCTCACACCCACACCTGTGGACTTAAGAGACAAGAAGAAGAATGAGGATTGTCCCCCAAATCAAAGCCTGCCCTAGAAGCCCTGAGCACATCCCACTGTTGCGGACTGACTGCTTTTACCAACCACTGGGTACCATCTGACTCAGCTGGGGAGAGCCGCAGAGAGTGGTCACTAGACTGAGCAATTGGGCACCAACATGTATGTCCTGCAGGCCTGCTGGTGGCCAGCCCTGTGCTTTACCACACTGTGGGAGAGACTAGAAAACGGGACAGTACAGTGCCTGTCCTTGGGGAGCCCCGAATCTGACTGGGGAACAAGACCCTACCCATGAAATAATATATAATACTCCCTGGTGCTTTGGGCAAGGAGGTGGGAAAAGTAGCCATTTTGAAAAACATCCAGAGCCCTGTCTTCTTTTTCTTCTTCTTTTTAAAATTTTATTTTTTTGTTTTTTTCTTTTGGAGACAGAGTCTCACTCTGTTGCCCAGGCTAGAGTGAGTGCCGTGGTGTCAGCCTAGCTCACAGCAACCTCAAACTCCTGGGCTCAAGCAATCCTTCTGCCTCAGCCTCCCGAGTAGCTGGGACTACAGGCATGCGCCACCATGCCCGGCTAATTTTTTCTATATATTTTTAGTTGGCCAATTAATTTCTTTCTATTTTTAGTAGAGATGGGGTCTCACTCTTGATCAGGCTGGTTTTGAACTCCTGACCTTGAGCGATCCACCTGCCTCAGGCTCCCAGAGAGCTAGGATTACAGGCGTGAGCCACCGCGCCCGGCTTAAAATTTTATTTTTTAGAAATGGGGTCTAGCTATGCTGCCTAGGCTGGAGTGCAGTGGCTCTTCCTAGGCTCAATCATAGCACACTGTAGCCTCGAACTCCTGGGCTGAAGCAATCCTCCCTTCTCAGCCTGGCAAGGAGATGGGACTACAGGCCTGCACCACGGCACCCAGCCCCTCTGTTCTTAACAAGGACTGCCCTCAAACTCAATAGTTTCCTCAAAGGAAACTATTTTACCAGAACCTATCCAGTTTGGGGGAAAGGAACTCCAGCCCCCTCTTGCTTTCCTGCCTCACCTGAAGTGGGGTGAGGGGAGGCTGAGAAGCACTTGTGAAGGTCAAGGGCACAGGCTCACTAGAAGACTAAGACCTCATCAGAGGACTGTAGCATGCTTCCGCTCCCCCACCTACCACTGCATCAGGGAGGCTGCTGTGTAACCACAAGGGATTACAACAGAAAAAACTGCAAGGCTCACACCTTATTTAAGAAGTCTCTAGAAGCCCAAAGATGACAAAGGAGACAAAAACAAGGATACCAGATGAAATATTGGCCTTTGACACCTATAGCTACAGCAAACAGTAAACACAACCTAACTCCTAGCCAGATAAACATTAAACCTCTCACCTCGGTTCCTTTTACCAACCAGGTCCCTCGTGTCTGGATTTCAACAAAAAATTATAAGGCATACTCAAAAGTAAAAAACACAGTTTGAAGAAACAGACCAAGCATCAGAACCAGATTCAGATACAACAGAGATTTTGGACTTATCAAACCAGGAATTTAAAATAACTATGATTAATATGCTCAGGAATCTCAAGGGAAAAGTGGACAACATACAAGAACAGATGGATAACGTAAGCAGAGAGATGGAAACTCTTAAGAAAGAATCAAAAGGAAATTTTAGAAGTCAAAAACACTGTTACAGAGATGAAGAAAACCATTGATGGACTCAACAGTAGGCCAGACATGGCCAAGGAAATCAGTGAGCTTGAATGTGTCAACAGAAACCTCCCAAATAGAAATGTAAAGCAGAAAAAAAGAATAAAAAAACAGAACAGAGTATCCAAGAACTGTGGGACAACTATAAAAGGTACAACAAATGTGTTACTACAAATACCAGAGGAGAAGAGAGAAAGGAACAGAAAAAATATTTGAAGTAATGATGATTGAGAATTTTCCAAAATGAATGACAGAAACCAAAACATAGATCCAGTAGGCTCAGAGAAACCAAACAGGATAACTACCAAACACCCTACACCGAGGCATATCATATTCAAACTGCAGAAAATCGAAGACAAAGAAAATAAGGAAAAGTAGGCAGAGGAGGAAACAAAACCTTACCTACAGAGAGGCAAGAGTAAGAACTACATCAGATTTCTCTTCAGAAACCCGGCAAGCAAGAAGAGAGTAGAGTGAAAGATTTAAAGTGTTAAAGAAGAAAAACCCAACCTAGAATTCTGTATCCAGTGAAATTATCTTTCAAAAGTGAAGAAGCAATAAAGACTTTTTGGACAAACGAAATTGAGGGAATTTGTTGCCAGTAGACCTGACTTGCAAGATGTTAAAAGAAGTTCGAGAGAAAATTAAATAGGTTATGAACTCAGACCCACATAAAGAAAGTGTCAGAGAAGGAATAAATGAACTAAATGAAGTAAAGGAACAAATAAAATCTTTATTTTTCTTATTCTGAATTAATAGTAAGCAAACAGGGCCAGGCGCCGTGGCTCACGCCTATAATCCTAGCACTCTAGGAGGCCGAGGCAGAAGGATTGCTTGAGCCTAGGAGTTTGAGGTTGCTGTGAGCTAGGCTGATGCCATGGCACTCTAGCCCGGCAACAAAGAGACTGTGTCTCAAAAAAAAGAAAAAACAGCAAACAGGTAACAGTTTGTTCAATATGATAATAGCGACAATGTATTCAGCGACTATAGCTTATGGATAAGTGAAATACATGACTCCAATAACATCAAGGATGGCAGGAAGGAATTGGGAATAGACAATTTTAAGGTACATGTGCTACCCACAAAGTGGTACAGTGTTATTTGAAAGTGGACTTGGATTAGTTGTAAATGTATACTGCGCACTCTAGGGCAACAAACTATAAAAGTTTTCAATGGCCGGGCGCAGGGGCTCATGCCTGTAATCCTGGCACTCTGGGAGGCCAAGGTGGGAGGATTGCTCAAGGTCAGGAGTTGAGACCAGCCTCAGCAAGAACGAGACCCTGTATCTACTAAAAATAGAAAGAAATTAATTGGCCAACTATAAATATATAGAAAAAATTAGCCGGGCATGGTGGCGCATGCCTGTAGTCCCAGCTACTCGGGAGGCTGAAGCAGAAGGATTGCTTGAGCCCAGGACTTTGAGGTTGCTGTGAGCTAGGCTGACACCACGGCACTCTAGCCTGGCCAACAGAGTGAGACTGTCTTAAAAAAAAAAAAAAAGTTTTCAAAAGAAATATGATTGATATGCTAAGAGAGGTGAGAAAATGCAGTCACACAAAGAAAGCTAAGGCTTTTGAATTTTTGCCCGAAAATTTCAGGAAGTCATTAAAGGATTTTAAAAAGAAAAGTGACAAGATCAGATGTGTAGTTTAGAAGGGACGCTCCAGGCACTTGTGAGAATAAACAGGATGTGGCACAACCTCACAGGACACAGAGACAGGCTGGAAGAGAACTCTAATAATCCAGGCAAAAAGGAGAGAGGCTCAAAGGAGCCAGGTGCACTCAAAGGAGAGACCAAAAGAAGAGAACGTTTTAAACAAGCAGAATCTTAGGATTTGCTAAGCAACTGGGTATTAGTGGAATATTGTATCAGTCAGAGTTCAACCAGAGAAGCAGGATCAGTAGATATATATTAATATATATCCCTTATATAATAAATGTATATGATATTGATAAATACATAAAAATCCATTTATTACAAGGAATTAGCTAATTGGCTTACATAATTGTGGCAGGTGGTTAAGCAAGGCCACAGTCAGCAGGGCAGGCAGCCAGAAGCAGACCATCCTGGGCAAAGGAGAGTGACACGGGTTATGGCTCAGAGACTCAGACCTCACGGTTGGGGGGGTGCCTGCCCCTCCTCTGAAGGGCTTCCATCTGATTAGGTCAGGCCACCGGGGATAATCTCCCTTATGATTAACTTAAAGCCAACCAATTGAGGACTTTAATTACATCTGCAAAATCCCTTCACAACAGCACCTAGATTAGCATGTGTCTGAAGAACTGGAAGAAGGTATGCTAAGCTCCCGCTATAACTGGAACCGGACCAGAGAGGGAATGTGGGGAGCTTAGCCTAGCCAAGTTGACACATCACAAATACCTAGAGTGATACCTGGAGTTTCTGCCTTGGACAACAAGGTGCTGAGTCAGAGAGTGTAGAAAAATAGGCTTTAAGGGAGAAAACAGTGAACTTGATTTTTTTGCATGTTGAGTTTTAAGTGCCATGGGACTTGATTAATGCAATAGGCTGCTTCCCGTCTTGGACCCATTCCAAAAGCTATTCCCTCCCCTTTTCACTAAGTAATACCTACTCGTCCTTTCACTTTCTTTAGGAATAATTTTCAGATTTACTTCTATACCTTCTATTGCTAGGCCATTTATCGTTTTTCTGAAAAATATCATTTTAACTAACTTAAATAGTCACCTTTGAAGTCAGGGGATGTGTTCATTTTGCTCTCCACTGTTGTCCCAGTGCCTAGCACAAGTACTCAAGCACGTGCTGCATAGAGGGCCAGCTCAGCAGCAAGTGGGTATTCAGGCTTGACAGAAAGCACAGAGATCTGGGCTGGAAGGAAAAAGTTGAGTCAGCAGCATTGAGGTGGTTTAAGGTAAAGTTTTCAATGAGAATACACAGAATGGGCAAACACTGAAAAACCACTACACTTAAGCACACTGAGAAAAGGAAGCCCCAAGAGATGGGAAAGAAGCACCAGAGAGACAGGAGGGGGAAGGAACCAAATGGGAGAATAGAGAGTGGTGGTCAATTTTTAGATTTTTTGTTAGGGTGGAACAGACTTCAGGAAGTTAACATGCTGCAGCTAAGTCATTTCCCAAGAGGAAGGAACCAGGAGAGGAGTAGAGGCCAACATGGAGCATCCACAGCACCTGGCCTGGCCCTGATGCTACTACTGACGTGGCAATCTCTGCAAGTCAGAAGGCAGGTAGCAAGAGTCCACTGCCAAAATTCTTGACTTCCCCCTTTTCCACTCCACTTGGCCTCCTGCAGGCTGGTTCTAAGACCAAAGGCATTTCTCTCAGTCTGGAACTAGGAGTGGGAAGGAAGGGAAGAGAGTTCACTTTCCTGGACTCTACACTGGCCAGCAGATCACACAGTGCCTTGGCTTACCAAGCCCCAGGCTCATGACCGCTAGAAACAGCTGAATGAGCAAAATGCTATGCCTCCCCATCAACACACATGGCCAGACCTTCTCTGACATCTCTCTCCACCCTCAACTCAACATTGCAAAGCCCTCTGCCTCTCATAATGAAAGAACTTCTAACATGAAGGGATAATCATTTGCTAAATTATGCAACAGCCTTTGCCTTCTTAACTAAGGTCAGTATAGAAACTGCACAGTCCCTGTCTTATATAAAACATAAGGCCAAAAAAAATCTAAATTATCTTTCTGGAACATTTTCCCCAACACCCACTGTCCCCCAATGGGCACAGTTCCTTGATTCTTTCAGGGAAAACTCAAGTCTTTCTGTTATATATTCCCCCAGTACCTTGACCTTTGCAGTATGCTGGGCTTTTATAATTGTCACCTTCTTGTCATTTACTGTTATTAGAATAAAATCTGCCTTCCCTGACAGACTGTAAGGCTCATGAGCATTGGGACATATCTGTAATGTTCACTGCTACATCTCTCACGTGCCCTCTAAAAATCTGCACTGCCTGCCTGAAATGAATTCCAACTTATTCTTGCATTCTCTTAGCATCAAGGATGTTACTCCTACCTGGTTGATCCTGCCAAGTAGCAATAAAGAAAAAAAAGGATGTCACTCCTTTTAAGTCAAACCTAGAAACTGCCTGGGTTACAGAAGGAAGAACAGCCTTTCTTTCACGAAGCTGCAGATTGTCTACCATGCCTGTACTGAGTCTGATCTGGTCTTAAGTTTTCTTCCACGGTTACTCTCTCTCCTCCTACACAAGCCACATCTAGTCTTCCCCAAAAAGGTCACCATCATGTCCAGGGTGGCCCAATTTCTGAAGGATTATGGTTCCACTACCAGGAACAAGGTAGGAGGTAGAACTCAGACAAGTGATAAGCTGATACTCCTGCTATAGTTAGAATGTTTGACCCCTACAAACCTTATGTTGAAATTTGATCACCAATGTTGGAGGCAGGGCCTAACAGGAGGTATCTGGGTGGTTGTGGACAGATCCCTCATGATTAGATTAATGCCCTCCCTGGTGCAGGGGGAATGAGCGAGTTCTTATTCTATTAGTTCTAGCAAGAGCTGGTTGTTAAAAAGAGCCTGGTATCTCCTTCTCCTCTCCTGCTTCCTCTCACGCCATGTGATCTCTGCACATGTCAGCTCCTCTTCACTTTCTGCCATGAGTGGAAATAGCCTGAGGCCCTCAACAGATGTTCAATCTTGAACCTTCCAGCCAGCAGAACCATGAGCTAAATAAACTTCTTTATAAATTACTCGGCCTCACATATTCCTTTATAACAACACTAAACGTTGGCCAGGTGTGGTGGCTCATGCCTGTAATCCTAGCACTCTGCGAGGCCGAGACGGGAGGATCGCTTGAGGTCAGGAGTTTGAGACCAGCCTGAGCAAGAGCGAGACCTTATCT
Organism: Cheirogaleus medius; assembly: GCA_008086735.1. Taxonomy (NCBI): domain Eukaryota; kingdom Metazoa; phylum Chordata; class Mammalia; order Primates; family Cheirogaleidae; genus Cheirogaleus; species Cheirogaleus medius. The sequence goes on from VBSM01003143.1 coordinate 15,178,182, forward strand.
CTACTAAAAAAATAAGAAAGAAATTAGCTGGACAACTAAAAATATATATATATAAAATTAGCCAGGCATGGTGGTGTGTGCCTATAGTCCCAGCTACTCGGGAGGCTGAGGCAAAAGGATCGCTTGAGCCCAGGAGTTTGAGGTTGCTATGAGCTAGGCTAATGCCACGGTACTCTAGCCCGGGCAACAGAGTGAGACTCTGTCTCAAAAAACAAATAAAAAACAACACTAAACGGACTAAAACACCTCCCATCTGGGATTAGAGAATGTCACAATTTAAAGGCATTAGGGATTCAAGATCTTGGTTTACAAAAGAGGAAACTGAAGCCTAGAAAAGTTCACATTGATTAGGCCAGAACAGTGAGCATTTGTGGCACACTTGTCCTTGCAGTAAGCACTTGTGGCACATATAAAGATGAACGATAAACAGATCCTCAAAATTCAACAATAGCTAGGGCCTTACTTTCCTAAGGTTACAAGGCTTAGTCACCTAGATGAGTCCCCTAGCCACTACAGCCTACTTGTCATGTCTTTTTAAAAAAGAAAGAAAGAAAAGAAAAGAAAGGAGAAGGCTGGATATGTTGGCTCATGCCAATAATCCTAGCACTTAGGAAGACCGAGGCAGGAGGATCACTTGAGCCCAGGAGTTTAAGACCAGCCTGGGTAATAGTGAGACCCCATCTCTACAAAAAATAAAAATTAGCTGGGCATGGTGGCACATGCCTGTAGTCTCAGCTGTTTGGGAGGGTGGGGCAGGAGGATGGCTTGAGCCCAGGAGTTGGAGGCTTCAGTGAGCTATGATGATGGATGATGCCACTGCACTCTAGCCCAGGCAACAGAGCAAGACACTATCTCAAATAAAAAAAAAGGAAAAAGAAAGAAAGAAAAGAAAAAAAGGGCGAGAGAAAAGAAAAAAAATGAAATAGGCCACTACCTCCCCTGAAATAATGCTCATCCTTCCTAGACAGAGCTGATTTTCTCTGGCAAACAGTATCAGAGCTCACAGAACAGGCTCAAACCCATTCTGAGGTATCCTCTCACAAGAGGGGAAGTGCCCACGATTCTCCTATTTGTAGCTCCAGGTAGAGAGAAAAACAAAACATCATTGCTTGTACTCACATCAGAGGAAGATCAAGGCACCCAAAGACTCTAGAAGGTCAGACACAAAGACCCCTGAGAAAGGTGAGGATTAGGGTTAAGGCTGCCTAGAGCAAGTTGGGAATGATAACAATTAAAGGAACAGACCCACATATATGCTTATGGAGACTCCTCTGACTTCAAGGCAACCATGATGTTAGACACCAGGCAACTTAGAAAGAGTAATCTGCCCTGCCTTTTTTTTTTAGGTTTTAATTTTTTTTTTTTTTTTTTTTTTTTTTAGAGATGGGGTCTTGCACTGTCTCCCAAGCTGGAGTGTAGTGGTATGATCATAGCTCACTGCAACCTCAAACTCCTAGGCTCAGGAGATCCTTCCACCTCAGCCTCCCAAAATGCTGGAATTACAGGTGTGAGCCACTGCACTTGACCTGCCTTGCCTTTTCCACAAAAAAGCCAACAGTCTAAAGATGGGTGGATTATAGGAGTTCACTCTCTAAACTAACCATTCATCTTCCAACTCCCTAGTCAAAATGCTGAACTGAGTTTTCTCTCCAAGGATCTGAAGCAGGTATGCAAGTTGCAGATGTTTTAAAAATACTTTAGTTGAATGGATAAATAGTTAAGCACCATTCAGGACAACTCTGCTTACATTCCAACATATTAACTAGATTGGAAAAACTGCTGATAGGAAGAGAGGCAAAGGCCAGAAACCTAGATGAAACTATTAATAATAGCTAACTGATGCCCAGCACAGTAGGCTGGGAGGCTGAAGCAGGGGGATTGCTTGAGGCCAGGAGTTCAACACCAGCCGGGGCAACATAGTGAGACACTCTACAAAAAATAAAAATATTAGCCCAGTGTGGTGGTGTGGGCTGTAGTCCCAGCTACTTCAGAGGCTGAGGCAGGAGGATCACTATATAACACCTCCTTTGTGGCAAGCAATGCTCTATGTACTTGACATATAATTCACCTAACGCTCACAAAAACCCAGTGAGGTAGGTAACAGGGACACACGCATCTGCATACTTCCAGGCTCACCTAGACTTTATCAGCTCTTAAAAGTTCTTAGTTACATCACAGATATAAACCTTTCTGTTCCTCCTACCTGAACAATAGCGTTACAAGCAAACATTGTAAGCAGTGTTTACAAGTCCTCAACTGTATAACCAATTTGCAGGGGTTGTGAGAATGAAATAAAATCTTGGATGAAAAGCATTTCACTAGGAAGGATAGAATTTCCATGAGGGCAGATTTTGTCCATTGCTATGTAACCAGCGTCTAGAACAGGGCCTGGCATGAATGTGCTAAACGCTTATGTTCCTCTCCATGGGAAAGGGGTGCGACATAGCACTTCCCAACCTACCCAGAACCCCTCTTACTCTCCCTTGGCTGGAAATGCAGACCCATTTTTGCCTCGTCCAGTCCAAAGTAGCTTAGCAAAACCTGGCCGATATCAAAATGCCTTCCACCCCTGCTTTCAGCTTACCTCAGGGCTCAGGGTCAGTGCTCGGGGACAGGCTGCTTCTTGCCCTCCGATAGATGGCCTCCCCCCTTCAGAACTCCCCCATTCCCAACGCAGACAGAGAGCTGGGGAGATGGGTGAGCAGTTCATAACGCCCCAGCCGCTCGGCCTGGCACTCGAGGGCAATGCGGGTCAGAGGGGAGCTGTCCATCGGCAGCCCCAGGGCACCATTTGCGCCACGTGGCTTATGTAGGTGGAAGTCCAGCTGCAGCCCCACCTGGGCAGCCAGGACAGAAATCCTAGCTCCCTTCTGAAATGTGGGGATTGCAGGTAGACGTGGCGAGGGTCGCAAGGCCCCTTACCTGGTCCTGGGAAGGATACACTAAGACACCTGCCACCTGATACAGCCCGCGTTGGAAGCCGGGGCTGGGTGCGCCAACCCGCCTGGACCTGGGAACCGCCCCCTCGCCCGCCCCCACGCCCCTCTATCCCGACCAATCACAGGCCGGGAGGCTCCCGCCAGCCACGTGAGAGAATTTACACCAATCCCCTGGTCCGAGTTAGCAGCAGCCTCCTCCAGCCGCGCCCACAGCCCCAGCGGCCCGCCCGCGCAGTGGGCGGGCACTTTGGCGCGCTTGCGCACTTTGGGGAAAGCGGAGCTGGACCCCGCCCCATACCGCTGCTTTGCTCCTCCACTGTGCGAGCGAGGGACGTCGGGGGCGGCGCCGCAGCAGTTGCCCCTGGTAACGGGGGAGGCAGCAGCAGGAGCAGGAGGAGGAGGAGGAGGAGGAGGAGGAGGAGGGATTCGGCGGGAGGATGGTAAGTGTGGGGGCCCAGGCCCCTTTGGAGCTGGCCGATCACCCCCCTCCCGTCCCCAGGCCCAGGGCGAGGCACTGCGCTTAAAGCCAAGGAGGGAGTGGGACGGAGCTCTGCCTGCTGCCTGGGTTCTGGACTGGTTTCGGGGGGCGACAGGGAACCCCGAGGGTGGGCCCTGGAGGGAGGCCTGGGCCTGGAGAGGAAGGCGGGGCTTGCGACGAGTCCGAGGCTTGGGGAAAGGGCTGGCAGTGTGCGTGGCTGGCTCCGTAAGGATCCCGGGCTCCATCATTACTCTGGAGACGGAGATGAGGGCGGGTCCGAGGAGCTGTAGAGAGCAGCCTTCGCACGCAGGCTTAGATCTTCCTGGGGAATCGGCCTCGCTGCCCTGCAGGAAAGTGGGGTCCGTCTGGGGCCCGACCAAGAAACGGAGGGAAGAGCTAGAGCTAGTCTTTGAGGTCGCCCTGGCGGTACCAGGGGAGATGGTAGCCTAGTTCGCCTCTTCCTCGCGGTGTGCGCGTCCCTGGAGAGCCAGGGAGTAAGTCCCAGGACACAAAGAGGTGCCTTTTGGAAGGGATGCCTGGTACATTTTATGCCGTCTTAGTGTCTGCGTGGCGGGTGCGCTTCTGCAGTTCTGAGTTTTTTATTTGCTGAGAGTTTTGCAAGACCTGGTTGTTGGTGATGACCGATTTTCAGTTCAATACTTAATCCCTGTTGATGGAGGCAAATTAGCTGCCTCGTCCCTAGTATTTCCTTCGAAACCTTTTTTTTTCCTTCGAAACCTTTTGCAACTTCATTTTGCCTGTGACCATACCAGGACCAAAGGTCTTAACCCCTAAAGGGTCTCCAAACTAAAAAGAATGGAAAATTAAAACTGGAGAGTGGGCATCAATTTGGGGCAAGGTTTTTCTCTGTCAGCCCTAATTAAAGATTTCCCAAAATGTAAATTATAATTGTGACAGATTTGACCATTGACACTGTTCCTTGCTGATTTCTTTTCTTTTCTTTTCTTTTCTTTTTTTTTTTTGAGACAGAATGTTACTTTGTTGCCCGGGCTAGAGTGCCGTGGCGTCAACCTAGCTCACAGCAACCTCAAACTCCTGGGCTCAAGCAATCCTACTGCCTCAGCCTCCGGTGTAGCTGGGACTACAGGCATGTGCCACCATGCCCGACTAATTTTTTCTATATAGTTTTAGTTGTCTAGCTAATTTCTTTCTATTTTTTAGTAGAGACGGGGTCTGGCTCTTGCTCAGGCTGGTCTCGAACTCCTGAGCTCAAATGATCCACCCACCTTGGCCTCCCAGAGGGCTAGGATTACAGGCATGAGCCACCGCTCCGGGCCTTGATTTCTGTGCAGTTAGTTGGAGGGGGTTAAAATGAAATTGAATAATTTTAGAGCTAGTCAAATTGATTTTGAAGCATGTGGAACAGGTTGGTTGGCTTAGCAACTGCAAAGAGCCCACAGTTGAACTTATAGTCACTGCCCCACCTCATCCCCTAGTCCCTTTCTGACTTTTAAAAATGTTAACCCACTTCTGTTGATTTAAGAAGAAAAAATTATCCAATTATCTCAGGAGGAAAAAAAAAAATACATCTACCTTCAGTCAGATTATCCAGTGAGTAAATTTTGATAGGGAAAAAAAAAACTCAATTGGTTTTACCTTGTTAGATTGTTAAAAAAGTAGGATTATTTGATCTGAAGTTGCCAATCACATTAACACTTGCTACATGTGCAGTTTTTTTAACCTCAGGCTAAACAGATTTTTACAAGTGTTTCTTTTTCTTAATCGTTTATACATGAGCTGTCCATTTAAAGGCTAAGTTTTTCTCAACAAATGAGTACAAACATAAATATTTATATGGAAAATAACTAGAATTGAAGTGAAAAAGGCATGCCAAACCAACAGAGAATGAGATTTGTCATTATAGATGAGAAACGCATGAGAGTTGGCTAACTTTTCCCAGTTTGTTTATCAATTAAGTGGACTGTGTAATTTCATGATTGTTTAATTTATAATTACAGGCCACAATAAATTAACCACTGCTCATGTTTCCAGGTGCAAATTGGCACTATATACAACAAATTGACAGTGTGTATACAACACTGTTATATACAACTATTGTATTTACTGATCAAAACAGATTTTGTTTTTCTTTTTTTCCTTAAATGAACAATAAGAAATTAGGAAAAATTATTCTGGATTCTTTATCAAGTTTTCCAAATATCATTTTTTCCCATCTTCAAAAGTGCAGTTATTCTTAGAACTGGAAATAAAACACTGAATTTAAACGGTCAGTGGTATGATTGTGTCACATCTGCTATCCCATGAGCCCCCATGGGTAACTGTACAACTGGAGAGTGAACCCCAGGCTTTTTTGTTTTTTGTTTTAAACTTCAGCTATGACTAATACATTTTTTTAAAATTTGGGTAAGTGCAAAAAAACCCCCATTATGGGTGTCCCTGAACATTTAGGGTCTAGGGTCAGCTGTTTTACCCCTGCCTTATGATACCAAGTCCTTGATGAAATACTAAGGTGGCAGTAATTTTAGCACATAATCACTGTTATTTAATATATGACTCCTTCAGTAATTATTTCAGTTAAGTATTCAGTAATTATTTGTGGACTACTTTCTGTGTATATGGAGCTTGTGGTAGTTATCAAGCATGTTCAACATTTGAAGATTGTTCCCAACAGTATTTATGTTTTGTGGTCAGAAAACAGTCAGTGAAGTTTTTTTAAAAAACCACAATACACAACCACTGTTTAGAGGGCTACTACTACGTGTTATGATGCGTTATATACCTTACCTCATTTAATACTCATAGCATTTTTCTTGAGATATAAAAATTGTTCCCATTTTCTAGATGAAACTATATGCTCAGGGTTATATATATACAGAAGTTGAATACAAGTCTGTAAAACTAAAGCCTGTAACATTCTTTTCATAAGGACTCTGGTAAAGTATTCCTGAGGAGATGCCCAGATTTTGTTCCTCAGGAAATGTTTTTTCTATTTATTTAGTAGAAGGTAATGAAGAAGACAAAGTTTGGATGAGGATCTCCCTTTCAAAGCTGATAGGAGCTTTAAACTGATAGTTCAATTTAAAGAGATAAAAATAAACTGAAGTCAGTTCCATTTAAGCTGATGATGGGGTGTATATGTGCTTGACAGTTGGCTTAATAATTTTAATATTGAAATTTTAGCTGCTCCTCACAGGCACATATATTTTCCATGTAACACCTTCCTCTCCCTCTACCACTCTGATTTCTTTGAATGACCTAGTTTGTATCATTTTAGGTCAGTGCGCCATGCCTCTGCCAGCAGTTTAAGTTGACTTTGAGGCAGATAAAATGTCTGTGTTCAATAGCACGTCTATTCCTGATTTGCCTGCAGAAAAGTTTGTTTAAATGTTTTGTGGTTGAGTCAGACCACTTCTGTCCACCAGGGTGCAGATAACTTGTACACACACATGCCGATAACACACAATATACAATTAACTGAAGTTCTTGTTTCTTAAATTGCCTTTATTTAATGTCATAGGAATGTGAATTCTACATAGAGATCATGTCTCTTTTGCCCACTCTGTACTTGAGGCACATTATGGGTGTTTGATGATAAATGAATGGATATTTTGGCAAAAAATATACTTTCAAAATTAATTTCATTGTATTTATACTGTAAAACTCAGCCCCATAATAAATTTAACTTCTAATGGCTGTCTCCCTTCATTTGACATTTAAAATAAAGTAGGAGCATATATGAATAGAAACATAGAATAGACTTACTCTGCTCTCTTTGGTCCAGCCTCTTAAATCAGCTTACTTTGTATCTTTCAGGCAGAACCCTGACATCTATAAATATCCTCTTCCCTATTTAGCAAACCCTGATAATCCTGTGATCCCCTGTCCTTAGTAGTTGGGTTATTATGATGCTGTATTGTATTTGCACTTGTTTTGCCTAGACCATGCTTAAGATGTCATTATCATTTTGCTGGAAGAAAATATTAGCTGAACTTTAGGTTTCTCTGTAATTTCACTTAAAGGTGAAGCATCTGAAGTTATTGTTTCCTAATAAGGAAAATTATTATTTGGAAATGTAGTAGCACTGTATTCTATACCATTAGGTTAATAAAGTTTACCTGTAGTTAGAATGATTTCTTTCTCATCTGTGCTTTCTTTTCTTTTAAGATGAACAGAAATTATGTTTTTCTCTTAATTATTCAATTTCAAATATAATGAGTATATAAAAAGTCTCAGCTTTCAGGAAAGAATATTTTTATTTAGTGATTTTTAAAAAAAAGACATGAAGAAAAACCCAAAACATCAATTTTAAACTTTGAAAATATTTTATAGAAAACAGATCTACTTTCACAGTTTCTACACTAGCAGATAATGCATGAGAAGAACTCTACCTGTATGTCATTTAATGTACTAATTTGATGAATTCCAGTTGTTTTAGAAGTTATTGTAAGAGGTAATGAGACCCTTTCTTTTTACCTCCAATCAGGAACTCAGGATGAGTAGTACAATGTGTTTTCCCTATTCTTAGCCTTTTTATGTCACCAATCCCCTGAGGATCTCAGAATTCTAATTTTAACTGTTCTGAAAGGTGCTATTATAAATGAGTGATTGCAATATAGCTAATAGAAACTAGGAAAGCTGCTTATAAATATAGTTTTAATAAAGAATGATGGCCAGGTGCCGTAGTTCATGCCTTTAATCTCAGCACTTTGGGAGGCCAATGTGGGAGGATTGATTGAGGCCAGGAGTTTGAAACTCACCTGGGTGACATAGCAAGACCCTGTCTCCACAAAAAATAAGAAAATTTGGCTGGGCATGGTGGCATGTGCCTGTAGTCCCAGCTATTCAGGAGGCTGAGGCAAGAAGATTGCTTGAGCCCAGGAGTTCCAGGCTGCAGTGAGCTGATTGAGCCACTGCACTCCAGCCTGAGCAACAGAGTGAGACCCTTCCTCTTAAAAAAAAAAAAAAAAAGAGGAAAAAGGAATGGTGTTGAAATATTCAAGACCAGGTAAGAAAAACAAAAGCAAAAAAAGTCCTGCCTTTAAAAAATAAGAAGTCCTGACTATATTTTGTTTGTTTCAAATCTATCCCGTCTTACTCTCCCAAATCTTTTGGCATAGAAATTGCGTTTGTATCTTAGACTAAACCTTCCATTTTATTGCTGGAAAAAAGCCAAAGCACAAAGAGGTTAATGTGGTCCTTAGCAAGTCAGTGCAAATACAGAACAAGTGGTAAACAAAGAATCTCTGAGGCAGAAAGGAATTCTTAATAATAATTACGCATATTTGCATATCGTTGTCCACAGACCCAATTGTTGAGAATTATTTCACAGAGGTATCATTTGATCTTAGTGAACAAACTGGTTTGAATTATTGCCTGGTGCAATGTGGATAACAAATATAACCATTTTACATAATTCTAAGACCCAGTATGAAGGAATTTTTTTTCAGGCTGGGAGACTAGATTATATGCCCTTTAAGCTCTGAAATTCTTTCATTCTTGTAGCTATGCCTCATTAGAACAAGATTGTCAACTGCAGGACAGAACAAATAACTATTACATAAAAATTTTCTTATGTTCTTAGCTAGAAAGTAACATGGTTTATGTCTATCCATAAAAAAAAATAAATAAAACAAGAAACAAAAATATTAGTGGCCAGGCGTGGTGACTCACGCCTGTAATCCTAGCATTCTGGGAGGCCAAGGTTTTGGGCAGATCCTTTGAGCTCAGGAGTTTGAGACCAGCCTGAGCAAGAGCGAGACCTTGTC
>VBSM01003143.1:15206239-15221955 GCA_008086735.1 Cheirogaleus medius
TCTCAAAAAAAAAAAAAACAAAAGAAGTAAATAGTTTTATTCTTCTACAGTCTCCCTTTTAAAGTTGCTATCACATATGTGATTATATGTCTATCAGGTTTCAATTAGCCTCATTTTTCAGCTTAATTTATAAGCTGGTCCAACAAGTTTACCACAGCCTAGGATGTTTTTGAATGGGTAAACTCTGATAATTTTATTTAGCTTTCTCCAATTATAACCTACTTTTTAACCAATAAAGTTTTGCCTCACATAATTCCCCCGATTGTGGGTAGGCTAGTATTCATGAGGCAAAGGTTATTTTGACAAAGATGAGGCCCAGGAGAACAGAGAACCAGTGGTCTGATTTCTACAGGCCACTTCAGCAGGAGCCTCTTAGAAAGTTGAGAATATCTTGAGATTGAGGTCTATAAAGATGAGACTAAAGAAAGAAATACATTTTTTTGTGCATACTCATAAGAAAGTGGGCTTACAGCCCTGTAATCTTTTTTCACCTGACCAGCATGTTGAGTAGAAGAAGCAAAGCCAGAATTAACGGTAAGGCTCTTGTTTCTTCAGCCAGCCTCAGGGATGTAAAAACAGAGGACTAGAGTTATCTAGAATCAGTATGCAGAGCAGTGGCATTACACACAACTCAACACTTAACAAGTACACAGAAAAATAAAAAAATTAAAAACAAATAAAGTCAGGGACACTGCTTCAGAGGAGCCTGGAGATAGAGAGGGAGCGCCTGTCATTTCCTCCCCAGCCCCCACCCCAACCCATGCCACTGCTGTCTGGTGGGGAGTGTCTGTGTTCTGGCTGTGTAACCACCAGAGGTGCGCAGTGCCCCTTACAGGATCTTTAGGCCAAAGAAGAGGCAGCAAGCTTCTAGGCAGTTTGAGGGTGGGCATAGGGGTGGGCAGGGGAGGGCTGCAAAATAAACCACTTTGAATAAGTAAGATTTTTACCTATGATTTGATTTTGATAAGGAAGTTCTCAGATCAGCGGCCTTCAGCAACCAAATTCACAGGAAATGATAATCAAGAGAGATCCAACAAAAACTATGATCGAAAAAAAAATAATGATTTTTGTATGGAGGAGAAATAGTTTGAAGGTCACTTAATTAGTTTAGTAGATAGTACCATGGTGTATAGAATTGGGTAGTTAAGACTGGGATTTCAAGGTTAATGAGATTAGATTATGGTTAATAGAATGATATAAATTTAGAGAATTTAACCATTATTTGAAATGGGTTATTTAATAAAAATGTTAATTAAGAAGGGAATCTGCTGTCTATTGTCCTTTAATGGTAACCTTTGGGGACTAGAGAAAGGTCGTGGAGTTTTTCTGTGGAGATGCTTTTCATTTTGAGACACTGATTGACCGTGTCTCTCCCTCAGGTAACGCCTCTGACCTAAGCACTTGTCCACTCACCAGTTTCTTGGTTTTTACCTTAGAAAGAGTCACTTAAGTGGAATTCCTTTCCAGCATTGCTTAGTTGAAGTACAGGCCTTTAATGATTCTTGTTAATTAAGGATTAAAATATTCCTAAAAATGAAATACTTCACTAGAAAAATGTTCATAAGATCTAATTGTTTAGGGTTCACTTGCAGACATGGATAATGTGTAATAATTACTAAAATTCCCTAAATTTCTTATTCATCTTCCCCATGCCATCTTACCTTCCCAAAAGTTGGTTGGTAACAGGCAAAACTACCAAAATGATCAGGCAACATGTGACACCACAGCTCTAATGACCCTGAAAGAAAATGCACAAAGGTTAGGAGAAAAAAAAAAAAAAGACCTGGAAATTTCTGTTACAGTTCTAGGTGTTTGAAGACAGAATCTCTGTTTATATTGCATGTGTTTGTATGTGTGTGTTTACTCAAAATGCATTTGAGAGATCCATCTTCTACTGCTAAGTAACAGGACCCTCAAGTGGGCAAGCTGGGGGGACAGCCACATCTGCTGGACTAAGTAGGACAAGTATATCACTTCTCATTAGTTGCATGGCTTAAACACATGATTTGAGGTTATGGAAGTTAGTGATTCCTGAGATGGATTTCAGGGCCGTGTTCCACCTGGTGTTCTGAAAGCAAACATATGATGTCTTCACAAGGATGGGCAGTACCATGTGCTGTTCAACAGCTCCTGCTCTAGGTGTGGAAATTGACTTTAGAGAGAGTTTGGAATAGTTCTTTCTTTGTCTGATTGATGGTGACTAGGAGGCCAGCCCATCGTGTAATTAAAGCAGGTTTTCATGGGAAACTGTCAGGAGCAGAGAATAGGTAAAGGGCACAAGAAGCTGAAGGATAACATCAATCTTGGAAACACTGCCCTGCTGAGAGGCCCACAGTCCAGAGGAGTGATCAGTAGACCCAGTTATGTCAAGTAGATGAGGCAGAAAGAGGAGAAACTGAAAAATGGCTGGGGATAGAACCTACAACTCCCTCAGCCAGACTCCCTTCTAAACATGGGGGATGCCTCCCTCTGTGCCCTCAAGGTTAGGCCTGGGTTGCTAGGGCCTCTCCTAGGATATAACACTAAGCACTGGAACTCTTATTCTTTTCTTTTCCCTGGGTGTCTAGAAAATAGTGAACAAAGGATCTGGCTTAGAGCCAGAGAAAGGTATAGAGAAATCCATCCCTCTTCTACCTGCAGACCTGAATTTGAACCCCCAACCACAGCTCTCCTTGCTGTTTTAGTTTCAGGCATTTGAAGACATTTTCTCTCTAAAACATTGTGTGTGTAATTAAAATTACACTGGCTTTGAATTTCCTCTCAAGGCAGAGATCCACAGTTTTAACCTGGCCTTTAAGCATGGTCATCACAAAGACCTGCTTTCACCCATGGCCGTGAGCCAGCGATTGTCCCCTGGGTGTTGCTGTCCAGGCCACCACCTCATGCCCATCTTTTCTTTTTGCACGTATCGCATATTCCCTCTCTTCCTTCTCCAAATGGAAGGATGAGCCAGGTCACAGTCTTTCGCTGCCTCCCTTCCATAGAAAGGGTCTTCGGCAGTCTGAGCCATACTTCAGAGTTAGCCTTGCAGATGGGCACTAAGTGCCCACTAGCCCAGTTTCTTGGTTTTGCTTCTTTTTCCTTGATCTATGGGACTTTTCCCTAATATACCAATAGAATTTCGATATTTTTAAAAATGACATTTACCACTTCTTTCTAGCCCTGGCAATCAGTTGTTATTGACTCTAGATGTACACGGAACTGCTTATCTATGAAGTAGAACTCAGCTTTATCTTTAAATTTATCAAACCTTTCTGTAGACTAAGAAAGCAAACTCAGGACATGCAGTGTTGCTACCTCTCTGGTGCAATGCCCTTTGTCATCAGAAAAAATATTAATAGCAAGCAATATTTTATGTATGCTGCATCCAGCTGCTCCTTGACCCTGGGGGCCTGGTGGCATGATGGGATAGGCTACGTTGCTCAGCAAGGGTTTGAGCTCCTCGTCATCTTAAAGCAATTACTGATGTGACCGCATAGTCTGCATAGCTTTAAAAACCAAGCCCACCCAACCATGGCTGCCACTGCTTCCTTCCAACTATCGAGCAGTGATGGATGCAATGTACAGAGATCAAATTAAAAGAAGCAGTACAGGCAGAGACCACTCTTACCATAGAAAGAAGCAGTGTACCCTAAAGCCTGGGACATAGAGATTCCTTCCCATATGGTTAAGGGCATTTTTCCCAGTGGTTATATTATAGAATAATATTGTGACATGATGAAATTTATTTCCTCTCTATGAGGCCAAACACAGCTCAGTATTTGAAGTTCGATGTCTCTCTTTAGTCTCTATTATTGAATTGAAGCTAATCAATTCAAATTCAGTTTCAGCAAGATTGGTCAGGGAAAGGTGCAGCGGAGGAGGAAAGGGAGGATTATTCTTACCATAAGATTGTCATCCCCATAATGAAGATCACGTGCAGAAAATTGGTCAAACCAGTTTTTAACAATAAAGGTTCAACCATTAAACAAACCTATGAGTTAATTTCCTTCTTTAGAGGCAGAGCAATAACCTACTTCAAGTGATCACCTTTTCTCAGTTGTCTGTTTTTAAAAAACAAAGCCTTGCCAGATAAAAGTAGGAATGGTGTGGAGCATTCATTTAAACATAAGAAGCGGAAGGTTCCTACTCTTGTAAGTACTGTGTTTCCCCGAAAATAAGACAGGGTCTTATATTTTTCTTCAAGAAGACACCCTAGGGCTTATTTTCAGAGGATGTTATTTTTTTTAAGTACAGTACAACAATCTACATTTATTCAAATATAGTTAAGTCGTCTTCTTCTGGAACATCATCATAACTCTCCAAACCCTGAATTCCATCCTGAATTTCTTGCGACTCTATTTCCTTTAGAACCATTGGCCCCAATCTCTCATGTCGAGCAATAGAGCTCTCATGGGACAGATGAGAAGGGCTGCTCGTCTTCTTTACCGTAAGGAAATGCATGGGTTGTGCAGATACGCTGCGTAGCCACGCCCATCACTAGGTCTTATTTTCGGGGTAGGGCTTATATTGCGCAAATGCTTAGAAATCCTGCTAGGGCTTATTTTATGGGTAGGTCTTTTTTTCCGGGAAACATGGTATGTAGTCTCTAAATGTAGAGTTTCCACTGGAGGTGGTGGTCTGAGTGGATAGTTCACATGCTAGGGTCATGCAGCCGTGTAAATGTGCAGGCTTCCACACACGTAGATACCTGGCAGCCCAGAAACCTTGAGAGTTGCGTGGCCAGAAACAGCCTCTGGCTCTGTCAGCTATGTGCTTGGCTGGGGCTACTCCAGTCTCCGGCCCCTGTAATCAGCTGAAGTGATGAGGAAGAAAAAACTGGAATTGCTTCCTTCCCATCTTCAGGGCGATTCCTCACTCCTCTGTAAGCTTTTTTTTTTTCTTTTTGAGACAGTCTCTCTCTGTTGCCCTGAGTAGAGTGCTGTGGCGTCAGCCTAGCTCACAGCAACCTCAAACTCCTGGGCTCAAGCGATCCTCCTGCCTCAGCCTCCTGAGTAGCTGAGACTATAAGCGGGAGCCACAACGCATGGCTAATTTTTCTTTTTTTAGTAGAGACCAGGTCTCGCTCTTCCTCAGGCTGGTCTCAACTCCTTGAGCTCAAGAGATCTTCCTGCCTCAGCCTCCCAGAGTGCTAGGATTAAGCTTGAGGCAGATGCGCTTCCCTCCAGCAGTGGCCCTTATTCATGGAGAAATGGTAAACAGCTCAAGAGCCCAGGCCGCCTGGCGTCACAGCCTGTCTCTGCCATGCCCTGTCCTGTGCCTTCATCTCCCCATCTGGGAAACAGAAATAATAATAGGACCTACTTCACAGGCTTGTTACAAAGATTGATTTTAAAAGATATAAATTAAGTGTGGACTGCAGGCCAGACGCCCTGCTAGGTTCTGTGAATACAACCTCCAGCACGTCTGACACGACCCTTCCCCTCAGGGATCCTGGAGGACGCCATTATCTTTCCTTTCCAGTGGGCAGCCTGACAAAGCTTGCCCCTGATTTGATTGACAAGGTATGATCACTGTGGATTATTGCCCTCCCCACACCTCCCACTTCCCACACCTCCCACCTCCAGCCCTGGTTCCCCTCTGGCTCACCACAAGAAGAAAGGAGCAGCCCTCCAGGGTCCTCCCAAGCCAAGGGCCGCCTCAGGGCACGGCCCCCGTTTGCCCCTGTGCTTCCCACACTCCTTCAGGTGACCGGATGTAGCCGCAGGGCGCGCAGGGCGCCGCAGCTGCAGCTCAACCGGTGGGTACTGGCCTGTGAGCGCCCTCTGTTGGCAAGACTGTGGCTGGGAGGGCTTCGCCACCCTGGCCCTCACAGACATCTGGAGACACTGGACACTGCCCCTCGGCAGGGCTGTGCTGTTCAAACCCCCCTCTGCCTCCATGACAGATACCCAGGGTAAAGCTACCCTGCACCCTCCACCTCTGCTCTGGGCTCCTGCAGCTGAGTAAATATTTTTCCTATCTCTTTGCTTGCATTCATGTTCAGTTCCATATAATAAAAGAAAACCCCCTCCTTAATCAGCCATTTAACAAGAAAAAGACAAAACGGCATTCACATGGTGCGGGAACACTGTGCTTGATTTCTCTGAGAGATGGGCTGATAAAATGCCGCAAGTCTCCACCGAGGCGAGCATGTTGCGCTGCACCTTTGAGAGCGTGCGGGCTCCTGAAGATGGAAAGTGCCTTATAAGTGCTGAGCTATTCAGCAAGAGAAGATGTTTATCTTATTCATCCCTCTTTTATTTGTAAAATCTTTTTTGTCTCCTGGCAGGTGATCATTTTTTTCCTGGAAACCAATTAGCTGCTAAAATTAAACATGCTTCTCTTTAAATTAATCCTTTTCATGAAATGGTCTTAAAATTGGCCTTGGCTTTTCAGAGTAAGTAGCTGACCTAGTTGTAATGAGAGATGCGTTTGGAGTCTCCCTTTCTCCCACCTCGGCATTCCTCCCCCTTCCCTCCACTGCCAGGTGCTCTATACCTTTGGGCTTTTGGCCACGGCCAGCCTCATCTTGGCAAAGGCCTTAAGGTCCACTCTGGACAGCCGTCAGATTATCTGGTTCCCCTGCCCAAGTGCACGGATGGCAACGGGCAGAGTTTTAATCACTGTAAATTCAGGTGCCGGTCAGATTAGCCAGGAGAGAGGATGCCTGCTGGTTGTTTTGCAGCGATGTATTGTTTATGGGATTAATGTTCCGAATGGCCGAGGGTGTCAGCTGATATTTATTACTCTAAGCTGTCTCAGCTGTTCAGGTTCAGCAACTAGATCCATGGCCACAGGAAATGTGGGACTTGGGAGGCGTGGCGTGTACGGCTGATGTGTGCAAATGTGGCCGGGACCTCAGCGAGCATGTGTTACAGATGCAGGGAAAGGGAGTCACTGCAGGAGCCATTTGGGATTTTGTTCTGGGCTTCTGAGGGAACTCTGCTCACCCCTAAATGTTGGGGAGACTATGGGGAAGGGGAGAGTGTCCAGGTGCGGCTCCAAAGGAAGTTGAAAAGGAGGTTACCTCTGACAGGCCTGGCATCCGTGAGGAATCGTGCCACCTGCCAGGTGGTTGTAGGCATTGTGTGGTTTTTACCTCAGTCCCTCTCCAGCCTTCTAAGAAAGGGCACTTTCAAGGTCACTGTGCCTTTAAGGGAACCTTCTCCCCAGTCCCTCTGCTTGGTAGTGCTTAAAGCTACAAGAAACAGGCCAGGCCCTTTTAAACCTATCTGTAGAGCTGCAGGAAGAGAAATAAATGCACATTGCCCTAGTGTGTGTCTAACAACACACACTGCAGTGGGTTTGTTTTTCCAAAAAGAAATTTAATTTAACCCAAGTGTACACTGTCACACTGTAAACACACTGGGGCACCAGAGGGTGGCTTATTGAATTTAATGCCCTAGCAAAGGTCAGCTTTTAGAAAAAGCCAAAAATGGCTGGAATCTTTCCTGATAGTTCTTCAATCAGGCCTTGGATCCAAGCAGATGTGTTTATTTTTTCAGAGGGAGTTCCTGAGGACCCATCTCAAGTTCAGAAACTGGGCACGCCCCCTCCCATCTCCCTCCTCTGCTCTCTGAGACCTTCCTCCTCCTGGAGGGTCACTGTCCCTGGTCACCCAGGTGGGCCCCTGGGGCAAGCAAACTCCCTAGAGCTGGTGGTCTGGGAGGGACAACCCAGGAAGCCCCCTTCCTGCCTTCAGGCTGGAGTTTGAGGTGCCTTTCTTACAACTAACACTGCCTTTCTCTGCCCGTTCCCTTCAAAGGATGGCATGAACTGGGTCTGCAAAAATGTCAATGCAAAGAAGAAGTAAAATCTAGACGAATGGAGATGCAGGAGCTGTGGGAGCCGAATTCGGTCCTGAAAAACACTAATTTGCTGCTTTCTGACCAAATGTTTTTCCATCTGTGTACAGCTACAGCTGTTTGAAGAGAGGGAACAGCACAGTTTAAAAAGAATCCCCATTCCAGCAGTAGATTTAACTGATCTCTGAGGTTCAGTATCATTTTTCAAATAAAGGAATTATATTATTTCCTCTGCATAATTGAAATAGTATTAAATGTCTCAAAGCACATGATTAGAAAATGAGATCTTTTAAATGAGCAAGAGATTGCATTGCAGTTTAGATGATTCCAGTGGGCTTTTCTTTCTAAAAAAAAAAAAAAAAAAGAGGAAGCAGCAGCAGCTTATGCTGAGTTCATTTATTTACTGACCTGTCCCTTACGTTCCCTCCGTGGTTTTGAAACCACAGACAGTGTTGCTGGTGCTGGTCACTGATTTTACCATCACCAACCTTCAGTCTGTCCGGTGGGAAGCTGCTGGGGGGAGGGGGAGGAATGGCAGATGATTAAACCATCTCGTCATGCAGTAGGAGACTATGGATGTAATCTTCACCCTCTGGTCAGGGAAAAAATCCTTTCTTGCAAACAAGTCACTACAGAAACATACCCCGTCCCCATCCCCCCTCGCCAGCCACACGGGGAAGGAAATTCTTATGACTTTTGACTGTAATGACATCTGGAATGTAAGGAGAGGTGGGAGGTTTAATTCCAGAAAAATTACAAGGTCCTTAAAAAGCCCTCACAGAAGGGCTCAGGCGAGCGTAAACAGGCTTTCTCCAGCTCAGTGGAGCAGCGAGCAGCCAGCTCTGGGATTAGCTGGCTTCTCCGCTGCCGTCCCATAGAAGAGGTTTCTAAAGCTCAAAGAATTCAGTGTTTAAATGATCACAATAGACCACTGCTATCAGATTTAAAAAATAAATGCAGCTTTACCATGAACCTGCTCCACTGAGAAAAGCCAGGCAGATCGATTTTTAGAAGAGATCAATTTTTACAGCGCTGGCACTTGGTGGTGCAGGATGCTGGAGGCCAGAGAGGGGCGCCTACTGGGGAGAATGTGGGGGTGTCATTGCAGGGGTCGCACCCGAGGAAGCAGAGTCACCCCAGATGTGGGGCTCCTCTGCTTCTCTCCAGCAAAATGGGTCCTCTGTTGATTGGCAGGGGAGGGATGGCAGAGGATTTCTGCCCCTCACTGCAAAAAGAGCTTGTTTCCCCGAGCGCACAGAAAGCCCCAGCTTCACACCCAGAAAGGCAAAGGCAAGCAGAGCATCCCCGCTCCTGAATTAAACTCTGTTCTGGTGCCTGAGCTCAGGGGTTTTCAGAGAATGAATAAGAGACTGTCCAGTGCCTGGTGGGTCCCAGGAAGCCAGCTGCCTTCTCATCCTGGGGGGTGGCCCTTCCCAAACCCACTGAGGCATGTGAGGAGACTGGAGGGGGCCACCCCAGCCCCTGGCCCACATCACCCAGCTTTTTCTGGACAAGTTATTCAGGAGAGACTGAAGCATGGCCAGTTGCAGAGGTGGTCTGGGTTGAAAGTCATTAACAAAGCCAGCCATCAGAAGGTGCCCTGGGGTTGCTGTGGACAGACCTGTAAGGACTTGCATGACAAAAGAAAGTGAGATTTTTTTAAACCCCTGAGCTAGTTGCTCCCTGTAACCTCCTCTACAGACCTCAGGCTCACCCAGGCTCCTCTCTCTCTGTTTGAACAGAGGTGACACAGGATGATAAGGAGTCAGAAATCCCCCTTCTACCAAGCTGGAAATAAATGTGACTCCAGCCCTTAAAAATTGTTTTGCCTTCCAAACAGTGCACCGGGGATATTATCTGAGGGGCGAAATGCCCTCTTTGAGATCTGCAGTTTTGGAACACTGCAATAGAGAACTTTGACTCTGGCGGTGCATGGTCTGTAAAATATTTTCGTCCTTTTACCACCAACTTTGGGAACTGTTTTAAAGAGCCCTCCCAAGGCGTCAGCTAGCAGGCAGAAGCCACTGGCCCTACTCTGATAAGGGCCTCTGTGAATGTTCAGATTTGCTTCTCAGCTGCAGGGACACAGAGATGTGTGGACATCACACACTTTCATCTTCCCTTTAAGCCCTAGTGAACCCTCCCGGAGCTCAGGGGGTAGATGAGAGAAGCCTGGAAAATGCAGAGTTTGAAAGCTCCCATTTGTAAAAACAAAATGCTTTTTAAAGTCCCCTTTCCTCTCCCCAGTCCTGACCCTGCCCCCTGGGGCCAAGACCTAAAGACAGAATTTGAAGCTAGAAAGGGGAGACTTTTGCCCTGTGCACCCTGGATGTGCTGGGTGGAGGGTTGGGGGCCAGAAGGCAGGCGAGGCCTGGGACTGGCCGTGATGTGTGCCCAAGCCGGTTGTGGGAAAAACTCCAGTCCTCCCCTCCTCCCGACCGACCCCCCATGCCGTGCGGCTGCTTTTGGCTGGATTCTCTGCGCCCGTGCAATACACCCTTTCCCCTTCACTCTCCCTTGGTTACTATGGAAACAAGGGTGTCATTGATGTGGGCTGAGCTGGGGAACATGTCGGTGCACAGCTGAAAGTCAGCGATTATGCCGGCGGTTAGAAATGTGCCAGGGTTAAAGGAGTGCACAGCTCCCACGACTGCTGGGAGGACACAGTCCTGCCCCCTCCCTCCCTCGCTCCGTCTCCACTTCTCTCTCCTGGCTTTTGACAAATTTCTTTTTTCCCCTCTGGACTAAAGTAGTGGCTATTTTTGTGCCACTCTGTGCCCCACCCTCACTGTTGGCCGCTCCTTATCCGGCCTGGCCTGGAGGGTGACACCATGTCACCCTCACCAGGACTCGTCCTCCATTCCCGTCAGAGTTTGCTTTGATTTCTTTCTCCATTCCTTCTCGGGGACCAGTTCTTACTTCCTTTTATTTTTAGCTCTGCACTCTATGTGGTTTCAGGGTTCAGTCTGATCCATCGAAAGGTTCTTTTTTTATAATCCCTTTTGAAAATGATAATCAAAGGAAGGGACGTGGTGTTTGGTCATGTGGAAAACTCAATGTATAATTTAGATGTCTGTCAAAGATCCGACAAATAAAATTTAGCTGAAATGAAAGCAGCCTGGAATGTGTTGTGTTCTTTGCTGAAGCTCGGAGAGGGTTTGAAATGTGTTTGTCCTTTCAGAGGTTAGCTTTCTTCAAGGTGTTTTTTTCAGAAGGATATATATAATACAGCAACAACAACAATAATAGTAGCCTTTTATTAAGCCCCTCCTATGTGCCAGGCACTGTACATACATCACGGGGCAGCGTTAGTCCCACCTTGCAGTGGAGGGAACCAAGGCAAATGCCTCAGTTAAGGAATTTGCCCAGAATCACAGAGCTGCTAAGTGCAGGTGGCCCCTGGAACCTGGGTCTCAATGCTCAGCAAGCTGCCACCGCTGAGAATGCTGGCCCTTACCCAGCGGTCTCAGCCCTCCGCCCTCCACGGACTCCTTACACTCAGCCTCCCCCGCTCCTCCCCAGGGGTCTCCTCTGACCCGCATTGCTCCCCTGGGGTTCCCTGTCCCAGGCGTTGGGTATCCTCTGTTCTCACAGCAACACAACTATAGATTGTGTTCCACCCTTTGCACATGTCCAGCCCACGGACAGGAAAAAGGGAGCAGACATAATTAGAAAAGTTAGGACCTGCGGGGAGACAACTACCTTGTACCTAATACTGGGTCCTCCTTTTAGATAAGGTTCAGAGAGGGAAAAGACTCATCCAAAGTTGCACAGTAGGTGGCAGAGTTGGCGGCAGAGTCTGCCCTCTGGAGCAGAAGAGCTTCTTGTCCCTTTCAGCAGTCTAGAGACACAGCTGCACAACTGGTCCCAAGGGCCCTGCCTTTAAAGGGCAAGCTGTTGGCAGAACCAGAGGGGAGCTAGAGGCAGGAGGAGAAAGAAGGTCTAAGATTGCCAGATAAATTATAGGATATTCATTTAAACTTGAATTTCAGATAAACAATGAATAGTGTTCAATTCAAGTATATCCATGCAATATTTGGGACATCATTATAATTATAATGCTCAAAACAATTCATTGTTTATCTGAAATTCAAATTTAACTGGCCATCCTGGTTTTTTGGTTTTGCTTTGACAAATCTGGACACCCTACCCAGGACTCCCTGTTCAATAAAGGGGCAATGCAGTACAATGAAAAAATGTAGTCTCTGAAGTCAGAGAGGTTCAATCCTTGCTCATCCATAAATTAGCTCTGTGATCTTGGGCAAGTTACTTCCTCTCTTCCAGTCCTGCCTCTTCATCTGTGAAATGGAACTGAAGTGGCAGGGAGATTTAAAAGAGATCTAATGTAAACAAAGACCCTAGATTTGGGTTAATACCTAGCACATAGAAGGAACACTCTCTGCCTCAGTTTCTTATCCATAAAATTAGGTAACAATCATCTCATGGAGTTGTGAAAAGGATTAGATAAGTCATCTAACCTAAGCATAGAGTAGGTGCTAAATCATTGGCAGAAACTCGGGTCCAGGCTTCCCAGGCCCTTGGAGACCTTTGCCCACCACCTTCCCTCCCATGTGGCTCTGTGATTTTGAAGGCAACAGATGATCCTGCCAGTGGCCAGCAGCCTTCCTGGAGGAGCTGACAGCCCCCTCCTCTCAGGGCTCTCAGGGCCACCCCAGCCACACCTCCTGCAATTAGATTTGTAAGTGGGAAAGGCTCTTGTCAGAGGCTCCTGATTGGCTCCAGGCAAAAACACAGTTTTAGCGCTCAGTGGAGCTGCATTTTAGGGCCTCTGTCTCTCTCTCCCTCTTCATTCCCCTTAATTGCAATCTGTTCTGTAATTTCCTTTTCCAACACTGCAGAACACAGGAAAGTTGCAGTCACCAGGAGCAAGGCAGGGAGAGGGAAAGAGCTCGAGCTCCCTGCAGTGACTCTGTGGGTCCAACACTGGTATGGGGCGTGTGTCCAGAACCAGCTACAGCACACGTGTAGACACAGCCAACAAGCAGGCCTCCACAGTGCCAGACCAGGGGAAGACTGTTAAGGAGGTACCTACTTGTACCAGGTTATCTCATTTAATCCTTGCAAATACTTTTTTTTCCTCCAGAGGCAGGGTCTTGCTTTGTTGCCCGGACATGGGGGCAGTAACGTGATCATAGTTCACTGCAACCTCAGACTCCTGGGCTCAAGCGATCCTCCTGCCTCAACCTCACGAGTAGCTGGGACTACAGGTTCATGCCAACACGCCCGGCTAATTTTTGTACTTTTTGTAGAGACGGGGTCTTGATATGCTGCTCAGGCTGGTCTTGAACTCCTGGCTTCAAGCAATCCTCCCACCTCTGCCTCCCTCCCGGAGTGCTACGATTACAGGTGTGAGCCACCACGCCAGCCGCAAAGACATTCTTAGCTGTAGGTATTATCATTCACCATGGGGTTAGGGCTCACAGGATTTGAATCACTTGCCCGTGAGCCTACCGGAAGTACAGGGCAGAGCCAGAACTTGAACCCAGGCCTATTTGACTACTGGGCCCCAAGTTCATACTGTGATACTTTTTCCCTTTTTGGCTTCTAAGGCTCTGCTCTCAGAAAAGGAGCTAAGGGATCCTCCTGCACAAAGGAGCATGGGGAAGTCTCTTTCCCAGAGTGAACAGCAGTGACCCAGGGACAAAAAGCCTTTGCTAAAGAAATGAAATATTAATGACAGAATTGCAGAAAGCAAGGTAAGTCCAGGAGGAGGCAGGGAGAATTTGCTTGGATACCTGAAGCTGAGAGGTACAAGGGTTGGGGGTGGAACTACATTTAGCTAAGCAACCTACTACTCCTTTTAGTAATTAGCTGATCTAACCCTTTGATCAGCCTTACAAGATAGCTGGCCCAGCTGTGCAAACCAAGGCTCACAAAGGTTAAGCCACTTGCCCAGAATCATACTGCTAGGAAATGGCCTGACTGGGATTCCTGCTGACGCGCTTGCCCAAAGCCCATTTTTCTCCAGGACATCCTTTAACTGCTGGGAGCATCTGGGAATGGGGCTCCAGGAAACAGGGAGGTGGCCGAGAGGTGGCCCTTGCTCTTGGCTAACCCCACCCCTTTCAGGATCCACAGACCCTTCCCCAGAGTCCCCTTGTTGGCTGCTGCTCTGGAGGCCACCAGCAGAGGGGGTTGGGGGTGCTCACCCTGGCAACAAAAGGAGGAGGCTGGGAGGCTGTGGCAGTTTGGGCTCTGGCCCAGGTCAGCTGCCTCCATCCCCACCCCAGGCTCAACAGCCCTGGAAGCCCACCGAGCCTGCTGGAGGGGGAGGAAAAGGGCACACTGTAGGACAGACACACGGGCTCTGCCCACAGACAGGCTCCCTTTGCCTTGTCCACGGAATGCATGTTCCTGAGACCGGACGGACCTGGCCCATATGGGAGAGGATGCCCCATGCCAGGGTGCAAGGCTTTGCACTAGCTGCCTGCCCTTCAGCCAGGTACCCTTGTGTAGGGCACAAGCTGACAGCCATGCTTGGTGGCCCTGCCTATTGCACCAGCCGACCCTTCCCTGGGCCTGGCTCTCAATACTCCCCCC
Source organism: Cheirogaleus medius (assembly GCA_008086735.1). Classification (NCBI taxonomy): domain Eukaryota; kingdom Metazoa; phylum Chordata; class Mammalia; order Primates; family Cheirogaleidae; genus Cheirogaleus; species Cheirogaleus medius. The sequence continues at coordinate 15,220,588 of VBSM01003143.1, forward strand.
ACTGACAGTCCCACTGGGACCACTTGCCCTGGGGGGGTTGGAGCCCAGCAGCCTCCCTTCCTTAGCCTCCCTTGCTGCCAAGAGGTCAGAATCACGTAGAATCCTGCCAGCACACCAGCCCCCAGCCTGCTCAGATTCCCTCTGGGGACACAGAGCAAGCCTGATCAGGGGCTCCTCTGGGGCCTCCAGACGACAGGGCCAAAGCAGTTTTTCTGTCTGAATGCTACAGATGACTTTGGAAAGAAGGGGCTAAGAAGCTTTGATCTGTAAGCAATAGCCCCTCTTGGGATCAAGGTACCTGGCTCAGCACAGCTCTCCCCTCTCCTCCCCCAGCTCCTACAGGGATTCACCTGGATGTCGCCCTACCTCACTCCCCGGATGCCATTCCCACCCAAGACCTCCCAATTTGACAGAGCAGAGGGTTGGGAGAATAAAAGGAGGGAGGAGGGGTTGGGATGCTGATCCAGGCAGGGGGAGGTGTCTGCACAGCTGCAGGCAGCCCCCACCCCAGGCCGTGAATGGGCACAGCACCCTCTCCCGCCTGCCGCTGCTCCCGAAACAGTTGGTCCTAATGAACACTAAGCAGGCAGGGCAGCTGTGTGCGCTATCCATATGCATGGGGAGGTGTACACTCATCCCCACGGCCCGCCCCACCCTGCAGCTGCTACCATCCCCAATGCCAGGAGGGTGAGTGGGCACCAGGGCTCAACCCCCCCCAGGCCCCTCTTCTCCCAGCCCTCCCTCCCCAGCCCACGCCCACAGCCTTCACTTGACCCATTTTGGAGGCAGAAGTTTGTGTGTGTGTGTTAGAGAGAGAGAAAGGAAGAGTGTGCACACATCATTTCCCCAGTTGGTGCTTTTGATTTCCTCTGAAGCATCTTGATTGCGGTTGTACAATGGCATCTTGCTGCCAGTGCTCCCTCAGCAGCTTCTGGCTCTGTGCCGCCTCCTCCCTGGAGCCGGGATTTTCTGCTGACTCCAGGGCCCATGGCTAGTGGGCAGGGAGGGAGAAGGCCAGCGCCAGGCTTCCACCCAAGCAACAGGACCTGGAGGCTCCTTGGGCTGGGTTCAGTCCTCACCCTGCACCCCACCTCTTCTCTCTCTTGGACCCCCCCACTGCCTCCCAGCTGGCCACCTGGCCTCCCCCTGCATGGGGAGAGACCCTTAAGGGTCAGAGCCATTGTCCTAAAATGTAGTCCCCCTGCTCAGACACCTTCCATGGCCCTGCTGCTAGGGAACCCTCAAGTCCAAACTGTTTATCCTGTTATTCAAGGCCCCTCTGATCTGACCCCAAACCTTTTCTATGAACTTATCAGCCATGGACTCACATATACCCTGTGCTCTGGATGAGTCTCCTCACTGCCCCCC